>JAOPSE010000001.1:89129673-89754673 GCA_029449295.1 Zea luxurians | reverse complement strand
GATCACCACATCATCCACATAAGCCTCCACACGCTTGCCCCAGTGATCGGCTAAGCATGTTTGAATAGCTCTCTGGTAAGTCGCTCCAGCGTTTTTGAGGCCAAACGGCATGGAGGTATAACAGAAAGCACCAAACGGGGTAATGAATGCCGTTTTTTCTTCGTCTTCCTTTGCCAGACTAATCTGATGATATCCAGAATAACAATCCAGGAAAGACAACATAGAACATCCAGCGGTGGAGTCCACCACCTGATCTATCCTCGGGAGCCCGAAAGGATCCTTCGGACAGTGTTTGTTGAGATCAGTATAATCAACACACATGCGCCAGTCCACTTTATTCTTTTTGAGTACAAGAACAGGATTGGCTAACCACTCGGGATGTAATACTTCTCTAATAAATCCAGCCGCGACCAAGCGAGCTAACTCGGCGCGAATGGCTTCCCTCTTATCAGGCGTGAAACGACGTAATTTCTGTCGAATCGGCCTTGCCTGGGGAAAAACCTTCAGTTTGTGCTCGGCCAGTTCTCTCGGGACTCCCGGCATATCCGCAGGTTGCCATGCGAATACATCTCGGTTATCTTGCAGAAACCGGATGAGCGCGCTTTCCTATTTGTCATCCAAACTAGAGCTGATGATGGCCGTCTTGCGCTCATCGGCGAACCCCAGGTTAATTCTCTTGGTTTCTTCAGTCGGCCGCATAGAGGTCGCGGTCTGAGCTTCATTTGCCGGTATTACGAGGTTCTCCTCAGGCTTAGAGTTCGCCATTGCGGAGGGAGCCGTCGATGGCTTGGCGGTGAGGGCTGCTTGAATAGCCACTCGGAAACATTCTGCGGCGCCTTGGAAGTCGGCGCGCACAGTTATGATCCCTTGCGGTCCTGGCATCTTTAGTATCATGTAGGTGTAATGTGGAATGGCCATGAACTTGGCCAATCCAGGCCTCCCGATGATGGCGTTGTATCCGCAGTCGAAGTTCGCCACTTCAAACCTTAGGAACTCGGTTCTGTAGTTCTCCGGAGTTCCAAAGGTGACCGGCATGTAGATGTGGCCCAGCGGGTATTCCCCTTCCGTCGGCACGATGCCGAAGAAAGGAGTGTCCGACTCGTGGAGCTCTTTGAGATGAACTCCCAAGCTTTGGAGTGTCCGGGGGAAGGTGATGTTGATGCTGCTCCCCCCGTCCACTAACACCTTTTTCACCCGGCTCTCTCGGATCACCGGATCGACGAGAAGCGGGTACTTGCCCGGGTGGTCGAAGTTGAGCCATTGATCCGCCCGAGTGAAGGTGATCGGGTGCTCCGACCACCGGTATGGAGCGGGAGGGCCGATGGTCGCCACCAGTATCTGGCGATCATTGAGCTTTTGCTGTCTTCTGCTCTCCTGCAATCCATGTCCGCCGAAGATGACGTTGACCTCCCTGTCAACGCGTGGAAAAGCTCCTCCTCCTCCTCCCTCCTCCTGCCGATGGGGTTGTCGTGGTTCGTCTGGTCCTCCCCTCGGCGGAGGAGGAGGTAGAGGTTGGAAGGGTCGGCCGTGTCCGACGGAGTGCTTGAAGTCTCGGCAGTTACGAAGAGTGTGGCGCATGTCCTTGTGGTACGGGCACTGGGCGTCGAGGATGTCGTCCAGCGTGCGTTCGCCTCCACGAGGTCCTCCTCGAGCGCGAGAGGCAGGTGGTCCGGCAGCGTGCACTTCTTCGCGTGGCCTCTTCTCCCACCGCTTGTCAGGTTGCTGGTTCGTGTCGCATAGTGGTGCAGCCGGTGCGGGCTTCGCTCCTCCGATGAGGTCCTGGGCTCGCTCGTCGGCGGTGATGTAGAGGTCGGCTTCCCGGAACAGCTCCTCAGAGGTGGTCGGCGCCCTCTGTAGTATGGCTCGGACGAAAACCGAATCATTAGATCCTCGGTAGAAGTCCTCGATCACGGCCGCCTCCGTGACATCGGGGATACGATTCCTCATGGTTTGAAACCTCTTGAGGTACGACCGGAGAGTCTCGTCCCCCCGGCGCTTGATAGATTTAAGGTCCCACGGCTGCGCCGGCTTGTCGGAGAGGGACTGGAAGTTTGCGGTGAAGCGTCGACTGAAGTCTCCCCAAACGTCGATGCAGTGTCGGGGTAGATGTCGCAGCCATTGCAGCGCGTCTTGCCCAAGGATAATGGGCAAGTACGCGGTCATCACGTCTTCGGATGCTCCGGCGGCTCGAGCAGCGGTGGTGTAGACGGCTAGCCAACCCCATGGATCCTGCTTAGGTTCATATTTGTCAACATTGGATACCTTGAAGTTGGGAGGCCATTGGATGGCCCTAAGGCGCGGAGTAAGGGCGGACACTCCGCACGTGTCCTCCTGTCGTCGGGGTCGATGTCTGTCCCGGGGAGGGGAGTTGTGATTGTGATTCCTCGACCGTCCCCGGGTGGTTCTGCCAGTTGAAGCCGTTGCCGACTCAGTCCTGGTAGCTTGGCTCTGAGTCGGGGCGCCATGATCCCTGTCGTACTCCTCTCGCCGACGAATTTCGTTCTCATGCCGCCGTTCCCGCGAAGCATTGATGGAGCTCCGCGCGTCTCGGCGACTGTTGATGGTGTGTCGTAGATCGTTCGGCGGGTGAGCAAGCGGTAGAAGATGGTTGGCCGCCTGGGTGAACAGTCGTCGGTAGCCGTCGGCGTCAGGAGTCCGAGGAAGTCCTTCCGCTATCCGAGCTAGCACCCCTCCGACTTCGCTCGGCGTGTTCATGGCTCGGGCGAAATCGGGGTTCAAATTGCGCCCGAAGAGTGGATTCTCTCGACGTTGCCTTGCATCCTGCTCATCCTGTTCCTGAGCTCGTCGGCGATCACGTCGTCGGGAGTTCCTTCGCTCTCTGAAGACGTGTTCTTCCGGGGTTTCTCCTACCTCCGAGACCTCGTCTCGCGAGACAGGTTGTTCCGGATTCCGCTCTCCGGCTGCGTGATGTCGTCGAATGTTCCTGCGCCGGTTCCTCCGTCGACGGGATTCTCGCTGAGGCGGTTCCTCCCCGGGTACAGTCGGCTCGTCGTCGGAGATGGCGGGCGATTCCGCCCTTCCGATGAAGAGGACGTCGGGGTAGAACGGTGCTGCTGTCGTAGTGATCTCTTTTCGGGGAGCCAGAGGTTGCACTTCTCCGGTATTTTCGGAGTTTGTTGAGGAAGATTCCTTTTCCGGCGGATCCGCGATATGGTGCAGAATTCCTTCTTCGTCCGCTACGAATGAGATCGTTCCGAAGCAGAACATAGATCCGGGGCGTAGGGCGATCCTGCTGTAGAAGGAGATGGCCATTGAGCTAGCTTGGATTGTCGACACACCCCCTACCTGGCGCGCCAGCTGTCGGTGTTTAGGGTCTGACCGCACACCCGGGGTTGCCCCTTAAGGTGTTTTAGGAGTAGGACGGTGTCGACAACTGTAGCAAAATGGTTCGTGCTGATCGCACGAGAGACGGTAGACAAGGTTTACAGGTTCGGGCCGCTTAGTGATGCGTAATACCCTACGTCCTGATGAGTATGCTTGGTGGGAATGATTACAAGAGAACTCTCTGGATTAAGAATACAGAGAGTTGATGTGGGTGGCTAAGTAATGGGTCGATCGTTCTGAAGGGGTGCCCCCTAGGCCTTATATACTCGACCGTGGGGCAGTACACACGGATAAGATAACAACGAGTGGCTAAAAGATAGTGAACCTCTTGAAATTATCCTTTGCGTAACCCTCGCCGACTTATCCTCACGTGGCTTCGTTGCATGGAGGCTCCAACGCGGGAAAGTCGGATCTCTATTGCAGCCACTCGCTCGACGCTATGGGCCGTCCGGGTTTGTGCCAGTCCGGCCTCATGTCGCTCTGCGTTGCTGGTTGTTTTTCTCCAGGCCCACGAAAGAATAACCTTATGATTTATTGGGCCCTTGGGCCTTTCGTGAGGTCCTTTACTCTTTTAGTGGACCCGGGGGATATCTATCCCCCACACCGACCCAAATAAGTAAGAGATCAAATTAATATCAACACCCACAATGCAGTGCATGTGACAAATTAAGTTTAGTTCCATAAATTACTCATGTGAGGGTCTGAGCTACTCATGACCGTGAGCACAGTTGATATACCAGTTTTACACTCTACAGATGTTGTGCATCTTTACCCATAAGGGATCACAACTTCCCATTCATCTCTACCGAGGAGACAAGGCAGGGTACCACTGCGAGGCCTTTACAAAGTTCCACTAGCTTCTGAAAACCCGCTACGGTTCCTAAGAAGGGCACTATAGGAATCCCTCGTCCGAAAAGCCATCGTAGCATGATCGACCCGAGAACCTCCCTATACGCAGCTCCCCTACCGCCCTTGCCCCTTTTAGGTAAGGTAGTCTTCCACTAGCTTTCCTAATTAGTCAGCCAAAGGCGTCCCATAACACCCTTATGGTAGCACTGTTTTCCCGGGTGGTTCTCCATGTTCCAATTAACAATATGATCTTATCATGAACGATAGTTAAACAACAACATAATTGGAACATGACCATAATAAAACATTAGTTTCCAAAAACCAGGTAGAGCAATAGCAAAACTACCCAATAGTTCATCTATTTGCAAGGTGGGGGATAACAATGGTAGGGAAAACTATTAGGTCCCATCAAATTAACCTGAGCAAGTCACAGTGATTAACAAGATCATTATTAGGTAAAGAAAAGTGATCAAGGGCACAACTTGCCTTAGACTCGAGATCACAGGTACCAACTTGGTCTTCAGATGCTCGTGACCTCATCGCTATTCGTAGCAATACAACCAAACATGGTATAGGCAAATATTAACATCACACCAAACATGAGAATAAACAATGTAAAATATTCTACGCGATGCTACGAGATTGTAGGTTCAAAAACCACTAAATTCAGGGTTATGGTTTAAGACAGATGGTTCCCAGAAGGTCTACGTGATTAAACTATTTATACTAGATCTTAGATTGATTTTACAAATCATGTGAGATATTCATTAACGATTAACTTTAATGTAAGTCACATCTTAGTTAGAGATCATCTCCTATTCAAATTATGAGCTTATTACTATATACATAAATAAATACCTAATTACAAAAGTATGTGATATAATAAAGATTAGTGTTATACTGTATAGGTAATATTATTATGAACCTAACGTGATTCGAACAGGTCAAATCGGAGTCAAAACGTTCAAAATATGAATTATCTAAGTTTTTATGCATTTTTATACCCCTTTTTGTGCTTAAAATAAATATAGGGGTGGTTTTATAAAATCCAGAGATTAAACTGTGATTAGATTCAATAGGAGAGGGATGACCGGTTATTTAGGAAAAACCTGAGGGGCTCCTACGAATATTTACCATGCCGAAAGGGTATCTGTTGTCCTCCGGCAGTCCGATCTTGATCCGACAGCCAAGATTTGATCGGGTTCCTGATGAAACGTTATGTGATCCCCGCCATTGGATCAACGACATGCGGCCATGATTAGACCGAACCAGTGTTAACAACCGAGCCACGCATTCAGAGATCAGCGGCTAGGATCAACATCGATGCGAATCGTCTGATTGATGAGGCACGCTCTAGATTTTAAAACTCAAACATCAACCCTCGCCCGCCCGATCTCACATTTATGGTTCAGATCCAATCACCGCAGGGATGCCTTAGGTTTTAATCACAGTCCTCCACGGCTCGATCAACGGCAGACACCGCACCACCCTTCGCGCTGGTCAGACGCGGCGGTGCCATGGATGGAATCATACCAACCCCGCACCAAAGCCCTGAACTTTGATTTGAACAACGAAACATATTAAGGAGAAGAAGGTGGAGCATTTGGGGAGGTGCTCATAGGCTTTTAGATGAAGAAGGCTCCCGACCACAGTCATCTGTGGAGCCGCGGCGGTGGAGAAAATACAGTGAGGAATCGCGGACTCCCAGAGAGCTCATCCTGCACGCCAACGCCATGATGAGCATCCACACCTACTGGCAAACGATCCTGACCAACCCGAGGACCCCGGACGACATCATAGGCATGGGCCGCCGGTGATGGCCATCACGTCTTCCTGGACCGCCCAATGTCTCCCCCAAGGTGTGGTGGATTTCAGCGAGCGTGTAGACCAACATATGGGATGGCCAAAGGAGTGTGGCGGCACAGGATTTATACCCCCGATGGTGCCCCGAGTCCATGTGATAGCAGGCTGGGAGATCCTCGTTCAGCTATTTCGGCGACTTTGGTTTGTTCCCGAGAAACACAGAGGAACTGACGAGGCGGTCCCACAGGTCGGCGTCAAGGTTGCAAAGCGTGCATGTAGAGGGATTAGTGGAATGGGCCCACCCGTCGGTGAGGTTAGCACATGGATGAAGGGAGTTCTGGCATGCGGGGTCCACATGTCTGTGATATGGCGTGGACGACAATGGAGTTGGGCCGCACGGGATATATGTTTAGTGGGTCGGCGGGCAGATTCAACCAGTTGTCATGGAACCTTCCAAGATATTAGGCCCACCTACAGATGTCCTTGTCCTGAGGACCTCACACAGTCATGCAGGTGCACTTAATGGCTTGGTAGGTCCGATTATCTGTATCCCCACCACATCGCCCAAGAGAGCTTATCCCATAACACAAACATTACACAACATTGGAGTAAGTGGAAAGGATTACAATAACATAATTTACATTCATAAGTATAATACCGAGAGAGTTGATTATTACATAACCAGGTTCTGAGTGCTTAAACTTATTACATCACAAGAAGGCAAAACACCTTCCAAAGGTAGTTCTAAGTTTTCTTCCTCCTGCTTTGGAACAACCTTGGAGCAGAAACAGCAGAACTCAGCAGTTTCATCACCTACAAAAACATGGGTTTGAAAACCCTGACTATGGAGTGTACTTTCGCTAGTCTTACCCGTCTAAGGAAAAAGACTCTCAAAGATATCCTGGCCTTTGGGAATTAAGGTAAAGCTTATCAAGATTCCAAGACTCATTTTGCAGAAAAGCTTACTATGAGTGGATCCTTAAGAATTAATTTTACTTATCAGGTTAAGTAATTACCTGCATCTAGATTCCTTTCTATTCTTAGATCAAGCACTTGGCCAATACTAGCCATCTATTATCACCCCTTCAGTTCACTTGTCGCTACGTGTAGGGCAGTGACCAAGTCTTCATGTCAGAGAATATCCAACCACAGGACATATGTAGCACTTAACCCTTGCATATGTCAACTTGCACCCAGGTTTCTCAAGACCAGAATGGGTTCACGCCAACCGAGAGCACAGATACTCCACCGTCCAGCCTCTTTCCACTGAGGGTACACGCTACTCTCGCCATCTCTCCACTCCCATTGCGTGGTGACTTTTCTGGTATTGGTCCGACCAAGGCATAGCTTACCCATGATGAGGCATGTGGCCAGTTAAAAGATCCTCGATCATTAAGCCTACATCGGCTCGGTCCTTAAACGACTCAGACGGAGACACTACACCGAGACTTCCTTCTCGTGCAAGCACTCACTCGGTCTCGTCTTTATCATTTTCACCCAAAGTTTGGTACCTGATAGAGGTATGCTTTTCCGATGTTGAACCCATCATGGCCATGATGGATCCACCATCATAAGTCTTTTCTTTGTAAAAATCCCCATCCAGTGTGAAGCATCATCTTTTTCAAAACAAAACATTTTGTTTTCTACAGAAAGACTAAGCATCATGAAAATCCTAATCATAAAGAGGTATCAAGGAATGATAATCAATTTTTTCAAGGAAGGAAAATGCATCAATAAGAATTCGAATAAAAGATCCAATAAGTTGATCTTAGAAAATACCCGGGCTCCAATAAGTTGATCGAATAAAAGATCGATCCTGGGAAGGGGGTACTTGTTCTTAATGGTAACTTCATTAAGGGGTCGATAGTCCATACACACTCATAGGGTTTGATCTTTCTTCTTGACGAAGATGGCTGGACATCCCCACGGCGATGAATTCGGTCTAATAAATCCCTTCCCCAGCAAGTCTTGCAATTGCGTCTTTAGTTCTGCCAATTCATTGGGAGGCATATGGTACGATCTTCTAGAAATAGGAGGCGTACCAGGTTTCAACTCAATCACAAACTCTATGTCCCTCTGAGGAGGTAATCTGTGCAAATCTTCAGGGAATACATCCGGAAATTCACACACAACCAGGAAGTCTTGTATCTCATGCACTACGGCTTCAAAAGCTCATCTAGATGCCTTAACTGGGACAGATACATGGATAGATAACCTGACTTCTTCTTGTCCATGACTTAGCTGAATAGTCCATTGGTTGGCATTAATAATAGCCTTATTTTGGGCTAACCAATTCATACTCAGAGTCACATCAACATCTTGCCCTTTTATAACTATCATAATGGTGGGGAAGTTGTATCCAACTAATTTCACGGGTACGTGGAAGGCTACATAGTAAAAATTTGACCCCCAGGTGATTGAATAATAAGACCCTTCTTTGATTCAACACTAGGTATGCAATGCTTCTCAACAAAAGCTTTGCTCATGAAAGTATGTGATGCACTAGAATCAAAAAGAATGACGGCGGGATGATTGGCAACGAAAAACGTACCCATCATCACAAGCTCTCCTTCCGGTGTGGTAGCCACTTGAGTATAGTAGACCTGTCCAGTTCTCCTTTCACCTTTGCCTACTTGAGTGCTTGCCACATTTCCCTTTCCTTGAGATGTGCTTCCAGAAGCCTTTTGGAAGTTTGATTTATTTTGCTTCGGATAGGGACAATCCTTGATGAAATGCCTAGACTTCCCACCATTGAAGCAGCTATTAGATGAACTGGGCAGGGCTAGGAAATGAGTACCAGGGGCACTCGACTGAATATTTTGAGTAGGGGCAGTAGTTGGACGGATAAAGACATGTTGCTTGAAAGGATAGGAGGATGGGCGAGGAAAAGAGCGATTTGGGTTAAAGGGACGGATCACTAGCCTTGACCTCTTTTTGGATTCCTGAGAGGATCCCTCACCCCCTTCACGTTGAAACATTTTTTCTTTCCCTGCCTCGAATTCTTTGCCTCCACCAAGAGTGCTATGCTCACGGCCCTGCTAAAAGTGAGATCTAGACATGTGGCCATCTTCCTCTGTAACCGATCATTCAGACCTCTCATGAAACAAATTTTCTTTTTCAGGTCCATGTCAACTTGCTCTATGGCATACTGAGAGAGATGGTTGAACTTGGCAAGGTATTGCATCACAGAGTCTCCTCCTTGCTTTAAGCAAACAAACTCTTCTAGTTTCATCTACAGAACACCATCCGAAATATAATGCTCCCTAAACGCTTGATTGAACTCTACCCATGTAATAAGATGACCTTCAGGTTGAACATCTATGAAGTTTGCCCACCAGGTACTGGTGGGACCTCTTAGTTGTTGAGCAGCAAACAGGGGCTTCTACGTCTCTGTGCATCGAACCAGTCCAAATTTTTGTTCCATAACACGAATCCATTCGTCTGCTTCCAAGGGTTCTTTTGATTTAACGAAAATAGGTGGACAAGTTTCCGAAAATTCCATGTACGTGGTGTCTTTGGGTCTTGGTGTTGGCCTCTGCCTCCTTGTTGATGAATTTGATTTCTAGCCATTTCTCGAAGAAACCGAGTGTTATCAGCGGTGGCATTAATCAAATCAGCAGTGACCTCTACCAATGTGGGAGGTACAGGCGGTGGGATCGGAATTTCGTCCCCACCACGGGAAGTTCCGACCCCATCATGAGCACGAGTTCTGAACAACATCTAAAGAAGAAAGCATACTTGATTATTACATATCACAATTACACAACCTCTGTTACATTATTTCAAACATGTTCTAATTATACATACTTGTGACACCCCAGTGTCACCTAGGGTTTCTCTCAGTGCTAACCCAAGAATCAACATTTTATGTGAGCCAAATTGAACATGAAGCATCAAATTAACTTAAGAATAAAAGATCTACTAAGTGTATATCTAAAGAATCATGTTCCAAACCAATAAGATTTTCAAAAAGGGAAAAATGTTGAAACCCTAACACCAACCCTAATCAAGCTATCTAAGTAGGGATAAAGAAAAAGGGTAAAAGACCATGAAAAATATAAAATCATGGCTTAGGCCAATTATAAACATTGAAATATACTAAATAAACTACGATAAAGATTATGGAAGCTTGGCAAAAATAGTTTAATAAAAACTCCAACAAGCTTCTCAAGTGAGGGTTCAATAGGGATTTCTGAAATTCAGATTTCTGAATTTCAGCCCTTAAGCCAAAGACCGAGCGTGTTCACCTTGATCCCTAGCTCAAATCCTAATGACCCCAGTGACAAAAATGTGCCTAACTAACCTCTCTACCACATATCAGAAGATGGCATCGGGACACGTGCCTTGGACACGTCAAACCCGAGATCTTCTCTCTGTGCGTGGCAGTGAGACAAACCCGATTTCTCCCCTGTCTATCTCTTGATCCAGTCAGCAAAACCTGCAAGCCTCCACACACAAACGACAAAGGGATGTCAGGGGAAGAGATCTCTCTATGGGATCATGGCCATAATCTCAAAGATTTGGAGCCAATCCACGCTTGAACTCGACCTCTCTCTGCGATGCCTCGTGCTTGACGCCGTGCCAGGCGCCAGAGCACGCACTGGCGTTCGCCCGCGCACGCCCCGAGCACTTGTCAGAACCTCGCCCTCGGCCATGCCCGCCCGCGCCTATAAAGCCTCCCCGGGCGCGCCTCACCTCACCCCGTGCTCACCTTCGCCGGCCAGATGCCTCTCCTTAGCTTCGGCGAGCTCTCTCCCGCCCGCCATTGCCACCCGAGCCTCGACCACCGTGGCCAGCCCACTCCGGTCACTTCCAAGCCACGCCAGCTGCTCGGTTAGCTTCACCAATAGCTTGTGAAGCTTCCCAAGCTCTCGGACCCGGCAGAACTTCACCGGAGAACCAAGATCGTCCTCGCCGGACTTTGGCCGCCCGCCTGTGCGCGTAGACCGAGCAATCTGGTGAGTCGTTCTTCAATTCCTCGCACACACACCTTCCTTGATCCCTGGTGAAGCTCTCAGACCCATTTGATTGATCAATTGTGCCCTAGATAGGCCAGACTCCTCGCCGTCGATGAGCTCCCCCGCCTGCGCACGTGGACCGGCCGACTCCGACCATCCCCGACGGCGACCCGCACATCGCCGTGACACTTAGGACCTCCCCTACACCTTCGACCACCTCACCGGAGCAGTCTCGTCGCCGGTAAGCCCCTCCGCCCTTTTCTCCGCCGTGGGAACTGTTTAATTGGGGGAAGGACCTCGGGTTAGGTTTAGAGGAACCCTAGGGGGTTTTCTGAACTGTCAGTGACACATTTGAATAGTAATCCAAGGACTAGTCTATAAGGAAAATTGAAAACACACGCTAGGGACCCCAATGCAAAGTAGTTTCTCCTTAAGCATTTATGTTTAATCTTTTTAATGAACAGAGAACTTAGGAAATTCATAACTTGAGAAATACTTAACCAAAAATTGTCAAACCAATTTTGCTGGATTCTAAATATTATGGGTTACCAATTAAAAATACTGAACCCCATGTTTTTTGTTTTAAATTTTAGAGTTTGGAATTAAATACAGAAACTGACCAAACCTTATTAAAATAAAGAAAATTAGTTATGCTTCTGGGCTGAACCTAAGAAAATTTTTAGATGTTCAAACTCCATTTATACACTGTTTAAAAATAGTGAGAACCCCAGTATTGAAAATTTAAGTAGGGATATCTATTATAAGCCATTTTTGCCCAAAACTTAGGAAAATCATAAAGGCATTAGAGAATAATGAACGATGAGTGCAATTATTTTTCCTAGCCTACTTAAGTAACAGAGAACCTAGGAAAAATAAAGGGACCTCTAGTCCAGAACAGAATCAAAGTGAAATGTTTTATTAGACATTAATCAAACCAGAAAAACAAATATTAGAATTATAAAGACAATTTCAAAATTAATTTTAAAAATCCAGTGAACTTGTAACCACTAGAACTCTACTACAAAAATGATAAACACCCTAGCCCATCATTTTAGGTAGGGTAAACAAATAGAACTTGATAATGGGTCATATTTCAATTAAAACAAGAGCAACCCAAAAATAGTGCACTAATGGGCAAATAAAATTTTGCTAGATCAATAATGAGATAGGCCACCAGAGAAAAATGCAAAACCCAAATAGAAGCTGCAAAATAATACCCATTGCCATACTTCATGAAAAAGGCCATTTAATCCAAATAATTCCTACCACCCTTCCCTTAAGCAAAAAGATGCCAAACTTCAGAATCATTGCTCTTGCACAAAGAAAAAGCTAGGAAAAATCAGAAATCTATTGTTTAATATTTTTCAAATATAGTGGTAGTAGAAAGCACCCCTTTGACTAGAAACTTTAGAAAATTATAGTAAAATGACTAAAGAATATTAGTGGCTAAAAGTTTGTACAAAGTCATGTCATAACATCTAAATGCCAGCAAAAATAAGTCTTAGAGAATAACCTACTGTTAAATGGTAGTTGTAGTTCAAAACACCCCTTCTGTCCTAATGTTTGGTAATTTTATCCAGAAAGAATTATTCACTCTTAAGCCCCAAATTTTAGGACATAGAATTATGTACCAGTAAGAAGCCACTGTAATTTTTACAGAATTTTTGGAAATTTATTAAGACAACTTGTAGTTCAAACCCACCGTAAAAACATGAAAGAAATAAGAGGAAAGAAATGAAAGATAAACCTCGCTCCAATAAGTTTAACTAGAAATCTTAATAAATTCTTACTAAGACATTAAAAGAAAATCAGTGGAACACCAAAATAGACTTTCCACTTAGTTTAACTAAGTTGACCCTAAATTACTAAGAGGGTGTTTGAATGTACTTGAACTAATAGTTAGTTAGCTAAAAATTATTAGTGGAATTAGTTAGCTAACAAATAACTACCTAACTATTAACTAATTTACTAAAAATAGCTAATAGTTGAACTATTAGCTAGAGGTGTTTGGATGTCTCAACTAATTTTAGTGGCTAACTATTAGTTTTAGTACATTCAAACACCCCCTAAGTGTACCACAAAAAGCTTAGTAGCAAGATCAAGCCCTCCTTTATTAAAGTGATCCTTCACCATCAAAGTTTAATTGTTTAAGCATATATCATATCATGCATGTATCTTACTCATTGCATTCATTAGATTGTAATCTCGCTGATGGAGAGTACGTGCTCATCCCCGAGAAATGAGCTGTCCACGAGGAAGACCAGGAGCAAGATCCCGAGGTTGCCATCGAGGATCTCCCCGCAGCCCTAGTTATTGAAGGCAAGCCCCAGTTTTATGCATAACCGTATTTATATATGCTACTTTACTACACTTAATGCTTGTAGGGTTGTATTGTGCACTTAAGTGTAGGAGTTGCTTGAAACCTCTAGTTGCATGAACTTAGGATTCCTTTTGAGATGGATCCTAGTATGCTAGGTCGAGTAGCTGCTATGCTAAATCAGGATCTCGGTAGAAGTCGAGTTATTTTTTAGCACTCGCGCGAGGTCAAGAATTGATTGTATTCATCTTGATAACAGGATATATGTAGTCTATGAACTTGGATCCAGGGAGGATGCCTTGTCCATGAGACAGGAAAAAGGAATTAAAGATTAATGTGTGGATACCTAAGTCAAGCTTTTGAACGTACTAAACACATGTCAGGAAATATGGTAACCGGTAAACCTAGTACCTGAGTGAAGCCGGGCGCGGACTTTATCTCTCACGCGTCCTAAGACTGGGTCTCCCATGCTAGCTATGGTGGGTACAATTGCGGTCACTACACGGCAGCAGCCGGGGTCAGTGGAGCAATGTATGCAAAGGCGGTGAGGCCTGGACGCAAAAAGGGAATTGATGGGGACAGTTGACATGTGTGGGGACGGAGTGCCCAGACATGTCGTGTGTTTAGGTTTACCTTGCAAGGTTAAAACTTGATTCGAATCGTCTGCTTCTCGCAGCTAATGAGACTGCTTGACCCCTTGTACTACATTGAGTAAGAAGTGAAATGAGGTTACATGAGATAATTTGTTGATTGTACTAAATGCTTGTTACCATGTATGCTTAGAAGGAGCAAACCTAGCTAAGATAATGATGCTAGAAATTGAAAAGCTAAAAATTGGTTTCAGAAACAGCTAGTGCTTTTGGCAAACCAAACCCCTCAGCCAAACAGCTGCATGGTCTAGAGGTAGAGGAGTAGTTTCCTCACACCGGGTAAGTCTAGCTGAGTATTAGTATACTCAACCTTGCTTGTGGCATAATTTTTGCAGGTGCGCTTCAAGATATGGTTGATGGTGTGACTTGGCCTACCAACCTGCCACCGGGTTGGATGGTCGAGTGGGATGCTACTCCAGTAGGAGAGGAGCACGAGGAGTAGTGGGTTAGGCCTTGCCCATTTCCTCGCTATCGACGACATCGATTATCCGCTGCATCTTATTTTATGAACTCTTACCAGCAACTTGAAAAACTCTGATTTATGTAATAATTCCGTACTTAAATTTGAATTTTCCTGTTTTATTGTATTTCTTCTGTGACTCACCTTCGAGTGAGATCGTGGTATTTGATACTGGTTAAGTGGCTTTATCAGACTAGATCTGAGGGACTGACGGGTTATTCCGATTTAAGTGTGTTATGGCCCCTGAGGCGTGACTTAGGCACTTAAGCTAGAATAATTCGAGCGGTTCTGCCACAGCTGGTATCGGAGCAAATACCACCACAGAGAAGGACAATAAACCATGAATATTGATTTTCAAAATCTAAAACTTGTTTAGAAACTAGTATGAATCGTTAGGACTAGACCTCTAGACCTAGGACGAAAGGCCTTAGGAATAGAGGGGGAAATAGGTGGCTAAGTAAGTAGGCCATGTGGGCCTATCCTTAGCTTTTGAAGGGTGCCCTAGGAGTGACCTTTTATTTCATTCGGAGAGGAGACGTTGTTTTCAGCATGCATGCATTATAAAAACTAAAAGGGATAAAATAAAATTGAGCTAACCTACCTCCTTTAAAACCATCCAGGCTCCTTTATTTTTCTTCCTTCCACCATAATCTTTACCTTTGATACCCTTCCGCAGATGACTTCACCCACCCCCACAAGTGGAGGAGACACTCGTTTCAGCTCTGACTTCCTTTCTCACGATGGCTTTCCTTCCATCTTGTGGAAAGTGCTTAACTCTGCCGGTTACCCTACGCCCCCTTTGTACACGGTGCAGTTGTATGAGGAGAATCGGGTACCTCATTGCCGAGTCTGGCTGACTTTGGAGGCTCATCCCCTTAAGCCGGGTTGGCGTTCTCTTGACTCCGAGACAATTGGATTCAGGACGGACGACACCACTGAAGCAGCATCCATGAAGACTCTAACAACCTTCTGTGGCTACCATCCCCTGGAGATGGTAATGCACCCCTTGGGACTCTTCCCTGCTAAGAAAAAAGATGACCCCATGTGGTGTAACTGTGTGAGCCATGTGAAAGATGTGTGGGCAATGTATCCTGACTTGGTTGGGAGGGTCACTGTTCAGTGCATGAGTGCGTTGTACCGCCTTCAGGCCCAGCAGAGTGACGCTATGGCACACCTTGCTAACCTCGCTCAAACCACCAAGCTCACCCTCGACAGCCGAGAAGACTTTGTGGTCGACTTGTCCTCCGAGTTGGTAGAGAAGGATTTGCAGGTGGAAAGGCTGAGCCAGCGCATTGCCACCTTGGAGCAGCAGGTGGAGATCCGAGACAACACTATTGATGTCTTGGAAAATCAGCTCCATGATGTGTAGCGGGAACTCGAAGAAGCAAATGACCACCTGGACATGCACCACTTAGAGATGGAGGCCAATGAGGCTAGAAGCGAGGGAGAAGAGGCTCCCGAGGAGTTAGGACCAGCCCCTGGTGCCAACGGGACTACCTTCGCGATGCCCCCTTCACCCGCATCCAGTGTCGCTTCCATCGCTTAGGGTTGATCAGTCGCTTTGACACTTTAGGCGGATGGAAACCTACGTGAGCTTAGTTAATGGCAGATTTTGAACTAGGCTTACGGGTACTTTCCCCTAATTAATGTAACCCTTATGAACTTTTCGAAATCTGTGGGATGATTGTAACCCTGTTATCTTCATTTCGAACCTAATATTATGATTATGGCGTTTTTCCTTCCATATGAGATAATAGCAGGTCGTTCGAAATTGTGAATTGGGATAACAATGGTGACAATCTCTGTTTTCAGATGGCAGCTAGGCAGGTTGCGGGCATAACGAGCAAGTTCCCCTGCCACCAACTCCAGCTCCCACAGTGCAGGAGCTGATGGCCCAGCATAACGAGATTCTGTGACAGCTCTTGCAGCACCAGCCCCACCCTCAGCAGTATGGTGGAGGCCAGCAGCAGCGACCTCTGGCAGCGGCAACCTACCAGGAGTTCCTGAGTATGCAGCCGCCCTTGTTCACCAAGGTAGAGGATCCGTTGGATGCCGACGTGTGGCTCCGCGTCATTGAGTCCAAGTTTCCCCTCCTCACGGGAGACTGCCCTGATGAGACCAAGGCTCGCTTCGCCGCGCAGCAGCTTCGTGGCCCTGCTCGGACTTGGTGGGACCACTTCCGTGCTATGCTCCCCGCTGATCATGACGTGTCTTGAGAGGAATTCAAGACTGCTTTGAGAGGGCACCACATACCAGCCGGAATTCTCAATCGCAAGCTGAATGAGTTTCTAGCACTTAATCAAGGAACCCGCAATTGCAGTACGCTTAGGCCTTCAACGACCTATGCCAGTATGCAGGTTACCATGCTGATTCTGATGAAAAGAAGAGAGACCGCTTCCGTAGGGGTCTCAACACCAAGCTACGGGAACGTCTTAACACTGTCCGGGCTGATAGCTTCAATGAGTTGGTCAACCTGGCCATCTCCCAGGAGGACTATATTGTAGCTCACCGGGCAGAGAAGAAGAGAAAGGCACCAATGGCAGCACCATCCGCTCAGGCCCAGAGGTTCAAGATTGTTTCTCACAATCAGAGCAGGGGATTCCAGCAGCAGGCAGGCAGATGGGTGATCAAGCCACCTCAGTAGCAACAACCAGCACCCACTCATTTTCTAGCTCCCGCTCCAAGGAACAATCAGCCTCCGCAGCAGCAGCAGTTCCGCCAGGGCAATGGGAACAAGTGCTTCACTTGTGGCAATGTGGACCACCATGCCAAGAATTGCCCAAGAAATCAGCAAAGGCAGATGCCAGCACCAAATCAAGACAAGGGAAGAAAGCAGAAGATACAAGTCAAGCAAGGGAAGCTCAACTTCACTACTGTGGAGGAAGTACCTGAGGGAGCTCCCATCATGACCGGTATCTTTTCAGTTTATAATCAACCTGCTTTAATTCTGTTTGATTCTGGTGCATCTCATAGTTTCATTAGCCAAAGGTTCAGTGCTAAATGTCAACTGCCTTTCTATCACTCAAAAGGGTCGTTTATGATAGCCACACTTGGGGGTAAAATTGCAACTAATCAATTAAACCAAAGTGTGCCTATTCAACTAGGAAGCCACATTGTCAAAACCACCCTTCTTGTTTTGGGTTTGGAAAATGTGGACATTATTCTGGGAGCTAATTGGATGACCCTGCACCAAGTAGTGCTTGATGTAGCCAGCCGCATCGTGGAAATCAATTCCCCGTTCTATGGGAGATTCACCTTAATTCTGCCCAGTCAAGGTTCTAGTCAGTCATGTGCTTTTTTAATGACGGAGTTACCTCTGAAGAAGATTCTATTGGTCTGTGAGTATGCAGATGTCTTTCCTGATGAATTGCCAGGAATGCCACCAAACCGGGATATTGAATTCGCCATCGAGTTGCAACCGGGAACGGCACCAATTTCCAAGAGGCCTTACCGGATGCCACCCACTGAGTTGGAAGAATTGAAGAAGCAATTGCAAGAGTTGCTGGACAAGGGTTTTATTCACCCAAGTACTTCGCCTTGGGGATGCCTAGCCTTGTTTGTAAAGAAGATAGATGAGAGCTTGAGGCTGTGTATAGATTACCGCCCACTTAATGCGGTGACTATCAAGAACAAGTATTGATGTTCTTTTTGACCAGTTGGTCGGAGCCAAAGTGTTTTCCAACATAGACCTTCGCTCCGGCTACCATCAAATCAAGATACGAGCAAGCGATATTCTGAAGATGGCTTTCTCAACCAGATATGGGCTATATGAATTCTTGGTGATGTCTTTCGGGCTAACGAATGCACCAGCATATTTCATGTATCTGATGAATTCTGTTTTCATGCCCGAATTGGACAAATTCGTAGTGGTTTTCATCGATGATATCTTGGTGTACTCAAAGAACGAAGAAGAACATGCTGGGCATTTGCATGTAGTGCTTCAAAGTCTGTGAGAGCACCACCTTTATGCCAAGTTGTCAAAATGTGACTTTTGGCTAAAAGATATCAAATTCTTAGGTCACACTATCTCTCAGGCAGGAATAGCCGTTGATCCTGATAAGGTGCAAGAGGTGATGAACTAGAAGCCACCAACGACTGTCCGTCAGATTCAGAGTTTTCTAGGATTAGCTGGTTATTACCGAAGATTCATTCTGGATTTCTCTCGAATTGCGAAGCCCATAACTGAGCTGTTGAAGAAAGAAGCCAAGTTTGTTTGGGGTCAGAAGTGCGAAGATGCCTTCCATGCATTGAGGCAACATCTGACAACAACACCGGTGTTAGCGCAACCCGACAGCAGCAAGCCTTTTGATGTGAATTGTGATGCCTCTAGCACTGGACTAGGTTGTGTCTTGATGCAAGACAACCGAGTCATTGCTTATGCCTCAAGAGCACTCAGGCCTCATGAGCAGAATTATCCCAATCATGACCTAGAGTTGGAAGAAGTGGTTCATGCATTAAAAATGTGGAGGCACTATTTGATGGGAACCCACTGCAACATCTTCACTGATCATAAGAGCCTTAAGTATATCTTTACTCAGGCTGATCTCAACATGAGACAGAGAAGATGGCTAGAGCTGATCAAGGATTATGACCTGGAGGTACATTAACACCCAGGAAAGGCTAATGTGGTAGCAGATGCCTTGAGTTGGAAGTTGCAATGCAACTGTTTTGTGATGGATTCTCGTATTAACACCTTGTGTGATGAGTTGAGCAAGATGAAGATTGAAGTGATTCCTTCTGGTGCTTTGTCTCACATTTCCGTTGAGCCAACTTTGCAAGACCAGATCATCATGGCCCAGCTCAGTGACAAGGGAGTGCAAATTATCAAGGAGAATCTCCATCAGAAGGCCGAGAAGTATAAATGTTTCTGCCAAGATGGAAAGGGTATATTGTGGTTTGAAAGCAGATTGGTGGTTCCTAGAAACAAGGATCTCAAGAAGAAAATCTTGGATGAGGCCCATCTCTCAAAATTCTCCATGCATCTAGGGAGCACCAAAATCTACCATGAATTGAAGCCCTTGTATTGGTGGACCAGAATGAAGAGGGAGATAGCCCAATATGTATCGGAATGTGACACCTGTCAGAGGATAAAGGCAAGTCACTTGAAATCAGCTGGATCTTTGCAACCCCTGTCTATACCTTCGTGAAAATGGGATGACATCAGCATGGATTTCATTGTGGGTTTGCCCAACACCTCTCGTCATCATGATTCAATTTGGGTTATTGTGGACCGACTGACGAAAGTGGCACATTTTCTCCCTGTGCACACCACTGATAAGGCTCAAAAGTATGCAGAATTGTACATTGACCGGATCGTGTGTTTGCACGGATTGCCTCGGACCATTGTTTCTGACCGAGGAGCCCAATTTATTGCCAGATTTTGGGAACAGCTGCAGTTGTCTTTGGGAACCAAGCTAATCAGGAGTTCAGCTTACCACCCATAGACTGATGGTCAGACCGAGAGGGTGAATCAAGTTCTTGAAGATATGCTGAGAGCTTGTGCAATCGATTGTGGCAAGAACTGGGATAAGCACCTCTCCTTGGCAGAGTTTGCTTATAACAACAGTTATCAATGCAGCCTAATGATGGCACCCTTTGAAGCTCTCTATGGAAGAAGGTGTAGAACACCACTCAATTGGTCTCAGCCTGGAGAAGGAGAAGTTTTCAGACCTGACTTAGTGACTGAAGCCGAAAGGAAGGTCAAACCAATCAGGAAGAATCTAGAAGCTCCTCAGGCCAGGCAGAAGAGTTACCATGATAAGAGATGGAAACCTCTCTAGCTCGGGGTGGGAGATTTCATGTATTTGAATGTATCCCCCACCAAGGGAGTGTAGAGGTTTGGAATCAAAGGCAAGTTAGCCCCTCGTTACATTGGACCTTATGAGATCATAGAAGCATGTGGACCCGTGGCATATAAATTGAAGTTACCTCCAAAAATGTCTGTCATCCATAATGTGTTCCATGTATCTCAGCTGAAGAAGTGTGCTCGATTGCCGATCGAGATCATAGCAGAACCAGAATTGGAGATAGAGCCATATCTATCGTACCAAGAGTACCCTTCCAAGATTCTGGATTGCAAGGAAAGATCAACTTGGGCTAAATCGATCAAGATGTATAAGGTCCAGTGGAGTAATCACTCAGAGGAAGAGGCTACTTGGGAGACTGAGGAATTCTTACGATCCAACTTCTCCGATTGCCTACCTAAGGAAATTGGTACGTAATCATACCCAACCCCTCCTCCTGCCCTTCGAAATCTAAATTTCAGAATTATGATTTAAATCAGAATGAAGTAAATATAAAACAAAATTTGAAAGGACTTCCGTCTGAAGTTACAAACAGAATGACATTCGAAGAGCAGTTTGCCCTAATAAATTAAGCACACACTTCCTGTGAGTCTCACCCTTCGCTTCACCTCGGGAGGACTCTGACCCGAATTTCGGGGTGAGATTCCTTTAAGGGGGGAAGGCTGTGACACCCTAGTGTCACCTAGGGTTTCTCTCAGTGCTAACCCAAGAATCAACAGTTCATGTGAGCCAAATTGAACATGAAGCATCAAATTAACTTAAGAATAAAAGATCTACTAAGTGTATATCTAAAGAAATATGTTCCAAACAAATAAGATTTTCAAAAAGGGAAAAATGTTGAAACCATAACACCAACCCTAATCAAGCTATCTAAGTAGGGATAAAGAAAAAGGGTAAAAGACAATGAAAAATATAAAATGATGGCTTAGGCCAATTATAAACATTGAAATATACTAAATAAACTACAATAAAGATTATGGAAGCTTGGCCAAAATAGTTTAATAAAAACTCTAAACAAGCTTCTCAAGTGAGGGTTCAATAGGGATTTCTAAAATTCAGATTTCTGAATTTTAGCCCTTGAGCCAAAGACCGAGCGTGTTCACCTTGATCCCTAGCTCAAATCCTAATGACCCCATTAACAAAAATGTGCCTAACTAACCTCTCTACCACATACCAGAAGATGGCATCGGGACGCGTGCCTTGGACACATCAAACTCGGGATCTTCTCTCTGTGCGCGGGAGTGAGACAAACCTGATTTCTCCCCTCTCTATCTCTTGATCCAGTTAGCAAAACATGCAAGCCTCCACACACAAACGACAAAGGGATGTCAGGGGAAGAGATCTCTCAACGGGATCATGGCCATAATCTCAATGATTTGGAGCCAATCTGCGCTTGAACTCGACCTCTCTCTACGCTGCCTCGTGCTTGACGCCGTGCCAGGCGCTAGAGCGTGCATTGGCGTTCGCCCGCGCAAGCCCCGAGAACTTGTCAGAACCTCGCCCTTGGCCGTGCCCGCCCACGCCTATAAAGCCTCCCCGGGCGTGCCTGACCTCACCCCATGCTAACCTTCGCCGGCTAGACGCCCCTCCTTAGCTCTGGCGAGCTCTCTTCCACCCGCCATTGCCACCCAAGCCTCGTCCACTATGACTAGTCCACTGCGGTCACTTCCAAGACGCGCCAACCGTTCGGTTAGCTTCGCCAATAGCTTGTGAAGCTTCCCAAGCTCTCGGACCTGGCAGAACTTCACCGGAGAACCAAGATCGTCCTCGCCGGACTTCGGCCGCCCGCCTGTGCGTGTAGACCAAGCAATCCGGTGAGTCGTTCTTCAATTCCTCGCACACACACCTTCCTTGATCCCTGGTGAAGCTCTCTGACCCACTTGATTGATCAATTGTGCCCTGGATAGGCCGGACTCCTTACCGCCAACGAGCTCCCCCACCTGCGCACATGGACCGGCCGACTCCGTCCAACCCAGACGGCGACCCGCACATCGCCGTGACCCTTAGGACCTCCCCTACACCCTCGACCACCTCACCAGAGCAGTCTCGCCGCCGGTAAGCCCCTCCAACCTTTCCTCCGCCGCAGGAATTGTTTAATTGGGGGAAGGACCTCGGGTTAGGTTTAGAGGAAACCCAGGGGGTTTTCTGAACTGTCAGTGACACATTTGAATAGTAATCCAAGGACTAGTCTATAAGGAAAATTGAAAACACACGCCAGGGACCCCAATGCAAAGTCGTTTCTCCTTTAAGCGTTTCTGTTTAATCTTTTTAATGAACAGAGAACTTAGGAAATTCATAACTTGGGAAATACTTAACCAAAAATTGTCAAACCAATTTTGATGGATTCTAAATATTATGGGCTACCAATTAAAAATAGTGAACTCCATGCTTTCTGTTTTAAATTTTAGAGTTTGGAATTAAATACAAAAACTGACCAAACCTTATTAAATTAAAGAAAATTAGTTTTGCTTCTGTGCTGAACCTAAGAAAATTTGTAGATGTTCAAATTCCATTTAAACACTGTTTAAAAATAGTGAGAACCCCAGTATTGAAAATTTAAGTAGGGATATCTATTAAAAGCCATTTTGCCCAAAACTTAGGAAAATCAGAAAGGCATTAGAGAATAATGAACAGTGAGTGCAATTATTTTTTCTAGCCTACTTAAGTAACAGAGAACCTAGGAAAAATAAAGGGACCTCTAGTACAGAATAGAATCAAAGTGAAATGTTTTAGTAGACATTAATCAAACCAGAAAAACAATTATTAGAATTATAAAGACAATTTCAAAATTAATTATAAAAATCCAGTGAACTTGTAACCACTAGAACTCCACTACAAAAATGATAAACACCCCAGCCCATCATTTTAGGTAGGGTAAACAAATAGAACTTGATAATGTGTCATATTTCAATTAAAACAAGAGCAACCCAAAAATAGTGCACTAATGGGCAAATAAAATTTTGCTAGATCAATAATGAGATAGGCCACTAGAGAAAAATGTAAAACCCAATTGGAAGCTGCAAAATAATACCCATTGCCATACTTCATGAAAAAGGCCATTTAATCTAAATAATTCCTACCACCCTTCCCTTAAGCAAAAAGATGCCAAACTTCAGAACGATTGCTCTTGCGCAAAGAAGAAGCTAGAAAAAAATCAAAAATGTGTTGTTTGATATTTTTTAAATATAGTGGTAGTAGAAAGCACCCCTTTTACTAGAAAGTTTAGAAAATCATAATAAAATGACTAAAGGATATTAGTGGCTAAAAGTTTGTACAAAGTCATGTAATAACATCTAAATGCCAGAAAAAATAAGTTTTAGAGAATAACCTACTGTTAAATGGTAGTTGTAGTTCAAAACACCCCTTCTGCCCTAATGTTTGGTAATTTTATCCAGAAAGAATTATTCACTCTTTAAGCCCTAAATTTTAGGACAGAGAATTATATACCAGTAAAAAGGCACTGTAATTTTTACAGTATTTTTAGAAATTTATTAAGACAACTTGTAGTTCAAACGCACCGTAAAAACATGAAAGAAATTAGAGGAAAGAAATAAAAGATAAACCTCGCTCCAATAAGTTTAACTAGAAATCTTAATAAATTCTCACTAAGACATTAAATGGAAATAGTGGAACACCAAAATGGACATTCCACTTAGTTTAACTAAGTTGACCCTAAATTACTAAGTGTACCACAAAAAGCTTAGTAGTAAGATCAAGCCCTCCCTTATTAAAGTGATCCTTCACCATCAAAGTTTAATTGTTTAAGCACATATCATATCATGCATGTATCTTACTCATTGCATTCATTAGATTGTAATCTCGCTGACGGAGAGTACGTGCTCATCCCCGAGCAATGAGCTGTCCACGAGGAAGACCAGGAGCAAGCTCCTGAGGTTGCCATCGAGGATCTCCCTGCAGCCCTAGTTATTGAAGGCAAGCCCCAGTTTTATGCATAACCGTATTTATATATGCTAGTTGACTACACTTAATGCTTGTAGGGTTGTATTGTGCACTTAAGTGTAGGAGTTGCTTGAAACCTCTAGTTGCATGAACTTAGGATTCCTTTTGAGATGGATACTAGTATGCTAGGTCGAGTAGCTGCTATGCTAAATCAGGATCTCGGTAGAAGTCGAGTGATTTTTCTAGCACTCGCGCGAGGTCAGGAATTGATTGTATTCATCTTGATAAAGGGATATATGTAGTCTATGGATTTGGATCTAGGGAGGATGCCTTGTCCATGAGACGGGAAAAAGGAATTAAAGATTAATGTGTGGATACCTGAGTCAAGCTTTTGAACGTACTAAACACATATTGGGAAATATGGTAACCGGTAAACCTAGTACCTGAGTGAAGCCAGGCGTGGACTTTATCACTCACGTGACCTGAGACTGGGTCTCCCATGCTAGCTATGGTGGATACAAGTGTTGTCGGGGACCATAATTAGGGGTACCCTCATTACTCCTAAATCTCAGCTGGTAACCCCCATCAGCACAAAGCTACAAAGGCCTGATGGGTGCGATTAATTCCAGGATCGGTCCATTCGAGGGACACGATCATGCCTCGCCCGAGCCTAGCCTCGGGCAAGGGCAGCCGACCTCGGAGGATTTACGTCTCGCCCGAGGACACCCTCCAGCAACGGACACACCTTCGGCTCGCCCGAGGCTCAGTCTTCACCAAGAAGCAACCTTGGCCAAGTCGCCGCGCCAACCGACCAAATCGTAGGGGCATTTAATGCAAAGGTGGCCTGACACCTTTATCCTGACGCGCGCCCTCCAGTCGACAGAGTCGAAGTGACCGTAGTCACATCGCTGCTCCACTGACCGGCCTGACAAGGGGACAGCGCCGCCTGCGCTGCCCTGACTGCTGTGCCACTCGACAGAGTGAGGCTGTCAGCAACCCAGTCCAGCCTCAGGCGCCATAGGAAACTCCGCTTCGCCCGACCCCAGGGCTCAGACTCGGGCTCGGCCCCGGAAGACGACGAACTCCGCTTCGCCCGACCCCAGGGCTCGGACTCGGGCTCGGCCCCGGAAGACGACGAACTCCGCTTCGCCCGACCCCAGGGCTCGGACTCGGGCTCGGCCCCGGAGGACAATGAACTTCGCTTCGCCCGACCCCAGGGCTCGGACTCGGGCTCAGCCCCGGAAGACGACGAACTCCGCTTCGCCCGACCCCAGGGCTCAGACTCAGGCTCAGCCCCGGAAGACGACGAACTCCGCTTCGCCCGACCTCAGGGCTCGGACTCGGGCTCAGCTTCGGAAGACGACGAACTCCGCTTCGCCCGACCCCAGGGCTCGGACTCGGGCTCAGCTCCGGAAGACGACGAACTCCGCTTCGCCCGACCCTAGGGCTCGGACTCAGCCCTGTCCTTAGCCGACGGTCTCCGCCTCGCTCGACCCAGGGGCTCGGACTCGACCTCGGCCTTGGAAGACAGACTCGACCTCGACCTCGGAGGAGCCTCCGCCTCGCCCAACTCAGGGCTCGGACCGACCACGTCACAGGAGGCGCCATCATTACCCTACCCCAAGCTGACTCAGGCTACGGGGGACAAGACCGGCGTCCCATCTGGCTCGCTTCGCTAAACAAGTAACGATGGTGCCCCGCATGCCCTATGACGACGGCGGCTCTCAGCCCCCTTACAGAAGCAAGAGGACGACAGCAAGGACTCGACAGCTCCGATAGCTGTCCTTCCGCCAGGCTCTAGCGCTCCTCCGACGGCCACGACACCACGTGAACTGGGTGCCAAAACCTCTCCGGCTGCCACGATGGCATGTACTTAGGGCGCTAGCTCTCCTCCGCTAGACACGTTAGCACACTGCTACATCCCCCATTGTACACCTGGATCCTCTCCTTACGCCTATAAAAGGGAGGTCCAGGGCCATCTTACAGAGGGTTGGCCACGCGGGGAAGGACGGGACGACGCTCGCGCAAGGCCGCTCGCTCCCTCCCGCGTGGACGCTTGTAACCCCCTACTGCAAGCGCACCCGACCTGGGCGCGGGGCTAACACGAAGGCCGCGGGTTCCACCTCCCATGCCTGTCTCCCTCCGGCTGCTCTCCCCCTTTCGCGTTTCGCCTCGCGCTGACCCATCTGGGCTGGGGCACGCGGCGACAATTTACTCGTCGGTCCAGGGACCCCCCGGGGTCGAAACGCCGACAGTTGGCGCGCTAGGTAGGGGCCTGCTGCGTGTTGACGAACAGCTTCCCGTCAAGCTCCAGAAGGGCAGTCTCCAGCAACCTCTCTAGCCCGGGACGGTGCTCCGTTTCGGGTGTCTTGAGTTCATGTCCCTCGATGGCAGCTACGACGTGATACTCCTTCCCTCGCCGCGCGACAGCGACAATGGCGGTCGACAACCCGCCCGCCGGCGGGGAAATCGACGACGCCTTCCCCACGTGGTGGAAGGACGACATTCGGGCTTGTCCCGTCCCCTCCCCCGCCGATGGAGGTGGAGGCGGGGCAACCAAGGCCAAGCAGGAGGTGGCACCTCGTCGGCTATCGAGCGAGTCGACGGCGCCGGCGCCCCAACGGAGAGCGCGTCGGGCATCGGCCTCGCGTCTGAGACGAAGACGAGCGCCGTCTTCCCGCAACACACCAACCACGAGCAAACGGACGATGCCAGCATGCTCGCGAAGGACTTGCTGGACGTCACCCTCGTATCTGAGACGATGGTGCAGTCAGTCCCTGACATGACTTCGTCACCGCCTGTCGACCAAGAGGTACCGACCGATTCCCATCTCATGCCTTTTGGATTTAGCCTCGACCCACCAAGCAACTCCGCTTCGGTGGACATTCTCATAGAGGCGAGTCCAAACCCTCTGGGGTATCATGTGCGGTCACCATGGGACCGGCTGACGGCCGTCTCGACCTATGGGCCCTCGGGGTCCGAGGAAGATGGCGAGCCCGACCTCTGTTGGGATTTCTCCGGACTTGGTAAACCTAGTGCCGTGTGGGACTTCATGACCGCATGCGACTACTGCCTTTCCGACTGTTCCGACGGTAGCCACAGCCTCGGCGACGAGGACTGCGGTCCAAGTCGTGAATGTTTCCACATCGATCTAGGGGGTCCCGGCGAAGGCAACCATCTTGGTATACCGGAGAACGGTGATCCCCCTAGGCCCGTGCCTCGCGTTGACATACTTCGGGAACTAGCTGTGGTCCCCGTCCCGGCGGGGGGTCATGACCCACAGCTCGAGCAAATCCGCGAGATGCAGGCCAGGCTCGACGAGGGAGCAGGAACGCTTGAGCCGATCCGCCGGGACATCGGGCAGGAATGGGCGGGCCAACCTCCGGCTGGAGAAGCGCGTCATCTCCCCCAGGGCATCCAGCACCGCATCGCCGACGACGTCAGGGTAAGGCCGCCACCGGTTTCTAGTGGAGTCAGCCAAAACCTGGCCGCAGCGGCAATACTTCTCCGCGCGATGCCGGAGCCATCAACCACCGAGGGGCGGCGTATCCAGGGAGAGCTCAAGAACCTCCTGGAGGATGCCGCGGTCCGACGGGTCGAGAGCTCTGCCTCCCGAAGGCAGGGGTACCCCTCGGAACCTCACGCCGCGACTTCCCGATTCATGCGGGAAGCCTCGGTCCACACCGGGCGCACGCGCAACACAGAGCCTGCGGCCCCGGGTCGCCTCGGCAACGAGCACCATCACCGCAGCCGTCGGGCCCACCTCGACGAGAGGGTGCGCCGAGGGTACCACCCCAGGCGTGGGGGACGCTACGACAGCGGGGAGGATCGGAGTCCTTCGCCCGAACCACCCGGTCCGCAGGCTTTCAGCCGCGCCATACGACGGGCACCGTTCCCGACCCGGTTTCGAACCCCAACTACTATCACAAAGTACTCGGGGGAGACGAGACCGGAACTGTGGCTCGCAGACTATCGGCTGGCCTACCAACTGGGTGGAACAGACGATGATAATCTCATCATCCGCAACCTCCCCCTGTTCCTCTCCGACACAGCTCGAGCCTGGCTGGAGCACCTGCCTCCGGGGCAGATCTCCAACTGGGACGACCTGGTCCAAGCCTTCGCTAGCAATTTCCAAGGCACGTACGTGCGCCCTGGAAACTCCTGGGATCTCCAAAGCTGCCGCCAGCAGCCGGGAGAGTCTGTCCGTGACTACATCCAGTGATTCTCGAAGCAGCGCACCGAGCTGCCCAACGTCACCGATTCGGATGTCATTGGCGCGTTCCTCGCCGGCACCACCTGCCGCGACCTGGTGAGCAAGCTGGGTCGCAAGACCCCCACCAGAGCGAGCGAGCTGATGGACATCGCCACCAAGTTCGCCTCTGGCCATGAGGCGGTTGAGGCCATCTTCCGGAAGGACAAGCAGCCCCAGGGCCGCCCACCGGAAGATGTCCCCAAGGCGTCAACCCAGCGTGGCACCAAGAAGAAAGGCAAGAAGAAGTCGCAAGCGAAACGCGACGCCGCCGACGTGGACCTTGTCACCCCCGCCGAGTACAAGAACCCTCGGAAACCTCTCGGAGGTGCCAACCTCTTCGACAAGATGCTCAAGGAGCCGTGCCCCTATCATCAGGGGCCCGTCAAGCACACCCTTGAGGAGTGTGCCATGCTTCGACGCCACTTTCACAAGGCCGGGCCACCCGCGGAGGGTGGCAAGGCTCTCGACGACGCTAAGAAGGAAGATCGCAAGGCAGGAGAGTTCCCCAAGGTCCGCGACTGCTTCATGATCTATGGTGGGCAAGTGGCAAACGCCTTGGCTCGGCACCGCAAGCAAGAGCGTCGGGAAGTCTACTCGGTAAAGGTGGCGGCGCCAGTCTACCTAGACTGGTCCGACAAGCCCATCACCTTCGACCAGGCCGACCATCCCGACCATGTGCTGAGCCCGGGGAAATACCCGCTCGTTGTCGACCCCATCATCGGCAACGTCAGACTCACCAAGGTCCTCATGGACGGAGGCAGCAGCCTCAACATCATCTACACCGAGACCCTCGGGCTCCTGCGGATCGATCTGTCCTCGGTCCAGACGGGCGCTGCGCCTTTCCACGGGATCATCCCCGGGAAGCGCGTCCAACCCCTCGGACAACTCGATCTACCCGTCTGCTTTGGGACACCCTCCAACATTCGAAGGGAGACCCTCACGTTCGAAGTGGTCGGGTTTCGAGGAACATACCACGCAGTGCTGGGTAGGCCATGCTACGCCAAGTTCATGGCCATCCCCAACTACACCTACCTCAAGCTCAAGATGCCGGGACCCAACGGGGTCATCACCGTCGGGCCCACGTACTGACACGCGTACGAATGCGACGTGGAGTGCGTGGAGTACGCCGAGGCCCTCGCCGAGTCCGAGGCCCTCATCGCCGACCTGGAGAACCTCTCTAGGGAGGCGCCAGACGTGAAGCGCCACGCCGGCAACTTCGAGCCAGTGGAGACGGGTAAGTCCGTCCCTCTCGACCCCTGCAACGATGCCTCCAAGCAGATCCGGATCGGCTCCGAGCTCGACCCCAAATAGGAAGCAGTGCTCGTCGACTTTCTCTGCGCAAACACCGACGTTTTCGCGTGGAGTCCCTCGGACATGCCCGGCATACCGAGGGAAGTCGCCGAGCACTCGCTAGATATCCGAGCTGGAGCCTGACCCGTGAAGCAGCCTATGTGCCGATTCGACAAAGAAAAGCGCAGAGCCATAGGCGAGGAGATCCACAAGCTAATGGCGGCAGAGTTCATCAAAGAGGTATTCCATCCTGAATGGCTTGCCAACCCTGTGCTTGTGAGAAAGAAAGGGGGGAAATGGCGGATGTGTGTAGACTACACTGGTCTAAACAAAGCATGTCCAAAAGTTCCCTACCCTCTGCCTTGCATCGATCAAATTGCGGATTCCACTGCTGGGTGCGAAACCCTGTCTTTCCTCGATGCCTACTCAGGGTATCATCAGATCAGGATGAAAGAGTCCGACCAGCTCGCGACTTCTTTCATCACACCCTTCGGCATGTACTGCTATGTTACCATGCCGTTTGGTTTGAGGAATGCGGGTGCAACGTACCAGCGATGCATGAACCATGTGTTCGGCGAACACATTGGCCGAACGGTCGAGGCCTACGTCGATGACATCGTAGTCAAGACGAGGAAAGCCTCCGACCTCCTTTCTGACCTTGAAGCGACGTTCCGATGTCTCAAGGCGAAAGGTGTAAAACTCAATCCCGAGAAGTGTGTCTTCGGAGTCCCCCGAGGCATGCTCTTGGGGTTCATCGTCTCCGATCGGGGCACCGAGGCCAACCCGGAGAAGATCGTGGCCATCACCAGCATGGGGCCCATCAAGGACTTGAAAGGCGTAGAGAGGGTCATGGGATGCCTCGCGGCTCTGAGCCGTTTCATCTCGCGCCTCGGCGAAAGAGGCCTGCCTCTGTACCGCCTCTTAAGGAAGGCCGAGTGCTTCGCTTGGACCTCTGAGGCCGAGGAAGCCCTCGGGATCCTGAAAGCGCTCCTCACGAATGCGCCCATCTTGGTGCCTCCCCGCTGCCGGAGAAGCCCTCTTGATCTACATCGCCGCTACCACTCAGGTGGTTAGCACCGCGATTGTGGTTGAGAGACGAGAAGAGGGGCATGCATTGCCCGTCCAGAGGCCAGTCTACTTCATCAGTGAGGTACTGTCCGAGACCAAGATCCGCTACCCACAAATTCAGAAGCTGCTGTACGCGGTGATCCTGACGCGGCGGAAGTTGCGACACTACTTCGAGTCTCATCCAGTAACTGTGGTGTCATCCTTCCCCCTGGGGGAAATCATCCAGTCCCGAGAGGCCTCGGGTAGAATTGCAAAGTGGGCGGTGGAGATCATGGGCGAGGCGATCTCGTTCGCCCCTTGGAAAGCCATCAAGACCCAGGTCTTGGTGGACTTTGTGGCTGAATGGGTCGACACCCAGCTCCCAACAGCTCCGATCCAACCAGAACTCTGGACCATGTTTTTCGACGGGTCGCTGATGAAGACGGGGGCAGGCGCGGGCCTGCTCTTCATCTCGCCCCTCGGGAAGCACCTACGATACGTGCTACGCCTCCACTTCCCGGCGTCCAACAACGTGGCTGAGTACGAGGCTCTAGTAAACGGGTTGCGAATCGCCATCGAGCTAGGGGTCCGACGCCTCGACGCTCGTGGTGACTCGAAGCTCGTCATCGACCAAGTCATGAAGAACTCCCATGCCGCGACCCAAAGATGGAAGCCTACTGCGATGAGGTTCGGCGCCTGGAAGACAAGTTCTACGGGCTCGAGCTCAACCACATCGACCGACGCTACAACGAGACTGCGGACGAGCTGGCTAAAATAGCCTCGGGGCGAACAATGGTTCCCCCGGATGTATTCTCCTGAGACCTGCATCAACCCTCCGTCAAGACCGACGACACACCTGAGCCCGAGAAGGCCTCGGCCCAGCCCGAGGCACCCTCGGCTCAGTCCGAGGCGACCTCGGCTTAGCCGGAGGTACCCTCGGCCCCCGAGGGTGAGGCACTGCGCGTCGAGGAGCGGAGCGCGGTCACGCCTAATTGAAACTGGCAGACCCCGTACCTGCAATATCTCCACCGAGGAGAGCTACCCCCGACCGAGCTGAAGCTCGGCGGTTGGCGCGGGACGCCAAGTCGTTCGTCTTGCTGGGAGACGAGAAGGAGCTCTACCACCGCAGCCCCTCAGGCATCCTCCAGCGATGCATTTCCATCGCCGAAGGCCAGGAGCTCTTACAAGAGATACACTCGGGGGCTTGCGGCCATCACGCAGCACCTCGAGCCCTTGTTGGAAACGCCTTCCGACAAGGTTTCTACTAGCCGACGGCGATGGCCGATGCCACTAGAATTGTTCGCACCTGCAAAGGGTGACAGTTCTACGCGAGGCAGACCCACCTACCCGCTCAGGCTCTGCAGACCATACCCATCACCTGGTCGTTTGCTGTGTGGGGTCTGGACCTCGTCGGCCCCTTGCAGAAGGCACCTGGGGGCTACACGCACCTGTTGGTCGCCATCGACAAATTCTCCAAGTGGATCGAGGTCCGACCCCTAAACAGCATCAGGTCCGATCAGGCGGTGGCGTTCTTCACCAACATCATCCATCGCTTTGGGGTCCTGAACTCCATCATCACCGACAACGGCACCCAGTTCACCGGCAGAAAAGTTCCTGGACTTCTGTGAGGATCACCACATTCGGGTGGACTGGGCCGCCGTGGCTCACCCCATGACGAATGGGCAAGTAGAGCGTGCTAACGGCATGATCCTGCAAGGGCTCAAGCCGCGGATCTACAACGACCTCAACAAGTTCGGCAAGCGATGGATGAAGGAGCTCCCCTCGGTGGTCTGGAGTCTGAGGACAACGCCGAGCCGAGCCACGGGCTTCACACCGTTCTTTCTAGTCTATGGGGCCGAGGCCATCTTGCCCACAGACTTAGAATACGGTTCCCCAAGGACGAGGGCCTACGCCGACCAAAGCAATCGAGCTAATCGAGAAGACTCACTAGGCCAGCTGGAGGAGGCTCGGGACATGGCCTTACTACACTCGGCACGGTACGAGCAGTCCCTGCGACGCTACCACGCCCGAGGGGTTCGGTCTCGAGACTTCCAGGTGGGCGACCTGGTGCTTCGGCTGCGACAAGACGCCCGAGGGCGGCACAAACTCACGCCTCCCTGGGAAGGGCCGTTCGTCGTCGCTAAGGTTCTGAAGCCCGGAACATACAAGCTGGCCAACAGTCAAGGCAAGGTCTACAGCAACGCTTGAAACATCCAACAGCTACGTCGCTTCTACCCTTAAGATGCTTCCAAGTTATTCGTACACCCCGTTCACACACAAAGTCTGGTCGTCAAGGGAGGGTCAGCCTTGCCTCGGCAAAGCCCGACCCTCCCTCGGGGGCTAGAAGGGGGAAACCCCCTCTGCGTCGAAATTTTCCTCGAAAAAAGAAAAAAAATCTTTTCTGCCAGAATGCCTTTCGTGCTTTTCGACTACTTCGAAAGTGGATCCTAAAAACGACGGAGTACACGTAAGCAGCCAAGGCTGACCGTGCCGAGGGACTCCTATGCCTCCGGGATATGGATACCTCACTCATCACCTGCTGCGATAAGTAACTCACGCTCGGATAGGTGACTCCGTGGACCGAACAAGTCTTCACGCTAGAAAGCTCCTCTGCCGAAACGATTTTTCGGGCCTTCTCGACTACGACAGTGACGAAACCCTATGGGCGAGTAAGAGTACACGTAAGCGGCAAGGCCGACCGAGCCGAGGGATTCCTACGCCTCCGGGATACGGATACCTCACTCATCACCTTCCGTGAAAAGTAACTCTCGCTCGGACAAACAATTTTGTTACCGACAAGTAAGTCCAGATACTCGAAACAAGAGGAAAAGGAACGCAGCTTTACAACACGATGATAGTGTGTTTGGGCCTCGGCGGCCACAGAAAACATACACACACTACAAGACAACCCGATCCTGTAGGCTTGGACGTCGACAGTTGAAGGGGGCAGCAGCACCCTCGGCGTCAACTACACCTTTGGCGGGGTCTGACCTAGCCTCGGACGGCGACACGGTTGGAGGATCTCCACCCCGAAGGACGACAACAGCACCACGCCCGGACTAGCCTCGGCTGGGTCTTCTTCAGGAATCCGGCTCGAGCAGACGGCTCGGCCGGCCACCCCGAAGTCTCAGCCAGCCGTTCCCCGAGGACATCAGCCCAGCTCGCGGCCTCGGCGGCTCAACTCCGGCGTCGGTCCCGCCAGTGGATGACCCGACCAGGCTCCGGCCAACCAAATCTTCTTTTCAAGCCAACTCTGCCTCTGTCCGTGCTGACACCGCTACCTCCGGCTTCGGCTCATCGAAGAGCGGCCGAGGGTTTCTTTAACTAAGAAGGAGAAGCCTCGGACAGCAAGGCCGACCGAGCCGAGGGACTCCTACGCCTCCAGGATACGGATACCTCACTCGTCACCTTTGCACGAGGCAACTCACGCTCGATGAAGCGGTTCAGATAGTCGACAGGCGAGTCTTAGTGCTCGAAATGAAGAAAAAATACGGCTCCGTGCCGAAAATACATACATGTTCAGGCCCCGACAGCCGCAATGAACAAGACACCGACACTCAAAGTGCCATTACAAACGGAACTCCGGTTCCGCCCCCGCGGGTACGAACAACCCCTCACACTGGAGGACCCGCGGGGCGACAAAGCTCCAAGTGGATCACCGCCACCCGCTCCAGCAGCAGCGACAACGACCTCCGCTCTGGCTGGCCGAACTGCAGCAGCGATGGCCCCGGGACAGACGCCGCTGCAACAACGTCCTTGCCCACGGCTACGCTCGAGGGGCGAGGACAAGTACAAAGAGCCGGAGGCCCGGAGCGCGGATGGTGGCGGTGATCCCGTCGGCGACGGGGACTTCTCCTGCCGCTGCAACCCCGGCACCGACGACGGGAGCCATCTCCCCACTCGGATCCTTCCGGACGAGCGGAAGCACCGACCTCCACGTGGAGACACCGTACCGGGGCAAAGACAGGACCGCCCCAGAACACGAATGCCGCCCTAGCAGCGCGCGACGTCTTGGGCGGTCCTCCGGTACGCGCGACAACCGCCCTTGCGGCGAGAGGGGGCACCGGGAGCCAAGCCAGCTGAGCCAGCGAGCCCAACGCACTGGAGCCGACGACGCTCGTCGCCGACCAGCCCCGCGTTGTCGAAGTCCAACCCGCAGGAGGTAGAGCTCCGGCTCATCCCGGCCCCCGCCCCAGCCAGGATGATGAACATCCTTGAAGCTGAGGGCGAGACCAAGATCGCAGCCTGGCTCGCTTCTCCCCACCATCGAACTGGAGGTCACCGTCTTGGGTGACCATCGGTGAGGGGATGCGGCTGGGCTGCCTGATGAAAATCCTTGAAGCCGAACGATGGCTGAAAGGTACCAACTTCCTTGAAGTTGCGTCCCTCCAATGACAAGACGGAAGGATTGCGGGCGTCCCCCATCCGGGGGCTCGGAAGGTGGAAAGACGCGACGCATAAGGGAACGCGAAGACATGGTCGCCTTTCAAGGGGGTCACCCTCCTTTTAAAGGCAACTCTCCCCACTTGCGTCCTCAGCCATTGCGGGCTGAGTCTTCTCCAACACGCTCCAAGGTCCTCCCCCTACGACACAGGGGCTGGGCCCCGCGCGTCATGCAAGCTGGTCCAGGGCAGAAGGAGCCAAACCGCCGCGCGCAGGGCATGCAACTGCCTAGCGGTTACAAGCATTCCTCCACTTTCGCCCAGACTAGCGGGTGAAAGGGTGGACAGCCATGCAGTCGGCATGCAACCACGCCAAGTGGGCATGCCCCTTCGACTCCAACGCGCCCAACATGGAGGCCCAGGCCCACACGTCATGCAACCGGCACGCTGGTTGCTACGTGCGAGCAACTGCACCGCCCCTCGCGCCACTACCGTGCCTCCTCGACTGCGGAACCAGTACCGCGACTCGAGGCAACCCTGCGTATGACCCAACAGTGCCAGCCAGGCGCATCGGTCACGGGCCGGTCAGCCGCGGGAGAAGGCGCGACGGTCGATGCGGCCACAACTGGGCCGGCAGTAATGGCGGTAGCAGGCGGGCGGAAGCAGCGGTCACGTCGTCAGCCAAGCTCACGTCCCCTCGTGGGACAGTGAGAGAACCCTCTCCCACGATGTGAAGACGGCGCGCCCGTGTTCCGTTCCTCAAACGGCTCGCGCACGCGCAACGGCTGCCCCGCGAACCCCTCGTCCTGTCTCATTAACTCCGCGGCGGGACAGGCGGCACCTTTGGCAGGAGAAGCAAGCGACGCTTCGCCTTCGCCATAATGACCGTGTCAGAAAAGGTACGCCACGACATTTCAATTTCGTGTCCTTTTCCTTTTCCTCTTTCTCTCTCTTACAACAGGGACCGAGAAAGGGGGATACCCCGAAAGGGATCCTTCTCCGCGAAGGAAACGGGCCCCGAGCCCCCCTACTGATCAGAGGTTCGAAGGCTGGCCCCTCGGAAGGGTTCAACAGCCGCCTCAGAGCGCTCGGGCTCCGCGCCCACTACTGGTTAGAGGTTCGAGGGCCGGCCCCTCGGAAGGGTTCAACGGCCGCCTCAGGCCACTCGGGCTCCGTGCTCACTACTGATCAGGGGTTCGTAGGCTGGCCCATGAAGGGTTCACAGCCACCTCAGATGCAGAGCGAGGGATGACCCCAGGTACGTTCGATACATAACCAAGGCTCGGGCTACGCTCCCGAGGTACCCTAGGACATTTCCGAGACCAGCGGGAACGATCTTGTAACGGAATCCCATCAGAGGGAGGCATCGAGCCCTCGGACCCCGTCAAAAGGGGACCGAGTCCGGCAGATCACCCGCAGGTACTTTTGGAGCGCGCCTCCGGGCCTCTAGCCGACCCCTAACAAGTGGGGCATGGGCGTCCACTCGGATTACCCGTCAGCAGCTCACTGGAGACACCATGTTCGGCGCCATCCAAGGGCAACATGGCGCTTTCCCCCCCTCCTCCTTGCGGAAAGGCGATGTAGGGGCGTATGTAAAAAAGACGAGTCTGTCCTTGACCGACCTCTCGCCCTGTGCGGAGGCTCGGGGGCTGCTCTCGCAAACCCGGCTCCGGCCAATCCGTTGACAGCGTCAACATACCAGCCCGAGAACTTGGGACCCGACCGTGCACCCGGGCTACGGCCAGCTCGCATGAGGGAACGACCAGACCGGCCGAAGCGTTGCGAAATGCATTAAGACCTCGAAGGAGTCAACCCACTCCTCCGAGGCCTCGGGGGCTACACCCGGCGGGTGCGCTCGCGCGCACCCACCGGAACAAAACGCAACCAAGAAAGGCTGGTCCCCTTGCAAAAAAGTGCGACAAAAGCCTCCAAGCGAGTATTAACACTCCTTTCGAGGCTCGGGGGCTACTGTCGGGGACCATAATTAGGGGTACCCTCATTACTCCTAAATCTCAGCTGGTAACCCCCATCAGCACAAAGCTGCAAAGGCCTGATGGGTGCGATTAAGTCCAGGATCGGTCCATTTGAGGGACGCGATCACGCCTCGCCCGAGCCTAGCCTTGGGCAAGGGCAGCCGACCCCGGAGGATTTATGTCTCGCCCGAGGACCCCCTCCAGCAACGGACACACCTTCGGCTCACCCGAGGCTCAGTCTTCACCAAGAAGCAACCTTGGCCAAGTCGTTGTGCCAACCGACCGAATCGCAGGGGCATTTAATGCAAAGGTGGCCTGACACCTTTATCCTGACGCGCGCCCTCCAGTCGACAGAGCCGAAGTGACCGTAGTCACTTCGCCGCTCCACTGACCGGCCTGACAAGGGGACAGCGCCGCCTGCGCCGCCCCGACTGCTGTGCCACTCGACAGAGTGAGGCTGTCAGCAACCCAGTCCGGCCTTAGGCGCCATAGGAAACTTCGCTTTGCCCGACCCCAGGGTTCGGACTTGGGCTCGGCCCCGGAAGACGACGAACTCCACTTCGCCCGACCCCAGGGCTCGGACTCGGGCTCAGCCCCGGAAGACGACGAACTCCGCTTCGCCCGACCTCAGGGCTCGGACTCGGGCTCAGCCCAGGAAGACGACGAACTCCGCTTCGCCCGACCCCAGGGCTCGGACTCGGGCTCAGCCCCGGAAGACGACGAACTCTGCTTCGCCCAACCCTAGGGCTCGGACTCAGCCCTGGCCTCAGCCCTGGCCTCAGCCGTCGGTCTCCGCCTCGCCCGACCCAGGGGCTCGTACTCGACCTCGGCCTTGGAAGACAGACTCAACCTCGACCTCGGAGGAGCCTCCGCCTCGCCCAACTCAGGGCTCGGACCGACCACGTCACAGGAGGCGCCATCATTACCCTACCCCAAGCTGACTCAGGCTACGGGGGACAAGACCGGCGTCCCATCTGGCTCGCTCCGCTAAACAAGTAATGATGGCGCCCCGCATGCCCTATGACGACGGCGGCTCTCAGCCCCCTTACGGAAGCAAGAGGACGTCAGCAAGGACTCGACAGCCCCGACAACTGTCCTTCTGCCAGGCTCCAGCGCTCCTCCGACAGCCACGATACCACGCGAACTGGGTGCCAAAACCTCTCCGGCTGCCACGATGGCATGTACTTAGGGAGCTAGCTCTCCTCCGCTAGACACGTTAGTGAAAGGGAATTAGGCTTACACCTATTTCCTAAATTGATTTTGGTGGTTGCATTGCCCAACACAAAGAATTGGACTAACTAGTTTGCTCTAGTATATAAGTTATAAAGGTGCCAAAGGTTCACAAATGGCCAATAAAAAGACCAAGAAAAGGGTTCAACAAAAAGAGCAAAGGGACAACCGAAGGCTCCCTGGTCTGGCGCACCGGACTGTCCGGTGCACCACCGGACATGTCCGGTGCACCAGGGTTCTCCACGCGCTGAACTCCTCGCCTTCGGGAAAACGCAGAGTCGCTCCGCTATAATTCACCGGACTGTCCGGTGTACACCGTTCATGTCCGGTGCTCCAGGAATGAAGCGACTCTGAACTCGCCAGCTTCGAGAATTCGCTACGGCTGCTCCGCTATAATTCACTGGACATGTCCAGTGTACACCGGACTGTCCGTTGTAACTGCGGGGCAACGGCTACTTCGGCGCCAACGGTCACCTGTAGGCGCATTAAATGCACGCCAGAGCGCGCAGAAGTCAGGCACGCGCGAAGTGGCGCACCGGACACTCTACAGTGCATGTCCGGTGCACCACCGGACATCAAGGGGGGCCCAGCTTCAGAACTCCAACGGTCGGAACCCTAACGTTCGGGTGACGTGGCTGGCGCACCGGACATGTCCGGTGTGCACCGGACTGTCCGGTGCACCATGCGACAGACAGCCTCCACCCAAACGGCTAGTTTGGTGGTTGGGGCTATAAATACCCCCAACCACCCCACATTCAAGTCATCCAAGTTTTCCACTTCTCAACCACTTACTAGAGCTAGGCATTCAATTCTAGACACACTCAAGTGATCAAATCCTCTCCAATTCCACACAAGGTTTTAGTGATTAGCGAGAGTGATTTGCCATGTTCTTTTGAGCTCTTGCGCTTGGATTGCTTCTTTCTTTCTCACTTGTTCTTGTGATCAAAGCTCACTTGTAATCAAGGCAAGAGACACCAATTGTGTGGTGATCCTTGCGGGGAAACTTTGTTCCCGGTTTGATTTGAGAAGAGAAGCTCACTCGGTCCGCGGGATCGTTTGAGAGAGGGTAAGGGTTGAAAGAGACCCGGCCTTTGTCGCCTCCTCAACGGGGAGTAGGTTTGCGAGAACCGAACCTCGGTAAAACAAATCCGCGTGTCACACTCTTCATTCGCTTGCGATTTGTTTTGCGCCCTCTCTCTCGGACTCATTATTATTTCTAACGCTAACCCGGCTTGTAGTTGTGATTAATTTTGTAAATTTCAGTTTCGCCCTATTCACCCCCCCCTCTAGGCGACTTTCAATTGGTATCAGAGCCTGGTGCTTCATTAGAGCCTAACCGCTCGAAGTGATGTCGGGAGATCACACCAAGAGGGAGATGGAGACCGGCGACAAGCCCACTACGAGTCACGGGAGCACTTCATCGGAAGAGTCCCGCACCAAGAGGAAGGAGAAGAAGAAGAGCTCCTCCAACAAAGGGAAGGGGAAGGAGAAGAAATCCTCTTCCCACAAGTTGCATCGGAGAGGCGACAAGCACAAGAGGATGAGGAAAGTGGTCTACTACGAGACCGACACTTCATCAACGTCGACCTCCGACTCCGACGCACCGTCCGTTACTTCTAAGCGCCAAGAGCGCAAGAAGTATAGTAAGATCCCCCTACGCTACCCTCACACTTCAAAACGTACTCCTTTACTCTCCGTTCCATTAGGCAAACCACCGGTTTTTGACGGTGAAGATTATAATATGTGGAGTGACAAAATGAGACACCATCTAACCTCACTCCACACAAGCATATGGAATGTTGTTGAGTTTGGTGTACAGGTACCATCCGTAGGGGATGAAGACTACGACTCGGACGAGGTGGCCCAAATCCACCACTTTAACTCCCAAGCAATCACTATACTCCTCGCCTCTCTAAGTCGAGAGGAGTATAACAAGGTGCAAGGGTTAAAAAGTGCGAAGGAAATTTGAGACGTACTCAAGACCGCGCACGAGGGAGACGAGGTGACAAAGATCACCAAGCGGGAGACGATCGAGGGGGAGCTCGGTCGCTTCATGCTTCACCAAGGGGAGGATCCACAAGCTATGTACAACCGCTTGAAGACCTTGGTGAACCAAGTGCGCAACCTCGGGAGCGAAAAATGGGATGACCATGAGATGGTCAAGGTTATTCTTAGATCCCTCGTATTTCTTAAACCTACACAAGTTCAATTAATTCGAGGTGATCCTAGATATAAGCTAATGTCTCTCGAGGAGGTTATAGGAAAATTTGTGAGCTTTGAGCTAATGATTAAAGGCTCAAAGAAAATCATCGAGCAAGGCACCTCCTCCACGCCCGAGGCACAACCCGTCGCATTCAAGGCGACGGAAGAAAAGAAGGAGGAGGCCACTCCAAGTCGAACACCCATCGACGCCTCCAAGCTCGACAACGAGGAGATGGCGCTCATCATCAAGAGCTTCCGCCAAATACTCAAGCAAAGGAGGGGGAAAGACTACAAACCCCGCTCCAAGAAAGTATGCTACAAATGTGGTAAGCCCAGTCATTTTATTGCTAAATGTCCATTATCCAGTGATAGTGACAGGGGCGATGACAAGAAGAGAAGAAGAAAGGAGAAGAAGAGGCACTACAAGAAGAGGGGCGGCGATGCCCATGTTTGCCGGGAGTGGGACTCGAACGAGAGCTCCACCGACTCCTCCTCCGACGAGGACGCCGCCAACATCGCCGTCACCAAGGGACTTCTCTTCCCCAACGTCGGCCACAAGTGCCTCATGGCAAAGGACGGCAAAAGGAAGAAGATTAAATCCAAATCCTCCACTAAATATGAGTCCTCTAGTGATGATAATGCTAGTGATGAGGAAGATAATTTGCGTACTCTTTTTGCCGACCTCAACATGCAACAAAAGGAAAAATTAAATGAATTGATTAGTGCTATTCATGAGAAGGATGATCTCTTGGACTCTCAAGAGGACTTCCTTATTAAGGAAAATAAAAAGCATGTTAAGGTTAAAAATTCCTATGCTCTACAAGTTGAAAAATGTCAAAAATTGTCTAGTGAGCTAAGCACTTGCCATGAGACTATTGACAACCTTAGAAATGAGAATGCTAAATTGTTAGCTAAGGTTGATTCACATGTTTGTAATATTACAACTTCCAATCCTAGAGATGATAATGTTGATTTACTTGCTGGGATTGATGAGTTGAATATTTCTCTTGCTAGCCTTAGAAATGAGAATGAGAAATTGATTGCTAAGGCTAAAGATTTTGATGTTTGCAATACTACTATCTCTAACCTTAGAAATGAGAATGATATACTACATGCTAAGGTTGTAGAATTAAAATCTTACAAACCCTCTACATCTACCATTGAGCATGTTTCCATTTGCACTATATGTAGAGATGTTGATATTTATGCTATTCATGATCACATGGTCTTAATTAAACAACAAAATGATCAGATAGCAAAATTAGATGCTAAAATTGCCGGGCATAACTTAGAAAACGAAAAGTTTAAATTTGCTAGAAGTATGCTCTATAATGGGAGATGCCCCGGCATCAAGGATGGCATTGGCTTCCAAAGGGGAGACAATGTCAAACTTAGTGCCCCTCCTAAAAATTTGTCTAACTTTGTTAAGGGCAAAGCTCCCATGCCTCAGGATAACGAGGGTTACATTTTGTACCCTGCCGGTTATCCCGAGAGCAAAATTAGGAGAATTCATTCTAGTAAGTCTCACTCTGGCCCTAACCATGCTTTTATGTATAAGGGTGAGACATCTAGCTCTAGGCAACCAACCCGTGCTAAGTTGCCTAGAAAGAAAATTACTAGTGCAACAAATGATCATGGCATTTCATTTAAAACTTTTGATGCATATTATGTTTTGACTAACAAATCCGGCAAGGTAGTTGCCAAGTTTGTTGGGGGCAAACACAAGGGTTCTAAGACTTGTGTTTGGGTACCCAAAGTTCTTGTTTCTAATGCCAAAGGACCCAAAACCGTTTGGGTACCTAAAGTCAAGAACTAAACTTGTTTTGTAGGTTTATGCATCCGGGGGCTCAAGTTGGATCATCGACAGCGGGTGTACAAACGACATGACAGGGGAGAAGAAGATGTTCTCCTCCTACGAGAAAAACCAAGATCCCCAACGAGCTATCACATTCGGGGATGGAAACCAAGGTTTGGTCAAAGGTTTGGGTAAAATAGCTATATCTCCTGACCATTCCATTTCCAATGTTTTTCTTGTTGATTCACTAGATTACAATTTGCTTTCCGTATCTCAATTATGTCAAATGGGCTACAACTGTCTATTCACTGATGTAGGTGTCACTGTCTTTAGAAGAAGTGATGATTCAATAGCTTTTAAGGGAGTGTTAGAGGGTCAGCTATACTTGGTGGATTTTGATAGAGCTGAACTCGACACTTGCTTAATAGCTAAGACTAACATGGGTTGGCTCTGGCACCATCGACTAGCCCATGTTGGAATGAAGAATCTTCATAAGCTTCTAAAGGGAGAGCACATTTTAGGATTAACAAATGTTCATTTTGAGAAAGACAGGATTTGTAGCGCATGCCAAGCCGGGAAGCAAGTTGGTGTTCATCATCCACACAAAAACATCATGACTACTGACAGGCCACTTGAGCTCCTACACATGGATCTATTCGGCCCGATCGCTTACATAAGCATCGGCGGGAGTAAGTACTGTCTAGTTATTGTGGATGATTATTCTCGCTTCACTTGGGTATTCTTTTTGCAGGAAAAATCACAAACCCAAGAGACCCTAAAGAGATTCTTCAGACGGGCTCAAAATGAGTTCGGCTTAAGGATCAAGAAAATTAGAAGCGACAACGGGACGGAGTTCAAGAACTCACAAATAGAAGGCTTCCTTGAGGAGGAGGGCATCAAGCACGAGTTCTCTTCTCCCTACACCCCACAACAAAATGGTGTAGTGGAGAGGAAGAATCGAACTCTATTGGACATGGCAAGAACCATGCTTGATGAGTACAAGACGCCGGATCGGTTCTGGGCCGAGGCGGTTAACACCGCTTGCTACGCCATCAACCGGTTATATCTACACCGAATCCTCAAGAAGACATCATATGAACTCCTAACCGGTAAAAAGCCCAATATTTCATATTTTAGAGTCTTTGGTAGCAAATGCTTTATTCTTGTTAAAAGAGGTAGAAAATCCAAATTTGCTCCTAAGACTGTAGAAGGCTTTTTACTAGGATATGATTCAAACACAAGGGCATATAGAGTCTTTAACAAGTCCTCAGGACTAGTTGAAGTTTCTTGTGACGTTGTGTTTGACGAGACTAACGGCTCTCAAGTAGAGCAAGTTGATCTTGATGAGATAGGTGAAGAACAGGCTCTGTGCATCGCGCTAAGGAACATGTCCATTGGGGATGTGTGTCCTAAGGAATCCAAAGAGCCTCCACATGCACAAGATCAACCATCCTCCTCCACGCAAGCATCTCCACCAACTCAAAATGAGGACGAGGCTCAAGTTGATGAAGAAAAAGATCAAAGAGATGAGCCACCTCAAGATGACGGCAATGATCAAGGGGGAGATGCAAATGATCAAGACAAGGAGGATGAATGAAAGTCACCTAGAGGGGGGTGAATAGGGCGAAACTGAAATTTACAAATATAAACACAACTACGAGACGAGTTAGCGTTAGAAATAAAATGAGTCCGAGAGAGAGGGCGCAAAACAAATCACAAGCGAATAAAGAGTGTGACACGCGGATTTGTTTTACCGAGGTTCGGTTCTCGCAAACCTACTCCCCGTTGAGGAGGCCACAAAGGCCGGCTCTTTTTCAACCCTTTCCCTCTCTCAAACGGTCCCTCGGACCGAGTGAGATTTCTCTTCTCAAATGCTTGGAACACAAAGTTCCCACAAGGACCACCACAAGATTGGTGTCTCTTGCCTCAATTACAAGTGAGTTTGATCGCAATGAAGAATCAAGAAGAAAGAAAGCAATCCAAGCACAAGAGCTAGAAAGAACACAAGCAAATCTCTCTCACTAATCACTAGGGCGTTGTGTGGAGTTTGGAGAGGATTTGATCACTTTGGTGTGTCTAGAATTGAATGCTAGAGCTCTTGTAAGTAGTTGAAGTGGGAAAACTTGGATTCCTTGAATGTGGGGTGGTTGGGGGTATTTATAGCCCCAACCACCAAACTAGCCATTTGGTGGGGCTGTCGGTCGCATGGTGCACCGGACAGTCCGGTGCACACCAGACATGTCCGGTGCGCCAGCCACGTCACCAAAGCCATTGGGTTCCGACCGTTGGAGCTCTGACTTCTGGGCCCGCCTGGATGTCCGATGGCGCACCAGACATGTACTATTGAGTGTCCTGTGCGCCACTACGCGCGTGCCTGACTTCTGCGCGCTTTGGCGCGCATTAATTGCTGTTGCAGGTGACCGTTGGCGCAAAGTAGCCGTTGCCCCGCAGTTACGCCGGACAGTCCGGTGTACACCGGACATGTCCGGTGAATTATAGCGGAGCAGTCGTTGCAGTTTCCCGAAGCTGGCGAGTTCCTGAGGCCGCTCTTCCCTTGAGCACCGGACACTGTCCGGTGTACACCGGACAGTCCGGTGAATTATAGTGGAGTTGCCTCTGGATTTTCCCGAAGACGACGAGTTTGCGCTGGAGTCCTTTGGTGCACCGGACATGTCAGGTGGCACACCGGACAGTCCGGTGCGCCAGACCAGAGGTGCCTTCGGTTGTCCCTTTGCTCTTTTGTTGAACCCAATACTTGGTCTTTTTATTGGCTAAGTGTGAACCTTTGGCACCTGTATAACTTATACACTAGAGCAAACTAGTTAGTCCAATTATTTGTGTTGGACAATTCAACGACCAAAATTAATTAGGGACTAGGTGTAAGCCTAATTCCCTTTCAATCTCCCTCTTTTTGGTGATTGATGCCAACACAAACCAAAGCAAATATAAAAGTGCATAATTGAACTAGTTTGCATAATGTAAGTGCAAAGGTTGCTTGGAATTGAGCCAATAAATGTTACTTACTAGATATGCATGGATTGTTTCTTTATTATTAACATTTTGGACCACACTTGCACCACATGTTTTGTTTATGCAAATTCTTTTTGTAAATCCTTTCCAAAGTCTTTTTGCAAAATTGTCAAAGGTAAATGAATAAGATTTTGAGAAGCATTTATAAGATTTGAAAATTTTCTCCCCTTGTTTCAAATGCTTTTTCCTTTGACTAAAAACAAAACTCCCCCTCAATCAATTCTCCTCTTAGTGTTCAAGAGGGTTTTAAGATATCAAGTTTTGAAAATACTACTTGCTCCCCCTTTAGAACACAAAGAGATACCAATTTGAAATTTACCAATTGAAAATCATTAATTTTAAAAATTAGGGTGGTGGCGCGGTCCTTTTGCTTTGGGCTCATACTTTCTCCCCCTTTGGCATGTATCGCCAAAAACGGATACTTTGAGTGAGATATAAGCCCTTGTCTAACTACTATCTCCCCTTTGGCAAATAAAACATATGAGTGAAGATTATACCAAAGACGGAGAGTGAAGCGGAGCGACGGCGAAGGATGAGTAGTAGAGTGGAGTGGAAGCCTTTGTCTTCGCCGAAGACTCCAATTCCCTTTCAATATACCTATGACTTGGTTTGAAATATACTTGAAAACACATTAGTCATAGCATATATAAAAGAGACATGATCAAAGGTATACTTATGAGCTATGTGTGCAAATTAGCAAAAGAAATTCCTAGAATCAAGAATATTGAGCTCATGCCTAAGTTTGGTAAAAGATTGTTCATCAAGAGGCTTGGTAAATATATCGGCTAATTGATCTTTAGTGTTAATGTATGCAATCTCGATATCCCCTTTTTGTTGGTGATCCCTAAGAAAATGATACCGAATGGCTATGTGTTTAGTGCGGCTATGCTCAACGGGATTATCCGCCATGCGGATTGCACTCTCATTATCACATAGAAGAGGAACTTTGGTTAATTTGTAACCATAGTCCCGCAGGGTTTGCCTCATCCAAAGCAATTGCGCGCAACAATGGCCTGCGGCAATGTACTCGGCTTCGGTGGTAGAAAGAGCGACCGAATTTTGCTTCTTTGAAGCCCAAGACACCAAGGATCTTCCCAAGAACTGGCAAGTCCCCGATGTGCTCTTTCTATTAATCTTACACCCTGCCCAATCGGCATCCGAATAACCAATCAAATCAAATGTGGATCCCCGAGGGTACCAAAGCCCAAACTTAGGTGTATAAGCCAAATATCTCAAGATTCGTTTTACGGCCGTAAGGTGTGATTCCTCAGGGTCGGCTTGAAATCTTGCACACATGCAAACGGAAAGCATAATGTCCGGTCGAGATGCACATAAATAAAGCAATGAACCAATCATCGACCGGTACCTTTTGATCGACGGATTTACCTCCCGTGTCGAGGTCGAGATGCCCATTTGTTCCCATGGGTGTCTTGATGGGCTTGGCATCCTTCATTCCAAACTTGGTTAGAATGTCTTGAGTGTACTTGGTTTGGCTAATGAAGGTGCCCTCTTGGAGTTGCTTGACTTGGAATCCTAGAAAATATTTCAACTCCCCCATCATAGACATCTCGAATTTCTGTGTCATGATCCTACTAAATTCTTCACATGTAGATTCGTTAGTAGACCCAAATATAATATCATCAACATAAATTTGGCATACAAACAAATCATTGTCAAGAGTTTTAGTGAATAAAGTAGGATCGGCCTTGCCGACTTTGAAGCCATTAGCAATAAGGAAATCTCTAAGGCATTCATACCATGCTCTTGGGCTTGCTTGAGCCCATAAAGCGCCTTAGAGAGCCTATAGACATGGTTAGGGTACTCACTATCTTCAAAGACGGGAGGTTGCTCAACATAGACCTCTTCCTTGATTGGTCCATTGAGGAAGGCACTCTTCACGTCCATTTGATAAAGCTTGAAGCCATGGTAAGTAGCATAGGCTAATAATATGCGAATGGACTCAAGCCTAGCTACGGGTGCATAGGTTTCACCGAAATCCAAACCTTCGACTTGTGAATACCCCTTGGCCACGAGTCGAGCTTTGTTCCTTGTCACCACACCATGCTCGTCTTGCTTGTTGCGGAAGACCCACTTGGTTCCTACAACATTTTGGTTAGGACGTGGAACTAAATGCCATACCTCGTTCCTAGTGAAGTTGTTGAGCTCCTCTTGCATCGCCATCACCCAATCCGAATCTTGTAGTGCTTCCTCTACCCTGTGTGGCTCAATAGAGGAAACAAAAGAGTAATGCTCACAAAAATGTGCAACACGAGATCGAGTGGTTACCCCCCTATGAATGTCGCCGAGGATGGTGTCGACGGGGTGATCTCGTTGTATTGCTTGGTGGACTCTTGGGTGTGGCGGACTTGGCTCTTCATCCTCCTTGTCTTCTTCATTTGCATCTCCCCCTTGATCATTGCCGTCATCTTGAGGTGGCTCATCATTGTGTTCTTCCTCTTTATCAACTTGAGCCTCGTCCTCATTTTGGGTTGGTGGAGATGCTTGCGTGGAGGAGGATGGTTGATCTTGTGCATGTGGAGGCTCTTCGGATTCCTTAGGACACACATCCCCAATGGACATATTCCTAAGCGCGATGCACGGAGCCTGTTCTTCACCTAACTCATCAAGATCAACTTGCTCTACTTGAGAGCCGTTAGTCTCATCAAACACAACGTCACAAGAAACTTCAACTAGTCCTGAGGACTTGTTAAAGACTCTATATGCCCTTGTGTTTGAGTCATATCCTAGTAAAAAGCCTTCTACAGTCTTAGGAGCAAATTTGGATTTTCTACCTCTTTTAACAAGAATAAAGCATTTGCTACCAAAGACTCTAAAATATGAAATATTGGGCTTTTTACCGGTTAGGAGTTCATATGATGTCTTCTTGAGGATTCGGTGCAGATATAACCGGTTGATGGCGTAGCAGGCGGTGTTGACCGCCTCGGCCCAAAACCGATCCGGTGTCTTGTACTCATCAAGCATGGTTCTTGCCATGTCTAATAGAGTTCGATTCTTCCTCTCCACTACACCATTTTGTTGTGGTGTGTAGGGAGAGGAGAACTCATGCTTGATGCCCTCTTCCTCAAGAAAGCCTTCAATTTGAGAGTTCTTGAACTCCGTCCCGTTGTCGCTTATAATTTTCTTGGTCCTTAAGTCGAACTCATTTTGAGCCCGTCTTAAGAATCCCTTTAAGGTCTCTTGGGTATGGGATTTTTCGTGCAAAAAGAACACCCAAGTGAAGCGAGAATAATCATCCACAATAACTAGACAGTACTTACTCCCGCCGATGCTTATGTAAGCGATCGGGCCGAATAAATCCATGTGTAGGAGCTCCAGTGGTCTGTCACTTGTCATGATGTTCTTGTGTGGATGATGAGTGCCAACTTGCTTCCCGGCTTGGCATGCGCTACAAATCCTGTCTTTCTCAAAATGAACATTTGTTAGTCCTAAAATGTGTTCTCCCTTTAGAAGCTTATGAAGATTCTTCATTCCAACATGGGCTAGTCGGCGGTGCCGGAGCCAACCCATGTTAGTCTTAGCAATTAAGCAAGTGTCGAGTTCAGCTCTATCAAAATCTACCAAGAATAGCTGACCCTCTAACACTCCCTTAAATGCTATTGAATCATCACTTCTTCTAAAGACAGTAACACCTACATCAGTAAATAGACAGTTGTAGCCCATTTGACATAATTGGGATACGGAAAGCAAATTATAATCTAAAGAATCTACAAGAAAAACATTGGAAATGGAATGGTCAGGAGATATAGCTATTTTACCCAAACCTTTGACCAAACCTTGGTTTCCATCCCCGAATGTGATAGCTTGTTGGGGATCTTGGTTTTTCTCGTAGGAGGAGAACATCTTCTTCTCCCCAGTCATGTGGTTTGTGCACCTGCTATCGATGATCCAACTTGAGCCCCCGGATGCATAAACCTACAAAACAAGTTTAGTTCTTGACTTTAGGTACCCAAACGGTTTTGGGTCCTTTGGCATTAGAAACAAGAACTTTGGGTACCCAAACACAAGTCTTTGAGCCCTTGTGTTTGCCCCCAACAAACTTGGCAACTATCTTGCCGGATTTGTTAGTCAAAACATAAGATGCATCAAAAGTCTTAAATGAAATGCTATGATCATTTGATGCATTAGGAGTTTTCTTCTTAGGCAACTTGGCACGGGTTGGTTGCCTAGAGCTAGATGTCTCACCCTTATACATAAAAGCATGATTAGGGCCAGAGTGAGACTTCCTAGAATGAGTTCTCCTAATTTTTCTCTCGGGATAACCGGCAGGGTACAAAATGTAACCCTCGTTATCCTGAGGCATGGTAGCCTTGCCCTTAACAAAGTTAGACAAATTTTTAGGAGGGGCACTAAGTTTGACATTGTCTCCCCTTTGGAAGCCAATGCTATCCTTGATGCCAGGGCGTCTCCCATTATAGAGCATACTTCTAGCAAATTTAAACTTTTCATTCTCTAAGTTATGCTCGGCAATTTTAGCATCTAATAATGCTATATGATCATTTTGTTGTTTAATTAAAGCCATATGATCATGAATATCATCAATATCAACATCTCTACATCTAGTGCAAATAGAAACATGCTCAATGGTAGATGTAGAGGGTTTGCAAGAATTAAGTTCAACAATCTTAGCATGCAAAATATCATTGTTATCTCTAAGATTGGAAATTGTAATATTGCAAACATCTAATTCTTTAGCCTTAGCAATCAAATTTTCATTTTCTGCTCTAAGGCTAGCAAGAGATACATTCAATTCCTCAATCTTTGCAAGCAAATCATCATTTCTAAGATTTGGAATTGAAACATTACAAACATTTGAATCAACCTTAGCAATTAATTTAGCATTTTCATTTCTAAGGTTGGCAATAGTGTCATGGCAAGTGCTTAGCTCACTAGATAGTTTTTGACATTTTTCTATTTCTAGAGCATAAGCATTTTTAACCTTAACATGTTTCTTGTTTTCCTTAATTAGAAAGTCCTCTTGGGAATCCAAAAGGTCATCCTTTTCATGTATAGCACTAATTAATTCATTTAATTTTTCCTTTTGTTCCATGTTAAGGTTGGCAAAAAGGGTACGCAAGTTATCTTCCTCATCACTAGCATTATCATCACTAGAGGACTCATATTTAGTGGAGGATTTAGATTTAACCTTCTTCCTTTTGCCGTCCTTGGCCATGAGGCATTTGTGGCCGACGTTGGGGAAGAGAAGTCCCTTGGTGACGGCGATGTTGGCGGCGTCCTCGTCGTCGGAGGAGGAGTCGGTGGAGCTCTCGTCGGAGTTCCACTCGCGGCACACGTGGGCATCGCCACCCTTCTTCTTGTGGTACCTCTTCTTTTCTCTTCTCTTGCCCTTCTTGTCGTTATCCCTGTCACTGTCACTTGATAATGGACATTTAGCAATAAAGTGACCGGGCTTACCACACTTGTAGCAAACCTTCTTGGAACGGGATTTGTAATCCTTCCCCTTCCGCTGCTTGAGGATTTGGCGAAAGCTTTTGATGATTAAAGCCATCTCCTCATTGTCGAGCTTGGAGGCGTCAATTGGTTGTCTACTCGGTGTAGACTCCTCCTTCTTCTCCTCCGTCGCCTTAAATGCCACGGGTTGTGCTTCGGACGTGGAGGGTTCATCAAGCTCGTTGATCTTCTTTGAGCCTTTAATCATACATTCAAAGCTCACAAAATTCCCGATTACTTCCTCAGGAGTCATTATTGTGTATCTAGGATTACCACGAATTAATTGAACTTGAGTGGGGTTAAGGAAAATGAGAGATCTTAGAATAACCTTAACCACCTCGTGGTCGTCCCACTTCTTGCTCCCGAGGTTGCGCACTTGGTTCACCAAGGTTTTGAGCCAGTTGTACATATCTTGTGGCTCCTCCCATTGGCGAAGACGGAAGCGACCGAGCTCCCCCTCGATCGTTTCCCGCTTGGTGATCTTGGTGAGTTCATCACCCTCGTGCGCGGTCTTGAGTAGGTCCCAAATCTCCTTCGCACTCTTCAACCCTTGCACCTTGTTATATTCCTCTCTACTTAGAGAGGCGAGGAGTATGGTTGTGGCTTGGGAGTTGAAGTGCTCGATTTGGGCCACTTCGTCCGTATCATAGTCTTCATCCCCTATGGATGGTACCTGTGCTCCAAACTCAACAACATTCCATATACTTTTGTGGAGTGAGGTTAGATGAAATTTCATTAAATCACTCCACCTAGCATAATCTTCACCATCAAAGGTTGGCGGTTTCCCTAATGGAACGGAAAGTAATGGAGTATGTCTAGATGTACGAGGATAGTGTAAGGGGATCTTACTAAACTTCTTGCGCTCTTGGCGCTTAGAAGTTATGGACAGCGCATCGGAGTCGGAGGTCGATGTTGATGAAGTGTCGGTCTCATAGTAGACCACTTTCCTCATCCTCTTGTGCTTGTCGCCTTTCCGATGCGACTTGTGGGAAGAGGATTTCTTCTCTTTCCCCTTCCCATTGTTGGAGGAGCTCTTCTTCTTCTCCTTCCTCTTGGTGCGGGACTCTTCCGATGAAGTGCTCCCGTGACTCGTAGTGGGCTTGTCGCCGGTCTCCATCTCCCTCTTGGTGTGTTCTGCCGACATCACTTCGAGCGGTTAGGCTCTAATGAAGCACCAGGCTCTGATACCAATTGAAAGTCACCTAGAGGGGGGGTGAATAGGGCGAAACTGAAATTTACAAATATAAACACAACTACGAGACGAGTTAGCGTTAGAAATAAAATGAGTCCGAGAGAGAGGACGCAAAACAAATCACAAGCGAATGAAGAGTGTGACACGCGGATTTGTTTTACCGAGGTTCGGTTCTCGCAAACCTACTCCCCGTTGAGGAGGCCACAAAGGCCGGGTCTTTTTCAACCCTTTCCCTCTCTCAAACGGTCCCTCGGACCGAGTGAGCTTTCTCTTCTCAAATGCTTGGAACACAAAGTTCCCACAAGGACCACCACAAGATTGGTGTCTCTTGCCTCAATTACAAGTGAGTTTGATCGCAATGAAGAATCAAGAAGAAAGAAAGCAATCCAAGCGCAAGAGCTCGAAAGAACACAAGCAAATCTCTCTCACTAATCACTAGGGCGTTGTGTGGAGTTTGGAGAGGATTTGATCACTTTGGTGTGTCTAGAATTGAATGCTAGAGCTCTTGTAAGTAGTTGAAGTGGGAAAACTTGGATTCCTTGAATGTGGGGTGGTTGGGGGTATTTATAGCCCCAACCACCAAACTAGCCGTTTGGTGGGGCTGTCGGTCGCATGGTGCACCGGACAGTCCGGTGCACACCGGACATGTCCGGTGCGCCAGCCACGTCACCAAAGCCGTTGGGTTCCGACCGTTGGAACTCTGACTTCTGGGCCCGCCTGGATGTCCGGTGGCGCACCGGACATGTACTGTAGAGTGTCCGGTGCGCCACTACGCGCGTGCCTGACTTCTGCGCGCTCTGGCGTGCATTAATTGCTGTTGCAGGTGACCGTTGGCGCGAAGTAGTCGTTGCCCCGCAGTTACACCGGACAGTCCGGTGTACACCGGACATGTCTGGTGAATTATAGCGGAGCAGTCGTTGTAGTTTCCCGAAGCTGGCGAGTTCCTGAGGCCGCTCTTCCCTTGAGCACCGGACACTGTCCGGTGTACACCGGAGAGTCCGGTGAATTATAGTGGAGTTGCCTCTGGATTTTCCTGAAGACGACGAGTTTGCGCTGGAGTCCTTTGGTGCACCGGACATGTCAGGTGGCACACCGGACAGTCCGGTGTGCCAGACCAGAGGTGCCTTCGGTTGTCCCTTTGCTCTTTTGTTGAACCCAATACTTGGTCTTTTTATTGGCTAAGTGTGAACCTTTGGCACCTGTATAACTTATACACTAGAGCAAACTAGTTAGTCCAATTATTTGTGTTGGACAATTCAACGACCAAAATTAATTAGGGACTAGGTGTAAGCCTAATTCCCTTTCAATGAAGAGCCAAGGCCGCCACACCCAAGAGTCCACCAAGCAATACAACGAGATCACCCCGTCGACACCATCCTCGGCGACATTCATAAGGGGGTAACTACTCGATCTCGTGTTGCACATTTTTGTGAACATTACTCTTTTGTTTCCTCTATTGAGCCACACAGGGTAGAGGAAGCACTCCAAGATTCGGATTGGGTGATGGCGATGCAAGAGGAGCTCAACAACTTCACTAGGAACGAGGTATGGCATTTAGTTCCACGTCCTAACCAAAATGTTGTAGGAACCATGTAACACCCGGATTTTAGGGGTCCAAAACCCGGGCGCGAACATAATCACCAGGTGTGCTGGGACCAAGTCTCACCATATGATGAATCATGGCACAGGATCGAATGTCACAACTTTATATATAACAGGAGTTCTATACAAAATAAATAATTACATTATAAGGAGACAACGGTCCAGCAACCCAAAGTTGACTGGGAGACGACGGCCTAGACCTCTCACGAACTCATCACAGCATCCTCCAAGCTCCTCATCCTGTGGTACCTGTTCTTGACCTGTGGGGTGTGTGAGACAGCAAGAGTGAGCTCACATACGTTCATCGCTCAACAAGTTGTGGGGAATAATGTGCATGAACTCGCCAAAGGTGGGAGCTCACGTGAAGTGTAAGGCTTACCAAAGAAGATGGTTAGAGCTGAGCATTGCTTTTAAAGTTGGTCAAAATTTTATTAGCAGTTACTAAGTATAAGTAAATACCAACCCAGTTAAATAGTAGAACAAAAGTAACATCATCACCTGCGATGCAATGCATATGACATATTGAATTTAGTTCCATAATTTAATCATGTGAGGGTTCGAGCTGCTCATGACCGTGAGCACGGCTAGTATACCAGTTTTACACTCTGCAGAGGTTGCGCATCTTTACCCACAAGTCGTGTATCCCATGTCGCCAGGGTTTGCAAGGCCCTTAGACACTACCGAGGTGAATGGCTAGGGATCCACTACGAGGCCTTTACAAAGTTCCACTAGCTTCCGAAAACCCGCTACAGTTTATAGGAAGTTCCAATGCAGGAATCCCTTGCAGGACCGCCATCGCAGCAAAATCCTCCCGAGGGCCTCCCTACACTGACCACTCCCCTACTGCCCTTGCCCCTTTCGGGTAAGGTAGTCTTCCACTAGCTTTCCTAATTAATCAGCCAAGGGGTCCCATTCCTCCCTTGTGGTAGCACTGTTTTCCCGGGTGGTTCTCCATGTTCCAATTAACATAATGATCTTAACATGAACAGTAAATAACAACTGACAATAAAAGTATAATCATGAATAGTAATGTGTATCTTTATACCCAAAACCACATATAGCACTAGCAAGTACTACCCAGAAAGTTCAGTGGTAAACAAGGTATAAAGATAGACAAACTAGGGTAACCTATTGGGTCCCATCAAAATTAACCTATGCAGATCATTATGATTAATTAGAACATGAGTGGGTAAAAAGAAGTGATCAAGGGCACAACTTGCCTGGGACTTGAGAATCCAGGTACCAACTTGCTCTTCAGATGATTCGTGACCTCACTGCTAGTCGTAGCAATTCAAACAAGCATGGTATAGGCAAAATTAACATCACACCAAACATAAGAACAAAATACACATTAATAATATACATATTAAAATAAGATCATAGGAACAGGAATTATTAATTTTGGAATTTTAGATTTTAAGTTATGAGTTTTCAAAGGTTTTATGTGTTTAAAATGGATTAAGTGAGAGATTAAATTTCTGATTGTTTTCATGACAAAACAGAGGCACTAAATGATGAAGAATATTATTACAAAATTTTAGAAACTGGAATGGTTCAATTTGGAGCTAAAATGAATTTTCTATGAATTATCTAAGTTCTAGTAATTATTTTCATATTATAAATCCATTTTCTATTTCATTTATTCAAATTAAATGAGTTCTGGACTGGGCCTCAATTTCGCAAAAGGTCAGGGTTTATTGTGTAAGATTCCCTATGACTCAGCAAACCCTCCCGAGGGGACGGCGGGTTGATTTGGTTAAAGCAGGGGGTCTCTTTAGCAAAAAGGCCATCACGAAGGGGTATCAAGGGTTTCTGGCCGTAGGATTAGATCTGGACGGCACGGATTAAATCATTCTTCCTCGGAACCGGTACGGGTTGCAGTCCACAGGATCGAGATCTGATGGCTACAGTTTAATGAAACGCGAAATACTTTGAGCCGTAGGATATCAGATCTACCGTTTACAGCTAGCCCCTGTGAGATCCAATCCTGACCCCATATCCCCGAATCGACGGCGCAGGGACAATCTCCCACCTCCAGCCGCCAGCGACACAGGATTCCCCCGCGGCGGCGCACGCCGGCGAGCCCACCCTGCCCAGCGAACGAAAGCGCGATTCCCAAATCAACAAGATGCTACGCGTTGCTGAGTGAATGCCAAGGATAGGTACGGGTATCATACCGGGATTTGGGACCGTGACGAGGCCGGTCGATGGTGCACCGCGGATCCAGAGATTGAGCCCCACACCGGCGAGCAATTCAGCCGACCCCGTGCACCATACGCGCCAAGCGAGTCCCCGGACGCCCTTCCCAGAACCTGAGGAAGGTCCCCGTGTACTTCCCGGGGCATACGACTGCGCGGCAGTGGATTTCCCCCACGGCGGAGGTTCTCCTCACACATGGCCATGGTGGAGATGAGTGCGGTGGCTGGCAGTGGGGAGATGAAGGGAGGGAGGCGAGCTCGGTACGAATTTATAGCTAGGGGGGGTCCGCATCCTACGCGCCACGGAACCGACCCCAACAGCCGAGTAGAGACCCAGCCCCACGGCGCGCGCGGCGACGAACTCGCGTTCTGTTGAAAGAAGCCAGAGGGGAAAGAAGATGGATCCCGACGTCCGGGCCCCACGCGGCAGGGAGATGAGAGGAGGCGCGTGAGAATGACGAGTGGGGTCCACCAGTCGCTGACGCAGAGTTGGCAACTGGGCTGGCGCGGTGGTGGATCTTCTTGGGCCGCGATGAGGCGAAACTGGCCCAAGCACAGATTGTTCCATTTCTTTTTCTTTATTGTTTTTATTTCCAATTGAATTCTCTTTTAAATTTGAGTTTGAACTTTCTATCTCAAATAACATGCACAATTGAAATCAAAAAAATATTCATTATATATATATATATATTTATATATATATGTTTTTTTTTATTCATTCATTTATTATTCTACATAAGCAATTGTGTTTGAATATGTAGCACACATGTAATCATTTTAAGAAAATAGTTTATATTGTATGATAATAAAAAAATGCTCTCACATTAATACGTATAATATTAAATAAAGGCTAATATATATAAGAATTTTTTTTATAGAACTTTTATTTAAGGAGATGTGACTTCAAATGTTATGAGAGTTCTAAAGAGAGAGAAAAAGAAAAATTCTAATGCAAGATCTTTGAAAATTTTTACTATATTCTCAAAATGAGATTTAGGGTGTTACAAATCCTACCCCCCTTAAAAGAAATCTCGTCCTCGAGATTTGTAAGAAAAGGGTTTAAAACCATGTTATCTCAGAACATATGCACACACAAAAATCTCAGCATGATGCATAATTTATAAACAACACTTGGGATCAATTAAACCTTATTATTCCTCCTGAAATAGTATCACACTATTTACTAACTAAAGTGACATTTAGATCTTACAAATAGTAGTAATTTTATATATATGTTTGTATAGTTTGGTGGAGGTAGTGGAAGAATGGGAGAACATAGGTATTCAGCTACTATTTATGTGTGATATAAACTGAACAGATTGAGGTAAGAAAGATTATGGCAAGGAAAAGACTTTATCCAAAATGTTTAAGTTTGGCTTCATCTCGAGATTCGCTTTGACTGCTATAGCCTTCCTTGTCGAGGTTAACCTTCTTCTTTGGTTTGATTTAAGAATCATCTGTTGTGGGGTTGGATGCCATTATCGAAGTTGGTTAATAGCTGCGGTTACATGGGGTAGGTAGATTAAACAAAATTTTACTTTGCTTTTGAGATGAAAGGGTTGAGCAATCTATATCATAGGCTGGGTCATGGTGTCACAAACGAGTTGGTCCAGGACACAATTTAGGTCTAGAATCCATTCTTGTGAAGGTGGTCTAATCTGTGTTACGAGCATTAACTAACTTGTTTAAGTAACTTCCTTTAGATCAGATCATATCAGATTAGGTAGGGTATAGGTTAGATTGGATATAACTATATTAGACTTGGTTTAAGTTAGACAGATTTACTAAGGTAGAATATATATTATTAGGATATGTTAGAATCTTTTGAGATAGGGGGGGATTATATGGTATAGGTAAGTCAGAATCTCTGTCGGTTAAAACAGAGGGGTTATGCAACTATCGGGTGGTTAAGTTAGTTGCATAAGGCCAGGTTGTTGTATGTGGTCTAGTCTAGATTGGAATCTTAGTCCAACTTGGATACAAACATATTTATAAGAGTAGGATCCGATCTTATTTTACTAGTATTATCTAACATGGTTGTCCATTAGGTGAGATCTAATCAAATTAGATGGGATCAGAATTAAATTGGTGTAATAAGATAAGATCTACTTAATTTATTTTGGAATAGATCATGTTTGTTACACTATTACGCGATAAGCAAAGTAGTGGGGGTAAGTATGCTTGTTAGGTCAAGATGAGTCTCTAAGATCAAGGTAGAATCTTTTAAGATAAGAGAGGATCTTTTAAGATAAGATGAATCTATTCAGATGAGATATATTTTTAATGAAGGATAATCTAGATTTATTTAGTTATCTTATGAATTATTGTTATGCCTATATGTACATGCAGATGTAATTGTGGACATTACTCCACAACCCATCACACTCAATCAAAAATCCAAATCAGACAAATATCATAAGAACAAACATTCAAGTGCTTAGATAACCATAAAAATAGTTTTGTTTTTTTTGTTCCTGAGAGTAGGTCTCCTATTCCTAAAGGTCACTTTAGGCACAGGATTTCAAAGTGTGAAATCCACATTTGTCCTTAGAAAAGAAAAAGGTAAGAATAATCAGAGTAAAGCGGAATTAGATGAGAAAAGATTAAGAAAAGTTTAGAAAAGATCAGAGTAGCAAAGGTAAGTAGACAATGGTTGTCCAGTTCTATCTAGGTTTCGTCCTACAGTCAACATTCCTCTGATACCACTTCTGTAACACCCGGATTTTAGGGGTCCAAAACCCGGGCGCGAACATAATCACCAGGTGTGCTGGGACCAAGTCTCACACATATGATGAATCATGGCACAGGATCGAATGTCACAACTTTATATATAACAGGAGTTCTATACAAAATAAATAATTACATTATAAGGAGACAACGGTCCAGCAACCCAAAGTTGACTGGGAGACGACGGCCTAGACCTCTCACGAACTCATCACAGCATCCTCCAAGCTCCTCATCCTGTGGTACCTGTTCTTGACCTGTGGGGTGTGTGAGACAGCAAGAGTGAGCTCACATACGTTCATCGCTCAACAAGTTGTGGGGAATAATGTGCATGAACTCGCCAAAGGTGGGAGCTCACGTGAAGTGTAAGGCTTACCAAAGAAGATGGTTAGAGCTGAGCATTGCTTTTAAAGTTGGTCAAAATTTTATTAGCAGTTACTAAGTATAAGTAAATACCAACCCAGTTAAATAGTAGAACAAAAGTAACATCATCACCTGCGATGCAATGTATATGACATATTGAATTTAGTTCCATAATTTAATCATGTGAGGGTCCGAGCTGCTCATGACCGTGAGCACGGCTAGTATACCAGTTTTACACTCTGCAGAGGTTGCGCATCTTTACCCACAAGTCGTGTATCCCATGTCGCCAGGGTTTGCAAGGCCCTTAGACACTACCGAGGTGAATGGCTAGGGATCCACTACGAGGCCTTTACAAAGTTCCACTAGCTTCCGAAAACCCGCTACAGTTTATAGGAAGTTCCAATGCAGGAATCCCTTGCAGGACCGCCATCGCAGCAAAATCCTCCCGAGGGCCTCCCTACACTGACCACTCCCCTACTGCCCTTGCCCCTTTCGGGTAAGGTAGTCTTCCACTAGCTTTCCTAATTAATCAGCCAAGGGGTCCCATTCCTCCCTTGTGGTAGCACTGTTTTCCCGGGTGGTTCTGCATGTTCCAATTAACATAATGATCTTAACATGAACAGTAAATAACAACTGACAATAAAAGTATAATCATGAATAGTAATGTGTATCTTTATACCCAAAACCACATATAGCACTAGCAAGTACTACCCAGAAAGTTCAGTGGTAAACAAGGTATAAAGATAGACAAACTAGGGTAACCTATTGGGTCCCATCAAAATTAACCTATGCAGATCATTATGATTAATTAGAACATGAGTGGGTAAAAAGAAGTGATCAAGGGCACAACTTGCCTGGGACTTGAGAATCCAGGTACCAACTTGCTCTTCAGATGATTCGTGACCTCACTGCTAGTCGTAGCAATTCAAACAAGCATGGTATAGGCAAAATTAACATCACACCAAACATAAGAACAAAATACACATTAATAATATACATATTAAAATAAGATCATAGGAACAGGAATTATTAATTTTGGAATTATAGATTTTAAGTTATGAGTTTTCAAAGGTTTTATGTGTTTAAAATGGATTAAGTGAGAGATTAAATTTCTGATTGTTTTCATGACAAAACAGAGGCACTAAATGATGAAGAATATTATTACAAAATTTTAGAAACTGGAATGGTTCAATTTGGAGCTAAAATGAATTTTCTATGAATTATCTAAGTTCTAGTAATTATTTTCATATTATAAATCCATTTTCTATTTCATTTATTCAAATTAAATGAGTTCTGGACTGGGCCTCAATTTCGCAAAAGGTCAGGGTTTATTGTGTAAGATTCCCTATGACTCAGCAAACCCTCCCGAGGGGACGGCGGGTTGATTTGGTTAAAGCAGGGGGTCTCTTTAGCAAAAAGGCCATCACGAAGGGGTATCAAGGGTTTCTGGCCGTAGGATTAGATCTGGACGGCACGGATTAAATCGTTCTTCCTCGGAACCGGTACGGGTTGCAGTCCACAGGATCGAGATCTGATGGCTACAGTTTAATGAAACGCGAAATACTTTGAGCCGTAGGATATCAGATCTACCGTTTACAGCTAGCCCCTGTGAGATCCAATCCTGACCCCATATCCCCGAATCGACGGCGCAGGGACAATCTCCCACCTCCAGCCGCCAGCGACACAGGATTCCCCTGCGGCGGCGCACGCCGGCGAGCCCACCCTGCCCAGCGAACGAAAGCGCGATTCCCAAATCAACAAGATGCTACGCGTTGCTGAGTGAATGCCAAGGATAGGTACGGGTATCATACCGGGATTTGGGACCGTGACGAGGCCGGTCGACGGTGCACCGCGGATCCAGAGATTGAGCCCCACACCGGCGAGCAATTCAGCCGACCCCGTGCACCATACGCGCCAAGCGAGTCCCCGGACGCCCTTCCCAGAACCTGAGGAAGGTCCCCGTGTACTTCCCGGGGCATACGACTGCGCGGCAGTGGATTTCCCCCACGGCGGAGGTTCTCCTCACACATGGCCATGGTGGAGATGAGTGCGGTGGCTGGCAGTGGGGAGATGAAGGGAGGGAGGCGAGCTCGGTACGAATTTATAGCTAGGGGGGGTCCGCATCCTACGCGCCACGGAACCGACCCCAACAGCCGAGTAGAGACCCAGCCCCACGGCGCGCGCGGCGACGAACTCGCGTTCTGTTGAAAGAAGCCAGAGGGGAAAGAAGATGGATCCCGACGTCCGGGCCCCACGCGGCAGGGAGATGAGAGGAGGCGCGTGAGAATGACGAGTGGGGTCCACCAGTCGCTGACGCAGAGTTGGCAACTGGGCTGGCGCGGTGGTGGATCTTCTTGGGCCGCGATGAGGCGAAACTGGCCCAAGCACAGATTGTTCCATTTCTTTTTCTTTATTGTTTTTATTTCCAATTGAATTCTCTTTTAAATTTGAGTTTGAACTTTCTATCTCAAATAACATGCACAATTGAAATCAAAAAAATATTCATTATATATATATATATATATTTATATATATATGTTTTTTTTATTCATTCATTTATTATTCTACATAAGCAATTGTGTTTGAATATGTAGCACACATGTAATCATTTTAAGAAAATAGTTTATATTGTATGATAATAAAAAAATGCTCTCACATTAATACGTATAATATTAAATAAAGGCTAATATATATAAGAATTTTTTTTTATAGAACTTTTATTTAAGGAGATGTGACTTCAAATGTTATGAGTGTTCTAAAGAGAGAGAAAAAGAAAAATTCTAATGCAAGATCTTTGAAAATTTTTACTATATTCTCAAAATGAGATTTAGGGTGTTACAAACCAAGTGGGTCTTCCGCAACAAGCAAGATGAGCATGGTGTGGTGACAAGGAACAAAGCTCGACTTGTGGCCAAGGGATACTCTCAAGTCGAAGGTTTGGATTTTGGTCAAACCTATGCACCCGTAGCTAGGCTTGAGTCAATTCGCATATTATTAGCCTATGCTACTTACCATGGCTTCAAGCTTTATCAAATGGACGTGAAGAGTGCCTTCCTCAATGGACCAATCAAGGAAGAGGTCTATGTTGAGCAACCTCCCGGCTTTGAAGATAGTGAGTACCCTAACCATGTCTATAGGCTCTCTAAGGCGCTTTATGGGCTCAAGCAAGCCCCAAGAGCATGGTATGAATGCCTAAGAGATTTCCTTATAGCTAATGGCTTCAAAGTCGGCAAGGCCGATCCTACTTTATTTACTAAAACTCTTGACAATGATTTGTTTGTATGCCAAATTTATGTTGATTATATTATATTTGGGTCTACTAACGAATCTACATGTGAGGAATTTAGTAGGATCATGACACAGAAATTCGAGATGTCTATGATGGGGGAGTTGAAGTATTTCTTGGGATTTCAAGTAAAGCAACTCCAAGAGGGCACCTTCATTTGCCAAACGAAGTATACTCAAGACATTCTAAACAAGTTTGGAATTAAGGATGTCAAGCCCATCAAGACTCCCATGGGAACCAATGGGCATCTCGACCTAGACACGGGAGGTAAGTCCATGGATCAAAAGGTATACCGGTCGATGATAGGTTCATTACTCTATTTATGTGCATCTCGACCGGACATTATGCTTTCCGTATGCATGTGTGCAAGATTCCAAGCCGACCCTAAGGAATCTCACCTTACGGCCGTAAAACGAATCTTAAGATATTTGGCTTATACTCCTAAGTTTGGACTTTGGTACCCTCGGGGATCCACATTTGATTTGATTGGTTATTCGAATGCCGATTGGGCGGGGTGCAAAATCAATAGGAAGAGCACATCGGGGACTTGCCAGTTCTTGGGAAGATCCTTGGTGTCTTGGGCTTCAAAGAAGCAAAATTCGGTCGCTCTTTCTACCGCCGAAGCCGAGTACATTGCCGCAGGCCACTGTTGCGCGCAATTACTTTGGATGAGGCAAACCCTGCGGGACTATGGTTACAAATTAACCAAAGTTCCTCTTCTATGTGATAATGAGAGTGCAATCCGCATGGCGGATAATCCCGTTGAGCATAGCCGCACTAAACACATAGCCATTCGGTATCATTTTCTTAGGGATCACCAACAAAAGGGGGACATCGAGATTGCATACATTAATACTAAAGATCAATTAGCCGATATCTTTACCAAGCCACTAGATGAACAAACTTTTACCAAACTTAGGCATGAGCTCAATATTCTTGATTCTCGGAATTTCTTTTGCTAATTTGCACACATAGCTCTTAAGTATACCTTTGATCATGTCTCTTTTATATATGCTATGACTAATGTGTTTTCAAGTGTATTTCAAACCAAGTCATAGGTATATATTGAAAGGGAATAGGAGTCTTCGGCGAAAACAAAGGCTTCCACTCCACTCTATCACTCATCCTTCGCCGTCACTCCGAGCATCTCTCCATCTTTGGTATAATCTTCACTCATATGTTTTTATTTGCCAAAGGGGAGAAAGTAGTTATCAAAGGGCTTATATCTCACTCAAAGTATCCATTTTTGGCGATTCATGCCAAAGGGGGAGAAAGTATGAGCCCAAAGCAAAAGGACCGCACCACCACCCTAATTTTAAAAATGATTTTCAAATTGGTAAATTTCAAATTAGTATCTTTTTGTGTTCAAAAGGGGGAGCAAGTAGTAATTTCAAAATTGATATCTTAAAACCCTCTTGAACACTAAGAGGAGAATTTAGTGAGGGGGAGTTTTGTTTAGTCAAAGGAAAAGCATTTGAAACAAAGGGAGAAAATTTCAAATCTTGAAAATGCTTCTCAAAATCCTATTTATTTACCTTTGACTATTTGCAAAAAGACTTTGAAAAGGATTTACAAAAAGAATTTGCAAAAACAAAACATGTGGTGCAAGCATGGTCCAAAATGTTAAAAATAAAGAAATAATCCATGCATATCTAATAAGTGATATTTATTGGCTCAATTCTAAGTAACCTTTGCACCTACATTTTGCAAACTAGTCCAATTATGCACTTCTATACTTGCTTTGGTCTGTGTTGGCATCAATCACCAAAAAGGGGGAGATTAAAAGGGAATTAGGCTTACACCTATTTCCTAAATTGATTTTGGTGGTTGAATTGCCCAACACAAATAATTGGACTAACTAGTTTGCTCTAGTCTATAAGTTATACAGGTGCCAAAGGTTCACAAAAGGCCAATAAAAAGACCAAGAAAAGGGTTCAACAAAAAGAGCAAAGGGACAACCGAAGGCTCCCTGGTCTGGCGCACAGGACTGTCCGGTGCACCACCGGACATGTCCGGTGCACCAGGGTTCTCCACGCGCTGAACTCATCGCCTTCGGGAAAACGCAGAGTCGCTCCGCTATAATTCACCGGACTGTCCGGTGTACACCGGACATGTCCGGTGCTCCAGGAATGAAGCGACTCTGAACTCGCCAGCTTGGGGAATTCGCTACGGCTGCTCCGCTATAATTCACCGGACATGTCCGGTGTACACCGGACTGTCCGGTGTAACTACGGGGCAACGGCTACTTCGACGCCAACGGTCACCTGTAGGCGCATTAAATGCGCGCTAGAGCGCGCAGAAGTCAGGCACGCGCGAAGTGGCGCACCGGACACTCTACAGTGCATGTCCGGTGCGCCACCGGACATCAAGGGGGGCCCAGCTTCAGAACTCCAACGGTCGGAACCCTAACGTTCGGGTGACGTGGCTGGCGCACCGGACATGTCCGGTGTGCACCGGACTGTCCGGTGCACCATGCGACAGACAGCCTCCACCCAAACGGCTAGTTTGGTGGTTGGGGCGATAAATACCCCCAACCACCCCACATTCAAGTCATCCAAGTTTTCCACTTCTCAACCACTTACAAGAGCTAGGCATTAAATTCTAGACACACTCAAGTGATCAAATCCTCTCCAATTCCACACAAGGTTTTAGTGATTAGCGAGAGTGATTTGCCGTGTTCTTTTGAGGTCTTGCGCTTGAATTGCTTCTTTCTTTCTCACTTGTTCTTGTGATCAAAGCTCACTTGTAATCAAGGCAAGAGACACCAATTGTGTGGTGATCCTTGCGGGGAAGCTTTGTTCCCGGTTTGATTTGAGAAGAGAAGCTCACTCGGTCCACGGGATCGTTTGAGAGAGGGTAAGGGTTGAAAGAGACCTGGCCTTTGTGGCCTCCTCAACGGGGAGTAGGTTTGCGAGAACCGAACCTCGGTAAAACAAATCCGCGTGTCACACTCTTCATTCGCTTGCGATTTGTTTTGTGCCCTCTCTCTCGGACTCATTATTATTTCTAATGCTTACCCGGCTTGTAGTTGTGATTAATTTTGTAAATTTCAGTTTCGCCCTATTCACCCCCCCTCTAGGCGACTTTCAGTTAGCACACTGCTACACCCCCCATTGTACACCTGGATCCTCTCCTTACGCCTATAAAAGGGAGGTCCAGGGCCCTCTTACAGAGGGTTGGCCGTGCGGGGAAGGACGGGACGGCGCTCGCGCAAGGCCGCTCGCTCCCTCCCGCGTGGACGCTTGTAACCCCCTACTGCAAGCGCACCCGACCTGGGCGCGGGGCTAACACGAAGGCCGCGGGTTCCACCTCCCACGCCTGTCTCCCTCCGGCTGCTCTCCTCCCTTCTCGTTCCGCCTCGCGCCGACCCATCTGGGCTGGGGCACGCGGCGACAATTTACTCGTCGGTCCATGGACCCCCCCGAGGTCGAAACGCCGATGTAACACCCGGTTTTAAAGAACAAAGCCGGGTGCATCTCATACATGCGCCAAGAAGACAACATATATAATAACAGAGTGTATAGAGATAAATGTCATAAAACATCAGAGTATTTATTACATAGCGGAAGACTTATTACAAAATGAAATAATAAAGATAAAATAAACTAAGGATCGTCGGCGCCAATGTCGACTGGGAAACGCCACCTAGATCAGATCGAACTCCTCAGTGTTAGGCGGCTCCTCCTGAACCACCTGATCATCTCCTGTGGGGGGGGTGTGAGACAGCAAGGGTGAGCTCACACATGATCATAGCTCAACAAGTTGTGGGGAACCAGTGGACATAAACTCACAAAGGTGTGAGTTCATGTGATGTGTAAGGCTTAATCAATGACAGGGGTTAAAGCTGAGCATTGCTTTTAAGTAGTTGGTCAAAATTTTATTAGCAGTTACTAAGTGTAAGTAAATACCAAACCATAAGTAAAGTAATAGAACAAAATTAATAACAAACCCATGCAATGCAAATGACAAAATTGAATTTAAGTTCCATAATTTAAACATCAGAGAGTCCTGAGCTGCTCATGACCGCGAGCTCGGCTAGTATACCAGTTTTACACTCTGCAGAGGTTGTACCCTTTACCCACAAGTCATGTTACCCATCTGCCAAGGGGTCGCGAATCCCATACACCTCTACCTAGGAAGCGCGGCAGGGCAACACTACGAGGCCTTTACAAAGTTCCACTAGCTTCCGAAAACCCGCTATAGTTTATAGGAAGATCCAGTACAGGGTTCCTGGCTGACCGCCATCGCAGCAAAATCAACCAGGGACCTCCCTGCACTAACCTCTCCCCTACTGCCCTTGCCCCTTTCGGGTAAGGTAGTCTTCCACTAGCTTTCCTAATTAGTCAGCTAAGGGGTCCCATTCCTCCCTTGTGGTGGCACGTGGTTCTCAAGTTAAGCTCTATGTTCCAATTAACATTAATGATATCAACATGAACATAAACAGAATAACAACAAGAATTGGAACATAGAGGTAATAAATGATTATCCCAAAACCATATAAAGCAATAGCAAACTACCCAAGTGATTCAGGGGTAATCAAGGTAATGAGATAAGCAATCTAGGGTGACCTATTGGGTCCCATCAAAATTAACCTATGCATGAGTATGTGATATTAAAGAACATTATTGGGTAAAAAGTGGTCAAGGGCACAACTTGCCTTCAATGAGCTCCTGCTCAGCTACTTCAACCTGCTGCTCACCAGTATCCTCAGTCACGGGCTCTTCTACTCGCCACAATACAAACAAACACAGTGCATATAGAGAAATCAACATCACACCAAACATGTAAACAAACTACACAGTAATAATCTACGCATTAAAATAAAATCCTAGGAACAGAAATCATAATTTTTTGAGTTATAGATTTCAAGTTATGGATTTTCAAAGGTTTCATGTGTTTTAAATAGGATTAAGTGTGGGATTAATTTTCTTACTGTTGTCATGATAAAACAGAGACACTAAGTGCTAGAGAATAAAATTACAAAATTTTAGGAACTGGAACGAAGTAATTTGGAGTTCATATGCATTTTCTATGAATTATTGAAGTTATAGCAATTATTTTCCTATTAAAAATCTATTTTCTATTTCATTTATACAGTTTAAATAGGTTCTGGACTGGGCCTCAAATCTAGAGAAACCCAGGGGCTAATACAGAAGAATTCCTAAGACTTAGTGCACTGCGCAATGAACGTCGGGTTTATTTCTATTTTCCAGGAGGGCCCTTTTGTAAGGTGGCGCGGCTGAAGGGGTACAGGCGAACGTGGACCGCCCAGATTAGATCCTATGGTGCAGATTAGATCTGGACGCTTTATAAACCGGTACGCGACGACAGTCGTTGGATCCTAAACCCACGGCTTGGATTCAAAATACCCGAGATCGAATCCTATTCAACGAATCCCAGATCAACGGCCAGGGCTAACCGAGGTTGGGATCTAATCCCCACCGTTCCTCAGCCGATCGACGCACTAGGGTCGTCTTCTATCTCCCGACGCTGACCGAGTTACAGGCACTAACAACAAAGAACGCAGACACGACGAGCGATGGACGAGCGCGTGTGGTCCACGATTCGGAGTACGGACATGATTAACGCGATGTAGAATTAACGGTGACTACAAGGTCGTGACCTTACCGGTGTCGGTGACATGAGCAGGGACGCGCACGCGGATCAGTGCGACAGCGCCCTCCTCGGCTTGTCAATGGCGGTGCACCGCTGACGGCGCGGCGACGTCCCAAACGTACGAGATCGCCGCGGACCACCCCAGTACGACGCCGCCCTCGGCACTGCCCGCGCGCACCTCCGTACTAACGTCGACCCCGGGTTGCCGCGCCCTCTCTCTCCTACACTGGTGAGCGCTAATGGCTACGAGGACTTCTCTTCTTCTGGACGCAACTGGACAAATAGGAGAGGGGTAAGGCGGCAGGGAGGGTCAACGAGGCAGGGGTTACGAGGTGGAGCCGGTCCGCCTTTGTAGCCTCCGTGGGACGGAGTCGTGCCGCGATCCAGCTGATGCCGTGGCCGTCAATCCCGTGCGCACCGCTCGGCGAAGCCGTTTGCTTGAAGATAAACAGGACTTCGTCCATGGTCACTAGCGCGAGGTCCCCACCTGGCAGCGAGCCAGTCCAAGCAGAGGCAATGCGCACACACGATAGCCAGTGGCTGACACGCGGGCCCCGCGGACCAGAGGCAGGTGGAGCGCGCGTGGGAGGATTTTGGGCCGCGCGGGAGGTTTCTCTGGGTGGGCCGAATTGGTAGCAGCCGGCCCAGTTAGTGTTTATTCCTTTTCTATTTTCTGTTTTCTTTTTCTCCCTTTTCAATTTCTTTAATTCAAATTTACATTCAAATCTTGTGCCAAACTTTATCTTCAAGTTATACTGTGACCATAAGGTACTAATTTTGGAAATACACATAAACTTTCTTTATATTTTATATATTTTCTCTTTTTCAAACTCTCAAATTAGGTATTAAATCCTTGCTTTTGCCACTAATTTATTTCTATTAGTGGCATTACTCTTTCATTAAATGCACAAACAATAAACTCCAGCATGTCACATGATTTAATAGTATATCTTTTTATTATTTATTTACTTGTTCTCCTGTGATGTTCTCATGAGATGATAAATATGGACAACACACATATATACAAAGGAATATCATTTCTCCTTTTAGGCTATCTTCCACAAATTGCAAGTTGGGTATTACAAATCCTACCCCCCTTAAAAATAATCTCGTCCTCGAGATTTAGGAAGGTCTAGGGAAAAGGTGGGAAAAATCTATGCGAAGCCCTTCTTCTCTTTCCCAAGTTGCTTCATCTTCACCGTGGTGGCTCCATTGCACCTTGCACATCTTAATCACCTTATTCTTTGTAACTCGAGTCAAAGTGTCCAGAATCTTGATGGGGTACTCAGCATAAGTCAAATCCTCTTGAACACCAAGGTCCTCCAGTGGTAGCTGCTCCTCAGGTACCCTGAGGTACTTCTTTAGCTGAGACACATGAAACACATCATGTACATCTGACAGATGATCGGGTAACTCCAGTTGATATGCAACTTCACCCACTCGCTTTAAGATCAAGAAAGATCCAATGAAGCGAGGGGACAACTTTCCTTTGACCTTGAATCTTCTCATACCACGAAGTGGTGACACCTTCAAGTAGACATGATCACCCTCCTTAAACTCCAGGAGTCTTCTCCTATTATCAGCATAGCTCTTTTGTCTGGACTGTGCAATTCTCAAATTTTCTCTTATCATCTGTACTTGTTCTTCTGCCTCTTGAATCAATTCAGGCCCAAAGAACTGTCTTTCTCCAGTCTGATCCCAATACAGGGGAGTCCTGCACTTTCTGCCATACAAAGCCTCAAATGGAGACATCTTCAAACTGGCCTGGTAGCTATTATTATAAGAGAACTCAGCATAAGGTAGACTCTTGTCCCAACTACTACCACGCTGAAGGGCACAAGCTCACAACATGTCCTCCAATACTTGATTAGTCCTTTCAGTTTGTACATTAGTCTGAGGATGGTAAGTCAACTAAAATTCAACTTTGTATCCATATTCTCATGAAAACTTTTCCAAAATTTGGAGGTAAACTGTGATCCTCTATCCAAAATGATCCACTTCGGTACACCGTGTAGAGACTCAATCCGAGACATGTATAACTTAGCCAATTGGGATCCCTTATAAGTAGTCTTGACCGGAATGAAATGAGCCACTTTGGTCAGTCTATCCACAATAACCCATCTAGCATCATATCCTTTCGAGGTGCGAGGCAATCCAGTAATGAAGTCCATACCAATCTCTTCTCACTTCCACTCGGGTATCTTTAATGGGTATAATAGTCCAGCTGGCCTCTCGTGTTCAACCTTAACTCTTTGACATACTTCACACATAGCCACATGTGCAGCCACAACTCTCTTTAATCCATACCACCAATACTTCCGCTTCAAATCCTGATACATCTTGGTACTCCCAGGATGAATAGAATAATCCAAGTCATGGGCTTTCTTCAATATAGTCTCACGAAGGCTTTCAATTTTGGGAACTCATATCTGATCCTTGAACCATATTGTGCCTTGCTCATCTTCCGTGAATTCCGGAACTCGATCTTCGGTAATCAGATCCTTAATCTCTTGTGTCTTAGCATCACCAATTTATCCTTTGCGGATCTCTTGCTCCAAAGTAGTTTCCACCTCAATAATAACTCCTTTAGTGTGAGTAACTATCCCCAGGTTAAGTCTCCTGAAATTCTCAACAATCCCATCGAGTAGCTGGGCAACAACAGCTAAATGAACATGCTCCTTGCGACTCAAGGCATCTACAACCAAATTTGCCCTGCCTGGGTGATAGTGAATCTCCAAATCATAATCCTTAATAAGCTCCAGCCAACGGCGTTGCCTAAGGTTGAGGTCCTTCTGAGTGAATATATACTTCAGACTCTTATGATCCGTATATACTTGGCACTTGGTCCCCATGATATAATATCTCCAAATCTTAAGCGCATGCACAACGGCTGCCAATTCCATGTCATGAGTGGGATAGTTCAATTCATGTTTCCGTAACTGACGAGACGCATAAGCAATCACATGTCCTTCTTGCATGAGTACACATCCTAAGCCTTGGCCTCATGCATCACAATAAATGTCAAATCCCTTTTGCAGATCTGGCATAACCAACACTGGTGGCGACATCAATTTCTTCTTCAATTGATCAAAGCTGTCTTGGCACTTCTCGTCCCACTTAAATTCTTTTCCTTTCTCCAAAAGCGAGGTCATAAGCTTAGCAATCTTAGGAAACCCTTCGATAAATCTCCAATAATATCCTGCAAGTCCCAAGAAACTTCGGTCCTCCGTAACCGTAGTGGGTATGCTCCACACCACTATCTCCTTGACTTTAGCAGGATCCACTGATATCCCTCCATTAGAAATGATATGTCCAAGAAATGGCCCCTCGCCAATCCAAAACTCGCATTTGTTGTACTTAGCGTAGAGTTGATTATCTCGTAACTTCTGTAGCACCAATCTCAGATGTTCCTCATGATCACTATCACTTCTTGGAATAACTAAAAATACCGTCGATGAAGACCATGACGAATCTATCCAGATCATGAACACCTTATTCTTTAGATCCATAAAATAGGCTGGTGCATTAGTTAATCCAAATGACATATTCGTGAACTCATATAATCCATATCGGGTCGAAAAAGCTGTCTTGGGACTATCTGATGACCTAATCTTCATTTGGTGATAACTAGTCTGGTGGCAGTAGTTACTGCAATTCCAACTTCAAATCTTTCTCCTTTGGAACTGGTGAGTTCTACGGTTCCCTTAGCGCAGTGTATAACCCACCATTGCCTTTCTTAACCATGGCATACCAAGGATCAGATCTATACTGCTTGACTCTAACATTATAGCAGTAGCTCCAAATTCTCTACCCATAATGTTTAATGTCAATCTACGGGTCATTTGATTCACCTCAACAGATCCTTTAGGTGTAATTACTCTCATGGGTTTTCTCATACTGTCCAACACATTTGCACAAACCAAAATCTCAGCATGACGCATAATTTTATTAGCGACACATGGGGACAGATAGACCTTTTTATTCCTCCTAAAATAGTATCATACCGAATACTAACTAAAGGAACCTGTAGACCCTACAAATAGTAGTAATTTACATATATGTTTATGTAGCTTGGTGGAGCTGGTGGTGGTGGAGATGGTGGTTGCTCTTGTCGTTGTCTCTCCAACCGTGATTGCCTTATTTCTTGCTGTATCTCCAGACGGGCCTGACGTATTTCCCCGCGTTCTTGTCTTATCTGGCTTTGCATTTCGGTCATCATGTCTGTCAATTGCTGTATTACCAGCCTTTGGGTTGCGATCACTTGCTCGGTTTCAACAGGTGGGGGATTTGGAGAATTCATTTCTGTTTGCTGTTGCGTGATAATCTTTCCTTTCCTGGTATTGACCATCTGAGTTAGATACATAAGGTAAGAAAGAGCAGTAGACAAGCCAGTAATTACAATCATGTTACTTTGGGGGACTTATTAGCTAAGTAGATTAGTGTGTCACCTACTAAAGCTAATACAGTACCTTATAGTGGTACATGCTAAAATGTCCATATATAATATCTCAATCAATCAAAGAAGCAAATCAGGCATTGATCATCAGAACAATCAACCAACATTTTTAAATAGAGAAAATAGTTTTAAATTTTGTCTTAGGTTCCCTATCTCTTAGAAAGATCATAGTCATAGGATTCCAAGGTGTGAAATCCATCTTGTCTTAGAGTAGAAAAGGTGAGAATGATCAGAGTAGAACAGTAGAAGGTGAGACAGGATTAAGATGAGTATAGAAAGAACCAGAGTAAGGTAAGTGTAGAATGAATCAGAATAAGATAAGTAGGTAAGGGTTTTGTCCATTTCTATCTAGGTTTCGTCCTACAGTCAACATTCCTCTGATACCACTTCTGTAACACCCGGTTTTAAAGAACAAAGCCGGGTGCATCTCATACATGCGCCAAGAAGACAACATATATAATAACAGAGTGTATAGAGATAAATGTCATAAAACATCAGAGTATTTATTACATAGCGGAAGACTTATTACAAAATGAAATAATAAAGATAAAATAAACTAAGGATCGTCGGCGCCAATGTCGACTGGGAAACGCCACCTAGATCAGATCGAACTCCTCAGTGTTAGGCGGCTCCTCCTGAACCACCTGATCATCTCCTGTGGGGGGGGGGGGGGGTGTGAGACAGCAAGGGTGAGCTCACACATGATCATAGCTCAACAAGTTGTGGGGAACCAGTGGACATAAACTCACAAAGGTGTGAGTTCATGTGATGTGTAAGGCTTAATCAATGACAGGGGTTAAAGCTGAGCATTGCTTTTAAGTAGTTGGTCAAAATTTTATTAGCAGTTACTAAGTGTAAGTAAATACCAAACCATAAGTAAAGTAATAGAACAAAATTAATAACAAACCCATGCAATGCAAATGACAAAATTGAATTTAAGTTCCATAATTTAAACATCAGAGAGTCCTGAGCTGCTCATGACCGCGAGCTCGGCTAGTATACCAGTTTTACACTCTGCAGAGGTTGTACCCTTTACCCACAAGTCATGTTACCCATCTGCCAAGGGGTCGCGAATCCCATACACCTCTACCTAGGAAGCGCGGCAGGGCAACACTACGAGGCCTTTACAAAGTTCCACTAGCTTCCGAAAACCCGCTACAGTTTATAGGAAGATCCAGTACAGGGTTCCTGGCTGACCGCCATCGCAGCAAAATCAACCAGGGACCTCCCTGCACTAACCTCTCCCCTACTGCCCTTGCCCCTTTCGGGTAAGGTAGTCTTCCACTAGCTTTCCTAATTAGTCAGCCAAGGGGTCCCATTCCTCCCTTGTGGTGGCACGTGGTTCTCAAGTTAAGCTCTATGTTCCAATTAACATTAATGATATCAACATGAACATAAACAGAATAACAACAAGAATTGGAACATAGAGGTAATAAATGATTATCCCAAAACCATATAAAGCAATAGCAAACTACCCAAGTGATTCAGGGGTAATCAAGGTAATGAGATAAGCAATCTAGGGTGACCTATTGGGTCCCATCAAAATTAACCTATGCATGAGTATGTGATATTAAAGAACATTATTGGGTAAAAAGTGGTCAAGGGCACAACTTGCCTTCAATGAGCTCCTGCTCAGCTACTTCAACCTGCTGCTCACCAGTATCCTCAGTCACGGGCTCTTCTACTCGCCACAATACAAACAAACACAGTGCATATAGAGAAATCAACATCACACCAAACATGTAAACAAACTACACAGTAATAATCTACGCATTAAAATAAAATCCTAGGAACAGAAATCATAATTTTTTGAGTTATAGATTTCAAGTTATGGATTTTCAAAGGTTTCATGTGTTTTAAATAGGATTAAGTGTGGGATTAATTTTCTTACTGTTGTCATGATAAAACAGAGACACTAAGTGCTAGAGAATAAAATTACAAAATTTTAGGAACTGGAACGAAGTAATTTGGAGTTCATATGCATTTTCTATGAATTATTGAAGTTATAGCAATTATTTTCCTATTAAAAATCTATTTTCTATTTCATTTATACAGTTTAAATAGGTTCTGGACTGGGCCTCAAATCTAGAGAAACCCAGGGGCTAATACAGAAGAATTCCTAAGACTTAGTGCACTGCGCAATGAACGGCGGGTTTATTTCTATTTTCCAGGAGGGCCCTTTTGTAAGGTGGCGCGGCTGAAGGGGTACAGGCGAACGTGGACCGCCCAGATTAGATCCTATGGTGCAGATTAGATCTGGACGCTTTATAAACCGGTACGCGACGACAGTCGTTGGATCCTAAACCCACGGCTTGGATTCAAAATACCCGAGATCGAATCCTATTCAACGAATCCCAGATCAACGGCCAGGGCTAACCGAGGTTGGGATCTAATCCCCACCGTTCCTCAGCCGATCGACGCACTAGGGTCGTCTTCTATCTCCCGACGCTGACCGAGTTACAGGCACTAACAACGAAGAACGCAGACACGACGAGCGATGGACGAGCGCGTGTGGTCCACGATTCGGAGTACGGACATGATTAACGCGATGTAGAATTAACGGTGACTACAAGGTCGTGACCTTACCAGTGTCGGTGACATGAGCAGGGACGCGCACGCGGATCAGTGCGACAGCGCCCTCCTCGGCTTGTCAATGGCGGTGCACCGCTGACGGCGCGGCGACGTCCCAAACGTACGAGATCGCCGCGGACCACCCCAGTACGACGCCGCCCTCGGCACTGCCCGCGCGCACCTCCGTACTAACGTCGACCCCGGGTTGCCGCGCCCTCTCTCTCCTACACTGGTGAGCGCTAATGGCTACGAGGACTTCTCTTCTTCTGGACGCAACTGGACAAATAGGAGAGGGGTAAGGCGGCAGGGAGGGTCAACGAGGCAGGGGTTACGAGGTGGAGCCGGTCCGCCTTTGTAGCCTCCGTGGGACGGAGTCGTGCCGCGATCCAGCTGATGCCGTGGCCGTCAATCCCGCGCGCACCGCTCGGCGAAGCCGTTTGCTTGAAGATAAACAGGACTTCGTCCATGGTCACTAGCGCGAGGTCCCCACCTGGCAGCGAGCCAGTCCAAGCAGAGGCAATGCGCACACACGATAGCCAGTGGCTGACACGCGGGCCCCGCGGACCAGAGGCAGGTGGAGCGCGCGTGGGAGGATTTTGGGCCGCGCGGGAGGTTTCTCTGGGTGGGCCGAATTGGTAGCAGCCGGCCCAGTTAGTGTTTATTCCTTTTCTATTTTCTGTTTTCTTTTTCTCCCTTTTCAATTTCTTTAATTCAAATTTACATTCAAATCTTGTGCCAAACTTTATCTTCAAGTTATACTGTGACCATAAGGTACTAATTTTGGAAATACACATAAACTTTCTTTATATTTTATATATTTTCTCTTTTTCAAACTCTCGAATTAGGTATTAAATCCTTGCTTTTGCCACTAATTTATTTCTATTAGTGGCATTACTCTTTCATTAAATGCACAAACAATAAACTCCAGCATGTCACATGATTTAATAGTATATCTTTTTATTATTTATTTACTTGTTCTCCTGTGATGTTCTCATGAGATGATAAATATGGACAACACACATATATACAAAGGAATATCATTTCTCCTTTTAGGCTATCTTCCACAAATTGCAAGTTGGGTATTACAGCCGACAAGTGCTGTTACTGCACGACGGCATCCAGGGTTAGTGGAGCATTGTATGCCAAGGCGATGAGGCCTGAACGCGAATGGGGAATCGATGGGGATGGTTGACATGTGTGGGGATGGAGTGCCCTAACATGTCGTGTGTTTAGGTTTACCTTGCAAGGTTAAAACTCGATTTGAATCGTCTGCTTCTCGCAGCTAATGAGACTGCTTGACCCCTTGTACTACATTGAGTAAGAAGTGAAATGAGGTTACATGAGATAATTTGTTGATTGTACTAAATGCTTGTTACCATGTATGCTTAGAAGGAGCAAACATAGCTTAGATAATGATGCTAGAAATTGAAAAGCTAAAAATTGATTTTAGAAACAGCTAGTGCTTTTGGCAAACCAAACCCCACAGCCAAACAGCTGCATGGTATAGAGGTAGAGGAGTAGTTTCCTCACACCGGGTAAGTCTAGCTGAGTATTAGTATACTCAGCCTTACTTGTGGCATAATTTTTGCAGGTGCGCTTCAGGATATGGTTGATGGTGTGACTTGTCCTACCACCCTGCCACCGGGTTGGACGGTCGAGTGGGATGCTGCTCTGGTAGGAGAGGAGCACGAGGAGTAGTGGGCTAGGCCTTGCCCATTTCCTCGCTATCAATGATGATTATCTGCTGCATCTTATTTTATGAACTCTTACTAGCAACTTGAATAACTCCGATTTATGTAATAATTCCATACTTAAATTTGAAGTTTCCTATTTTATTGTATTTCTTCTGTGACTCACCTGTGAGATCGTGGTATTTGATCCTGGTTAAGTGGCTTTATCAGACTAGATCTGAGGGACTGACAGGTTATTCAGATTTAAGTGTGTTACGGCCCCTGAGGCGTGACTTAGGCACTTAAGCTAGAATAATTCGGGTGGTTCTGCCACAATACTCAACTTATACAACTCAGTTTTCCTTATTTAGATTACATAAAGAAACAACCTACTACTACATTAATCTAGTCATCTTCGTCCTTGGCTACTGATGCTCCACTGCTAGCTTCGAGAGGATGATCATTCACGATGTTCGTGGAAGGAGGGGCTCCAAAGAGATCCAGCTCCCCATAAGGTCCTTTGCCAACTGCTCCTGCTGAACCAGCTCCCATCGCAGCAACGTCCGGTGGCACATTCGGATGTAGCTGGTCATACAACACGTGCACTTCCTCGTGTAGAGCATTATTATACACTTGCAGATTTTCCATGGCCACGCTCAGCTCTTCTACCCGGGCTCGGGCAGTCGCCTCATGATCCCAGGCTATAGCTTGTGAATTTACAGCCCAGTCAATAGCCCTATCCCTGCTCCACAATCTCCCGCTGTAAATGCTCAACCTCTACTGACAACTCAGCGATGCGGCGACTATCACGCGCATGCTCCCTGCCTCCATGGCGTAGTTCCATTGTTAGACGTACAACTCTAGCCTCCAGATCCCCTATGGGATCATTACTCCCGCTACTGCTCCCTTCATGTCGAGGAGCCAATTGGTGCCGAGGTACACCCTGAGGTCTGGCCGCCTTTCGAAGGGTAGTCTTTGTGCGTGCCATGTCTCTATAAGAGGGGAAGAATACTTAGTATGGTTTAAATATGATGCATGCATGACCTACGATTATGGAATCAACTACTCGTTGATCCCATACCTCCTATGTATAACCTATTATTTGGCACTCTTTTACCAACTTCTCAACAGATAAGTTGATATAAGAAAGGATTAAGGTAAGAATGAAAGAATATTCAAAGGTAAGGATTTTAAAATCTTTTGAAGCACTAACTAATGTCCGAAGGAATGAGCTTCGCTCCGATACCAGCTGTCACGGAACCTTCCAAGATATTAGGCCCACCTACAGATGTCCTTGTCCTAAGGACCTCAGACAGTCATGGAGGTGCGCTCAATGGCTTGGCAGGTTCGATTATCTGTATCACCATCACATCGCCCAAGAGCGCTGATCCCATAACGCAGACATTACACACCATCGGAGTAAGCGAAAAGGATTACAATAACATAATTTACATTCATAGAAAGAGTTGATTATTACATAATCGGGTATTGAGTGCTTAATCTTATTACATCACAGGAAGGCAAAACACATTCCAAAGGTAGTTCTTAGTTTTCTTCCTCCTGCTTTGGAACAACCTTGGAGCAGAAACAGCAGAACTCAGCAGTTCCATCACCTACAACATGGGTTTGAAAACCCTGAGTACGGAGTGTACTTTTGTAAGTCTTACCTGTCTAAGGAGGATATGCTGGCCTTTGGGAACCAAGGTAAAGCTTATCAAGATTCAAAGACTCTTTTTACATAAAAGCTTACTATGAGTGGATCCTTAAGAATTCATTTTACTCATCAGGTGAAGTAATTACCTACATCTAGATTTCTTTCTATTCTTAGATCAAGCACTAGGCCTATACTAGCCATCTTTTATCACCCCTTCAGTTCACTTGTCGCTACGTGTAGGGCAGTGACCAAGTCTTCATGTCCGAGAAGTAACGGCGATCCGAATCGATTAATACCCAGCTGGGGATCTCCAACCACATGACATATGTAGCACTTAACCCTTGCATATGTCAACTCACACCCGGGTTTCTCAGGACCTAAATGGGTTCACGCTAACCGAGAGCACAAATACTCTGCTTTCTAGGCTCTTGCCATGGAGGGTACACGCTACTCTCGCTATGTCTCCACTCCCATTGCGTGGTGGCCTTTCTGGTATTGGTTCGACCGAGGCAAAGCTTACCCATGATGAGGCATGTGGCCAGTTAAAAGGTCCTCGATCATCAAGCCTACATCGGCTCGGTCCTTAAACGACTCAGACAGAGACACTACACTGAGACTTCCTTCTCGTGCAAGTCACCCACCCGGTCTCGTCTTTATCATTTTCACCCAAAGTTTGGTACCTGACAGAGGTACGCTTTTCTGATGTTGAACCCATCACAGCCGTGATGGATCCAGCATCATAAGACTTTTCTTTGTAAAAATCCCCATCCAGTGTGAAGCATCATCTTTTTCAAAACAAAACATTTTGTTTTCTATAGCAAGACAAAGCATCATGAAAATCCTTATCATAAAGAGGTATCAAGGAATGGTAATATATTTTTTCCAAGGAAGGAAAATACATCAATTGTTTAGCACACAACTCCTATCACCTATTGCATCATATAAGGTGATAAAGATTTTAAAACATCAAGGAAAGGGTAAAATGCACTGGGGCTTGCCTTGTGTTGTAGGAGTTTATGTTTCCACACCGCGGATGTTGAAATAAAAGTTGTTTTCCTCTGGAGGATTCTAGGTCTGGGAGAAAACTTCTTCTTCTACTACAGATTCTTCCTCGTGTTCTATACATGATAATACATGTACATGAATGCTTATGTTATGTCATGAATATGCAATCATACAATAGAAATATAGTAAGTTGCGTCTTGAATACAACTTTCCTTCATGGTACGAACTAATCACTAAGATTTCCTAGTTAGGTGTTCCTTTAGGATTAGTATTAAATAATTAATCCTGTGAAGTTAGTTATTGGGTTTTCTGGTCAAACAGTGTCAACTATTTCAAACTTCACTCAGAGTCTCTAACCATCATATTAAGCCTACCCAAAAAGTTTTATGATTTTTGGAATTACTAAACTATTTCTTAAATTCTAAAAGGCTTTATTTAAGCACCTTTAAATGCTACATGATTCCAGGTTTGAACTAAAAATCTTGGAATTATTTTTATTAAATACTACTCGATTTTAGGAATCTAACAAAATTGGTCGCATGATTTAACCAACTTTCTACTATTTCCTATAAATTTCCCAAGTTAGCAGTAAAAAGAAATGAATAAAAGCATGAATAGTATCGAGCCGAAACCAGCCTAATCGGCCCAAACCAATGCAAAAACCAGTGGTCGTGCCCGCGCTGATCAATTTGCACGGGGGTCCCTAGGGTTTTAAATATCCAATAAAGAGTGCTTGAGTACTGTTCATGTGTCTCTCTGACTATTGCATAAAAGCCCTCATATTTCTATTTCTTCACGACTCCGGTCCCCGACCACGCACTGCCGGAATTGCTTATAATCGTCGACAGTGACCTGTTCCGATGGGGTCGAGTACACGGGCTCCGTCACTGATGCTATCCGAACACATCCATGGGCTTAACTCGACCAGTTCACCACTAAATCGTATCTGTCCATGACAACAACGAAGCAAACTCCCCGGCGAGCCCGTTCCAGTTTACGCAAGTCGGTTGTGTTCAATCCAAGGACTCGGAATGAATTAGTGACCTACTAGGACTATGATGCTTACGCAAACTTGTACGGAGGCAACCCAGAATGGCCGATCGACATGAGCAATGTCCACGACGGCGTTCCCGGGTGACGACGCGGTGTTCCCTATGCTACGGCATAGTAGTGTTCAATTGGCCAAGACTGAGAGCTTCACTAGCAGTAAGGAATGCTAAAACATGAACCCAGAAGGCATGAACTGACCTGAGAAGGGCTGGCCACGGCGTGATACCTCACGGCAGCGACGGTGACCGATTTGGGGGAAATACCTAATTCTTGGGCTACAGTGGATGGATCGAGGTGAGGAGTGGTGCACTGAGCGTGTAATAAGAGGGCAGAACAGGGAGGGCACTCAATTTATAGAGACTGGCTATAGGTGCTACGAATTTTGGATGGAGGTGAGTTTACGGTGGTGAAGAGATGAGTCACCGGAACTCGTCTACTGTGGTGCTCAATGGGGTAAGGGCTCAGGACAGTGATTGGCCGTCCACCATGACTCACTGCGATATGGTACGATGGCTGTAAGGCGTGGCTTGATCGGGTAAATGGCGGTCATGACGGCTATAGTTATTGCGACATGTACTCCAATTTTTGTACCATTCATGGGCTAATTTACTTAATAAAAATTAGACTACTATAGTAGCTCTACCACTTTGCTATAATAACTTGTCGGTACCCTAAAATAGGGGTACCCCCTACTGCTGTACAAAAGCACAGTGCCCACGCAGCTATCTGTAGTCACGTGGTAAAAAGGCTGTACGTGGGGCCAGGCCATGACTCGCCCAAGCGTCGGGCGACTACTTTGGGCCAGCAACAACATCGACCCCACCACCTAGGCAGGTCCGGTACCGCCGCGTGTCCAGAGAGCTGCACACTCTGGGGCATCACCAAGCGGGCCCAGACACCATGCGGAGGTGCCAGACTCCTGTATATACAGACCGGGCCTCCGGGTAAGGTCCAGGACCTCCACGGGCGCAAACCGGACCCCTAGGATGGGATCCGAACCCCTCTGTGTGGGGTCCGGGCCGCTCACAGCAGGGTCTCGAGATTCTGGGATAGAGAACATCTAGGCCTTAATCAAGGCCAAGCGGAGGTATGGAGCTGACACGTGTCCAGACCTTATCATATACGCTTCTGCTCCCCGCCCAGGCGGAGACCCGATGCTGCCACGTGGCCTACTGCACGTGACGTAAGCCAACGGGCGGAGCCTGACGTAAGGCCTCTAGGTTACGCAGCCTCTGCATTTATTGAGGATAAGGCGCGCTGCCTGTCCATTCCACTGGCAGGTGGTGTGCCGCCTCTGCATTTATTGAGACCTGTCCATTCTGCTGGCAGGCGGCGACCTGTCCATTCCGCCGGCAGGCGGCGACCTGTCCATTCCGTAGGCGGCGTGCCTGTGCATTCCACTTGCAGGCGGCACGCCCATACTACCTCATGCACTACGCTCATCATTACTCGCACGTTACCAAGGAAGTAGCCGCCGCATATCAATACTGCGAGGACTGCGGACATCATGGCGCCCGGAGATTGCTTAGGCGTTACTTGCATTAGTTACTCCTATAATGTTTTCCTTCCATTATGCTCCTGGGCCCACATGTCGATGCTCAGCATCCTTGTATGTGCCCCCCTTGAGCTATAAAAGGGAAGGCACACAACGTTACAAGGCAGACCGAACTCAAGCTCTCGAGCACACAGACACTCAATACAATACAGAGACAGTGGAGGTAGGGTATTACGCTCCGGTGGCCTGAACAACTCTAAATCCTCGTGTCCTCTTGTGTTCATCCACCATCTAGCAGACAGGCAAACCGCTTAGGCCCCTCCTCATCTTAGGATTTTAGGTGGGTGCGTTCCGCCACCCGGTCGGAGGATTTTCTCTCCGACATTTGGCGCGCCAGGTAGGGGGCTTAGCTTTAGGTTTTTCGCCTGCTTTTCTGCTCGACACGATGGTTCAGATCGTTGAGCACCACGGCTTGGCTTCTGAAGACTTCCTGATAGAGGAAGAAGCTGCATCTTCCATGCCACGAAGCTCCAACAACCCTACGCCTAGTGCTGCTGCTGTGCACGCTGTGCAGCAGCACACGCCTGCATAGACATCCCGAGCTCCGTCAGGGGTTGCTCTTGGGGCATTGTCCGCAGCCAGGGAGTTGCTATGCCACCCTCCAAGTTCCACGGTCTCGCCGGGGGCCATGAAGAAGTGGCGTGACGATGTCGATCGTCTCCTTGGCATGGCGCAATCTGGCTCGGCCAGGCCCAGGCCTCGGTCGTTCCGGTGTCAGCACAAGGCGTTGGCGTCAGTGCGCTCACCCTCGGTGAAGGCCCCACCGACTGAGGACCTGCGGGTGGAGCTCAACCACAGGCGTGTGGGAGAGGTCACTCCAGTCTCTCTAGAGAGGCCATATGACCTTCGGGCAGAACTCAACCGTAGGCGTGCGGGTGAGGACACCCGAGTCTCTCTAGAGAGGGCACGTGAGCATCGGCAAAACATCGAGCATCGCAACCTCGACCTAGACTTCACCGCGGTTGCACCGCAAACTCCAAGGGGTGCCCAAATTTAGGTGGGTGTCCCATTGGCCAGCGTGGGCTATGCCACACTGGCGGATCATCTCCGCGCGGCGACTTGGCCATCCATGTTCCAGCCACACCTGTTGGAAAAGTACGACGGTACCTCAAACCCATCAAAATTCTTGCAGGTATACATCACCGCTAATATTGCAGCAGGTGGAGACACTGATGTAATGGCAACATATTTCCATGTAGCCTTGTCTAGGCCAGCCTGAACCTGGCTCATGAACCTCACCTCGGGATCAATCTACTCCTGGAAAGAGCTCTGCGCGCGGTTCATGGCGAATTTCGCCAGTGCTTATCAGCAGCATGGCGTGGAGGCTCACCTCCATGCAGTGAGGGAGGAACTCAAGGAAACTCTCTGGGCTTTCATCTCCCGCTTCACTAAGGTACGAGGAACTATACCTCCTATCTCTGATGCTTCCATCATCACCGCTTTCCGCCAGGGGGTACGTGACCAGAAGATGCTGGAGAAGTTGGCCACACATGACGTGGAAACTATCATCACGCTCTTCGCTCTAGCTGACAAGTGTGCCAGAGCTGCCGAAGGCCGTGCATGGCACTCGGCACCACGGACCAGGGTTGCCTAGATGGGTGGCTCGGGTGCCGTCACCCAGGACGGCAAAAAGAAAAAGAAGAAGAACCACGACCTCGAGAGGCCACAGTCTGCTGCTCCGGTCGTCGCAACTGCGACTGGGGGCCGGAATGAGCGCAACAAGCGCCCACGGCCATAGCGAGGCAACAGCGGCTCATGCCTTGTGCACCCCAACAGTCGCCACTGACGCCTCAGAGTGCCACAAGATCATCAAGCTCGCGAAGTGCGTCAGCGAGCGGCGCGAGCAGACTTCCAAGGTTGGCTCCCCACCTCGTCGCCGGCCTAGCAAGGAGAGGGTCGACGACGGTGATGTGGCCGCGGGAGAACGAGACCTCAGGTATCAGTCCCTCGAGCAGGTCCTCAAGGACATCCTCACTGGAGACTCCGACTCCGGTGATGATAACGACCGCTGCAAGAAGCTGTACGTGATGTACAACGGAAGCTGGGAACTCACCTCCCGCAGGAACGTGAAGTCCCTGCACCGCGAGGTCCTGTCGGTGACCCCAGGGGTCCCGAGGGCAGCCCCACACTAGCGGTGGCGGAGCACCACTATCTCCTTCGGGGCATCTGACTGCCCCGAGAACATGGCAGGGGCCGGCATACTGCCGCTCATCACCACCCCTGTCATTGCCAACATCAAGCTGCCTCATGTTCTGATCGCTGGTGGGGCTGGGCTCTGTGGCGGAACCACCCGAATTATTCCAGCTTAAGTGCCTAAGTCACGCCTCATGGGCCGCAACACACTTAAATCGGAATAAACCGTCAGTCCCTCAGATCAAGTCTGATAGAGCCACTTAACCAGGATCAAATTCCACAATCTCACTCGAAGGTGAGTCACAGAAGAAATACAATAAAACAGGAAACCTCAAATTAAGTACTGAATTATTACATAGATCGGAGTTTTTCGAGTAGCAAATAAGAGTTCACGAAATAAAATGCAGTGGATAATCGATGTCGTCGGTATCGAGGAAATGGGCAAGGCCTAGCCCAGTACTCCTCGTGCTCCTCTCCTGCCGGAGCAACATCCCACTCGACCGTCCAACCCGGTGGCAGGGTGGTAGGCCAAGTCACACCATCAACCATCTCCTGAATCGTACCTACAAAAATTATGTCACAAGCAAGGCTGAGTATACTAATACTCAGCTAGACTTACCCGGTGTGAGGAATCTACTCCTCTACCTCTAGACTATGCAGCTGTTTGGCTGAGGGGTTTGGTTTGCCAAAAGCACTAGCTGTTTCTAAAATCCATTTTTAACTTTTCAAATTCTAGCATCATTATCTTAGCTAGGTTTGCTCCTTCTAAGCATCCATGGTGACAAGCATTTAGTTCAATCAACAAATTGTCTCATGTAACCTCATTTCACTTCTTACTCGATGTAGTACAAGGGGTCAAGCAGTCTCATTAGCTGCGAGAAGCAGACGATTCGAATCGAGTTTTTATCCTTGCAAGGTAAACCTAAACACATGACATGTCTGGGCACTCCGTCCCCACACATGTCAACCGTCCCCATCGATTCCCCGTTTGCGTCCAGGCCACACTGCCTTGGCATACAATGCTCCACTGACCCCGGCTGCCGCCGTGCAGTGACCGCACTTGTACCCACCATAGCTAGCATGGGAGACCCAGTCTCAGGTCGCATGAGGGATAAAGTCCGCGCCCGGCTTCACTCAGGTACTAGGTTTATCGGTTACCACATTTCCCGACATGTGCTTAGTACGTTCAAAAGCTTGACTCAGGTATCCACATATTAATCCTTAATTCCTTTTTCCCGTCTCATGGACAAGGCATCCTCCCTGGATCCAAGTCCATAGACTATCATAGATCCCGTTATCAAGATGAATACACTCAATTCCTGACCTCGCGCGAGTGCTAGAAAAATCACTCGACTTCTACCGAGATCCTGATTAGCAAGCAGCTACTCGACCTAGCATACTAGTATTCATCTCAAAAGGAATCCTGAGTTCATGCAACTAGAGGTTTCAAGCAACTCCTACACTTAAGTGCACATTACAATCCTACAAGCATTAAGTGTAGTAAAATAGCATATATAAACGGTTATGCATATAAACCGGGGCTTGCCTTCAATAGCTAGGGCTGCGGGGAGATCCTCGATAGCAGCCTCGGGAGCTTGCTCCTGGTCTTCTTCTTGGACAGTCCCTTGCTCAGGGATGAGCACGTACTCTCCGTCGGCGAGATTACAATCTAATGAATGCAGTGCGTAAGATATATGCATGATATGATATGTGCATTAGTAATTTGAACTTTTGATGGTGTATGATCTATTTGGGCCAGATAGAGCTAAGTCTTGCTTATACGAGATTTTTGGTGGTATACTTGGTAAATTGGATCAAACTCAGCTAAGTTAAGTGGTAGGTTTATTCTTGGGGTTCCACTGAATTCTTTTTAAGGTCTTTAGTGAGAATTGTCAAGAACTCAAGTTGGACTTATTGGAGTGAGGTTTATTTCTCCTTTCTTTTTCCTTATTCTCTTTAAGTTTTTGGAGTGGGTTTGAACTACAAGTCACCTTAATAAATTTCCAAAAATTCTGCAAACATTACAGTGGCTTTTTACTGGTGTATAATTCTCTGTCTCAAAATTTGGGGTTCAAAAAGTGAATATTTTTCTCTGGACAAAATTACCAAATTTTAGGGCAGAATGGGTGATTTGAACTACAACTATCATTTAATAGTAGCTAATTCTCTAAGACTTATTTTTGCTGGCATTTAGATGCTATAACATGACTTGGTACAAATTTCTAGCCATTAATACTTATTAGTTATTTTACTAGGATTTTCTAAAGTTTCTAGCCAAAGGGGTGCTTTCTACTACCACTATATTTGAAAAATATCAAACAACAGATTTCTGATTTTTCCTAGCTTCTTCTTTGCGCAAGAGCAATCATTCTGAAGTTTGGCATCTTTTTGCTTAAGGGAAGGGGTGGTGTGCATTAATTGGATTAAATGGCCTTTCTTATAAAATATTGGCAATAGGTATTATTTTGCATCTTTCCAATGGGTTTGTATTTTTCTCTGGTGGCCTATCTCATTATTGGCCTAGCAAAATTTTATTTACCCATTATTGCATTATTGTGGGTTACTCATAATTTAATTGAACTATGGCTCATTATCATGTACCCTACTTAAAATGATGGGCTGGGGTGTTTATTATTTTTGTAGTGGGGTTTTGGTGGTTACAAGTCCACTGAATTTTTATTATCAATTCTGGGTCTGGTTTTGTAATTTTAATAATTGATTTCTAGTTGGAATAATGCTAAATAAAACATTTCACTTTGAATCTGATCTGGACTAGAGGTTCCTTTATTTTTCCTAGGTTCTTTGTTATTTAGGCAAACTAGGAAAAATAATTTCATTCACTCGTCATTTATTTCTAAGGCCTTTCTGATTTTCCTAAGGTTTGGGCAGAAATGGCTTTGAATGGATATCTACACTAAATTTTTCAATACTAGGGATCTCACTATTTTTAAACAGTGTTTAAATGGGGTTTGAATATCTACAAATTTTCTTAGGTTCAGCACAGGAATATAACTAATTTTCCTTAATTAAACAAGGCTTGGTCAGTTTCTGTATTTAATTTTTAACTCTAAAAATTAGAACAGAAAGCATAGGGTTCAGTATTTTTAATTGATAGTTCATAATATTTAGTAGCAAAATTGGTTTGATAACTTTTGGTTAAGTATTCATCAAGTTATGAATTTTCTAAGTTCTCTGTTTATTAAAAAGATTAAACAAAAATGATTAAACGGAAAACTACTTTGCAACGGGGTCCCTGGCGGGTGTTTTAAGTTTTCCTTACAGACTAGTCCCTGGGCTACTATTCAATTGAGTCACTGACATCTCAGAAAACCCCTGGATTCTTCTAATCCTAACTCGAGGTCCTTCCCCCAAATTAAACAGTACCCGCGGCAGAAGAAAGGGTGGAGGGGCTTACCGGCGGCGAGATTGCTCCGGTGTGGTGGCCGAGGGTGTAGGGGAGGTCCTGAGGGTCTCGGCGATGTGCGGGTCGCCGTCGGGGATTGTTGGAGTTGGTCGGTCTGCGTGCGCAGGCGGGGGAGCTCGTCGGCGGCGAGGAGTCCGGCCAAACCAGGGCACAATTGACCAATCCAACGAGTCAGAGAGCTTCACCAGGGATCAAGGAAGGTGTGTGCGCGAGAAATTGAAGAATGGCTCACCGGAGTTCCCAGTCTACGCGTGCAGGCGGGCGGCCGAAGTCCGGTGAGGTCGATCTTTGCCTTCCAGTGAAGTTCTGCTAGGTCCGAGGGCTTGGAAAGCTTCACGGGCCAATGGCGGAGCTAACCGAAGCGCTGGCGCGACTTGGGGTGACTGGAGTGGGCTGGCCACAGTGGCTGAAACTCTGGCGGCAATGGCGGGCGGAAAGGAGCTCGCTGGAGCTAAGGAGGGGCGTCTGGCCTGCGATGGCGAGCACGGGGTGAAGTGAGGCGCGCCCGCGGAGGCTTTATAGGCACGGGCGAGCACGGCCGAGGGCGGGGCTCTGATAAGCGCTTGGGGTGTGCGCGGCGAACGCTAGTGCGCGCTCTGGCGTCTGGCACAGCGTCGAGCACGAGGCAATGCAGAGAGAGGTCGAGTTCAAGCGCGGATTGGCCCCAAATCTTTGAGATTTTGGCCATGATCCCGTTGAGAGATCTCTTCCTCTCAGGTTCCTTTGTCGTTTGTGTGTGGAGGCTAGCAGGTTTGGTTGACTGGATTAAGAGATAGAGAGGGAAGAAATCTGGTTTGTCTCACTGCCGCACACAGGGAGAAGATCTCTGGTTTGACGTGTCCGAGGAACGTGTCCTAATGCCATCTTCTGGCACAAGATAGAGACGTTAGTTATGCACGTTTTTGTCAATGGGGCCATTAAGATTTGAGTTAGGGATCAAGGTGAACACGCTTGATCTTTGGCTCAAGGTCTGAAATTCAGAATTCTGAATTTCAGAATTCCCTAATGAACTCCCACTTGAGAGGCTTGTTTAGGGTTTTATTTAAATTGTTTTGGCCAAGCTTCCATAATCTTTGTTGTTGCTTATTTAGTATACTTTAATGTTTATAATTGGCCCAAGCCATGATTCTATATTCTTCATACTCTTTTGCCCTTTCTCTTGAATTTTGTTTATAGGGCTCAATTAGGGTTTTTATTGGGGTTGCACATTTTGCCTTTTTGAAAACCCCATTTGTTTTGAACATGATACTTTTAATTATAAGCATAGTGGGTCCTTTATTCTTAAGTCAATTTGATGTTCATGCTCCATTTTTGTTCACATAAGATGAGGGTTCTTGGGTTAGCACTTGAGAGAAACCCTAGGTGACACTGGGGTGTCACAGGCTCAACGTCATCAGCCATGCTGCATTCAGGCAGCTGCAGATCCCAGGGTCCCGGTTGGGACCCTCTTGTCATTCTCCGGAGTGGGTGCTCAACCGGTGTATCCCCTTGGGAGCATCACGCTCCCGGTTACATTCGGGACAGAGGAAAACTTCCGCACCGAGAACGTCCAGTTCGATGTTATGGAGGTTAACCTCCCTTTCAATGCCATCATTGGCAGGCCGGCCCTGTACAAGTTCATGGCCATTGCCCATTACGGGTATTTGGTCCTCAAGATGCTGTCCCCAGCTAGGGTCCTCACCGTGCAGGGAGACCGTGTCGCCTCGCTGGTAGCCGTCGAGAAGAGGCACGCCCTGGCGGCAGAAACTGCTCGCCCGGACGACGGAGGGAGGGACCACTCAACCTTCGGTACCAAGGCACCTGCCAAGGTGCCCAAGGTGCAGCCGTCCGGAGCAGACGGCGGACCCGTCAAGACCATCCAGGTCGGCGCGGACTCCTCCTAGACCACCCGCATCGCAGGAAATCTGGGAGAGAAATAGGAACTCGCGCTCGTCGCCTTCCTCTAGGCAAACATCAATGTTTTCACATGGGAACCATCACAGATGCCTAGGATCCCTAGGGAGGTGATTGAGCACCATCTGAAGATCCATCTAGACACCAAACCGGTGAGTCAAAAGCCTCGGAGACAGTCCGTTGAGCGACAGGACTTCATCCGTAAAGAGGTCCAGAAGCTGCTAGACGCTGGCTTCATCGAAGAGGTTCATCACCCCGTATGGCTGGCCAACCAGGTCATCGTTCCAAAGGTGAACGAAAAGCTTCGGATATGCATCGACTACACCAGCCTTAATAAGGCTTGTCCCAAGGACCCGTATCCACTTCCACGCATAGATCAGATCGTGGGTTCTACCTCCGGGTGTGACCTCTTGTCCTTTCTAGATGCCTACTCTGGTTTCCACCAGATCCAGATGGCTAGGGAAGATAGGAAGCATACCGCTTTTGTAATAGTGGATGGGCTTTACTGCTATGTAGTAATGCCCTACAGTCTAAGAAACGCCTTGCCAACATTTGTACGAGTGATGAGTAAGACCTTCGGGGACCTGATTAGGGATAGGATCGAGATATACGTCGATGACATCATGGTCAAGACTAAGAGGGGGTCGACTCTGGTGGAAGACTTGAACCTTCTCTTTGACAAGCTGCGGGCGACGCGCACGAAGCTGAACCCAGACAAATGCGTCTTTGGTGTCTTCGTTGGGAAGTTGGTAGGATTCCTGGTCTCGCACCAGGGCATTAAAGCAAACCTGGAGAAGATCAAAGCGATTGAGGCGATGAGGCCTCCGGCCCGTATCAAGGACGTCCAGAAGCTTACGGGGTAATTAGCCGCCCTTAGCCGCTTCATTTCAAGGATGGCTGAGAGGGCGCTACCCTTCTTTAAGCTGTTGTGGAAGTCTGGCCCTTTATCTTGGACCTAGGAGGCGAAACGTGCTTTCCAAGAGTTGAAGCAACACCTTGTATCCCTACCAATATTGGTAGCTCCGAAGCCAGGAGAGCCATTGTACTTGTACATTGCAGCGGCTGCAGAAGTAGTGAGCATGGTGCTGGTCGTCGAAAGGACGGCACAAGAAGGCCAAGAGCCTGAGGGCTCGGGACTAGCTACAGGGGTCCGGACCGTTCAGAGGTCGGTCTACTATGTTAGTGAGGTCATCTATGAAGCAAAGGCCAGGTACCTTGAGATGCACAAGCTTCTCTATGATGTACTTGTTGCGTCCAGGAGGCTGCGCCACTATTTCCAGGCACACAGGGTCGTGGTGGTGACCTCCTTTCCGTTAAGGGCCATCCTCCACAACTCTAACGCCACAGGCAACATCACCAAGTGGGCCGTAGAGCTCACTGAGTTCCAGCAGGACTTCCAGCCTCGCCATGCCGTCAAGAGCCAGGTCCTGGCTGACTTCATCGTGGAGTGGACACCTCCCCCAAGCGCTCCTGGGGGTTTGGATCCCGATTCGGACCCCGCACCTGCGGAGCCTAGGGGTACGATCTTCATCGAGCCCCACTAGACGCTCTTCTTCAACGGATCCACCCGTCAGCAAGTTGGCGGGGTTGGAGTGGTCCACATTGACCCGAGCGGAGATCAAGTGAAGTACACGGTCCGACCTCGCCTTCCCTTGAGTTCAAGGCCACCAACAATATGGTAGAGTACGAAGCATTGATCTTCGGCTTGTCAGCCGCCCTATCCCTAGGGATCTGCTAGCTCCTCGTGAAGGGGGACTCCCAGCTGATCATCAAGCAAGTCCGTGGGGAATGTAGCTGCAACGAGCCCAGGCTCGCAAGTTACCTCCTCCACGTCAGGAAGCTAGAAAAGGAGTCACGGCCTTAGAACTGCAACATGTTCCTCGGGCTGACAACTCAGCGGCAGATGAACTCTCCACGAGGGCATCAACTTGGGCACCCATGCCCGAGGGTGTCTTTGAAAGACGGCTGCTGCGACCTACCGCCCAGCCTGCCGAACTGGGCGAAGGGGGCGAGACTAGCACATCGAAGCTAGCGGTCCCAGTGGTGTATCTTCAGCAGAACCCACCAAGGATTGTGTGTGCTACATGGGGTCCCGCCTATTCCTTAGCGCCACAGCCAGTATCTCAGAGTGGTCCCGATGCATGGATCTCTGAGATCCGGGACTACATAAAGGAAAATATCGTTCCTGAAGATCATGTGTCCGCAGAGCGCATAGTGCGCTTGGCTAAACGATACGCGTTGATGGAAGGGGATCTCTACCGCCATGGCGCCAACGGCATTCTCATGCAATGCATTACCTAGGAGGAGGGTCGTGGGTTACTCACGGAGATCCATGGAGGTGAGTGCGGAAGTCATTACTCATCCCGCACGCTAGTCGTAAGGTCTTCCGGCACGGCTTCTACTGGCCAACTGCCCTCCAGGATGCAGCTGAGATGGTAAAGTCCTGCAAGGCGTGTCAAATCCACGCAAAGCAGATACACACACCAGCTCAGGCTCTGCAGATGATTCCATCCTCCTGGCCATTCACCGTATGGGGGGTGGATATCCTGGGACCATTTCCCAGGGCTGTCAGCGGGTACCATTTCCTCTTCGTCGCCATCGACAAGTTCACAAAGTGGCCAGAGGCCACCCCTGTGGTCAACATCACCCAGGGTGCTGTTATTGCTTTCCTTAGGTCGATTGTCTGTAGATTTGGGGTCCCAAGCCATATCATTACGGACAACGGGACCTAGTTTACAAGTCAGCTCTTCCAAGAGTATTGCGAGGGCATCGACACCCAGCTCTTCTTTGCGTCTGTGGCTCATCCCAAGAGCAACGGCTAGGTGGAGAGGGCAAATGCAGAGATTCTCAGGGGACTCAAGACACGCACCTACGACTGCTTGAAAAAGCATGGTGCAAATTGGGTCAACGAGCTTCCGTCCGTACTTTGGGGGAACCGGACCACACCCAACCGAGCTACCAGGGAGACCCCGTTCTTCCTGGTCTACGGGGCCGAAGCCTGCCTTCCCCCGGAAATTATTATGGGCTCCCCACGGGTCCAGTCCTTCGATGAGTCTATGCAGGAACAGCTACGGCGTGAGGACATGGACTTCATTGACGAGCGCAGATGGCGAGCGATGATCCGAAATGCACGGTACAACTAGGCGCTCCGGCGCTACCACCAACGGTTCATGCATAGTAGGGAGCTGAGGGTCGAGGACCTGGTCCTAAGGCGAGTACTGAACCGTGAAGGGCTACACAAGCTCTCCCCCAGCTGGGAGGGACCCTTCAAGGTGACGGAAACATGCTGACTCGGGTGCGTCCGCCTTGCCACAACTGAAGGAGAGCCTGTCCCCAATCCCTAAAACATAGAGCATCTCCGTAAGTTTTACCCATAAAAGCAAAACTGGGGAATTCAGTTTTCTTCTCTTGTAACTAGGTTGTGCATATATGTACGTCAACCCGGTGAGGTCCGCCCTCATAAACCCGGTCTGTTGGCCTACACTCATGTATATCAAGTTATAAACAAAAGATTCATCCCCCAGATTTGTTTTTTGTGATGGTTTTATTCTGCTTCAATTTATGAGCATTATTTTTTATCTAACCCACCCATATAGTTCCCACCCTTGCTGGTATAATGACGTCCGAATTGATTAAGCAATGCTTGCAGTTTAGGACCCCTCTACAAAGGCAGGGGGTCCGACAGCCTCGGGGCCAGTTCTAGAGAATGGGTGCTCGTTCCCTGGGGTGGTCCGGAGCTGTGTAGCCGCTTAGCTTGGTTCCGTACCCTAAGCCTACATGCTCCACCAATTTGTGATGGGTACCCTAGTATTTAGAGCTGTAGTCCTATGGGTCTGGTAACCTGGGATCCGGTTCTAGAGAATGGACACTCATCTCCTGGGGGTTCGGAGCTATGTAGCCACTTAGCCTGGTTCCGTACCCTAAGCCTGCACGCTCCACCACTCTGCGATGGGTGTCCTAGTATTTGGAGCTGTGATCCAGGGGGTCCGGGCAAACGACTTGGCTTCCTAGGCTAAATCCTGCGGGTCCTGTTGCATGAATCAAAGGATAAAAGATACCAGTTGGGGGGGTCTTATGGGTGTGGTACTAAAATTCCTAGCCAATGCTGTGTACAGGTCCAGGTCCTAGTAGACACTACCTCCTGGCGGCCAGGTCACCAATTCTTTCTCAGGTATACTGGTATCCAGCCTCGGCATGTCGAGCCTACATCCCAGGGGGCCAAGTACCAGGGAGAAGTTGGTAACACTACACACGGCGAAGACAAATAGTATACAGATAAGTTCTGTCACTGTTAGATTAATACTTCTCAAAAGTATCTTACAAAACCAAAAATTATTACAAGCCGCTCTCCAGTGGGACCCTTGTTTTGTCTCTGCAGATTAGATTACTCGTCATCAACAGGATTGCGCTGAAAGCGCTCAGCCGCCAGCTCCACAGTATGTTGTACGCCCTCCCGGGTGACGTCTTCAGTGTCGGCCACCCGACCAGTGATCACCAGCTCCAAGGATATGGCCGGGTCGTGGCTCCAGAAGCATGTCAAGATGTACTCGATCACCGCCTGGCAGAGCCTGCCGCCTTCGGTCTCCAGGCGGGCACCAAGAATCTGGTCCTGGCGTCGGAGGCGATCGGCAGCAGAGTCTAGCACCGGGAGCACGTCGGAGATGGACGTCGGCAGCTCCGACACCGGGATGGGACTCATCCCTAGTGGCACCAGTGTCGTGCTCGCCTCGCCGGCCCATGAGACGATGTGCTGAACTTCGGCGTCATGCTCCGCCTGAAGGTCTTCAAGAGCCTTCTTGGTGGCCTCCACCGCCTAGGGCCCGGTGCCACCTGTGTCGCCTAGAACTGCTGGATACGCTCCTCCAGCTCTTGTTCCTTCTTCTTCGCCTCAAGCTCGTGCTTGGCCAGCATCTCGCCTCGCCGAGTCAGCATTTCTTCCCGGAAAGTGAGATCTTTCTCCCACCTGGCGAGGTTTGTCTATCGCCTCTCTAAGGATTGCTCCTACGCTTTAAGTTTCTCCTTGGCGAGGGCGGCGTCGCTGGCCTTGCCCTCGAGCTCTTGCTACAACTTTTGCAGCCTCTCCACAGCCGCGGTCTGCTGGATCCGCTGCTCTTCTAGGATCTTGTCCAGGGCACTCAGCTTGGCCCGGAGCTCTGTTGCAAGGGCCTCCCGCTGAGACACGGCCTCCTCCCTCCTAGCCAACTTCTTCTCCCTCCGGGATGCCTCCAGCTCCCGGGCGTACACCTTCTGGAGGTCCCTTTTGTAATCCTTGCAGTCCCGCTCAAGCTCGGACCGCTCGGAGGCAAACTGGTGGGACACCGTCTTGGTGCGCTCCTCCAGCTGGGTGCGCCAGTCGCTGAGGCATTGGTGCTCGGCCTCAAGCGCCTCCCACTCCCGTAGGATCACCGCCTCAGTCTCATGAAGAGCCTAATGGGCACGAGACAGCACCCGGGGGAGGGGAACTGGCGCTGCTTCTGGCTCGGCGCTGGACCAGAGCCGCCACCCAAAAACCACCTCCGTCTCCTCCGGAGTGGGCGGCGGGATGGACCTGGGCGTGCCCCTCGTGTCACCCTCGATGGTGGGGGTGGGCACAGTTGGGACCTCCTCCGCCGCTGCCGACGATGTACTTGACGGCATCACCGTTGTTGAGGCTACGGTAGCCGTCGGCGCAGCTGTGACACCGCCTGATGCTAACATCGATGCCACCGGACCCTCGGCTGAGGCTTGAGAAGCCGCTGGCGCTGTCTGGGCAGCGGCTAGAGGCCGACCGCCGGCACCGCTCCTAGCGGATTCCTGCTGCTGAGAGCCAGACCCATCGGTGGGCCTAGTGCCTGGTAGAGGAGGTGTGGCCTTAGAAGTAGTGGAGGAGGAAGCCCTAGCAAATAGACGATGGGTTAAGACCTGTCGACATGATAATTAGACTCATGGAAAAAGGGGCTACAATTACTTAGGGCCATGGACTTTCCAGCGACCCTAGAAGCGGGGCGACCGCTGCTGTTGCTGCCGCTGCTGCTGTGGTTGTTACTGCTGCTGGTGCCCCTAGGGAGATCACCCCCAAGTGGTGGTGGTGGCGGCGGGACCGATGGTGGTGGTGGTGGTGGCGGCGGGCCCGATGGTGGTGGTGGTGGTGGCGGCGGGCCCTATGGTGGTGGTGGTGTAGGACTGACGCGCGTCTGCGCCCTGGGCCTGGGAGCTAGCTTCCTCGGCCCCACCGGCAGTCCTCTAATGCTTCTGGGGGTTCCGAAACAAGCGACCCATCAGCGCGATGCAACCGGCGTCGCCTCTCTTCCTCCGACCCCCCGGTGCCGCCTGGGGCGGAGGAGGTGCTTGCAGGTCCCTTGCCCCTGTCCATGGAGGTGGCGGCCACGGCGGGACTAGCACTAGGAGCCCCGCTGGTGGGCTAGGGACCCCCCAGCTGGTACACCAGTGATCCAGATCCCGTGGAGGGGGTCCCGACCGCCGATCTGACGAACCGCCACACCGCTCTCATCGAGGGTCGGCAGCGTGGCTAGCACCACCGTTCGCAGCCCTGGATCATCACAGAGCGCCGAGATGTCCTGGAGGAGTATCAACGATTCGGGGACAAAGGACTTACCAATAATCCCCTTCACCTGGAGTTCTAGCTCCTCCCAGGACAGATCGGTGCCCGGCCCGCGCTGGATCCTGCCGATATCATTTGGGCCAGTAAACCAGCAGCACAGGCGCAGCCTCCTCTGCAGCGGCATGACCCGACGCTTCAGGAAGTCCCCGACCACATGCATGGAGGTTAGACCACTGGTTGGCAAGGTCTTGATCCTCTCCAGCACGGGCAAAAGCTTTAGCGATAGCGATTGCTTGGTCCTCCAGTGCTTGCGATTGAGGGATGGCCCGTTGCTCGGTAGGACGAGGCGGTCGTTGGCCACGGCGCTGGCAATCACCCAGTCTCTGCGCCAGTTTTCCCACCTTGCGCCGCCGAAGGTGGAGATGTAGGCTATGATCGAATCCGGCCTCGTCTGGAAGTAGTAGGCACCAAGATGGTCCTTGGCCTTCCCAGATTTGACCAGCACGAAGACGTGGCGAAAGAGGGAAGTACAGGGGCCACCCCTACGAACATCTCGTAGAGGTGGACAAAGATGGCCGCTTGGAGGATGGAGTGGGGAGTAAGGTGCTAAAGCTAGAGGCCGAACTCCTCCAACAGCAGCAGGAAGAAAGGCAAGATCGGCAGCGCCAACCCTCAAGAGATGTAGGAAGGAGACGAATAGCACAAACTCCCCGATGGCAAGGTCGCCGAGGGGAGCTGTGCTAGCGCGGATCCTTCCGGTGAGCCCTAGCGCACTCCACCCAAGCAGGCCGCGCACCAGGTTGAGCGCCGCCTCAGTCTGGAAGTGGTCGGGATGAGCTAGTGAAGCCATGGCAACTATAGTGGCACGAGCATAAAGCTAAGGAGCACGAAGGCAAAAGGGCACAGTTGCCGCCGTGGGCGTGAAGCGTGAATGCAAAGGGGCACAGAGAGCTCAAAGGCGAAAGGGCACAGTCGATTGGAAGAGAATGCGAAAGGGTAACTGCAGCACGCGAAGGTGAACCCTTTTTCAAAGAAACTCTCCCGCTCGTGCCCCGAGACACTACAGGAAATCCTGTCTGACGCGCACCTAGCGCCCAGGCGGCCCAGTCTCTGACTCGGGGGACCGGGTCCACAAGTCATACAGCTAGTGTGTTGGTCTCCGAGTGTGAAAGAAGCGAACCGTCACGCGGGGAGCGAACCGCCACGCACGATCGCGCACCGCTTCAGGGCCGCTGCAGAGAGATATTTTAACCAAGGCGGCGGCAATGAGGTGCCACGCGCGTGGCCTGATGAAACCGCCAGACGTGGGGCCGTGGGTCAGTTAGACGCGGGGACAGATATGGCAGTTGACGTGATCGAAGGCGGATTGACAGCAGGTGTGTCGATAGATGCGCTAAATTAGCGCAGCACGTTAGCAGGCGTGCTAAGATGGCGCCCTAATCACCGCTCAGGCCATATTGATGCAAGGTACAAGCTTTGGCCCCACCTGCAGGCTCGCATCCTCCCCTGAGATGGGCCCGAGGGCCACTGTCGGTACCCTAAAACAGGGGTACCCCCTACTGCTGTATAAAAGCACAGTGCCCACGCGGCTATCTGTAGTCACATGGTAAAAAGGTTGTACGTGGGGCCAGGCCATGACTCGCCCAAGCGTCGGGCGACTACTCTGGGCCAGCAACAACACTGACCCCACCACCTGGGTAGGTCTGGTACCGCCACGTGTCCAGAGAGCTTCACACTCTGGGGCATCACCAAGCGGACCCAGACCCCCATGCGGTGGTGTCGGACCCCTATATATATAGACCGGCCCTCCGGGTAAGGTCCAGGACCTCCACGGGCACAAACTGGACCCCTAGGATGGGATCCAACCCCTCTGTGAGGGGTCCAGGCCGCTCACAGCAGGGTCCCAGGATTTTGGGATAGAGAATACCCAGGCCTTAATCAAGGCCAGACGGAGGTCTGGAGCCGACACGTGTCCGGACCTTATCGTATACGCTTCTGCTCCCCGCCCAGGTGTTTTGAACTCTGAAAATCAGCAACCTATTAAGTTAAAAACTCCTACTTTGCTAGCCACTAAATCTGATCTTGATGAGTTACATGCTTCTGTTGGACTTTGCTATGCCTTAGTGTGCAAAAATGCTTTCTATTCCATTGATGATACATCTATTGCTTTGCCACCGGCTATTGCTAACCTTTTGCAAGAGTATATGGATGTGTTTCCCTCTGAGATACCCCCTGGATTACCACCTATGCGAGGCATTGAGCACAAGATTGATTTAATTCCAGGGGCGAGCTTGCCCAACCGTGCTGCCTACAGGACCAACCCTGAGGAGACTAAGGAGATTCAGCGCCAGGTCCAAGACCTTCTGGAACGTGGGTACTTTCGTGAGAGCCTTAGTCCTTGTTCTGTTCCTGTTCTTTTGGTTCCTAAGAAAGATGTGTGTTGATTGTAGAGCCATTACTAACATCACAATTTGGTACAGATATCCTATTCCTATATTGGATGACAGGCTTGATGAATTAAGTGGTTCTATTGTTTTCTCTAAAATTGACTTGCGTAGTGGATACCACCAGATTCGTATGTCTTTAGGTGATGAATGGAAAACTGCATTTAAAACTAAGTTCGGTCTTTATGAGTGGTTAGTCATGCCTTTTGGGTTAACTAATGCACCTAGCACTTTCATGAGATTGATCAACGAGGTTTTACGTGCTTTCATTGGTAAATTTGTGGTGGCATATTTTGATGATATTCTTATCTATAGTAAGTCTCATGATGATCATATTGAACATTTACATGTTGTTTTTGATGTTTTGTGTGATGCACGTTTATTTGGTAACCTTGAGAAGTGCACCTTCAGCACTGATCGTGTGTCTTTTTCTTGGATATGTTGTGACATCACAGGGCATTGAGATGGATGAGGCAAAAATTGTTGCCATCATGAGCTGGCCACTTCCAACCACGGTCACGTAGGTTCGAAGTTTTCTTGGTCTTGCAGGATTCTACAGGAGATTTGTGTGGGATTTCAGCACCATTGCAGCACCTCTCCACGAGTTGACAAAGAATGGAGTGTCGTTTCATTGGGGACCATCACAACAACAAGCATTTGATGCCCTCAAGTCGAAGCTCACACAAGCACCACTGCTGCAACTTCCTGATTTTGACAAGACATTCGAGCTCGAGTGTGATGCGAGCGACATTGGGATTGGAGGAGTGCTCATTCAAGGAGGTAAACCTGTTGCTTTCTTTAGTGAAAAATTGCATGGTCCAACTCTGAATTATTCTACATATGACAAAGAATTATATGCTTTAGTACGAGTTTTGCAAACTTGGCAACATTATCTATGGTGTGAAGAATTTGTCATACATTCGGATCATGAATCTTTGAAGTATCTTAAGGGACAATCTAATCTAAACAAATGACATGCTAAATGGATTGAATTCATAGAATCATTTCCTTACATTATTAAGCATAAAAAAGGAAAGGATAATGTGATTGTTGATGCTTTATCTAAACGTTATACTATGTTGTCCTAACATAATCATAAAATCTTTGGTTTGGAGACTATAAAGGAATTATATGTTGTTGATTTGGACTTCAAAGATGCTTTTGAAAATTACAGAGAGGGAAGAACGTGGCAAAATTTTATGCTACGTGAAGGCCTTCTCTACCGTGCTAACAAGTTGTGTGTTCCAGCTAGCTCCGTTTGTCTTCTACTCTTGCAGGAAGCACATGGAGGTGGCTTGATGGGACATTTTGGTGTTAAGAAGACTGAGGATGTGTTGTTTACTCATTTCTATTGGCCTCGGGTGTGGCGTGATGTTGAGCGCTACGTCTCTCGTTGCACCACGTGCAACAAAGTTAAGTCCCGACTTAACCCCCATGGTCTTTATTTGCCTCTTCCTATTCCTCATGTATCTTGGGAGGATATTTCTATGGATTTTGTTTTGGGATTGCCTAGAACAAAGAGGGGGAGTGATAGTGTTTTTGTCGTTGTCGATCATTTTTCAAAGATGGCACATTTTATACCCTGTCACAAAACTTATAATGCTTCACATGTTGCTGATTTGTTCTTCACTGAGATTGTGCGTTTGCATGGTGTGCCAAATACTATTGTTTCTGATAGGGATGCTAAGTTTTTAAGTCATTTTTGGAGAACCTTGTGGTTTAAATTGGGAACAAAGTTGCTGTTTTCTACTACTTGTCATCCCCAAACTGACAGGCAAACAGAGGTTGTTAATCGCACTTTATCTACCATGTTGCTGGCTGTTTTGAAGGATAATTTGAGGTTGTGGGAGTAATGTTTGCCACATATTGAGTTTGCTTATAACAGATCAATTCATTCCACAACCAAGCTTAGTCCATTTATGGTAGTATATGGTTTTAATCCTTGTGCTCCAATTGATTTGCTACCTTTACCAACTTCTGAAATATTGAACTTGGATGCTACACAACATTCTGAATTCATTCTTAAGTTACATGAAACAACTAAGTTGCAAATTGAAAAGATGAATGAAAAGTATCGTATTGCTGCTAATAAAGGCAGGAAGGAAATGAAATTGGAACCTGGTGACTTGGTGTGGGTTCATTTGAGAAAGGATAGGTTTCCTGATTTGAGAAAGTACAAACTTATGCCACGAGCTACTGGTCCTTATAAAGTTCTTGCAAAAATTAATGATAATGCATATACACTTGAGTTGCCTCCAGATTTTGGGGTTAGTCCCACCTTTAACATTTCAGATTTGAAGCCATATATGGGTGACGAAGATGAGATCGAGTCGAGGACGACTCCAATTCAAGAGGGGGAGGATGATGAGGACATCACTTCTATACATACCATGAATGGACCGATAACACGATCGCGTGCACGACAGCTAAATCTCCAGGTACGTTCTACCCTAGTCAATTGTGTTTTAGAGCTTACCCTTGGAGCCATGGATGTTTTGATGATTAGGAACCTTGGAGAGGACCAAAAAGGACTTGGGAAAGGCCAAGGTGTTGAGGAGGAGCAGCAAGGGCGCCCACAACAGGAAGGAGATCAAGTCCGACTCGGTTGCGACTCCATCTCGGGTTCCAGGACCAGTCTGCACTAAAATGGATGCCCAAGATGCATCCGGACTCTGATTGCAACAGACTTGATATGGTTGCAAAGACAAAGAGATTATCTAACCAACCCAACTGGTTCCACCTTTAAATTCATCCGGAGTCAATAGGAATCGTTGTAACAATTCAGCATTCAGATTCTGTTTTGGTGCTGCGACACCGTCTGTTGGGCCATTGGGCCGTGTATCACGTCGGAGCCCATTAGGGGCGAGTCTAGGGGTCACGCACGACCTAATACTCTATTTATTCAGCAGCCGCTGCCACATTAGGTTTGGTTATTGCTTAGATCAATTTTGTCATCAAACAGTGTCGTCATCATCGGTTTGTGAGACACCATCCCGTAATCAATACAATTTTGGTTGCGTTTTCTTTCCTGTTCTTGCTTGTGTTCTTGATTGCGCTTGCAGGGATAAGCCTTCATGGCGAGGTCACTCGTGTGTCACGGGTGATAACCAATGGAGCCGTGGTGTAGTGATTGCGAGGAACCGTTCGCTCGGAGCCTTGGATCATCAACGTCGAGATCTCCACTCAATCAAGTTATTGTATCTCATGGAAGATCGGGCCGTGTCTTCTATCACATTCACCATATTCTAAACCGCAAAACCCTTTGACCCAATTGACAAAGTCATGGATAATTACCCAACCTAACCCCTTGCAAAAGATGGCATCGAAACTCGAAGCCGGACGTGACAAAACCCTGCCCTTACCTCGGAAAAAACGCCTACAGGACAGATCACACTTGAGTGGGCAAGATCTGCTCGGCTAGTGGACAAAATCCATCGACCCCCACACATTATCTCTAGCTTATAGTGTAAGCAACAGATCGTATACAAAGATTTCGCTGTGATAGGGCTTGGACAAGTGACAAAACAACGAGGAAAGGGTCTCGGAAAACACTTGCCAAGTGTTCGACGCTGGTTGACAGAAGCCGAGCAGGCTCTGTCCGCCTGCCCGTGTGCCTACCCGCGCCCCTGCCCCTGCCTGCACCATGACCGGGGAAACTGCAGCGTCGCAAGCACCACACCTATAAGTACCCCTGTGCCCTCAGTCCCTCTCGGTGCACCCATTTGAGCCTTCTTCGCCGGAGTTCGCGACCACCGGAGTATGCCCCAGCCGCCTCACCAGCCGTAGGACCGACCACCGTGGCCCGGCCAACACCATCTTCCACCCCTCACGCCAACGCCACCAGGAGGTTCCCTAGCCCCCAGTAAACCTCCTCGGCCACCCCATTTCACTTGCGCGCCTTGCCAAGGAAGTGCCACCGCTCGCTAGATCTCAACCAAGCGTCGGTGCGTGTGGACCCATTCCCACGGCCAATCTTAGCCAAATTCCTTTGAGGAATTATCTTCCCACCGCCGGAGGAACTTGTCCGCCAAAGGAATCGAGCCCTACTGACGCCGACTAGCCGGAGCGCCTCCACCGCCAAACTCCGACCGCCAGGGAGGTAGACCGAACGACTCCGACCATCGCTGGCCATCATCTGACAGTCGATAGGTTCGCCAGGACCTCCCCGACCTCCACGATAGCTTCGCCGGAGTTAGATCACCGCCGGTAAGCCCCGCCACCTCGTTTTCGGCCGCTTACACTGTTCCAGTGAGTTTGGAGCGCGGGTTGATTAGTTAAATCTAGGGGGGTTTTGTGATGTTAGTGACTCAGGTGAATAGCGCTCTGAGGACTAATTTGCGAGAGAAGAATGAAAGGAATCCAGGGACCTGAGCACAAAAGGGCTTTTCCTTCCTGTTATTTAAAAAATATCTTTTTAAATCTGCAGTAGGCTTTAAAAACTCATAACTAAATGAATACTGGCCCAAATTTGTAAAACCAATTTTGTTAAACATTGTGTACCGAGGGCCTTCAACTAAAAATATGAAATCACCTTTGTATAGCAACAAAATTTAAGCTTTTGATTTAAGTGAGGAAACCCCTTAACCCTTGAAAATAAGGAAACTGGTAGGAGAACTTTTAGACTAGGCTTGAGAAATTCATGAAGGTGCTTGACCAGTAACTACAATGGTTAAAAATATTAAGCACCCCATACTTGAGATTAAACAAATTTTTTCCCTTTGGACTTATTTTCACCCAAACCTTGAAAAAATGGAAAGAGGCACTAAAAATAGAAACTAGAGAACAATATTATTTTTCCTAGCATGATTAAGTGATAAAGTTCAAGAGAAAAATATATGAAACCCTAGTCCAGTACTGTTCTAGAATTTATGATTGTATTTAGGTATTGAGTATTTAATTAAGATAACGATTAAGAATAATAGGACATATGCAATAGTGATAAGAAAAATTTAGTAGACCCTTGACCACTATTGTACCACTGCAAAAATAGTAACCACCCCATATTGTCACAGTAAGTGGGTTAAACAAATAAAAGTAAGATTTTACCAATACTTCAAAAAAATAAAAAGAGAGACCTAAAGTGGAAAACAGTAAGAAATTTTATTTTCCTAAGTACTTGTGATATGTACTATAAGAGAAAAAAATATAAAACTAAGGTAGTTATACAATGGAATACACCCCACCCCCTCCCCATGGGAAAGATTATATATTCTAAGAAATCATACAACCCATCCCCTATAGGTAAAAATAACCAACTTTAGGAATGATTGCTCTTGCGCAAAGAAGAAACTAGAAAAATTGGGAAATCTGTTGTCTGACATTTTTCAAATAGAGTGGTAGTAGAGAGCACCCACTACGACCCCAAACTTTAGAAAATCACCATTAATTAATCATTAGGTATCCTTGACTGAAATTTGGCCTAGGAGCATAATATCACCCATAAACACCAACAAAAAAAATTTATAGGGCAGAAGCCACTTCTACACAAGGGTTGTAGTTTAAAGTGTTCCATCTGCCCTAGATTTTAATATTTTTGTACAGAAAAAACCACTCCCATTTTAGGCCTCAATTTTTGAGACAGGCTTGTGTAAGCCAATAGAAAACCATTTTAATTTTATAGAATTTTTAGAAATTTCTAAAACAGAAGTGTAGTTCAACCTGTCCTATAAAAGACCTTAAAAATTAAAAAGGGGAAAAATCCTTGAAACCTAGTATGCACTTTGGACATGTACAAATGAATATAATTATATTACATTCATACCCATAGATTTGCTTTCATTAGATTGAAATCTCGTGGATAGAGATTACGTCTTGATCCAAGAGCCAGAGGCACAGCAAGAAGAAGTTCGGGAACCACCTCCCGAACTCGTCGCCGAAGAACCTCTCGCTGCACCCGCATTTGAAGGCAAGCCCCGATTTTATGCATAACCGTTATATATATGCTATTTTACTGCACTTATTGTTTGTAGGCTTGTACCGTGCACTTAATGGTAGGAGTTGCCTGAAACCCTAGTTGCATCAACTCAGGATTCCTTTTTGAGATGGATACTAGTATGCTAGGTCGAGTAGCTGCTTTGCTAATTAGGGATCTCGGTAGAAGTCGAGTGATTTTTTAGCACTTGCCCGAGATCAGGAATTGATTGTATTCATCTTGATAACGGGATTTATGATGGTCCATGGACATGGATCCAGGGTGGATACCTTGTCTATGAGACAGGAATAGAATTAAGGATTAATGTGCGGACACCTGAGTCAAGCATTTGAAACTACTAAACACATGTCGGGAAATATGGTAACCGGTAGCCTAGTACCTTAGTGAAGCCGGGTGCGGACTTTTCTCCTCACTTGTCCTGAGATATGGTCGCCCATGCTAGCTATGGTGGGTGCAAGTGCAGCCACTGCACGGCGGCAGCCGAGGTCAGTGGGGCATTGCATGCCAAGGTGTAACACCCCTGGTGTTTATATTCGGCTCGACAATGATTATAAATTTAAGCACGTAATATCAGTGGATAAAATAGATGCTAAAATTTAATCATCTTTGTCTATCGCGAATTTAATATCGCATCTGTTTCGTCTGCCGTGAGATCGATATCATTTTTTTATCTATCCGGGCTCGTCCTAAATTTTCGTGATGTTCGGAACATTGTTGTTCCAAAAATCGGTGCGTCCGGTGATTATTTAAAATTCATCGCTCGCGTAAATACGAATTTGGAAATTCAGTCCAGTCCTTCGATTTCATCACAAACAAATTTATTTAGAACGCGACAACAGAAATGTTCGGAGCAAAATAATCTAAATCGTGCACTGTCTGAGAAAAATCGTGCGCGAGATTATGACTCAATTTATCGTTCAGCAAGCTGTTTTGGCGACAAAAACGAGTATACGTTAGCGGACTTGGTTTCGGCTAATTTCAGTCGACTCACGCAGAGCAGACTATCGAAGTCAAAATTGGTTTTGTTTAGACTGTTGTTTCTCGCCAAATTCAAAACTTCAGATATAAATAACTGATTAAAATTCATATGATTTCAATGTATTCGCCAAATCAAAACTATGTCACAATTACTGTCGACCCCGTATACATCGCTAAGAAAATTGGGATCCAAAATATCTGTAAAGTTCTTTAAAGAAATTAAAGAAAATGGAAAAAGATCTTCTCTTCCTATCTTCAGCCACCGCGGGGAGAAAAAAAATCTTCCCTGTTCAGATTTTTTTTCAAGCCGTTGTCTATCTCCCCGCCACTCAAGCGCTTGTGTATTTCTCTACAGCTGCTTCTCTTCCAGCCGCGCGCTTGATATTTTCCTACACGCAGGCTTCTTCCTCCTCTCCAATACACAGCTTTTCCTCTACAAGCGCTCTCCCTGCTCCATCTCCTCCCAGCGCGCGCTCCTCTACCTCGACTCGGTCCTAGTTCCCAGCACACGCGCTGCTCCTTCTTACCCAGCCGCTCCTTCCCCGCTGCGCGTCCTGTTGCCTGCTCGTGCCTAGCTCGTGCTTCTATGCCGCGCGCTCCCTCCCTGCTCGCTCTCTCTCCCTCAGCTCAGCTCTCCAGCGCCCTACCGAGCGGCCCCCTGGTGAGCGCCTAGGTCTTCCCTCTCCGGTTCCCTCTGCAGGCGGCTGAGCTCTCTAGAAGCCGCACCGTGCTCGCCCCAGCGGTCCCTCCTCCATTTCCCTGTGCGTCGTGGTGCTCTAGCTCAGTCCTGCACATCTCCACGGCCGACCGCGCAGCTCTCATGGCGTGCGCTCAGCTCCAGCCCAACCTCCTTCCTATGGTGGCTCCCTCTGTCTGGCGTTTCTTCCTCGCGCCCAGCTTGGAGTTCCCTCCGCTCAGTCCTCTTCTCTGCGCGCAGGAGCTTCCCCTACAGCCGCGACGCCCTGGCTCCTGCTCTCCTTGTTGCGTGCGCTTGGGCATTGCCCAGATGGCCGTCTGTCCTCCCGTGTCGCGCCTGGCTCCAGCTCGGTCTCTGCTCGATGCCCAGCGTCGCATAGCACGGCTCGGCCTGACGGCATGGAGTGCCTCGTCCTCGCCTCCTCCTGCTCCCCTTCGTGAACTCCCCTGCGCGCAGCTTCCAGCTTGTTGGCGCCGTCCCTCCCGCGCGCTTCCCGATTTTCCATGGCATTCGGCCGCACAAAGCCTTCATCGGCCATGGGGCCTCGTCGTCACCGGACTTGTCTCCCCGACCATCATGGCGTTGTTATTTCCTGCTGCGCCGTGACATCGTCGAGCTCCGGTGCTTAGCGTCGAGGTCGCTGTGCCGTTGTCACTCTGACTTCCTTGTCCTTGCGTGGTGTGTGGCGGTCGTGTTCACATCCACGGCATCAGCGTCCCCATCGCTGTTGAACTCCCAGACATGTTCCTCTCTGTTCGCTTGTCCTCGGGTCCGTCCAGGTCTCGCGCACGTGATTTTAAAGCTCTGCGTGTTCGTCGTGTCGCGATGTATGCCGATATTCTCTACCGGCAGACCTCGCTGTCGACCATGTTCAAGTGATTGCTCGGCTCCTCGCCTCCCTTGCATCTTCCCCGGTAGACTGCTCGCTCTGCTTCAGCTCGCATCTAAGGATGTCGTGCTGTGCTATCATCGCCTCCTATCGTAAACTCAATCCCTGTTGTCGTCACTTCACCGTACTCGTTGGTCGTACGCCCTTGGAGCTCCCTGTTCAGTAAAATAAATGAACCGAAGATCATCGTCGTCTCTCATCTACCAAGCCGATTCGGTTATGGTAAGCCGATTTGTTTTTACGGTTAATTGGATTGGTTAGTTATATTGTGGCGATGCTCTGGGAAGAATACCTTTCTCATTTCTTTTGTGTGTTATATGTTGCCATAAGGTATTGTAGAAATATTTCCTATGCAGTAGTCATGTTATGTGCTATTAGACTTGTATGCAAGGCACAATTAAATTAATAATGTAAGAAGTGGGATTAGCATTTTTAAAATTGTCTAGGTAGTGCTTTTAGTGTTTCTTGTGAGAATCCTTACTACATGAAGGTGCTGATCCCTTACTTTATAGAAGTTATTACATTCTATGTGATTTGCTTGGGTTATTATTTTAGAGTGGATTTAAAATTAGTGCGGTAAACGTGTAATCGACGAAAAACCCGAATTCGTATTTGTTAATCAATGTAGTGAATCTAAGCTAAATTTATTATTGGCGCGCAAGTTGTTAGCCGAATTGTTAGATAGATTAAATAAATATGTTGTGACGGAACCTCCCAAGTCATTAGGCCCACCTACAGTTGTCCTTGTCCAACGGACAACAGACAACCCTGCAGATGCCTCTAAATCACTTGACAAGTTCGGTATCTACTTTTCTTACCTTTCCCAAGAGCGTTTTACCAGTCACGCAGACATTACAGATCATCGGAGATACGAAAATGCGGAAGCGATTACATAAATTTACCTTTATTTAAAAAGTAAGACAAAATTATATATTATAGACCAGGATAACTTATGAGTGCAGAGTAATATTATTACACACCAAGGGAGGCAAAACCCCTCCTGATAAGTTTTTAGACAAAAGTTCTTATGGAGGAACTCTTCCTCCCGTAGCTTTATTCTTGCTTTTCTTCTCTTGGAACCACCTTGGAACAGAAACAACAAAAGTTTGTTGCTTCCTCACCTAAAAACAATAGGGAATAAAATCCTGAGTATGGAATTACTCAGCAAGACTTACCCGACTCAGGAATAGACTCTCAAGGGTATGCTGGCTTACGGAAGTCAAGGTAAGGCTTATCAATAATCAATGACTCCGTTTGCAGAAATGCTTACTAAAGTGGATCCTTAAAAATCTAATTTTATTTTGTCAGGTTAAGTAAGATCACCTGCAACTAGAGTTCTTTCTATCCTAGTTCAAACACTTGACCTGCACTAGCCAATTTCTTTATCAACCCGTCATCTTCACTGAAGTTCTACGTGTAAGTCAGTGACCAAGTCTTCGTAACCACGAAGGTACGGCGATCCGAATCGATTATACTCAGCTGAGGATCTCCGATCACATGACATATGTAGCACTTAACCCTTGCATATGTCAACCCGTCACCGGGGTTCCTAAGACCAGATCAGGTTCATGTCAACCGAGAGCACAGATACACCACCGTCTAGCCTCTTGCCACGGAGGGTACACGCTACTCTCGCCACCGCTCCACGCCCATTGCGTGTTATCTTATTCTGGCCTTAGTCTGCCCAAGGCAAGGCTTACCCATGACGAGGCATGTGACCAGTTAAAGGGTCCTCGGTCATCAAACCTACAACGAGATGGTCCTTAATCGACTCAGACGAAGACACTACACCGAGACTCCTTTCTCGTGCAAGTCACCCGCCCGGTCTCAGCTTAATGATTTCAAACCCAAAATTTGGTACCCGGCAGAGGTAAATCTTTTCCGATGTTGAACTCATCATGGCCATGATGGATCCACCATCAAGTTTTATTTTCAAAAACATTCCACCCACTTTTGCCACATCATTTCTTGTAAAAACAAAACATTTTGTTTTTCTAAAGCAAGGCTAAGCATCAAAAATCTTTTGTAAAACGGTGATAAAGGAAGGTAGTCAAATTCAAGGAAGGTAATGCAGGAATTGTTTTAGCAATCAACTCCTATCACCTAATGCAGCAAACAAGGTGATAAAGTTTTTAAAACACAAGGAGGTGGCAAATGCACTGGGGCTTGCCTTCGTTTATAGGTGAGTCAGGCTCGGATCCGCAGATGTCAAAGTAAAAACAATTCCCTGCCTGAGGTTCCACAGGTGGTGGTGGTGAAGTCTTCTCCTCTTCTACCTCGACCTCTTCTTCGTTTTCTAGATATAACCATATATACATATATAAGAATGAATGCCATGTAATGCTCATGAGAGTGCAAAGATAATAAGAATTTATTATATAAAATCTTGAATACAATTCTCCTTCACGGAACTCCGAGAACTTAGGGTTCCCGGAGTCAACAGTGAAGTTCAAAGAGCAGGGGGTGGGGGTTTTGGGTTCTAATTATCAAACAAGGTCCAAATAAAAACAAATTCTACCCAAGGCTTCTAAATAATGTTTAGAGTTCAAATAAAAAGTTTGGGCATTTTTTGGAATTATTATTGCTTTTCTAAAAATCCAGAAGCAATACTTTAGGTTAATTTAAATGACCCAAAATTCCCTATATGTCCTAAAAATCATAAAACTATTCTTATTAAATACTATGGAAAATAAGGAATCTAGGAAAATTGGTTTGACATTTTTAGGATTTTTCTACTATTTTCTAAAATTGTTGGAGTCCTGCCCGAAAAAGAAAAGGGAAAAGAAGGAATAGTTCTGGGCCGGTTTCAGCCCAGGCGGCCCAAGCCCAGACAGAAACGCGCGCGCGCCCGCGCCCGCGCTAGAGTCTTTGAAGGAAGACCCTTAGCTCCCTGGCTAATCAGAAATGAGCACACGCACTGTTTTCGGGAGTCGGTGACAGTTTGTAGAAATGCCCTCGTACTTCTAATTCTTCGCAGGACGGGGTCCCCGACGGCAAACAGTGCTCGGTCGATCTCCGATGAGCCTGTTTCGGCCGGATACCGCCACGGCAGGAGCTCCCGAGCGACAGAGACCGGATTAGACTCCTACCGCACACTTCTCCTCAATCAATTTCATCAAGCGGGCATTGAATTAATCAGTCCACAGTGACAGGGCGGATGGTTATAGGGACAAACGCGTTCCGGCCAAACGACGGTAGGGATGACCAAATTGAGGCTAGGGAAAGGTTCACGGGTTCACCAGGGTTCATGTACACACTTTGGTTTGGGCAAAATAAGAACCGAAGAGCGGGTCGACGTGAGGGTGTCACGACGGCGTTCTACAGAGCAGGCGCGTGTTCCGATGAAAGGCTTCGGCCGAATTTCAATTGGTTGGTACTGAGAGCAATAGGAGGCTACAAACGAGCTAGAACAGGGAGTAATTTGATAGATACTGACCCGAGGAGCGCTGGCCACGGAGGGGTTCTTCTCGGCGGAGCTAAGAACAAGGGAGGGGAGAATTTGTGGACTGCACAAGTTTTCTGGTGAAATTGAGCCAATTGCTTAAGCACTGAGGTGCGGGATGTGGCGAAGAAGCCAAACCCGAGCGCAATTTATAGGCCGTCAACCGGATTTAGATGAGGATCGTGGATTTCAGATGTGCTGGCAAGCTTACCGCGCGGTGGATTCCGGTGATGGCACGGTGGTTGTCGATTAACCGGGGCCTGCCACCTCAGTAACTCTCTGCCACGTCGCCTGGGACCTTTACCGCGGCCGCCGCCGACCCATCCGAGTCGTGGTGGCATCCTTATCGCTGGCGAGGGCTGATCCTTATCTCCCCCTCTGATGCACTGTACCATGGCAATCCACCATCAGATGGCCTGACCAAGCGATTTGAAACTAGATTTTCTCCTGATTCCATATGGTACCAAGCCCAAACACCTATAACAAAGTTGTTCCTCTATAATGACTCTACAACTTTGCTATATTGACTTGGGGCAAATTCTTTGAATCTCTCAATCTACAGGGCTCCAAAGTTGACTCAGTACTACTGTTAGTCTGAAATTCAGACATTAAGTAGTCTGACAGCACGACTTCAGACTCATTTTTCTTCAATTTCTATTCAGCACTAGTGCTTAATTACTTAATAAAGATTGTTCTCCTTATATAGCTCTATAGATTTGATGTGGTGACCCAAGGCAAATTCACCATAGTTTTGGATCTACAGAGCCCTAAAGTCAGCCCTTCAATACTGTTTTTAGACTTAACCATATGGTCACACAAGTGGTGTTTTTGCAATTTAGCCCAAAATCCAAGGTTAAACTTGCAAATCTTCATAAATGTGATCCATAAGACTTAGAGTACTTTATTATCATGATTTTTGCACTTTGGTCCAAAAGTGGACTGATTTTACACATAGACCCTTAGGGTTTGGATTTAGGGTTTTCCAGGGTTTCACTTTGGGTTTTTGGTATCTCAGGGGTGTAAATACAATGTAGGTCCATCCTTGGTAACTTTTATGACTATTTCACTTAATCTTTGGGATTTTCTCTATTTGGCTCCTGTTTTACCCCTCAGATCCCTATTTAAGGTTAAGCACCCTACACTAGGGTCTTATTTGCAAAATGCCATATCAATACAACTTGTTTGAAATTTTTGTCTAGTGAATGCACTCTAGGTGTGTTAAACATATGCAAATGCCAATGCTCATGATGTTATGCTCAAGTTTTAGTAACAGTAACACCAGGGGTGTTACATCCTTTCCCCCATAAAAGAATCTCGTCCCGAGATTAAAAGTCCTAGGGTAAGTTGTGGAAAAGGAAATGCTTCACATTTTTATTTCCTGAGTTTTGGTACAAGGCAGGGGTGGGTTTGGGGCTCACTCCTTTATTACAACAATTTTATACACTTTACAAATTACATGAGGCTAAAAAGCCTGGGAAATTCTTATCTAAGAAGTCTTGAGTTTCCCAAGTGGCCTCATCTTTGGAATGTTGGTTCCACTGTATCTTGTAAAACTTGAGAGTTTCTTTGGGTAATCCTGTCCTTTTGATCCAAGACTCGAATGGGACGTTCATAATACGTCAAATCTGGCTCCAGGACAACATCTGTTACTTCAATAGTTCGATCAAGAACCCAAAGACATTTGTTCAGTTGAGACACGTGGAACACATTATGTACAGCAGACAAGGTTTCGGGTAGTTGAAGTCGATACGCCACTGGCCCATATCTTTCAAGAATGAGGAAAGGACCAATATATCATGGTGCAAGCTTCCCTTTAACCCCGAAACACGATACGCCCTTCATTGGTGAAACCTTTAGATAGACATAGTCTCCCTCAAGAAAATATAAGGGTTGTCGTCGCTTGTCTGCATAACTCTTTTGCCTAGCTTGAGCTTTCTTCAAATTATGAATTATTTTCTGAAGCTTTTCTTCGAACTCTTTCACCATATCGGGCCTGAAGAAGTACCTTTCACCAGGTTCAGACCAATTTAGCGGAGTACAACATCGTCGTCCATATAAAGCTTCAAAGGGTGCCATCTTGATGCTTTTTTGATAGCTATTATTATATGAGAACTCCGCTAATGGTAAACATTCATCCCATTTCTGTGGAAACTCCAGAACACATGCTCGCAACATATCTTCAAGTATCTGATTGACCCTCTCAGTCTGCCCACTTGTTTGAGGATTATAGGCCGAACTGTGGAGCAATTTGGTACCCAGGGATTTATGAAGTGCTTCCCAGAATTTGGATACGAATTGAGATCCACGATCCGACACTATAGTCTTCGAAACCCCATGCAAACTGAGAATGCAAGCAATGTACAATTCCGCATAGGTAAGAACCGAGTAATATGTCTTGACTGGCAGAAAGTGAGCCATTTTCGTGAGCCGATCAATAATAACCCAGATAGAGTCATACCCCTTTGCGGTTCTGGGCAATCCCACAATAAAGTCCATACTTATATCTTCCCATTTCCATGTTGGTATTGGTAGAGACTGTAATGGACCGGCAGCTTTCAGGTGTTTGGCCTTGACACGTTTACATGTGTCACATCTAGCCACATAGCGTGCAATTTCAATTTTCATTTTCGTCCACCAATAATGTTGTTTCAGATCTTGATACATCTTAGTGCTTCCGGGATGAATAGAATAGCGACTAAGATGTGCTTCATCTAAAATTTGCTGGCGGACCCCTTCATTCTTCGGCACCACTATGCGGTTATTGATCCATACAACACCCTGTTCGTCTTCTCGGAAACAATTAGCTTTTCCAGCCCTTATCTTCCCACGTATATGTTTCATACCCTCATCATTTTTCTGTGCGTCAATTATCCTTTGTAAGATTACTGAGTCCAGCTTCAAGTGATTTGAAGTCCCATGCTGAATCATTCCCAGGTTCAAATTCTCCATCTCCTGGCATAATGTAGTGTCAGAAGTCCTCATTGTTAGACAATGGCAGGAAGCCTTGCGACTGAGCGCATCTGCCACTACATTTGCTTTGCCTAGGTGATAATGGATCTCTAGTTCATAATCCTTGATTAGCTCGAACCATCTCCTTTATCTCATATTGAGCTCAGACTAGGTAAAGATGTACTTCAAACTCTTATGGTCTGTATAAATATGACAGACATTCCCCAGCAAATAATGACGCCATATCTTCAGGGCATGAACCACTGCAGCTAGCTCCAGATCATGAGTGGGATAATGCTCCTCATGCCAGCGCAACTACCTTGAAGCATACGGAATTACTCGGCCCTCTTGCATTAATACGCAGCCGAGACCACAGCCCGATGTGTCACAGTACACATCAAAGGGCTTATTAATGTCTGGTTGAGCCAATACCGGAGCAGTGGTTAATAATTTCTTTAATTTCTCAAAAGCTTCATTACACTTTAAAGACCAATTGAATTTAATATCATTCTTAAATATACTTGTGATTGGCTTCACAAGCTTAGAAAAATCTGGTATAAATCGACGGTAATAACCAGCCAGTCCAAGGAAACTTCAGACTTGATGAATAGTGGTCGGGGGTATCCACTGCAAAATATCCTTGACCCTGCTAGGATCTATCGCAATCCCCCTGGCAGACAGTACATGTCCCAGAAATTGAATTTCTTCCAGCCAAAACTCACACTTACTGAACTTGGCATATAATTGATGTTCCCTTAGGCGCGTCAATACGATCCGTAAATGTTGAGCATGCTCCTCTTAATTCTTTGAATATATTAAAATATCATCTATGAAGACCACTACAAACTTGTCCAACTCGGGCATGAATACCGAGTTCATCAGATAAGTGAAGTGGGCAGGAGCATTCGTCAGTCCAAAAGAGATCACCAAGTACTCAAATAATCCATACCACGTAGTAAATGCGGTCTTTGGTATATCCTCGGGCCGAATACGGATCTGATGATAGCCTGACCTGAGATCAATTTTGGAGAATACCCTTGCTCCAGTCAGTTGATCACATAAAATATCAATTCGTGGAAGAGGGTACTTGTTCTTGATAGTGACCTCATTTAGGGGTCGATAATCCACGCACATCCGTAAGGTTTGATCCTTCTTCTTGACGAATATGGCTGGACAACCCCATGGTGACGAGCTTGGCCGGATGAATCCTTTCTCTAGTAGATCTTGTAATTGAATCTTCAGTTCTGCCAGCTCATTTGGAGGCATTCGGTACGATCTTCTAGAAATGGGTGCCGTACCGGGTTTCAACTCAATTACAAACTCTACATCTCTTTCGGGTGGCAATCCAGGCAAATCCTCTGGAAAGACATCTGGGAACTCGCATACTACCGGAATATCCTTGATCTCCGGTATAATGGCTTCATAAACTCTGCCAGTTGTTTTGGTTGGAATGGGGATAGACAAAAGAATTTCCTCTTGATTATGACTCAACCTGATGGTTCTCTGATCAGTGTTGAGGGTTGCTTTATGCTGGGCCAACCAATTCATGCCCAAAATCACATCTATGTCTTGGCCTTTCAGAACAATCATATTAGTAGGAAAGTCCCGTCCGGCCAATGTTACGGGCACTTGGAAAGCCACTTCCCTAGTAAAGATTTGTCCCCCAGGTGACTGAATTTTAAACCCTTCTTTTGATTCACGGTATGAAATGCAATGTTGCTCCACAAATTTCTTGCTGATGAATGTATGTGAAGCACCAGAATCAAAGAGAATAATTGCGGGATGATTGGCCACAAGGAACGTACCCATCATTACTGGTTCACTGTCCCGTGTGGTGGCCACTTGAGTGTAATAAATTCGTCCCGTCTTCTTTGTATTCTTGCCCGCATTTCCTTTAGCTTGAGAAGAATTCCCAGTACCTTGTTGATTGTTTGTGCGATTCTGCTTCGGGTAAGGGCAATCCTTAATAAAATGCCCAGATTTTCCGCAATTAAAACAACCTGTTGACAGACTGGGGAGGGCCGGGAAACGAGTGCTAGGGGCACCTGGCTGACTTGTTGTAGTGGGGGCAGCATTGGGACGGATGAACACTAGTTGTTTGAATGAGAAGGAGGGTGGGCGTGCTGAAGAACGACCCTGATTAAAAGACCGGATAACTAACTGTTGCCTTTTCTCGGGGCCATGATTAGGCCTGTTACCTCCACTCCCCCTGGACTTTCCAGAACTTGTATATTTAGATTCGACTGCCAGCGCTGTGCTGACAGCCCTTCCGTATGTGAGGTCGATGCAGGTAGCCATTTTCCTTTGCATCCAATCATTTAAACCCCTCATGAAACAGTTCTTCTTCTTTATGTCGGTGTTGACTTGGTCAATTGCATACTGAGATAAGTGATTAAATTTATTGAGATACTGGGTGACAGTATCTCCGCCTTGCTTCAACTTCATGAATTCCTCCTGTTTCATGTGGAGTACTTCTTCTGGTATGTAATGCTCTCTGAAGGCTAGCTTAAATTCATCCCAAGTAATCTGATGATTGGCCAGCTGAACAGCCACAAAGTTCCCCCACCAAGTGCTGGCAGGGCCACACAATTGCTGAGATGCGAACAGGGGTTTCTGAGTTTCGGAACACCGAAGAAGTCTAAATTTCTGCTCAATGACGTGGATCCATTCGTCCGCCTCTAAAGGGTCTTCTGCCTTGACGAACAACGGTGGGTGCGTTTTGGAGAAGTCCAAATAAGATGTCTCACGGGGACCTTGCGGATAGCCCCGCCCGCCTTGTTGTTGAAGTTGTTGACCTGCCATCTCCCGCAGGAAGCGGGTATTATCTGCTGCAGCATTTACCAAGGCGGCGATAGCCTCGGCAAGTGTGGGAGGGAATGGAGGTGGGTTTGGTGTTGCCTCCCTCCCATGGGAGGTACTAGCCCCATCCTGAGCACGAGTCCGGGAAGGCATCTGTGGCAAGAAACATTTGAAAACAATATGATATGCCAAATAAAACCATCCATTTTACATTACTAAAAAGAGTAATGTTACAGACTCGAATTTTTACAACAGGATTACACGACTTATTATACATCACTACTATTCCTACTATTATACTATACTATTCTACTCCTACTTCCCATTGCTCCCGGTAGCCTCGTTGTCGGGCGTAGGAGACCACTCATCGACCAACTTCATAGAGGGAGGTGGCCTGAAAAGGTCTAATTCGCCACCAAAAGCCTCTCCCGCTACATGAGAAGGTCCGGCTTATGTCCTGACAGGATCCGCAGCCATATTGGGGTGCAAATGTAAATACAGTACATGAACTTATTCATGTAGAGTATTGCAATAATCCTATAGGTTATCGATGGCTGAGCTAAGCTCTTCTACTCTGGCTCGAGCTTTTGCCTCCTTAGGCCAAGCAATCGAACGAGACTGAACCGCCCAGTCGAGTGCTAAATCTTGATCTGCAAGCTGATCATGCAGGTGGCGGATGTCGCTTCTTAATTCATTGATTCTGTCGCCATCCGCAACCCAGATGTCAGTCCTGTGTCAGAGTTCTGTTTGAAGCTGATTCACTTGTGCTTCAAGATCCCCGATCGGATCATTACTCCCACTACTGCTATCCTCGTGTCTTGGGCCAAGTTGATGACGTGGCACACCAATTGGGCCGGTATGCTTGCGCGCGGTTTTCCTTGTGCGCGGTGGCATTTTTTTCTAAGGGGGGAAATTTTATTAACATAATTCTTAGCATGATGCATGAGTAATTACAGAATCAACCTTAGTTGATTCACACCTTCTATATGTTGCACTCTTACTATCCGGTCTTTAAAATAAACTCTTCAGATATAATAGATAAGAAGGGAAGAAATTTTTCTAGATGAGTCTTTAGAAAATTCCTTTGAAGATGCCTCATAATATCTGTAGAGAAGGGCTTCGCTCCGATACCAGCTGTGACGGAACCTCCCAAGTCATTAGGCCCACCTACGGTTGTCCTTGTCCAACGGACATCAAACAACCCTGTAGATGCCCCTAAATCACTTGACAAGTTCGGTATCTACTTTTCTTACCTTTCCCAAGAGCGTTTTACCCGTCACGCAGACATTACAGATCATCGGAGATACGAAAATGTGGAAGCGATTACATAAACTTACCTTTATTTAAAAAGTAAGACAAAGTTATATATTACAGACCAGGATAACTTATGAGTGCAGAGTAATATTATTACACACCAAGGGAGGCAAAACCCCTCCCGATAAGTTTTTAGACAAAAGTTCTTATGGAGGAACTCTTCCTCCCGTAGCTTTATTCTTGCTTTTCTTCTCTTGGAACCACCTTGGAACAGAAACAACAAAAGTTTGTTGCTTCCTCACCTAAAAACAATAGGGAATAAAACCCTGAGTATGGAATTACTCAGCAAGACTTACCCGACTAAGGAAAAGACTCTCAAGGGTATGCTGGCTTACGGGAGTCAAGGTAAGGCTTATCAATAATCAATGACTCCGTTTGCGGAAATGCTTACTAAAGTGGATCCTTAAAAATCTAATTTTATTTTGTCAGGTTAAGTAAGATCACCTGCAACTAGAGTTCTTTCTATCCTAGTTCAAACACTTGACCTGCACTAGCCAATTTCTTTATCAACCCGTCATCTTCACTGAAGTTCTACGTGTAAGTCAGTGACCAAGTCTTCGTAACCGCGAAGGTACAGCGATCCGAATCGATTATACTCAGCTGAGGATCTCCGATCACACGACATATGTAGCACTTAACCCTTGCATATGTCAACCCGTCACCGGGGTTCTTAAGACCAGATCAGGTTCACGTCAACCGAGAGCACAGATACACCACCGTCTAGCCTCTTGCCACGGAGGGTACACGCTACTCTCGCCACCGCTCCACGCCCATTGCGTGTTATCTTATTCTGGCCTTAGTCTGCCCGAGGCAAGGCTTACCCATGACGAGGCATGTGACCAGTTAAAGGGTCCTCAGTCATCAAGCCTACATCGAGACGGTCCTTAATCGACTTTGACGGAGACACTACACCGAGACTCCTTTCTCGTGTAAGTCACCCGTCCAGTCTCAGCTTAATGATTTCAAACCCAAAATTTGGTACCTGGCAGAGGTACATCTTTTCCAATCTTGAACCCATCACGGCCATGATGGATCCACCATCAAGTTTTATTTTCAAAAACATTCCACCCACTTTTGCCACATCATTTCTTGTAAAAACAAAACATTTTGTTTTTCTAAAGCAAGGCTAAGCATCAAAAATCTTTTGTAAAACGGTGATCAAGGAAGGTAGTCAAATTCAAGGAAGGTAATGCAGGAATTGTTTTAGCAATCAACTCCTATCACCTAATGCAGCAAACAAGGTGATAAAGTTTTTAAAACACAAGGAGGTGGCAAATGCACCGGGGCTTGCCTTCGTTTATAGGTGAGTCAGGCTCGGATCCGCAGATGTCAAAGTAAAAACAATTCCCTGCCTGAGGTTCCACAGGTGGTGGTGGTGAAGTCTTCTCCTCTTCTACCTCGACCTCTTCTTCGTTTTCTAGATATAACCATATATACATATATAAGAATGAATGCCATGTAATGCTCATGAGATTGCAAAGATAATAAGAATTTATTATCTAAAATCTTGAATACAATTCTCCTTCACGGAAATCCGAGAACTTAGGGTTCTCGGAGTCAACAATGAAGTTCAAAGAGCAAGGGGTGGGGGTTTTGGGTTCTAATTATCAAACAAGGCCCAAATCAAACCAAATTCTACCCAAGGCTTCTAAATAATGTTTAGAGTTCAAATAAAAAGTTTGGGCATTTTTTGGAATTATTATTGCTTTTCTAAAAATCCAGAAGCAATACTTTATGTTATTTTAAATGACCCAAAATTCTCTAGTTGTCCTAAAAATCATAAAACTATTCTTATTAAATACTATGGAAAATAAGGAATTTAGGAAAATTGGTTTGCCATTTTTAGGATTTTTCTACTATTTTCTAAAATTGTTGGACTCCTGCTCGAAAAAGAAAAGGGAAAAGAAGGATTAGTTCTAGGCTGGTTTCAGCCCAGGCGGCCGAAGCCCAGACAGAAACGCGCGCGCGCCCACGCCCGCGCTAGAGACTTTGCAGGAAGGCCCTCAGCTCCCTGGCTAATCTGAAATGAGCACACACACTGTTTTCGGGAGTCGCTGACAGTTTGCAGAAATGCCCTCGTACTTCTAATTCTTCGCAGGATGGGGTCCCCGACGGCAAGCAGTGCTCGGTCGATCTCCGATGAGCCTGTTCCGGCCGGATACCGCCACGGCAGGAGCTCCGGAGCGACAGAGACCGAATTAGACTCCTACCGCACACTTCTCCTCCATCAATTTCATCAAGGGGGCATTGAATCAATCAGTCCACGGTGACAGGGCGGATGGTTATAGGGACAAACGCATTCCGGCAAAACGACGGCAGGGATGACCTAATTGAGGCTGGGGAAAGGTTCACGGGTTCACCAGGGTTCATGTACACACTTTGGTTTGGGCAGAATAAGAACCGAAGAGTGGGTCAACGTGAGGGTATCACGACAGCGTTCTACAGAGCAGGCGCGTGTTCCGGTGAAAGGCTTCGGCCGAATTTCAATTGGTTGGTACTGAGAGCAATAGGAGGCTACAAACGAGCTAGAACAGGGAATAATTTGATAGATACTGACCCGAGGAGCGCTGGCCACGTAGGGGTTCTTCTCGGCGGAGCTAAGAACAAGGGAGGGGAGAATTTGTGGACTGTGCAAGTTTTCTGGTGAAATTGAGCCAACTGCTTAAGCACTGAGGTGCGGGATGTGGTGAAGAAGCCAAACCCGAGCGCAATTTATAGACCGTCAACTAGATTTAGATGAGGATCACTGATTTCAGATGTGCTGGCAAGCTTACCGTGCGGCGGATTCCGGTGATGGCACGGTGGCCGTCGATTAACCGGGGCCTGCCACCTCAGTAACTCTCTGCCACGTCGCCAGGGACCTTTACCACGACCGCCGACGACCCATCCGAGCCACGGTGGCATCCTTATCGCCGGCGAAGGGTGATCCTTATCTCCCCCTCTGATGCACTGTACCATGGCAATCCACCATCAGATGGCCTGACCGAGAGATTTGAAACCAGATTTTCTCCCAATTCCATATGGTACCAAGCCCAAACACCTATAACAAAGTTGTTCCTCTATAATGACTCTACAACTTTGCTATATTGACTTGGGGCAAATTCTTTGAATCTCTCAATCTATAGGGCTCCAAAGTTGACTCAGTACTACTGTTAGTCTGAAATTCAGACATTAAGTAGTCTGACAGCACGACTTCAGACTCATTTTTCTTCAATTTCTACTCAGCACTAGTGCTTAATTACTTAATAAAGATTGTTCTCCTTATATAGCTCTATAGATTTGATGTGGTGACCCAAGGCAAATTCGCCATAGTTTTGGATCTACAGAGCCCTAAAGTCAGCCCTTCAATACTGTTTTCACACTTAACCATATGATCACACAAGTGGTGTTTTTGCCATTTAGCCCAAAATCCAAGGTTAAACTTGCAAATCTTCATAAATGTGATCCATAAGACTTAGGGTACATTATTATCATGATTTTTACACTTTGGTCCAAAAGTGGACTGATTTTACACATAGGCCCTTAGGGTTTGGATTTAGGGTTTTCCAGGGTTTCACTTAGGTTTTTGGTATCTCAGGGGTGTAAATACAATGTAGGTCCATCCTTGGTAACTTTTATGACTATTTCACTTAATATTTGGGGTTTTCTCTATTTGGCTCCTGTTTTACCCCTCAGATCCCTATTTAAGGTTAAGCACCCTACACTAGGGTCTTATTTGCAAAATGCCATATCAATACAACTTGTTTCAAATTTTTGCCTAGTGAATGCACTCTAGGTGTGTCAAACATATGCAAATGCCAATGCTCATGATGTTATGCTCAAGTTTTAGTAACAGTAATACCAGGGGTGTTACATATGTGTGATGCGAAATTAAATTAAATTAGTTCTTGGGAAGCAAAGTGGTATAATTTATAAAGCGAGGGATAAATTTAGCATTTAACTAATTAGCTGGTGAGTTATGTTTAGGCTAATTATGTTTAATGGGTATGGTTTGTTGTTCATGATGTTTGCGTTAGGTTCGTTTAATTTAGAGAACCGTGATTATTGCGCTTAGTCGTACGTCGATGACTAGTGTTTCCTTATGAATGGTACAACGCCTCGCCACTAGGTGTTTAATTCGCAATCACGTAGCACTATTTAGGCTTGTGCTGTTCCTATCTATATGCATTCATGTGCATAATGCATTCCATTTAGGTACGTTAAATAATCACGTGATGCGGAAGATGCGCCAAGTCGACCGCAAGCGTGGGCTACTCCGCATTGTGGTGCTGATGGACGAACCCACCTAATCAAGTGTTAGGACAAGGATGATCGTCAAGTGGATGTCATCTAACAAACACTAACGTAGTGTTTATTCCAGGCAAGCCTCAGTGCATGCAACCCCTTCCTTATGTTTTTAAATGATTTTTACACACTTTAAGTCTAGCGTAATGTGCATTAGGTTTATAGGAGTTGCTTGGAAACCCTTTGATGCATTGGCTACCATGAAATCCATTCCTTTTATAGATACTTCTAGTGAAGTATCAAAATATGATTTACAAAAATGCTTAGCCTTGCCTAGAGTAAATCTTGTGGATAGAGGTTGTCCTTTGCGTTAATGCCTAGCTCAGGGGTTATCCTGAGGAAGGATGGCTTCTGCCTGCAAGAATATTTTCATTGGGAGCAATGGTGGGATCTTACTGCAAAGTTCCCTATAATGCTCTTTTCGTCCTAAGGAACATAGACAATCCTAAGGATGGAAGTACTTAAATCGGTACTTGGGCTAGGAACAGGTGATGTTCTACCAGGTTGATTAAGGATTATACTGAATGTAGGCTTGCTGACCGAGGACCTTTTAACTGGTCACATGCCTCATCATGGGTAAGCTTTGCCACAGGTAGACTAATACCAAAATAAGAAAACACGCAATGGGAGTGGAGAGATGGCAATAGTAGCGTGTACCCTCCGTGGCAAGAGGCTGGACGGTGGTGTATCTGTGCTCTCGATTGGCGTGAAGCTAATATGGTCTTAAGAACCCTGGTAGCGAGTTGACATATGCAAGGGTTAAGTGCTACATATATCGTGTGATTGGAGATCCCCAGCTGGGTATTAATCAATTGAGGATCGCCGTTACTTCTCGGATATGAAGACTTGGTCACTGACTTGCAATCTAAGTCATGGATGGAATCATAATGAGCAAAAATCATGTTGTATGAATTAATGTGATGATGAAATTAGACTATATGCAAACAAGGTCTATTAATACTTAATCGAGCATTAAAATGTTGAAAGTAAGGACTCATTTTAGTAAGCTTTTCTGCAAACTATTAAAGTTGATTCTTGCTAAAAGCCTTTCCTTGATTCCCAAATCCAACATATCCTTGAGAGTCTTTTCTTTAGTCGGGTAAGTCTTTTCAGGTTATAGTGTTGTGCTGCTGATGATGGTGTTAAGTGCTGGTGGGCACGTCCTTCTATAAGTCTAAGTACTTCTTCTATACTTCTTATTGAGGATGGTCACTTAAGCTAGCATATATTTCAAACTTATCAACAATTTATAACAATTCAAAGTTATTTCTTTGGATCACTTTTGTAATCACTCCGATCATGTACATTATAAAACTTGATGTAACATGTAAAATTTGGTAATAAGATTTCCGCTGCAAAATTGTTGGTGTGTGATTTTTGTTTACCTAATCCCGTGGTTCTGGTTGTAAGTGCTTTATCCGAGGTCCTTGGGGGCACTCGGACAGATCCTGTTGAGTTATCTGGTGCACCTGCATAGCAGTCTGAGGTCTTTGAGACAAGGATAGGTGCATGTGGTCCCGATAACTTAGGAGGTTCTGCCACAGCTGGTATCGAAGCAGGATTAAGTATATACGGTCACATACGTATTTTCAAAACAAAAGTTTTGGTTTTGAAAACCTATTTTCAACTAAACACATTTTTGGCTTTGAAAAACAGTTTTGAAAAACCATAATGCTAGCGACATCCTCTATTAAGCCCTAAATTAAGGAATATTAGGTGGCTTAATTGAAAACCACTAACCCACAACCGGGGGTATTGCATACATGTGTATTGTTATTTTTGAGGCCATTCAGTTATGAATGGATCGACGCTCAGGTAAGGTGAGATGTGAGAGCATGACCGAACAAATGTTGTTCTAGGGAAGAGTATAAAAAGCGCTTGATTATATACATGTTCCACATATGTATATATGAAGGCTGCGATGTGGAATATTTACTTTTCTGGAATTCAGTACCCCATGGATGTGTATGGGTATGCAGACATGGGAATACTGAGAAATGTAATGTACTTGTAACGACGCATCTACGCTCATGTAAGAAGGTGAGTTACCATAATGAGTTGCCCTATGGTTAAAGTGTGGCAACGACGCCTATGCGTGGCTCGGCGCTTAATGAAGAGCTGGCCTCCATATAGCAATATATGGAGTATAAACTATGATAAACTGTCATGTGTGGATCTTGCATCATTGGGAATTGAGCTGTGATGAATTTTTCTGCAGGTACACTAACCTCAAAAACATATGTGTAGCTGACGACTAGTAAAATACCGTGAGAGTCGTAAGTATGCCAACGATATAGAACGCTATTGCCACATGATACTGGCAAAAATTTGTGAGGACGCATAGGACGAGCATGCATCCTGATTGTTGCATCCTGTTTGTCACCTATACACCCAAAATGCTTCTCTCGTCCTTATCCCAGTAACTAGTGATTGTAATTAATGTGGTGTAATGTTGTATTATGAACTGTGATGAAATAGCTGTCCTCCATTCTTTAGGTAACCTATTTAGGTGTTATATGTGTTTGCCCTTGTACTTGATGTGCCGATAGAATGTTGGTGACCTGTTTGCCTAAACCCAAAACTAGGCCCTGTTCTTACTTAGTGCACCACGACCCAAATTTGAATTTCCATTATTACTCCATGACCAAGCCCATGCAAATGAATGTTTAGATAATCTGTTCGTTAGACATAAAATGCAAGCAGACTTAAAGCTAGGATCTCGAGTCCGTGTTCTTGCTATTTAATCCGTGACGTTTTAGTTGTCATATTTCCATCCTAGATCATGCCCTTGTCAACCTTTATCCAGTTTGCCTGTTCTTAAGGATCGCCATGTGGCTTTATCAACCTAACCTAGGAAGACATGACCGACCATTTTCTTGAATTTGATGCCATTGGTTTCCTCATATCTATCGAAGGCATACCAACTTAATCTTATAATTGTTTTTCCTCCGTGTCTAATCAGATACTAATCCCTGACCTTGTAATCTATTCGATGGGCATAGAAATATGCTTGAACTGAAATAATAGTCTCCCATCGTACTCCTGTCATCCAAGTTAGGTAATGGCCATGTCTTGTTCATTCATCGGGTCATGATCTATTTGGCTCTCTACTTGTAACCATTCTTACAAGTGGAGTCTATTTTTGTATATTTTCATCCTTGCTCAATCCAGTTGTGTCGTGCGAGATTTCTTATTGGTTACGTCTAGTAATGGTGTTATGACTAAAACCGATGGTGCCGTGATGAAACCAAGGGCCTCCTATGAATGTACACACATGGATGCGCTACATGGCACGCACTGGTATCATGGTTAGTAGTTGTAATCCATTATGAGACTATATCAATGTGTTATCTTAGCACAATCTAGTTTTGCCATGTGGGATTCATTATTGGTGCTGTTCAGTAATGGTGTCATGGTTAATGACTTATGGTGCCACAACGAAACTGAGAGTCTCCTGTGAATGCGCACACAGGATTGTGCCACTCATTGGATGCTGGTATCAAGGTCTCTGGTCATGATCCATTGTGGAACTACACTGATGTGTTACCTTCCGTCGACCTTCTCTTGAAACCAATTCTATGTTGTTCGTCAAATGATCAAGCAACATCTATCATCTCTGTTGGATCAAACGGGCATACCACTTTCATGTGTGGTCTCTTTTCTTTTGATCTTGGTAGTGACTACTTATACAAGCTCCCTTTACGTCCTTTGTTGTAAAGGTGAAGCCTTGGAGCTTTTTAGTGTTGAGAGACAACTAATTAGCTCTCAAAATGGAGATTGACTTTCCCTGCTACTGAGATGTAGGAGTTTGTTCATTCGCTCTCTTATTTAATCCATGTATTCCCTAACCAAATCTGTTCATCTCGCATGAAGAAACGGGTGAACGACCTGACCAAATGGATTTCTACCCAAATGCATGATCTCTTGTTAACAAATGTGAACTCTTAACCCTTGGTTTGCCGATGGGTACTAAGAGGACCTACTCAATGTCAAAAGTAGTTACTAACTTGTAACTGCCTAATGAATAAAGACTGAATTTAGAGATCGTTTTATCGAGTTGTCTAAACTCATTTTGGTTCAACCCATTCTAAGGAAGTACTTTCAAGAATCAGGATTAAGTCGGCCAGTAACCACCTAATCATCGCTCTAGTCGTGCCTCGATCGCCTCACGTGTGCTTTTCCAACGTGTGTGATCAGGTTGAGTCATGGTTAGTGCTCGATAAAGTGGATTGATTGTGAAGTCAACATTTGTTGATCATCTTCACTAATGCGTTCCTCGAAATTTTACTATCTTCCTAGAACTTGAATTCATCAAATGACCACTTGTTGGTAAACCTACTTTTATATGTTTTACCTAAGATGGTGCATCTGATTCTGCTTGGGTAAAATCGCGTATTTACCGCTCGCTCAACAAACTCAGATAGTACAGTGTCATCAGAAAAAGTAAACTGCACACATGAAACATTATGTGTTCCTCTGGCAGACATCGTCTCTACTGGTGGACATCTTTAAATTAGCCTAAGGCAATACATGTTATGTCCACTAGTGAAGAAACATTCTAAGACACTCGTCTTTGCTTGGAACTTCCTTATGATTACCGCTGATATGGACAAGCGTTACATGCTTCTCTACTCTTAGAAGTCTTTCGTTCCAAATCTCGGGACAAGATTCTTTTAAGGGGGGAGGGTTGTAACACCCCTAGTGTTTATATTCCACTCAACAATGAGTATAAATTTAAGCACGTAATATCAGTGGATAAAACAGATGCTAAAATTTAATCATCTTTGTCTATCGCGAATTTAATATCGCATCTATTTCGTTTGTCGCGAGTTCGATATCATTTTTTATCTATCCGGGCTCGTCCTAAATTTTTGTGATGTTCGGAACATCGTTGTTCCGAAAATCGGTGCGTCTGATGATTATTTAAAATTTATCGCTCGCGCAAATACGAATTTGGAAATTCTGTCCAGTCCTCCGATTTCATCTCAAACAAATCTATTTAGAACGCTGTAGGAAACGGGTGACGCCTAAGAGGGGGGGTGAATTAGGACTTCTAAAACTTTTACTAAACTAGGCCACAATTAAATCCCTAGAGCAAAACCTATGCAAATAATCAAAACTAGAATGTGCAAACTAGGTTTTGTCTAAGTGTTGCTATCTCTACCGCAAAAGGCTAAGTTTCAATATATACTAAATAAGTATGACTACAAGATTGAAACTTAAATGCTTAATATAAATGCGGAATATAAAGAGCTAAGTAGAGAAGCAAACTCTCGTGGATGACGCCGGTATTTTTACCGAGGTATCCGGAACCACGCAAGGTCCCGACTAATCCTCGTTGGTGCCCCTACGCAAAGGGAAGCCCACGCGAGGGCCAAGCACCACGGTCGAGTAACTCCGTAGAGAGCTGCGGGCCTTCTCCACGCGCAAGTGGTGCTCCGCTTCCGGCTCCTCTCGGACGCTCCCCGCCGTCTCCACTATCGAGCTTCCGGCCGAAACGCCGCGGGCCTCGTTCCCTCCGGTACACGGTGGCGGCCGTGACACAAACGCGGTTGTCACAGTCTCGCAAGACTCTCGCCCCACTCGGTACAATTACACCGACTCACGCAAGAGCCGAGGGGTTGTGTGGTTTTACAAAACTCACTCAACTAACTAGGATTCACCTAGAGCAAGCGCTAAAGCGGTCTAACTAACCTAAGCACTTCGCAAAGCACCTACGCTAATCACCGAGTGATTCTATTAAGCACTTGGGTGTTTGAGCTCTTAGAAATGTGCACTATATGCCTTGGTATGTTGCTTGGGCTCTCACACTTGAGAATGGCCGGTTGGGGTGGTATTTATAGCCTCCAAGCCCCCAACTAGCCGTTGGACAGAAAGCAGCAGCTTTCTGTCGTCGGGTGCACCGGACAGTCCGGTGCACACCGGACATCTACTGTTCAGTGTCCGGTGCTCGCCACGTCAGCCGACCGTTGGCGCCTGTAGCAGTCGACCGTTGGATCCGACCGTTGGATTCGACCGTTGCCGTCTGCCCGTTGGCACACCGGACAGTCCGGTGCACACCGGACAGTCCGGTGCTACAGCCAGAGAGCGCCTGTCTGCGGCCTCTCTGCGCAGACTGTCCAGTGCCTCACCGGACAGTCCGGTGCACACCGGACACCGATGTCCGGTGCGCCACCAGGCGCTGGCTGACAGCCCTTATGTTGGATTTCTTCGCTGATTTCTTCGGGCTTCTTTGTTCTTGAGTATTGGACTCCTATGCATCTTCTTATGTCTTCTTTTGAGGTGTTGCATCCTCATTGCCTTGGTCCAATTCTCTTCGCATCCTGTGAACTACAAACACAAACACTAGAAGACTTATTAGTTCACGGATTGTGTTGTTCATCAAACACCAAAACTCAATTAGCCAAAAGGCCCGGGGTCCATTTTCCTTACAATCTCCCCCTTTTTGGTGATTGATGACAACACAACCAAAGCAAGCAAATAATACAAGTATTTGAATGAAAATATGTATTTTACTTGCCAAGATGCATGATTGTCCCCACAATGTGATATTATGGACTTAAGCCTCCCCCTAACTCCATAATTCACTTACTTCCTATTTTTGGACCAAATAACCAAAACCACTTGAAAAGCCATTTGTAGATATAAAATTTTAAATTGGTGGTTTTTGGTGTTTGATATAGTTTTCATTGCTTTGGTCCCTAAACTTCTCCCCCTTTGGCATCAACCACCGAAAAGGAAGACATTAAAAGCATGTAGGAAGTATATAAAAGCTTGCCCTCATCAAGAGATCTATCAAATGATACCACAATTGAAGGATATTAAATTAAACAATATGAGTGATACCACTTGAAAGAGTCCTCGAAAGATTACTCCCCCTAAATGAGTATTCTCCTTTAGAAAGAGTTTTTCTCCAACTTTAGAGATGAAGAAATACTCCCCCTGATAGAGATCCTCTACTTAGGAAAAAGCATGTGAAAAATTAGAGGTGCAAGACATGGTTTGAAAAGACTAACTTCCCTTATGCATAGGTAACAGAATATGAGTTAACTACTTATGCATTTTTAGCAACATGGAAGCATATGATATGAAATATAGTCTAATCAAATATTGGAGAAGACATGTAAATGATACTGAATGTAGTCTCAAAAGATACCAATTGAAGATCAATGGCGAGCTTGAGAGACATGAGAGTTCTTGGAGATTTTGCAGTGGAAGATTGTTGTCTTTCTCCGGGGACTTCATTTTCCTTACAATGAGACTATCACATGAAATAGACTTGAAAAGGTGTTAGTCTCAAAGTGTTAGATTATAGAGTAACCTCCCCCTAAAGGTGTGCATACAAGTTTTGAATACTTGTAGGAGACATGCACTTTGATTTGATATCAAGAGGGGCAAATTATCTATAATCCAAACTTTGGCACATATAAGTTAAATGATACACTTTGTAGAAATCAAAATTTTCAATTGATGCATCATTTACTATGGAGTGATATAAAAGCTATGTGCCGTGCTTTAACTAAACATTTTAAGCCATGTAGGTTTGCTTAAGTATATGAATTTAAAAACTAGCAATCCTACCATATGATTTACGTAGTATGCATGATTTTGAACAAAAGTACATAACAAATGTAATACTAGGCAAGAAAGGTAAACTAGATAAAAGATAAATAGATACGCATATCTAAAAACGAGAAATACAATAAAACTAGTTACCTTAGTCATGGGTGGGAAATTTGGGTCCAAAATTTTCACTAACCCACTTGGCAATAAACTTGATCCAATATGATGTATCCCATGATATACATCCCAATTTAGCCAAGTCTCCAAATTTCCCGATAACCTTCAGTCCACTTACTTCCCTTTCGGGATCCAAACCTTTTTGGTGCTTTTCATGGTTGAAATTATTTCCTTTGGCACCCAAATGCGTTTGGCCCCCTTTCCTTTGTTGGCTTGCTTGTTGGCCTTGATTGCTATCACCTTTCCGTTCTTTTTCTTCTTGATCAAATATGGTGTAGCATCCTTTTTGTTCACCTTTTTGATGTAGGTGTTGGAGATATTGCTTGATGGCTTTTGCTTGAGCTTTTGCCTTTGTTTATCCCCGGTCATCGTCTTGCATTGGAAAGACTTGTGGCCTTCCTTGTGGCATAGCCTACAAATCATAGTTTCTCCCTCTACAGGCTTGTTCACTCCCGCAGTGGTGTTATCCTGTGGAGGTCGGATTTGTTTGGCTTTGCCTTTCTTGTCATACAAAGCCTTTCCAAGGCGAGCCACTTCTTGCTTTAATTGTTCATTTTCCTTTGCAACCTCATCCGTACATGTCTCTACAATAATATTCTCAACAACGACTTGGTTGCAGGGGTTAGAATCATCAACTAAATCAAAGCAGGAAGTAGAAGCATCTTTCTTAATTGTTTCAGGTATTTCAACTAAAGATGCTGCTGGGGTGCTACCAATGTTTTCTAGCTTAGTAGTTAGCTCATTATTGTGTATGCTAAGAATTTCCATTTTCTCTAGCAAACTTTCAATAGCTTCTTGGGAGCTAGCTAACTTAGCCTTAAGTTTTTCATTCTTTTTAATAAGGCTATCATTGGTAGCAGTGGATGGAGCACTAGATTCTAATAGCTCAATTTTAGTTGATAGCTCACTATTTAAGTTTGCAAAAGTTTCAAATTTTTCTAGCAAACCTTTGTAATCATTTTGAGAGCTAACCAACTTATTTTTCAAAGTTTTAAGTTGAGCTTTTTGCTTAGTGCAAACATCCTGGAAAAAGTTTACGGCTTCTGCAAGCTCTTCTAGAGAGGCCTTTCCCTCACCTTCATCATCACTACTACTTTCATCACTAGAGGATGGAATGCTTTTGTTACCTCTTGCCATAAGGCATTTGTGTGATGACCGTGATGATCGTGACGAGGACCGGTGGCTGCGCGTCCTTGGAGGTTCATCTTCACTTGAAGAATCATCCCAAGTTCTAACACTTGTGAGCGCCTTGCCTTTGCTCCTCTCCTTTTTGGGTTTGGCCATATTTGGACAGTTGTCCCTGAAGTGGCCCTTCTCCCCACATGCGAAGCATCCTCTCTTCCTTTGCTTTTTCCTGTCAATGTTAAAGAGAAGATCCTCGACCTGCAGGGGCACACCCATTAGATTAATCTTGCGGATCATCCACATTACCTTTCCGACGCGTCGGATTGTTTCTTCGTCCTCGGAGGATGATGTGCATGGTTGATTATCTTCATCATCATCACTTTCTTCTTCTTCTTCCTCTTCTTCACTTGAGGAACTTGGAGTGGGAGCCTTCTTTTTGCCCTTCCTTTCATCACATGCAAAAGCATATGGTCTTGAGGAAGTTGGCTCCTCTCCCCGACTCATTTTTCGCGACATCTCAAAGGCCGCGATTTTCCCAATCACAATGGTTGGGGTCATGTTGCTCAAGTCCTCCATGTTGTGAAGGATGGTGATGATGCTCCCATATCTTTGTTGTGGTAGCAGGGAGATAATCTTCCTCACAATGTCCGCATCACCTAGCTTATTAATGCCAATAGAATTGAGCTCATTAATAATTAGATTCAAACGAGAATACATGTCTCTAACAAGCTCATCATCTTTCATGGCAAAAGAATTATACTCATTTAAGACTAGGCAATGTTTTTGCTCACGGACATTGGATGTGCCGTCATGGAGCTCATGCAATTTTAGCCAAATCTCATTAGCAGTTTTCAAGGTAAATACTTGATTAAAAATATCCATGCTAAGAGATTCATACAAGCAATTTTTGGCTCTAGCATTCAAATGAATTTCTTTTTCCTCACTCGTGGTGGGTTTCTCGGGATTCTTGAGGGGTTTCATCCCGTCACGAGTGACTCTCCAAACACCTAGATCAACGGCCTCTAGGTAACAAGCCATTCTAGCACTATAATATGGGAAGTTAGTGCCGTCAAAGTGTGGTGGCTTATGGGTATCCATCCCTTCCTCTAAAAAGCGTCGGCTCTTTTAGCGGTGAAGCTAAAGCGTTTCAAATGAGCCAAACCAGGCTCTGATACCACTTGTAGGAAACGGGTGACGCCTAAGAGGGGGGGTGAATTAGGACATCTAAAACTTTTACTAAACTAGGCCACAATTAAATCCCTAGAGCAAAACCTATGCAAATAATCAAAACTAGAATGTGCAAACTAGGTTTTGTCTAAGTGTTGCTATCTCTACCGCAAAAGGCTAAGTTTCAATCTATACTAAATAAGTATGACTACAAGATTGAAACTTAAATGCTTAATATAAATGCGGAATGTAAAGAGCTAAGTAGAGAAGCAAACTCTCGTGGATGACGCCGGTATTTTTACCGAGGTATCCAGAACCACGCAAGGTCCCGACTAATCCTCGTTGGTGCCCCTACGCAAAGGGAAGCCCACGCGAGGGCCAAGCACCACGGTCGAGTAACTCCGTAGAGAGCCGCGGGCCTTCTCCACGCGCAAGTGGTGCTCCGCTTCCGGCTCCTCTCGGACGCTCCCCGCCGTCTCCACTATCGAGCTTCCGGCCGAAACGCCGCGGGCCTCGTTCCCTCCGGTACACGGTGGCGGCCGTGACACAAACGCGGTTGTCACGGTCTCGCAAGACTCTCGCCCCACTCGGTACAATTACACCGACTCACGCAAGAGCCGAGGGGTTGTGTGGTTTTACAAAACTCACTCAACTAACTAGGATTCACCTAGAGCAAGCGCTAAAGCGGTCTAACTAACCTAAGCACTTCGCAAAGCACCTACGCTAATCATCGAGTGATTCTATTAAGCACTTGGGTGTTTGAGCTCTTAGAAATGTGCACTATATGCCTTGGTATGTTGCTTGGGCTCTCACACTTGAGAATGGCCGGTTGGGGTGGTATTTATAGCCTCCAAGCCCCCAACTAGCCGTTGGACAGAAAGCAGCAGCTTTCTGTCGTCGGGTGCACCGAACAGTCCGGTGCACACCGGACATCTACTGTTCAGTGTCCGGTGCTCGCCACGTCAGCCGACCGTTGGCGCCTGTAGCAGTCGACCGTTGGATCCGACCGTTGGATTCGACCGTTGCTGTCTGCCCGTTGGCACACCGGACAGTCCGGTGCACACCGGACAGTCCGGTGCTACAGCAAGAGAGCGCCTGTCTGCGGCCTCTCTGCGCAGACTGTCCAGTGCCTCACCGGACAGTCCGGTGCACACCGGACACCGATGTCCGGTGCGCCACCAGGCGCTGGCTGACAGCCCTTATGTTGGATTTCTTCGCTGATTTCTTCGGGCTTCTTTGTTCTTGAGTATTGGACTCCTATGCATCTTCTTATGTCTTCTTTTGAGGTGTTGCATCCTCATTGCCTTGGTCCAATTCTCTTCGCATCCTGTGAACTACAAACACAAACACTAGAAGACTTATTAGTTCACGGATTGTGTTGTTCATCAAACACCAAAACTCAATTAGCCAAAAGGCCCGGGGTCCATTTTCCTTACAAACGCGACGACATAAATGCTTGGAGCAAAATAATCTAAATCGTGCACTGTCCAGGAAAAATCGTGCGCGAGGTTATGACCCAATTTATCCTTCGGCACGCTGTTTTGGCGACGAAAACGAGTATACGTTAGCGGACTTGGTTTCGGCTAATTTCAGTTGACTCACACAGAGCAGACTATCGAAGTTGAATCGGTTTTGTTTTGACTGTTGTTTCTCGCCAGATTCAAAACTTCAAATATAAATAACTGATTAAAATTCATATGATTCCAATGTATTCGCCAAATCAAAACCATGTCACAATTACTATCGACCCTGTATACATCGCTAAGAAAATTGGGATTGAAAATATCTGTGAAATTCTTTAAATAAATTAAAGAAAATGGAAAAAGATCTTCTCTTCCTATCTTCAGCCGTCGGGGGAGAAAAAAAATCTTCCCCGTTCAGATTTTTTTCAAGCCGTTGTCTATCTCCCCGCCGCTCAAGCGCTTGGGTATTTCTCTACAGCTGCTTCTCCTCGAGCCGCACGCTTGATATTTTCCTACGCGCAGGCTTCTTCCTCCTCTCCAATGTGCAGCTTTTTCTCTACCGGCGCTCTCCCAGCTCCATCTCCTCCCAGCGCGCGCTCCTCTCCCTCGGCTTGGTCCCAGTTCCTAGCACGCGCGCTGCTCCTTCCGCAGCCGCTCCTTCCCCGCCACGCGTCCTGTTGCCTGCTCGTGCCCAGCTCGTGCTTCTATGCCGCGCGCTCCCTCCCTGCTCTCTCTCTCTCCCTCAGCTCAGCTCTCCAGCGCCCTGCCGAGCGGCCCCCTGGTGAACGCCCAGGTCTTCCCTCTCCAGTTCCCTCAGCTTGCAGCTGAGCGCTTTGGAAGCCGCACCCTGCTCGCCCCAGCGGTTCCTTCTCCATTTCCCTGTGCGTCGCGGTGCTCTAGCTCAGTCCTGCCCATCTCCACGGTCGACCGCATGACTCTCATGGCGTGCGCTCAGCTCCAGCCCGGCCTCCTTCCTATGGCGGCTCCCTCTATCCGGCGTTTCTTCCTCGCGCCCAGGTTGGAGTTCCCTCTGCTCGGTCCTCTTCTCTGCACGCAGGAGCTTCCCCTACGGCCGCGACGCCCTAGCTCCTGCTCTCCTCGTTGCGTCCTCCTAGGCGCTGCCCAAATGGCCGTCTGTCCTCCCGTGTCGCGCTTGGCTCCAGCTCGGTCTCTACTCGATGCCCAGCGTCGTGCAGCATGGCTCGGCCTGATGGCATGGAGTGCCTCGTCCTCGCCTCCTCCTGCTCCCCTTCGCGAACTCCCCTACGCGTAGCTTCCAGCTTGTTGGTGTCGTCCCTCCCGCGCGCGTCCCGATTTTCCATGGCGTTCGGCCGCGCAAAGCCTTCATCGACCATGGGGCCTTATCGTCGCTGGACTTGTCTCCCTAACCATCATGGTGTTGTTATTTCCTGCTGCGCCGTGACATCGTCGAGCTCCGGTGCTTTGCGTCGAGGTCGCTATGCCATTGTCACTCTGACTTCCTTGTCCTCGCGCGGTGTGTGGCGGTCGTGTTCACATCCGCGGCATGAACGTCCCCATCACCGTTGAACTCCTAGACATGTTCCTTTCTGTTTCGCTCGTCCTTGGTTCCGGCCAGGTCTCGTGCGCGTGATTTTGAAGCTCTACGCGTTCGTCGTGTCGTGATGTGTGCTGATATTCTCTACCGGCAGACCTCACCGTCGACCATGTTCAAGTGATTGCTCGGCTCCTCGCCTCCCTTGCATCTTCCCTAGTAGACTGCTCGCTCTGCTTCAGCTCGCGTCTAGGGATGTCGTGCTGTGCTATCATCACCTCCTATCGTAAACTCAATCCCTGTTGTCATCACTTCACCGTACTCGTTGGCCATACGCCCTTGGAGCTCCCTGTTCAGTAAAATAAATGAACCGGAGATCATCGTCGTCTCTCATCTTCCAAGCCGATTGGGTTATGGTAAGCCAATTTGTTTTTACAGTTAATTGGATTGGTTAGTTATATTGTGGTGATGCTCTGGGAAAAATACTTTTCTCATTTCTTTTGTGTGTTATATGTTGCCATAAGGTATTGTAGAAATATTTCCTATGCAGTAGTCATGTCATGTGCTGTTAGACTTGTATGCAAGGCACGATTAAATTAATAATGTAAGAAGTGGGACTAGCATTTTTAAAATTGTCTAGCCGGTAGTGCTTTTAGTGTTGCTTGTGAGAATCCTTACTGCATGAAGGTGCTGATCCCTTACTTTGTAGAAGTTATTACATTCTATGTGATTTGCTTGGGTTATTAGTTTCGAGTGGATTTAAAATTAGTGCGGTAAACGTGTAATCGACGAAAAACCCGGATTCGTATTTGTTAATCAATGTAGTGAATCTGAGCTAAATTTATTATTGGCGCGCAAGTTGTTAGCCGAATTGTTAGATAGATTAAATAAATATGTGTGATGCAAAATAAAATTAAATTAGTTCTTGGGAAGCAAAGTGGTATAGTTTATAAAGTGAGGGATAAATTTAGCATTTAACTAATTAGCTGATGAGTTGTGTTTAGGCTAATTATGTTTAATGGGTATGGTTTGTTGTTCATGATGTTTGCGTTCGGTTCGCTTAATTTGGAGAACCGTGATTATTGCGCTTAGTCATACGTCGATGACTAGTGTTTCCTTATTAATGGTACAACGCCTCGCCACTAGGTGTTTAATTCGCTATCGCGTAGCACTATTTAGGCTTGTGCTATTCCTATCTATATGCATTCATGTGCATAATGCATTCCACTCAGGTACGTTAAATAATCGCGTGATGCGGAAGATGAGCCAAGTCGACCCCAAGCGTGGGCTACTCCACATGGTGGTGCTGATGGACGAACCCACCTAATCAAGTGTTAGGACAAGGATGATCGTCAAGTGGACGTCATCTAACAAACACTAACGTAGGCCTACTGACCGAGGACCACAAACAATCCTAAGGATGGAAGTACTTAAATCGGGACTTGGGCTAGGAACAGGTGATGTTCTACCCAAGTTGATTAAGGATTATATTGAATGTAGGCCTGTTGACCGAGGACCTTTTAACTGGTCACATGCCTCATCATGGGTAAGCTTTGCCTCAGGCAGACTAATACCAGAATAAGATAACACACAATGGGAGTGGAGAGATGGCGAGAGTAGCGTGTACCCTCCGTGGCAAGAGGCTGGACGGTGGTGTATCTGTGCTCTCGGTTGGCATGAACCTGATCTGGTCTTAAGAACCCCGGTGGCGAGTTGACATATGCAAGGGTTAAGTGCTACATATGTCATGTGATTGGAGATCCCTAGCTGGTTATTAATCGATTCAGGATCGCTGTTACTTATCAAATATGAAGACTTGGTCACTGACTTGCAATCTAAGTCATGGATGGAATCATGATGAGCAAAAATCATGTTGTATGAATTAATGTGATGATGAAATTAGACTATATGCAAACAAGGTTTATTAATACTTAATCTAGCATTAAAATGGTGAAAGTAAGGACTCATTTTAGTAAGCTTTTCTACAAACTATTAAAGTTGATTCTTGCTAAAAGCCTTTCCTTGATTCCCAAATCCAGCATATCCTTGAGAGTCTTTTCTTTAGTCGGGTAAGTCTTGCTGAGTAATTCCATACTCAGGGTTTTATTCCCTGTTGTTTTTCAGGTTATAGTGTTGTGCTGCTGATGATGGTGTTAAGTGCCGGTGGGCACGGCCTTCTATAAGTCTAAGTACTTCTTGTATACTTCTTATTGTGGATGGTCACTAAAGCTAGCATATATTTCAAACTTATCAACAATTTATAACAATTCAAAGTTATTTTTTGAATCACTTTTGTAATCACTCCGATCATGTACATTGTAAAACTTGATGTAACATGTAAAATTTGGTAATAAGATTTCCGCTGCAAAATTGTTGGTGTGTGATTTGTGTTTACTTAATCCCGCGGTTCTAGTTGTAAGTGCTTTATCCGAGGTCCTTGGGGCACTCGGACAAATCCTGTTAAGTTATCTGGTGCACCTGCATAGCAGTATGAGGTCTTTGAGACAAGGATAGGTGCATGTGGGCCCGATAACTTGGGAGGTTCTGCCACACAAGGCGGTGAGCCTTGGCCGCGAATGGGGAATCAATGGGGATGACTGACATGCATGGGGATGGAGTGCCCCTACATGTCGTGTGTTTAGGTCTACCTTGAAAAGTTAAAACTCAATTCGAATTGTCTACTTCTCGCAGCTAATGAGACTGCTTGACCCCTTGTACTGCATTGAGTAAAAAGTGAAATGAGGATTTTTGAGATAACATGTTGATTGCACTAAATGATTTTTACCATGTATGATTAGAAAGAAGCACACCTAGCTTAACTAAATATGCTAGAACTGGAAAAGCTAAAACTGTTTTTAGACTCAGCTAGTGCTTTTGGCAAACCAAACCCCTCAGCCAAACAACTTCATGGTCTAGAGGTAGAGGAGTAGACTCCTCACACCAGGTAAGTCTAGCTGAGTATTAGTATACTCAGCCTTGCTTGTGGCATCATTTTTACAGGTACACTACAGGACATGTTTGATGGTGTGACATGGCCCTCCACCCTGCCACCGGGTTGACAGTTGAGTGGGATGCCACCTCGGCAGGAGAGGACCAGGAGAAGTAGTGGGATAGGCATTGCCCTATTCCTCAGTACCGACTGTTGGGAACCTTTCCGTCTAGGCAGGTTAATCCAACGGGGAAACGAAAAGTGTGTTTGCAAGGTTTAGTATGGAATGCCAAAATCTTTTCTCCTCAATGTTGCGGGCACTGTACGGGGGTATTTATAGGCACTCGAGTGGCCACCTGTCCCTTGTCAAAGACGTTTATGCCCTTGAGTACTCGAATTATCCCCAGAATATTCCCACGAGGGGAGGTTACAGGTAGTCATTACGATAAAGGCTATTACAGACACGACCCTTAAAGCGCTTATCCTCGTGGGGCCCATTGCCATGGGCCAAATCCCACATGGGCCTCCCAAGATGGTGGCGACGTGGGAGACCCATAGACTTCGACAAAGCCTTCATCTTGCAACAGAGAGGGCGAAGGGGACCGCGCAGGTCTCCGCTCAGTCGGCGCCTTCGGCTTGATCGGACGCGTTTAGTGGATGTAGCCTTCATCGGAGTGATGAGGAGACGAAGGCATCGAGCGAAGGGTAGCGTGTTCGCCTTTGCCCCAACATTTGCCCTCCGAGGGACCAGCTGGACTAAGTCATTTGGTGCCGAAGACGCCGCTAGATGATGAAGACGCTGCCCACGCTCGAAATGGTCCCGCGGGGGTTTTTGAAATGTGATTGTTGATGGACGTGTTACTGTTGGACTGCGTGTTTCCCGAAGCGTCACATCATGTCTATAAAAAGGCGACCACGGCCGGCCTGGTCTCGTCTTCCGCTTGTGCTGTAGAAACCCTAGCTTTCATGAACTGCTCGCTTGTCCTCCTTGCTCTCTCACTTTGGAGCTCTGGCCCACATCAAGCAGTCGCGTGCTACCGCCGACGGTACGTTCCAATGCCTTCTTCTTCGTCTGCTGCGAGTGTATCGTCGGTCGCGCCGTCGTTCGAGGATACATTGAGAGATTTGGTGGTGATGGAGTTGCTGCCTGGCCATACCGTCGAGTTCGACACCTCGAGGACTTCCTTAGTCCGTGTGCAGGAGATGCAGCGGCTTGGGTACTTTGGTGACGGCGTCGGGCGGGTGCTGGGTGCAGAGGAGATTCCCGAGCCTGAAGGCGAGTTGGTTGTTTTTGAGTCCTTTTTCGTCACCGGCCTTCGCCTCCCGGCACATCGCTTTATGGCGGAGGTGTTGCAAAGGTTCGAAGTGCAGGTTCTCCAGTTGACGCCCAACGCCGTGGTTGTGCTGGTGAAGTATGTTTGGCGGTTACTTCTTACGGCGGGCAGCCATCTGTGGAGGTGTTCGCTAAGAATTATTGCCTGCATTGGCAGAAGAGGAAGATAGGAAATGTTGGAACTTGCACTCCTGTGCATGTTGATCCAACCGGGGAGTGAGATAGATGTAAACACGGTTTAACTCGAGACGGCAATTGCTCTGTTAATCCAGCCTCTCACGGGCACTATAGGGGGTATTTATAGGTGGCTGAGCGCCCAACGTCTTGATGTAAGGACGCATGTGCCCTCAAACACCTGGACTATCCCTGGAATATTCCCATAAGGGAGGGTTACAGACTGTCATTACAGAAAAGCCATTACAAATCAGGCCTGTAACCGACTCCTCCGCATAGGGCCTGTTAAAATGGGCCGAATCCCACGTGGGCCTCCAGGTTGGGTGAGGGCGAGGGAAGGGGCGACTCCGTCGTACGCCTTCATCTTGCAGTGTAGAGGACGAAGGGTGGACCTCGCCGGTCGTTTTGCTTCCATTGGTGCAGCGAGGTCGACGAAAGCTTGGAGCGAAGGGTAGCGTCTTCGCCTTCGCCCCAACATTTGCCCTTCGAGGGACTAGTTCGACTGAGTCATCTGGTGCTGAAGACGTCGCTAGATGGTGGATACACTGCCCTCGCTCGAAGTGGTTCCACGGGGGTTTTTGATATGACCATTGATGGACGCAGTACTGTTAGACTGCGGGTTTCCCGAAGCGTCGCGTCCTGTGTATAAAAAGGGGGGCGGCGTGGGTCAGGTTCTCTTACATTTCTGTGCGTCGTAAAACCCTAGCCTCCTTTTTGAAACTATTCGCCCGCTCGCCTGCCCTCCTTGTTCCTGTTCGTCGAAGATCTGGCCCACGTCAAGCAGACCGCTCGCCACCGCCGACGGTACATAGCCATGCCGTCTTCTTCCTCGTCTGCTGCAAACACGCCCCCGGCTGATGCATCGTCCGAGGATACCTTGAGCAACGTGGCGGTGATGGAACTGCATCCAGGTGATACGGTGGAGTTCGGCGTTTCGTGGATTTCCTCGGTTCGCGTGCAGGATATGTAGTAGCTAGGGTATTTTGGCAGTGGAGTTGGGCGTGTTCCAGGGGCGGAGGAGGTTCCCAAGCCCGAGGGCAAATTGATCGTGTTTGAGGCATTTTTCACCACTGGCCTTCGTCTACCTGCACATCGCTTTGTGGCGGAGGTCCTGAAGAGATTCGAGTTCCAGGTCCACCAGCTAACACCTAACGCCGTGGTGGCCCTGGCGAAGTATGTCTGGGCAGCGACTTCGTATGGTGGTCAGCCTTCTGTGGAGGTCTTTACCAAACATTACTGTCTGCATTGGCAAAAAAGAAAAATTGGACATAGGATTGCACAGTTTCAATTGTGCACGTTTACGCCGAGGACCGGAAAGACTTCGATGGAAGTCGTGGAGTTAGTTCCCTGTGCCCGCAATAAGTGGGGCAACTGGTGGGATTTCTGGTTTTATGTTTCTGAGGGCGAAGTCGAAGACCACCCAGGGCTCCCCGTGGCCGTGATGTGCTCCCATTATTATGTGGCGTTCCCGCAATTTGATGTGGCGGAGGATGATGAAAATGAAGGAGCCCTTCGATGCGCTGCCCGCACGAGTAGCGGGCGCGATTTAGTTGAGGAATTCATCGGGTATGGGGTATGGCCCTTGGCACATGGCTGGGCGCTAGGCGAAGTATGCCCCCGTGAGATGCCCTCCCTGGGTGGGCAGCGAATGCGAAGTCTGGCCTTCGTGTTGGATCTGCATGGCTGGGATCTCGCTGTGTTCGTGCGTGAAGTGGAAGATGGGGCTGCGAGAAATGTGGGGCGTTATGTGCCTAAGATGGAGGCCCTGTGGAGTTGGGATATCCATGGATCCAACATCCTCCTGAATAGGGTCTTCGAGCTCAATCGCTTGCCATACGACGGCTATCCCGGGGATGACGCTGTCGACCGCCGCGGGAAGAGGCTAGTGGCCATGACTGAGGAGGGCCCTTCGCAGGAGGCCGCCCAGCCACTAAGAAGAGAAAACTAGGTACTGCTGTGGGGGGACTGGGGGTCTCCGAAAGTTTTGCTATGGAGTTGATGGGGACGTGCGTAGCCCCCAGGGGAAGGATGTCTTCGCCTGAGCTCCGGGAGTCTTCGGCGTGAATGCTGGAGGTTACCGGGGGTCGATGGCCCAAGAATGTTCCGATCCCCCGCGCGGCTGGCGAAGACTTCTTTACGTCTCGCATGGTTCGTGACTTGAAGGTTTTTCCTTACGGACGGAATATTGCTGTTGTTATATTGACAGTGATGGAGAGGGACCGTCAAGACACTGCGCAGAAACGTCGGGCGGTCGTCAGGATCGCGGACCCTATGCACGAGGCAAAGAAGGCGCGGGGGAGCGCGAAGGCTGCTGCCTCTGGAAGTAGCAAACCAGTGCCGGCTGCGAAACCGTCCGCCGCTGGGCACATCACCACCGGGCACAGCAAGGCGCCGGCGAGTGCGAAGGCTGCCGCCTCTGGCGGGAGTAAGGCACCCCCGTGCGGGCCCGTGAAAGAATGAAAGCCGCCATCACCGGTGCGACGTGTTGCCGACTTCGGCACGAACATCAGTGTCGATGATTATTTTGTTGGTAAGTGAATTTTTTTACTCGACTAGGCCTTTAACCAGTATCATGGTACAGGATCGGGTGAGGGGCAACTGGCTGTTGTCCCGCCTCCGGTGGCAACCACTTCGCCGACGGCGGTGGTTGGGGTGAAGGGTGCTGCGCGGGACCTGTGGGCCACTTTCTGCGTGAGCGGTGAGATTCTGTCGGCCGCTGCCGCTAAGGACGTGGCGGGCTCCATGTCACAGCGACTCAGGGAAGCGTCGCAGCAGCTGTCACAGCAGCTGAAGCGAGTAAGTTGTGTTGGACTTCGATGTTTGTTGTTTTTATGAGGATTCGGGTCTCATGGGTTGATGTCAGGTGGCTGACTTTGCCGACCACATCGCGTCGGGTGCCTTGACTGCAGACGTTGCTGCCGAGGTCGAGAGTCTCTGGGCATAGCATGTGGACGCTGTGCGGGAGAAGTCGGCTGCGGACAGCAAAAACCGCAGGCTGTCGGAGAAGGTGGCTGCCTTAGAGGCCGAGAAGACGGATCTCCGACGCCAGCTGGCGGAGGAGAGGTGGGATGCAAACAAGTCCATCGCTGATGCGCGGGCTACACAGGCCGAGGCCAAACTGGCACGGGCGGAGGGCAGTCTCGCCAGCCAACGCGCTGAGGAGCTGGAGGCGGAGTTCAATGCCCTGCGCGGAGGTCGAGCGGACGCACGCGCAGTTCGTGGACGCGTACCGGGAGCTGGGTGCGTGGACTGCTGACTTTGAAGTGCCCGGCCAAGAAGCGGGCCTTCGCTTCCTTGAATGGATGTAGGAGGAGATGCTGGTGGTCCCGACCATTGTGACGGGTTTTATGTCCTTCGCCTCCCTCGTCACCTGCGAGGGGGCCGTGAATGCCTTGTCCCGCGAGGGGTGCAGGCATTACGAGGTCTTCGACCAAGCGGACGAAAATTTTGAACGTGAAATCATCAAGGTCGAAGACACTGTGCTGAAGCAGTCGGCGGGGGCACTATTCGATAGGATGTGGGGTCCGCATGGCCGAGAGGCGGTCAAGGAGCGGTCCGACCGGGCGATAGAGCAGGTAAAGTCTGTTTTTTGTGTGGTTATATGTGCGGGTGTGTGTGGTTTTGCTGAATGAGTGTGCTGTTGCTGCAGATGGCGCATGCCAAAGAAGTCGAGGACCTTGGTGGTCTAGACAGCGCGCTGCCTGAGGCCACAGAGGTTGATCCGGTGCCGCCATCTGTTGCCGGTGAAGGCCCCTCAACGACCCCCTCGCCGACTGCGGCCGGTGAAGACCCCGCACAGGCCCCTGCGCCGACGGTCAAAGACGCCTTGAAGGTGGTGGCCGAGCTGGCGGCCAAAGACCCCACTGCCGTGGCCAGGTCTTCACAGGTGGCTGAATAGGTGTTGAGGAGTTTGTAAATTTTGTCTGTGTGATACTGAACCTTGGTTGCTGCGCAGGTTCCGGTTTTGGGCCTGCGCACGCAACCACTACTAACAATGCTATTTTTGTGGCGGCTTCGACCATGGCTGCTGATGACGATTCATTTGGCTTTGTGTCTAAGTGTTTTGAGTCTGATGTTTCTGGGAGTTCGATTGTGTGGACGGAGGAGTCTTCAGACGAGGACCCTCCCATTTCGGCTCCAGCTTGCCTCGTGACTCTGTCCGAGTTGTCCGGACGAGTACGAGGTCCCCTTCGTCGAATTCTCTTGGGACGACTGCGTGGTCACGCCAGGCCTTTGTTTGAGCTTGGTATTTGTTGAGAGCCTGCAGGGCAAAGACATGGTCGTCGTCGATGAGGTCTTTGGAGGTTGGTTCGTCTACGTCGGGGACGGCTAAAGCGCTTGGCCGTGGTGACCCATGTTTGATTTCCTGTGGGGTCATGGCCTCCGATCCGTATAGCAAGCGAAAAGGAGTGAATCCAGTCGCCCGGCATTCGGTCGTGTTCAGCGCCCAGACTGCTTCAGGTAGCAGATCAGCCCATTTACCCTTTTTGTCGTCGAGAAGCATTTTCTTGATGGCAGTGAAAATCTTGTTGTTGGCACGCTCCACGACACCGTTAGGTTGTGGGTGATATACTGAGGCCAAGACAAGCTTGGTGCCAATGGAGAAGCAAAAATCCCTAAAGTTCTGGATGTCAAATTGTTTGCCATTGTCGACTGTGTCACACCCGGCTTTAAGGAACAAAGCCAGGTGCATTTCATACATGCGCCAAGAAGACAACATATATAATAACAGAGTGTATAGAGATAAATGTCACAAAACATCAGAGTACTTATTACATAGCGGAAGACTTATTACAAAATGAAAGAATAAATATAAAACGGACTAAGGATCGTCGGCGCCAATGTCAACTGAGAAACGCCACCTAGATCAGATGATACTCATCGTCTTGTGGCTCCTCCTAAACCACCTGCTCTTCTCCTGTGGGGGGGTGTGAGACAGCAAGGGTGAGCTCACACATGATCATAGCTCAACAAGTTGTGGGGAACCAGTGGACATGAACTCACAAAGGTGGGAGTTCATGTGATGTGTAAGGCTAATCAATGATAGGGGATTAAAGCTGAGCACTGCTTTTAATCAGTTGGTCAAAATTTTATTAGCAGTTACTAAGTGTAAGTAAATACCAAACCATAATAAAAGTAATAGAACAAAATTAATAATAATCCCATGCAATGCAAATGACCAAATTGAATTTAAGTTCCATAATTTAAACATCAGAGAGTCCTGAGCTGCTCATGACCGTGAGCTCGGCTAGTATACCAGTTTTACACTCTGCAGAGGTTGTACCCTTTACCCACAAGTCATGTTACTCATCTACCAAGGGGTCGCGACTCCCATACACCTCTACCTAGGAAGCGCGGCAGGGCAACACTACGAGGCCTTTACAAAGTTCCACTAGCTTCCAAAAACCCGCTACAGTTTATGGGAAGAGCACTTGCAAGAATCCCCCGTCTGACCGCCATCGCAGCTAAATCAACCCAAGAACCTCCTTGCATGCAACTCCCCTACTGTCTTTGCCCCTTTCGGGTAAGGTAGTCTTCCACTAGCTTTCCTAATTAGTCAGCCAAGGGCGTCCCATTAAACCCTTGTGGTGGCACGTGTTACTCAAGTTAAGCTCTATGTTCCAACTAACATTAATGAACTTGACATGAACATAAATAGAATAACAAAAAGAATTGGAACATAGATATAATAAATGATTATCCCAAAACCATGTAAAGCAATAGCAAACTACCCAAGTGATTCAGGGGTAAACAAGGTAATGAGATAAATAATCTAGGGTGACCTATCGGGTCCCATCAAAATTAACCTATGCATGAATACATGATATTAAAGAACATTATTGGGTAAAAAGTGGTCAAGGGCACAACTTGCCTTCAATGAGCTCCTGCTCAGCTACTTCAACCTGCTACTCACCAGGATCCTCGGCCACGGGCTCTAATACTCGCCACAATACAAACAAGCACATTGCATATAGAGAAATTAACATTACACCAAACATATAAACAAAATACACAGTAATAATCTACACATTAAAATAAAATTCTAGGAACAGGAATCATAATTTTTGGAATTATAGAATTTAAGTTATGAATTTTCAAAGGTTTTATGTGTTTAAAATAGGATTAAGTGAGAAATAACTTTTCCTACTGTTTTCATGGTAAAACAGAGACACTATAGAGAATAATCTTTCAAAATTTTAGAGACTGGAATGAACCAATTTGGAGTTCATATGAATTTTCTATGAATTTAGCAAGTTTCTGCAATAAATTTAATACTAAAATTCGTTTTCTAATTGATTTTATGAATATTCTCTACTGTCTGGCCCCCGCCTCACTTTCCAAAAAGTCAAGGGGGTTAATACAAAAGAGTACCAAGACTCAGCGCACTATGCATTCGGATGGCGGGTTGATTGCTTTGTTTCACGGGGACTCTTTTACAAAACGCGCGGCCGAAGGGGTATCTTGCAATCTCGGCCGCACGATCGCCAATGGACGCTACAGATTAGATCTAGCGGCCCTGAACTGGTACGCTCTAATAGCCGCACAAATTTAGATCTACAGTACCGATTTAAAACAGGGGAACACGCCCTGGACGCGCACGATCCCGATCGGACGGCCACCGCTACGCCCTCCCGAATCGGTACGCATAATCTAATCAACACCGTCGGTGAAAGATCCAACGGTTGAAAACCTCACACGCCCACATCTAATCATAGCCGTACATCTCCGCATCAACGGGCCATGTTCTTCCCCTACCTCCCAATCGAGTGAACGGCGGCGCCAACCACACCTCCACGGCGGCACCATTGCCGGCGCCCAGCCAAACTCCGAACCACGCGCCCAAACACCGATTTGATTGCAGCAACACGTAGCGGTTATCAACACGATGCAGAAGAGAGGTCGCTCACCGAGAGATTAGAAGCGCCCTGATCCACCCACGGGACGCGGCGGGTCAAGGTGGGCGGCGATGAATTCCGAGCGTTTGGGTGGACGATTAAGCGCAATAGTTCACGCCAACGATCTCCACACACCGATGAACGAGCCCGACACCTCACTGGCCACCAATCGGCGATACAGAGCTGGGTCAACGGTGGCGGATCTCTCCCTCTGATGGTGGCGTCTGCCTTTGGTGGACAAGGCGGCGTGGAGCAGTACGGGCGAGCAAGAAGAGTTGCGGAGGCGCATAGGGTTTTATTCCCCCACGACGCGGCGAGCTTAGACCCGCCATTCCGCAATTCCCGAGAGGACCACGCGCGACGGCAATTCCACGCGAGTCTGTTAAGGCGAAGAGGAACGAGCTGACACGGGTGCCCCACCAGTCAGGGACTTGGTCCATCTAACGGTGAATCTCGCCAACGAGCGCATGGGAGCGCGGAAGTAGCTGACCAGAGGGGCCGCGTGTTAGAGGGATATCAGGGGCGCGCGCGGTGAAGGATCCGTAGGTGGGCCAAAATGTGGGGATTCCAGCCCAGGTAGGTTTTATTCTTTTTCTTTTAGGTTCTAATTTATTTCATGATTATTTGAATCCAAATTTGAACTTGAATGTGAGTTTCAGCTTTGGGTTAATTATACAAATTCAAAATCTAGTCTTGGAATAATATATTTTTAATTATTTATTTTATCCACACAATACTTATTTTCTTTTCCCTTCTAAATTCTACAATTTCTTTCAAATCTTAAATTCCCATTTGGGTATTAATGTAATTCTTCTCTCATTATTTTATGTTGTCACAGAATGCACACACAAAAATAAAATCCCAGCATGATGCAAGTTTTAATGGCATATATTTATTTATTTTTAATTAGTTATTTGTTTCTAGATAAGGTGTTCACATGAAATGATAGACATGAGTAACACATATAGATATCGAGCCATATACTTTCTCATTTTAGACTCTGCTTACAAAGTGGGTGTTACAGACTGTGAGCTCAGACGAGACTCCAAATCGGCAGATAATGTTTTGCCAGAAAAATTTCTGGGCAGTCTTCGACGTTATTGTGGATACTGCCCTTGCCTCGATCCACTTGGTAAAATAGTCGACGGCGACGAAGGTGAACTTGAGGTTCCCTTGTGCCGTGAGTAATGGCCCGACAATGTCTAGCCCCCAGCGTTGAAGTGGCCATGTGTGGGCGATCAGCTTTGTGAATTGCGAGGGGTTGCCCAAATGGGGAGAGAACTTCTGGCAGGCTTCGCACGACCTCGTGACTTGATTTGCGGTGCAGATTATAGTGGGCCAGTAGAAACCTTGACGGATCACCTTGCCAGCGAGGGCCCTAGGCCCCGAGTGGGAGCCGCAAGTGCCGCTGTGGACTTCGTGCAGGATCTGGAGGGCTTCGGTCTCTGTGACACATTTGAGCATGGGTTGACTGATCCCTTTCTTGTATAGCTGGCCCTCAATAAGTGTGAAGTCCCGGCTTCAGTGTTTGAGGCGCTTGGCCTCGTTGACATCACCTGGATGGTAATATCCTTGCAAGAACAGGATTATTGGGGCCCGCCAGTCTTCGGCCATGATGAGGTTGACGATGCGATGGCCCTCGGCGTTGGTGGTTATTTGCGAACCCTCTGGGTTGCGGACAACTGGTGTGCCAATGACATGGTAGAATACGTCGGAGGGTAGGGCTTCGCCTCTAGCTGCTGCTTTGGCTAACGCGTCGGCTTCTTCGTTCCTGGCACGATCCACATGCTGCAGGGTGAAACCCTTGAATTGTTTCTCAAGACTACGAACGGCCGAAAGGTACTGCAGAAGTGCGCGGTCTTTTGCTAAATAGTCTTTTTCGATCTGGCCAGCAATGTCTTTGGAGTCTGTCTTGATTATGCAGGTGGTCACGCTGAGTGCTTTCAGCTTGCGAAGGCCCAGGATAACGGCTTCATATTCTTCTATGTTATTTGTGCACCTGTCGGATTTCAGAGCGAAGCTGAGGCGTGCTGCGTATCTGTGCTTGACGCCGGTGGGTGATGTGATAATTGCAGCCGCGCCTGCCCCCGCATGGCACCATGCGCCATCACAGTGGATGGTCCACACCTTCTCTGAGGGCTCTTCTTGCTGCCGTGCCGGCCCTGTCGAGTCGACGATGAAATCTGCGAGGACTTGTGACTTGATTGCTGTCCTAGGCTCGAAGGTGATGTGGTATTCAGAGAGTTCGGCTGCCTATTTGGCGATACGGACGGACGCCTCCGGATTTCTGAATAGTTCACCGAGTCCGCTGTCCGTGGTGACCCGCACCTTGAACGCTTTGAAGTAGTGGCGCAATTTGCACGATGCCATGACGACGGCGTAGGCAATTTTTTCCAACTCCGTCATGTTGCATTTGGAGGTCGTGAGGACTTCAGAGACATAATAAACTAGACACTGCTGAGTTGTGCCCTCTCTATCCTACTCTTGGACCAATGCTGCGCTGACTGCATGTGGCGAAGCTACAACGTAGAGCAACAGAGGTAGCAAGGGGTCGGGGCTTGTAAGGGTTGCCAGTTCTGACAGGTGCTGTTTGAGTGATGCGAAGGCTGCCGCTTGCTCTGGTCCCCATGCAAAGTCTTTTGCGCCGCGTAGCATCTTGAGGAAGGGTAGGCTTCTCTCTGTGGACTTGGAAATGAATCTGTTGAGGGCGGCCAATCTGCCTGTCAGGCGTTGGACATCTCTGGTTGACTACGGAGTCATCATGCTGATGATAGCCTAGATCTTGGTTGGGTTGGCCTCGATCCCGCGATGCGACACCAGGTAGCCCAGTATCTTCCCCTGGCGAACTCCGAAGACACACTTTTCGGGGTTTAGGCGAAGTCGTGCTTCCCGCATGTTCGCGAATGTTTTTGTGAGGTTGGCTAGATGATCCTCTTTGTTTTTGCTAGCGACGATGATGTCGTCCACATACATGAAAATGTTCCGGCCTACTTGGCTCTCGAGCACCGTCTTGGTGAGGCGAGAGAAGGTGGACCCAGCGTTCTTTAGTCCCTCTGGCATTCTGACGAAGCAAAACATGCAGAAGGGTGTGATGAAGCTGGTACTGGCCTTATCTTCCTCCTTCATATATATTTGGTGATAGCCAGAGAAGCAGTCGAGGAGAGACATGACTTCGCATCCGGCCGCACTATCCACGATCTTGTCGATCCGAGGCAGGGGAAATTATCCTTGGGGCAGGCCTTATTGAGGCTGGTGAAATCGATGCACATCTGCCATTTGCCACTCTTCTTTTGCACCATGACTACGTTAGCAAGCCACGTAGGGTAGGCGACTGGCTCGATGAAATTGGCTTCAAGCAGGCGGTGAACCTCGTCTTTAGCGGCTTCTGCTTTTTCATCAGTCATTTTGCGCAGCCTCTGCTTCTTCGGCCGCACCGAGGGGTCGATGCCCAGACTGTGTTCGATGATAGTGCAACTGACTCCGACCAGGTCGAGGGCAGACCAGGCGAAGACGTCCTTATTTCTAGAAAGACAGGAGATGAGTCTCTCCTCGTCTTGCGAAGTCAGGTCTTCGCTTATAATGACTGTTTGCTTGGGCGTCGCCGGGTCGAGGGGAACTGTCTTCGTTCCATCGTTGCTTTGTAGCTATGCCTTTTCATGCTCGTTGGTGGTTGGGCGGGTAGCCTCGGGGGCTTCGTGCTGCGTTGTAAGATAGTGTACGTTCCATTGCCCTGGAACAAAGTCTCTTTCAATGTTGCGCACGGTCTGCTGGTTGCCATAGACTGTGATCACATCATGCGGACCCGAGATTTTCATGCACAGGTAAAGTCCGTGAATGGCCACTTCAAACTTGTTGATGGAGCCTCGACCCATTATGGCATTGTATGGGTATACCAAGTCGACGATGTCGAACGTGACCTGCTCATTTCGTGCATTGGGTGCTACACCGAAGGACAAGGGTAGCTCTATGTTGCCCACAGGAAAGGTGCCCTTGCTGCCGAAGCCATATAGGGGGTTGTACGAAGGCTTAAGCAAACTGTGGCTGATGCCAATGCGGTCGAAGGCGTGGAGGAAAATGATGTCCGCCTGGCTGCCGTTGTCAACTAAGACTTTGTGTAGGTCCCAGCCTGCCATGCTACAATTGATTACCATGGCGTCAATGTGGGGTGCGCTGCGCAGGTCGACATCTCTGGCGTCGAAGGTCAACGGCACGTGGGACCACTTCGTTTGCACGACTAGGCCAGTGATGGCGACGTGGTTGATGCTTTGGTAGTGGTCCCTCTTTTGTCACTTCGTGTCGAAGTCGACGCTGGACCCCCCGGTGATCATGTGAATGACTCCATGATACGGCTGATCAGCGAAGTCTTCTTGTTTTGGTGGTTGGGGGTGATTTGGGTGGTGGATGTTTGGCTGATGCGGGTGCGGAGGTGGTAGAGGAGGTGGTACGACTTGTACCTCCTGGTGGTGTTGGTATGCGTGGTTATGTGGATGGTGAGCGGGGCCATGGTTGTATGGTTGTGGGAGGTGGTGTTGATATGTGTGCGTGACAACTCTTTGGTTGTCGGCTGGTTGTGCCCGGGACATCTTATCCTTGGTGGCCTTTGTTTCCGGGCAGTCCCTCGTTGGGTGCGCGCAGTCTTCGCCGTGGAACAGGTAGTAAAATCTACGCGGCTGCTGCGCCCGTCCTCGGCCCCGACCACGGGTGCCGTTGCTGCGTCCCTGGGGGTGATCTTGACGGCGAGGGGGCTCACCGGCAGGGTGCTGGTTGGCAATGTTATGCACCTGCTGCTGACTGTGGTTGTCCCGACTGGAGTGTGCCTGCGAAGGTCTTGTCCAAGTTCGGCTGGACTGCGGAGGGTCCTTAGGTTTCCTCTGGGACTCGACCTTGTGCTGGTGGAGGTCTTCGGATCTGGCATATTTTTCAAACAGCTAATAGAGCTCTTGGAGGTTCTTGGGTGGGTCCCTGATGCAGTGACTATAAAGGACGCCCGCCCGAAGGCCACTGATGGCGTAGTGAATGGCAATTTGGTCGTCGACCGAAGGCAGTTGTGACTTAAGAGTCAGGAACTTGCGGTAGTACTCCCGCAGGGTTTCTTTCTCTAGCTGCTTGCAGAGTGATAGTTCGGCCAGGGCATCAGTGTCTGGGCAGTACCCTTGGAAGTTGAGCAGAAATTTGTCCCAGAGACTTCTCCAGGAGTCGATGGACAACGGGGGCAACCTAGTGTACCAGGTTAGGGTCGGACCCTCGAGGGCAATGATGAAGGACTTGGCCATCATGGCGTCGTCCCCTCCGGATGATGCGACAGTGACTTGATAGCTCATGATGTACTGTGCTCGGTCAGTGCTGCCGTTGTACTTGGGGTAGGTCCCTGCCCTGAAGTTGGCGGGCCATGGTGACACCTGCAGTTGTGGTGCCAGGGGGCTTCGCTCATCAAGGTAATTGATGCCTTGGAAAGCTGCGGCGTGCGGGACGAAGGGTCCGCGCTGAGGAACGAATAGGTCTCCGACTGGCACGCGCTGCTGGAGGGGTGGGCCGTGCTGCAGATCATGTTGGCCTTCGTGCTTCATGAGCGTAATCTCCTGCTCAAGCTCTTGAGCCCTCTGCTCCTCATCTCGTATCATTTGGCACACCTTGGCCTGCGCAGAGACACGTTGGTGCTTGGCCTCGAGGATTTCTTTCTGCTTCTGGAGGTTGCGGTTTTTGAGGCGTAGGGCCCGTAGCTGTAACTGTTCTTCTGCGGAGACGCTGAGGACCTCGCCGTCCTCTGTTGCGTCCTCGCCCTCTGTGGAGCGAAGCCTGGGGGTGGCACTTGTGGCTGCCCTTCGGAGCTGCAGGTGCGGAGGGTGCCTTCTGGAGTGTGTTGATCGTTGCATTGTCTCTTACTGTGTGCTTCGTCTTCGCCAGCTCCTTGGTGGGTGTTGTCGGCGAGGGCCTTGCCCTTTTTCTCAGCTAGCAGTGCTACCTTCGCTGCTTCATCGATGGATGGGGTTGCCTTCGAATTAGCTCTTTTGGGTGCCATCGCGGGTGGTTTGCTCGTAGCACGAACGGTGGGCACCAATGTTGGAACTTGCGCTCCTGTGCAAGTTGATCCAACGGGGGAGTGAGATAGATGTAAACACGGTTTAACTCGAGACGGCAATTGCTCTATTAATCTAGCCTCTCAAGGGTACTATAGGGGGTATTTATAGGTGGCTGAGCACCCAACGTCTTGATGTAAGGATGCATGTGCCCTCAGACACCTGGACTATCCCCGGAATATTCCCATAAGGGAGTGTTACAGACTGTCATTACAGAAAAGCCATTACAAATCAGGCCCGTAACCCACTCCTCCGCGCGGGGCCTGTTGAAATGGGCCGAATCCCACGTGGGCCTCTAGGTTGGGTGAGGGCAAGGGAAGGGGTGACTCCATCGTAGTCCTTCGTCTTGCGGTGTAGAGGACAAAGGGTGGACCTTGTAACACCCCAAGTGTTACTTAGGGTTTTCACTCAAGCCTACACTATTGAACTCATCATCACATGTGGTTTAGTTTGAGCAAAAGACACCAAACTTGGGGGTCATGATCCTATGTAGGTGTAACCCATCTTAGAAGTCATGCTTTGGCCTTATCATGCACCTAAAGAGGAGAGAATGACTCAAACCCTAATTCAACTCCCTTAGGCAAAGGGAGCCCTAGAGGGGATTATGGCAAAAGGGCTATATAAACCACATTATCATGAATTGGGCTAAGCATAAAAGTTATAGTACACTTAATACTCTAAAAACATAGAAATAAAGTGACCCCAAAATTATGTCAGAAAGCCCCAAAGAGAAGAACATAAAAGAAAATCAGGTTTTTCTCAAGTTCTAAACCAGCCCTCTTTTAAAGATCAAACATGTTCACCTTTTTCCAAACCTCAAAACCATATGGCCCAATTGACAAAATGGCGCCTAAAGACCCCTAGAACACTCTGGAAAAATTTGAAAACAAACCTAATCAGTTTGACATGTTTTGGCGCCCATTTTCACCCGACAAGTCTGGTCGGACAGACCCAACTTCACCTCCTCGTAACTTCCCAACCCGAGGTCAAATCCACTTGAGCACTGCATTAGATACAAATGGTATACAACAAGGAAGAAATCTTATACAGGGATTTTGGATAGATACGAAGAGATCACGGGCCAATCGACGCTTGAAGATGACCAGAACAAATGCTGCCACGTGCTCAATGCCTTGTCTGACCGACCGAGCGCGCACTGGCCGCTGCCGCGCGCGCCCCCGCGTTTGGTCGGCCACCCCCATGCCCACGCCCGTACCGTGCCCACAAGCAGCTATAAAGCCCACCCCCATGCACGGCCATCTTCCCCGTTACCTCCTCTGCACCGCGCCTAACTCTCCAGAGCTCGCCCGCAGCTCCGGTGACCTCCCCGCGACCCGCCAGAGCCGCCCGAGGATGCCCGCCATGGCCAAACCTTTCCCGCCCACCTCCGCTCGATCCGAGCCCTCGTATAGCTTCCCCAGGAGGCCGTGGAGCTTGCCCGAGCTTGAGCCGAGGACCAGCCCCACCGAAATAGTGCAATCGTGCTCGCTGGAGTTGTGAATCCGCCGGAGTACGTGGACCAGGTAATCCACTGAACCATTTCTCAATCCCTTGCGCTCATGGCCTCTACGTCGCCCAGTGGAGCTCCTCGTGCACTTTGATTGAACCCTACTATCGTGGTTTGGCCGGAGCAGGAGCCGCCGACGACCTCCGCCGCCTGCGCTCGTGGCCAGAGTAGCTCCAGCCACCACCGACGCCGACCCGCACACCGACGTGACCGCCGTGACCTCCCTGACGTCACTGACCACCCTGCCAGACCTCTACTGCCGCCGGTAAGCCGCGCCGCCGTGATCCTTGCCTCGGTTACTGTTTCAGCCAGCCAGGGAGTGCAGGCTAGGTTTAGGTTAAGTCGAGGGGGTTTTGTGCAAGGTCAGTGACTCATGCAAATAGTGGACCGAGGGCTGTTTTGTGAGAGAAAAGGGGGAGAAAACCCAGGGACTTCAGCGCAAATATGTATTTCTTTTCCATTTCGAATTTACTTTTCTTTTCAATATTACAGAGAACTTAATAAATGCATAACTTGAAGAATAATCATCCAAAATTTGTCAAACCAATTTTGCTAGACTTTGTGAAATATAAACTTTCTGGCAAAAATAGTAAACCCCATGGTTCCTATAATGTTTTCTAGAGTTTTGATTTAAATAAGAAAAGTGCCCAAAACTTAATAATAAAAGGAAAAACAGAAATATTGTTAGACCAGGGTTGGGAAAAATAGTGGAGACACTAACCTAGTAGTTACATTGTTTAAAATTAATAAACACCCCAGTATCAAGGTTAAGAAAGATTTATCCACTAAACCTTGTTTATGCTCAAACTTAAAAAAATGAAGAAAAGGGGTTGAAAATGGGCCCCAGGGGGCAACCATATTTTTCCTAGCATGACTAAGTGATGTAGTTCACAAGAAAAATTTGTTGAACCATAGTCCAGTGAAAAGAAATTGCACTCACATTTATTCATGGAAAATAGGGAAAACTTTGAAAAATCATCAGAAAATAATCCTAAGGAGAAAACACCCCTACCTTAGGAATGACTGCTCTTGTGCTAAGAAGAACCTAGGAAAAATACAAGTTCTGTTGTTTGATATTTTTCAAATAACAAGTTAGTTATAAGTGTCTTTTTGGCTTTAAACTTTAGAAAATCATAACTAAATAACCACTAAGTAACCCTCTGTGATTTTTGGCACAGAAGCATGTTATTACCCATAGATACCAGTAAAAATAACTCTTGGTACAGAACCCACACCTAGGTAAGAGTTGTAGTGCAAAGTAACCCTTCTGCCCCAAACTTTTGTTATTTTTGTCCAGGGCATACTCTATTTATTTTTTATCTCAAATTTATAGGACAGACTACAGTGACCAATATTAACCCACTGTAATTTTAACAGAATTTTTGGAAATTTTGAAATCACTGTTGTAGTTCAAACCCACCTTAAAAGCATAAAAAGCCAATAAAGAGAGGAATTAGTAGTGGAGATTAATGTTACCTTGACCAAATCAGCAAAACCCTTGAGTACCTAATAGAACCTTTAAAGGGCAATCCAAGTCTTAATCCACTATGTTTGCCTCTAAGCAAAACCTCAAACCTAAATTACTAAGCATAAACCACTGAGAGCTTTTTATAACAAGGAAACCCTAAGTTATCAACTAACTTAGCTTTTTCTTCACTATGCATAATAGTTACTAAACTCTGCATATCATAGCATACATATATCTTATTCATTACATTCTATAGATTGCAACCTCGCTGACGGGGAGTACATCCTCGTGCTGGAGCAAGGAGTTGCTCAGGAGGTAGCCCAGGATCCAGCACCAGAGCCTGCCATCGAGGATCTGTCTGCCCCAGCTTTGGAAGGCAAGCCCCGGTTTTATGCATAACCCACTTATTATGCTATTTTACTACACTTATTGTTTATAGGTTTGAAATGTGCACTTAAGTGTAGGAGTTGTTTGGAACCTAAGTTGCATGAACTCAGGTTTTTCCCTTGTAATGGATACTAGTATGCTAGGTCGAGTAGCTGCTTTACTAATTAGGGATCTCGGTAGAAATCGAGTGATTTTTCTAGCACTCGCGTGAGGTCTGGAATTGGTTGTATCCATTTTTATATCAGAATGATGATGGTCTGCGGACACGGATCCATGGGGATGCGTGGTCTACGAGATGAAATTGGAATAAGGATGAACATGCGGATACCTGAGTCAAGCGTTTGAACGTACTAAACACATGTCGAGAAATATGGTAAATCGGTAAGCCTAGTACCTGAGTGAACCTGCCCGCAGACTTTGCCCCTCACGCGACCAGAGACATGGTCTCCCATTCCGGTTATGGTGGGTACAAGTGCGGTCACTGCACGACGGCAGTCGGGGTCAGTGAGGCATTATACGCTAAGGCGGTGAGCCCTGATCTGTTGCCAGGGAATCGATGAGGACGGTTGAGGTGTGTGGGGACGGAGTGCCTCACCATGTCGTGTGTTTAGGTTTACCTTGCAAGGATAAAAACTCGATTCGAATCGTCTGCTTCTCGCAGCTAATGAGACTGCTTGATCCATTGTACTACATTGAGTAACAAGTGGAAATGTGATGATTTGGCAAAAGATGTTGATTGCTAATTTGCTTGATACCATGAATGATTAGATAGTACACATTTAGTCTTAAGAGAGTCACACTAAAACTTGAAAAGCTAAAACTTGATTTTAGACTCAGCTAGTGCTTTTGGCAAACCAAACCCCTCAGCCAAACAGCTGCATGTCTAGAGGTAGAGGAGTAGACTCCTCACACCGGGTAAGTCTAGCCGAGTATTAGTATACTCAGCCTTGCTTGTGGCATAATTTTTACAGGTTCCCTGGAGGACATGGTTGCTGGAGTGACTTGGCCGTCCACCATGCCAACGGGTTGGACCGTCGAGTGGGACCCTACCTTGGCTGAGGAGGAGCATGAGGAGTGATGGGACAGGCTTCCCCATCCCTCCATTCATTTATCATTAGTTTTATTCCGCTGCATCCCGAACAATGATCACTACTTTTGCTAAAACTCCGATGATGTAATAAATTTAATACTCCTTAATGTATGGTTTTATGTTTTATTGTATTTGCTCTGTGCCTCACCTTCGAGTGAGTACGTGGTACTTGATCCTGTTAGTGGCCTCGTTGGACTAGATCCGAGGAACTGACGTTTTATTCCTATTTAAGTGTGGTCTAGCCTTTAAGGTGGGACTTAGGCACTTAAGTTGGAATAATTCGGGCGGTTCCACCACAGCTGGTATCGGAGTTTGTACCACCACAAAGGAATCAATAAACTGTAAATACCATCCTTTTCAAAAGTAAAACTTGTTAGAAACAAATGTTGGATAGATCGTCAGGACGATAAGGATAGGCCTAGGACGAGAAGCCTTAGGATAATAGAAGGGTAGCTAGGTGGCAATTTGAGTAAGCCCTACAGGCTACTATAGGGGACAGGAGTTTTCCCTATCCCCTCTGAGTTGAAATAAAGTCACTTAGGACGAGCATGCATGCATCATTTAATCAAATTACTGGTAATTAGCTATGAGCTTTAAAAATGCTATGGGAAATGACAACCGAAGATTAAGTGCACTCCATGACCTCAACACAACCTTAGAAAAGCCAGGCTTTGATTCCCTTTTATTTTTATAATTCTTTTTCTTTTTCGCTTATGCTTAACCGTACACAGATGACTTCTCACGGATCCTCGGATGGAGGGAACGCACATTCCCACACGGACGGACTTGCACGAGAGGGTTTTCCCAGTATCTTGTGGGAGGTACTTCAGGGAGCCGGTTATACGACGCCTCCCTAGTATGCGGTGTAGCTATTCGAGAAGCACCAAGTGCCCCACTGTAGGGTGAGGATGACCCTAGAGCCTCATCCCTTACAGCCAGGCTGGCGTTCGTTGGACTCCGAGTCTTTCGGATACCGGGCTGAGGATACTATCGAGGTAATTGCTCTCCACGGGCTAACGACTTTCTGTGGTTTTCACCCCTTGGAGCTGTCTACTCATCCCATTGGCTTGTTCCCCGCTGACAATGAGGACGATCCAATGTGGAAAGATCGAGTGGAGCATGCCAAGGACATATGGGCTCTTTACCCAGGGCAGACCGCTCACTTGACAGTGCGATGCAAGAATGCTCTGTATCGTCTGCAGGTGATGCGAGGAGAGGCAATGTCTCAGCTAATGGCATTACTGGAGGCTACTAAGATCACCTTGGATAACAGAGAGGAACTTGTGGTAGACCTGTCCATGGAGTTGGTGGAAAAGGACCTGTAGGTGGAATAGATGTCCAACAAGATCCAGGAGCTTGAGGAGCTAGTGGGAACCAGGGAGAACACCATTGAGGTTCTCGAGGATCAGCTCATCAACACTCAGCAACAACTTGCGAAGGCTAACCAACATTTGGATATGCACCAACAGGAGATCCAGGACATGGAGGCCAACGAGGATGTCGACATCGAGGGAGGAGAGGAGCCGGAGCCCGCATCTAGTCTGGACACTGCTGGCTCAGGGAGACCACCTTCCCCCGAGTCGAGCATTGCCTCGTTTGCTCACTAGGTTGCAGAGATAGAGCTAGAAGTGGGTGGGTAGAACTCCTCGGAGCTAGCTTAGCTTTTGCACCCTTGGGGTACTAGGCTAGACAGAGTTGAGTCTTTTGGGTCACTAATGTAATTGTAACAAACTCTTTTGGAAGTTTGGATGATGAATGATGTCAGCTTTAATTTATGAAGAAAAGATTTATGCCATGTAAAATATTTTTATGAATTATGCAAGAAATGTTAGCCTTGTCCTTTCAAATCTGTCACCACATATGAATCCTGACATTCGAAATATGATATTGAGAGCACCTTTAATTTTTTCAGATGGCAGGAAGGGCGCATCATGGACAGAATGAGCGCATTCCTCCACCACCGCCACCGCCTCCTACCATGCAAGAACTGATGGCTCAGCAGAATGAGATTCTGCGATAGCTGGCTCAGCGTCAGCCACCACCACAGCACTATGGTGGTGGTGATCACCATCAGCGTCCCCCAGCAGCGGCCACTTATTAGGAGTTCCTCAGCACTCAGCCGCCGTTGTTCAGTCGGGCAGAGGATCCACTTGATGCTGATGTGTGGATCAGGGTAGTGGAATCCAAATTCCCATTACTTACCGGCAATTGTTCAGATGCGGCCAAAGTTCGTTTTGCCACTCAGCAGCTTCGCGGACCCGCGCGAACATGGTGGGATCACTTTCTCGCTATGCGACTAGATGGCCACGTGGTGGAATGGAGAGAATTCAAGGCAGCTTTCAGAGGGCATCATATACTAGCAGGCATTATGGATCGCAAGCTTAATGAGTTTCTGGCACTCACTCAGGGAAATCGGATAGTGTTGCAGTATGCTCAGGCCTTCAATGACCTGTGCCAGTATGCCGGATATCACACAAACACTAATGAGAAGAAGAGGGATAGGTTCAGGAGGGGGCTCAGCACTAAGCTCCACGACCGTCTCAACACCGTCAGGGCTAACAGTTACAATGAGTTAGTCAACATGGCCATTTCCTAGGAGGACTGCATCACAGCCCGTCAGGCCGAAAAGAAGAGAAAGATCCCTATGGCAGGATCATTAGCTCACCCACAGCGCTTCAGGATTGTATCTGACACTCAGAATAGGGGACCTCAGCAACAGCAAGGACGTTGGGTGATTCGACCACAGCAGCAGCAGCAGGCACCCAACCGCTCTTAGCTCCCAGTTCAGAGGAACAACAATCAGCCGCAGCAGCAATAGTACCGTCAGGCCAATGACAACAAATGTTTCACTTGTGGTAACACTGGACACTACGCCAAGAATTGCCCTAGAAATCAGCAGAGGCAGGGACAGAATTCTAACCAGAACCAAGGCAAGAGGCAGAAGGTGCAAGTGAGACAAGGGAGGCTGAACTTCACCACCATGACTGATATTCTAGAGGGAGCACCCGTCTTGACTGGTTTCTTTTCAGTTTTGAATTATCCTGCAATCATTCTTTTTGATTCTGGTGCATCACATAGTTTTATCAGTACCAAATTTAGTGCCAAGTGCCAGTTACCTTTTCACCACACAAATGGGGGTATTACAATTTCTACACCCGGAGGCATGGTTGCCACCTATCAGCTCAATAGACATGTACCAATCAGGTTGGGTACTTCATATTTAAAACCACTCTCCTAATCATGGGATTGGATAGTGTGGATATCATCCCGGGGACTGATTGGTTATCGCGACACCATGCGGTAATCAATGTCGCAGCCAGGGCCATGGAGATCCATTCTCCACTGGATGGAGACATCACCCTGTACCTACCCGACCAGGGATGTACCCGTTCCTGTGCTTTCGCTATGATGGAGTCACAGGTTGAGAAAATCCCAGTGGTCTATGACTACCTAGATGTTTTTTCGAATGAGTTACCAGGAATGCCACCCGACAGAGACATAGAGTTCGCGATCGAATTACAACCCGGAACTGCACCTATATCCAAGAGACCTTATAGGATGCCTCCAGCAGAATTGGCGGAGTTGAAAAAGCAGTTGCAAGAATTGTTGGACAAGGGGTTTATTCGCCCGAGTACTTCTCCATGGGGGTGTCCCGCCTTATTTGTAAAGAAGAAAGACGAGAGTCTCAGATTGTGTGTTGACTACCGCCCTCTCAATGCGGTGACCATCAAGAATAAGTATCCATTGCCCCGCATTGATGTATTGTTTGACCAGTTAGTGGGAGCCAAGGTATTCTCCAAGATAGACCTTCGCTCTAGCTACCATCAGATCAAGATCAGGGCCAGTGATATTCTGAAGACGGCTTTCTCTACCAGATATGGGCTTTATGAATACCTGGTGATGTCTTTCGGGCTGACCAATGCCCCGGCTTATTTCATGTATTTGATGAACTCAGTATTTATGCTAGAGCTGGATAAGTTTGTGGTGGTCTTCATTGATGATATTTTGGTTTATTCCAAGAATGAAGCCGAGCACACTAAGCATTTGCATACCGTACTTCAGAGGCTGCACGACCATCAGTTGTATGCTAAACTGTCCAAGTGTGAATTCTGGCTGAGGGAAATCAAGTTTTTGGGTCACACCATTTCTCAGAATGGGGTATCAGTTGATCCTGAAAAAGTACAAGAAGTGATGAATTGGAAACCTCCTACCACAGTACGGCAGATCCGTAGTTTTCTAGGATTGGCAGGGTATTATCGGCGATTTATTCCGGATTTCTCCCGGATTGCCAAACCCATGTAATACTCAAAATTCTAAATAAAGAATATAGAGAGATCTTCTCATTTTATGTGCCTTATTTGCATCATAAAAAAGCACACATCTAATTGAGAGTGATTAATTAAAACCAATAATACCAAAATAAAAGAAAATGCATCATGTGGAGTTTTTATGTTTGTGCATTAAATAAAATAATAATAATAATAATAATAAAGATAATAAGATAATAAATGCTAGAAGTTAAATCAAACCCTAAATTAAAAATTAGGGTTTTTGAAAATGAGAAGAGGAGGAATGATATAAATAATATAGTTATATTTCCAAAGTTGGTATTCATAATTTCATAATATGATGGAGAATAAATTTGGAACAACTTTGAATTTAAAATTCGAATTCAAACTATACTTAGAAATGAAGAAAATAGGAAAAGAAAAGATAAAAAAAGAGAATGAAGGCTTCATGGGCTGGATAACACCTTTCTGGCCCATTAAACCTTTCACACCCGCGCGGCCCACTACACATGCCCCTCGCACGCGCGCGTCGCGGTGTGAGACACCGACTGGTGGGACCGGGCCAACAGGCGCTCGCTGCCGACTCGCGCCCTCTCTGGCTTGCGGGCCCCGCTTGTAAGCTGCCCACATTCCCCTTTCTTCGCTCGCGGGCGCGTAACGACTGCCGCGAGAGCTCCGGCTAGCTGACTCGCTGACCTTCCCTCAGTCATCGCTCTCGACCTGGATATAAGCCCCCTGGATGCATCCGCCGCTCCTACCTATCCGTGCTGGAGAGTCGCCGAGCGCCACCATACTGACCAGCAGCTGGGGCGGGGTAGAGGAGAGAGGTTGTGCTCCGCCGTGGGGGAAATCCCCTGCCGCGCAGTCGTCTGCCCCGTGAAGTGCACGGGGACCTTCCTCAAGTTCTGGGAAGGGCGTGTGGGGCTGCGCTACTCGTGATCAACTGCCGGTTTTGCTCCAATTCCTCGCCATCGTATCGCACACCGCCTGGATCCGCCGCTCGCTGTGGCCAAGACTGTCTGCGTTGAATCGTGGGGTAAGTACGCATTCACCGCATTCATCTTGCTTAGGGAATCGAGTAGGGCTTCTCGGATCAGAGCGTTGCGCGCGGGGCTAAGCTTTGGGATGTCCCAGCCATGGCGCCGCCGCGCTGGGAAGCCGTGGCGCCGCCACTGCTGTTCGGAGTTGACCGGGGGGGCCGTCAGCCGCTGGATGGCGAACGGATGGTTGGGATTAAAAGGGGGGGGGGATACCGCTTCGGTTGTAGATCCGAGCCGTCGATCCTCCAATGTATGCATCAGATTAGATTTAGGTTCTTTAAATCGTGACCGTGGGATGTTGATCGGGTGGTCACGCGGATGTGGGGTTGGTTCACACGTGATCCATTCCTGGCCTCTGGATCTAATCTGGACGGCCGAAAATCAATCATACCCCTTCGCGGGTACTTTTGTTAAAGAGTCCCCGAGGAAAGCAGTAATCAACCCGTCGTCCAGTGGAACTGTTCTCTGTGTCTTAGGTAATTTGCGCAGAGACCCCTGCCTTCTCTGAAAATTGAGGCCCAGTCCAGAGAATATATAAAATAGGTAAATAAATACAGAAATTGATTTTTAATAGAAAAAGAATTCCTAAAACTTGTTTATTGCATAGAAAATTCATTCTAGCTCCAAATTGAACCATTCCAGTTTCTAAAATTTTGTAATAATATTCTCTATCACCTAGTGTCTCTGTTTTGACATGAAAACAGTAAGAAAATTTATTTATCATTTAATCCTATTTTAATCACATTAACCCTTAGGAAATTCATAACTTGAATTCTATAACTCCAAATTTAGTGATTCCAGTTCCTATGATCTCATTTTAATGTGTAGATTTTTACTGTATATTTTATTTACATGTTTGATGTGATGTTAATTTATGCTATACTATGTATGTATTGTGTTGATGCGAATAGACGAGCAAGCCACTGTGGAAACTGAGGTTCAACAAGTAGAGCTAGCTGAGCAGGAGCTCATTGAAGGCAAGTTGTGCCCTTGATCACTTACTTTTCCCAGCCATGTTCTTATTAATTTTAATGATCTGCATAGGTTAATTTTGATGGGATCCTTTAGGTTACCCCAGTTTTGGTTATCTTTATACCTTGTTCACCACTAAAATATTTTTGGGTAGTACTTGCTATTGCTTTATGTGGATTGGGTATGGAGATACACTATTCATGATTATTCTGTTATTATCTTGTTATTATTACTGTTCATGTTAAGATCATTAAATTAATGGGAACATGGAGCGACCACCCGGGAAAACAGTGCTACCACAAGGGTTTAATGGGACGCCCTTGGCTGATTAACTAGGAAAGCTAGTGGAGGTCTTCCTTACCCGAAAGGGGCAAGGGCAGTAGGGGAGTGGTCAGTGTAGGGAGGTCCTTGGTTGATTTTGCTGCGATGGCGGTCAGGCAAGAACCCTGCACTGGAGCTTCCTATAAACTGTAGCGGGATTTCTGAAGCTAGTGAAACTTTGTAAAGGCCTCGTAGTGTTGCCCTGCCTCGCCTCCTCGGTAGAGGTGTATGGGATTGGCCATCTCTTAGCAGATGGGTAACATGACTTGTGGGTAAAGATGCGCAACCTCTACAGAGTGTAAAACTAGTATAGTAGCCGTGCTCACGGTCATGAGCGGCTCGGACCCTCACATGATTAATTATGGAACTTAAATTTAAATTGACATTTGCATCGCATTTGGGATTATTTTACTATTACTTTTCTTTATTATTATTAAGGTTTGGTATTGACTTACACCTAGTAATTGCTAATAAAATTTTGACCAACTTATTAAAGCAATGCTCAGCCTCAACCTGTATTTCATTGATCAGCCTTACACTTCATCAACTCCCACCTTTGGTGAGTTCATGCCACATTATTCCCCATGACTTGTTGAGCTATGAACGTATGTGAGCTCACCCTTGCTGTCTCACACCCCCCCCACAGGAGAAGAACAGGTGGTCGAAGAGGAGCCGCCTAACACGGAGGCATTCGACTTGATCTAGGTGGCGTTTCTCAGTCGACATTGGCGCCGACGATCCTTAGTTCGTTTTACATTTATTCCTTTATTTTGTAATAAGTCTTCCGCTATGTAATAATTACTCTGATGTTTTATGACATTTATCTCTATACACTCTGTTATTATATATGTTGTCTTCTTGGCGCATGTATGAGATGCACCCGGCTTTGTTCCTTAAAACCGGGTGTTATAGAAGTGGTACCAGAGCAATGTTGACTGTAGGACGAAACCTAGATAGAAATGGACAAAACCCTTACCTACTTATCTTATTCTGATTCATTCTACACTTACCTTACTCTGATTCTTTCTACACTTATCTTGATCCTGTCTCACCTTCTACTGTTCTACTCTGATCATTCTTACCTTTTCTACTCTAAGACAAGATGGATTTCACACTTTGGAATCCCTACCCCTATGACATTTTAAGAGATAGGAGGCCTAAGACCAAATCAAAACTATTTTTTATATTTAAAAATGTTGTTTGATTATTCTGATGAAAAATGTCTGATTTGCTTCTTTGATTGATTGAAGTATTATATATGGACATCTTAGTATGTGCCAGCATAAGGTAATAAATTGGCTATGGTAGGTAAAACATTAAACTGCTTAGCTAATAAATCCCCCAAAGTAACATGATTTGTAATTACTGCCTTGTCTACTGCTCTTTCTTACCTTATGTATCTAACTCAGATGGTCAATACCAGGAAAGGAAAGATTATCACGCAACAGCAAACAGAAATGAATCCTCCAAATCCTTCACCTGTGGAAATCGATCAAGTGATTGCAGCCCAAAGGCTGGTAATACGACAATTGACAGACATGGTGACCGAAATGCAAAACCAGATAAGACAAGAACGCGAGGAAATACGTCAGGCCCGTCTGGAGATACATCAAGAAATAAGGCAATCACGGTTGGAGAGACAGCGACAACAACCACCATCTCCACCACCACCAGCTCCACCAAGCTACATAAACATATATATAAATTACTACTATTTGTAAGATCTACATGTTCCTTTAGTTAGTATTCGGTATGATACTATTTTAGGAGGAATAAAAAGGTCTATTTGACCCCATGTGCTGCTAATAAAATTATGCGTCATGCTGAGATTTTGGTTTGTGCATATGTGTTGGACAATATGAGAAAACCCACGAGAGTAATTACACCTAAAGGGCCTGTTGAGGCAAATAAAATGACAGGTAGATTGACATTGACTATTATGGGTAGAGAATTTGGAGCTACTGCTATAATATTAGAGTCAAGCAGTATAGATCTGATCCTTGGTACGTCATGGCTAAGAAAGGCAAAGGCCGTTATAGCATGTGGTAGAGGTACCGTAGAGCTCACTACCACTAAAGGAGAAAGATTTCAAGTTAATATTGCAGTAACCTCCTCATCCATGCGTGCAATGTTCTTTATGCCTGAGGAGTTTGTTGGTGACAACATCCGGGTGGTTAGAGATTTTTCGGATGTCTTTCCAGAGGAGTTACTAGGGATGCCACCTGATAGAGAAGTTGAGTTTGTTATTGATCTCTTACCTGGAACTGCTCCTATTTCTAAATGGCTATATAGGATGTCCGTAGAGGAGTTGAAGGAACTTAAGAAGCAGTTAACTGAGTTACAGGAGGCGGGGTATATTCGTCCGAGTTCCTCACCTTGGGGAGCACCGGTGTTATTCGTACAGAAGAAGGATGGATCGCAACGGATGTGTGTGGACTATAGATCACTCAATGATGTCACGGTGAAGAACAAGTATCCATTACCCCGTATTGAGGATTTGTTTGATCAGATGAGAGGAGCCAGGGTATTCTCAAAGATTGATCTCCGATCGGGATACCATCAGATGAAGATTAGACCCTCGGATATTCCTAAGACGGCTTTCTCAACCCGATATGGGTTATATGAGTTTACTGTTATGTCATTTGGATTAACCAATGCACCGGCTTATTTCATGAATTTGATGAACAAAGTGTTTATGGAGTATTTGGACAGATTCGTCGTGGTGTTTATCGACGATATTCTTATCTATTCTAGGAATGAAAGTGATCATGAACAACATCTAAGGTTGGTGCTACAAAAGCTGTGAGAAAATCAACTCTATGCTAAGTTCAGCAAGTGCGAGTTTTGGATTGACAAGGTGCCATTCCTTGGTCATATTATTTCTAATGGAGGAATAGCAGTGGATCCTGCTAAAGTGAAGGAGATTATGGAGTGGAGAGTGCCCACTACAGTTACGGAGATTCGGAGCTTTTTGGGACTCGCAAGATATTATCGGAGATTCATTGAAGGGTTCTCTAAAATTGCCAAGCCTATGACATCGCTTTTGGAGAAAGGAAGAGAATTCAAGTGGGATGAGAAATGCCAAGAGAGCTTTGATCAATTGAAGGAGAGATTGATGTCTCCACCGGTATTGGTTATGCCAAACCTACATAAAGGATTTGATATCTATTGTGATGCATGTGGCCAAGGCTTAGGATGTGTGCTCATGCAAGAAGGACATGTGATCGCCTATGCATCTCGTCAGTTGCGGAAGCATGAATTGAACTACCCCACTCATGATTTAGAGCTGGCAGCAGTTGTGCATGCACTGAAGATTTGGAGACACTACATTATGGGAACTAAGTGTCAAATGTACACGGATCATAAGAGTTTGAAGTACATATTCACTCAGAAGGATCTCAACCTTAGGCAACGCCGTTGGTTGGAGCTCATTAAGGATTATGATTTGGAGATTCACTATCACCCCGGCAAGGCGAATTTGGTTGCAGATGCCTTGAGTCGGAAGGAGCATGTTCACTCCGCTTTCGTTGTCCAGCTACCCGATGAATTAGCCAAAGATTTTGAGAGGCTCAACCTGGGAATTGTTACACATACGGAAGGAGTGACTATTGAATTAGAACCTACCTTGGAACAAGAAATTCGTAAAGGTCAGGTTGGTGATGCCAAAATCCAGGAGATCAAGGATCTGATAACAGAAGGTAGAGGCCTAGAATTCACAGAGGATGAGCAAGGCACGATATGGTTCAAGAATCGGATCTGTGTTCCTGATATTGATAGCCTTCGGAAAACTATATTTAAGGAGGCACATGATTCAGTTTATTCTATCCATCCTGGGAGTACTAAGATGTATCAGGATTTGAAGCAAAAGTATTGGTGGTATGGACTAAAGAGAGATGTGGCTGCACATGTGGCTATGTGCGATGTATGCCAAAGAGTTAAGGATGAACACCAGAGGCCAGCCGGACTACTACATCCACTGAAGATACCTGAGTGGAAATGGGAAGAGATTGGTATGGACTTCATTGTTGGATTACCCCGCACGTCTGCTGGATATGATTCTATATGGGTGATTGTGGACAGGCTAACTAAAGTAGCCCACTTTATTCTAGTGAAGACCACGTATTCAGAAGCCAAGTTGGCAGAGTTGTACATGGCACGGATTGTCTGCTTACATGGTGTGCCAAAGAAGATTGTATCAGACCGGGGATCACAGTTTACCTCTCGGTATTGGAAGAAGTTACACGAGTCAATGGATACGAGATTGAATTTTAGTTCGGCTTACCATCCCCAGACCGATGGGCAGACTGAGAGAACTAACCAAGTGCTGGAAGATATGTTAAGAGCTTGTGCCCTTAAACATGGTGGAAGTTGGGATAAGAGTTTGCCGTATGCGGAGTTCTCTTATAACAATAGCTATCAGGCCAGTTTGAAGATGTCACCGTTTGAGGCTCTGTATGGCAGAAAGTGCAGGACTCCACTGTATTGGGATCAAACTGGTGAAAGGCAGTTATTTGGACCTGAGATTATAAAAGAAGCAGAGGAACAAGTCCAGCAAATAAGGGAGAATTTGAGAACTGCACAATCCAGGCAGAAAAGTTATGCTGATACCTGGAGAAGACTGCTTGAGTTTAAGGAGGGAGATTATGTCTATTTGAAGGTGTCACCACTCCGGGGTATGAGGAGATTTAAAGTGAAAGGAAAGTTGTCCCCTCGTTTTATTGGACCCTTCTTAATCTTAAAGCGAGTGGGTGAGGTTGCATACCAATTGGAGATACCGGATCATCTTGCGGATGTTCATGATGTCTTTCATGTATCTCAGCTGAAGAAATGTCTCAGGGTGCCTGAGGAGCAGTTACCAATGGAGGACCTTAGTGTTCAAGAGGATTTGACTTATGCTGAGTACCCCATCAGGATTCTTGATACATTGACTCGAGTTACAAGGAATAAGGTTATAAAGATGTGCAAAGTGCAATGGAGCCACCACGGTGAAGATGAAGCAACTTGGGAAAGAGAAGAAGAGCTTCGTATAGATTTTCCTCACCTTTTCCCTAGATCTTCCTAAATCTCGAGGACGAGATTATTTTTAAGGGGGGTAGGATTTGTAATACTCAAAATTCTAAATAAAGAATATAGAGAGATCTTCTCATTTTATGTGCCTTATTTGCATCATAAAAAGAGCACACATCTAATTGAGAGTGATTAATTAAAACCAATAATACCAAAATAAAAGAAAATGCATCATGTGGAGTTTTTATGTTTGTGCATTAAATAAAATAATAATAATAATAATAATAATAATAATAATAAATGCTAGAAGTTAAATCAAACCCTAAATTAAAAATTAGGGTTTTTGAAAATGAGAAGAGGAGGAATGATATAAATAATATAGTTATATTTCCAAAGTTGGTATTCATAATTTCACAATATGATGGAGAATAAATTTGGAACAACTTTGAATTTAAAATTCGAATTCAAACTATACTTAGAAATGAAGAAAATAAGAAAAGAAAAGATAAAAAAAAGAGAATGAAGGCTTCATGGGCTGGATAACACCTTTCTGGCCCACTAAACCTTTCACACCCGCGCGGCCCACTACACATGCCCCTCGCGCGCGCGCGCGTCGCGGTGTGAGACACCGACTGGTGGGACCGGGCTGATAGGCGCTCGCTGCCGACTCGCGCCCTCTCTGGCTTGCGGGCCCCGCTTGTAAGGTGCCCACTTTCCCCTTTCTTCGCTCGCGGGCGCGTAACGACTGCCGAGAGAGCTCCGGCTAGCTGACTCGCTGACCTTCCCTCGGTCATCGCTCTCGACCTAGATATAAGCCCCCTGGATGCATCCGCCGCTCCTACCTATCCGCACTGGAGAGTCGCCGAGCGCCACCATACTGACCAGCAGCCGGGGCGGGGTAGAGGAGAGAGGTTGTGCTCCGCCATGGGGGAAATCCCCTGCCGCGCAGTCGTCTGCCCCGTGAAGTGCACGGGGACCTTCCTCAAGTTCTGGGAAGGGCGTGTGGGGCGGCGCTACTTGTGATCAACAGCCGGTTTTGCTCCAATTCCTCACCGTCGTATCGCACACCGCCTGGATCCGCCGCTCGCTGTGGCCAAGACTGTCTGCGTTGAATCGTGGGGTAAGTACGCATTCACCGCATTCATCTTGCTTAGGGAATCGAGTAGGGCTTCTCGGATCAGAGCGTTGCGCGCGGGGCTAAGCTTTGGGATGTCCCAGCCATGGCGCCGCCGCGTCGGGAAGCCGTGGCGCCGCCACTGCTGTTCGGAGTTGACTGGGGGGGCCGTCAGCCGCTGGATGGCGAACGGATGGTTGGGATTAAAAGGGGGGGATACCGCTTCGGTCGATCCTCCAATGTATGCATCAGATTAGATTTAGGTTCTTTAAATCGTGACCGTGGGATGTTGATCGGGCGGTCACGCGGATGTGGGGTTGGTTCACACGTGATCCATTCCTGGCCTCTGGATCTAATCTGGACGGCCGAAAATCAATCATACCCATTCGCGGGTACTTTTGTTAAAGAGTCCCCGAGGAAAGCAGTAATCAACCCGCCGTCCAGTGGAACTGTTCTCTGTGTCTTAGGTAATTTGCGCAGAGACCCCTGCCTTCTCTGAAAATTGAGGCCCAGTCCAAAGAATATATAAAATAGGTAAATAAATACAGAAATTGATTTTTAATAGAAAAGGAATTCCTAAAACTTGTTTATTGCATAGAAAATTCATTCTAGCTCCAAATTGAACCATTCCAGTTTCTAAAATTTTGTAATAATATTCTCTATCACCTAGTGTCTCTGTTTTGACATGAAAATAGTAAGAAAATATATTTATCATTTAATCCTATTTTAATCACATTAACCCTTAGGAAATTCATAACTTGAATTCTATAACTCCAAATTTAGTGATTCCAGTTCCTATGATCTCATTTTAATGTGTAGATTTTTACTGTATATTTTATTTACATGTTTGATGTGATGTTAATTTATGCTATACTATGTATGTATTGTGTTGATGCGAATAGACGAGCAAGCCACTGTGGAAACTGAGGTTCAACAAGTAGAGCTAGCTGAGCAGGAGCTCATTGAAGGCAAGTTGTGCCCTTGATCACTTACTTTTCCCAGCCATGTTCTTATTAATTTTAATGATCTGCATAGGTTAATTTTGATGGGATCCTTTAGGTTACCCCAGTTTTGGTTATCTTTATACCTTGTTCACCACTGAAATATTTTTGGGTAGTACTTGCTATTGCTTTATGTGGATTGGGTATGGAGATACACTATTCATGATTATTCTGTTATTATCTTGTTATTATTACTGTTCATGTTAAGATCATTAAATTAATGGGAACATGGAGCGACCACCCGGGAAAACAGTGCTACCACAAGGGTTTAATGGGACGCCCTTGGCTGATTAACTAGGAAAGCTAGTGGAGGTCTTCCTTACCCGAAAGGGGCAAGGGCAGTAGGGGAGTGGTCAGTGTAGGGAGGTCCTTGGTTGATTTTGCTGCGATAGCGGTCAGGCAAGAACCCTGCACTGGAGCTTCCTATAAACTATAGCGGGATTTCTGAAGCTAGTGGAACTTTGTAAAGGCCTCGTAGTGTTGCCCTACCTCGCCTCCTCGGTAGAGGTGTATGGGATTGGCCATCTCTTGGCAGATGGGTAACATGACTTGTGCGTAAAGATGCGCAACCTCTGCAGAGTGTAAAACTAGTATACTAGCCGTGCTCACGGTCATGAGCGGCTCGGACCCTCACATGATTAATTATGGAACTTAAATTTAAATTGACATTTGCATCGCATTTGGGATTATTTTACTATTACTTTTCTTTATTATTATTAAGGTTTGGTATTTACTTACACCTAGTAATTGCTAATAAAATTTTGACCAACTTATAAAAGCAATGCTCAGCCTCAACCTGTATTTCATTGATCAGCCTTACACTTCATGAACTCCCACCTTTGGTGAGTTCATGCCACATTATTCCCCACGACTTGTTGAGCTATGAACGTATGTGAGCTCACCCTTGCTGTCTCACACCCCCCCACAGGAGAAGAACAGGTGGTCGAAGAGGAGCCGCCTAACACTGAGGCATTCGACTTGATCTAGGTGGCGTTTCTCAGTCGACATTAGTGCCGACGATCCTTAGTTCGTTTTACATTTATTCCTTTATTTTGTAATAAGTCTTCTGCTATGTAATAATTACTCTGATGTTTTATGACATTTATCTCTATACACTCTGTTATTATATATGTTGTCTTCTTGGCGCATGTATGAGATGCACCCGGCTTTGTTCCTTAAAATCGGGTGTTACAACCCATGACGGAATTGTTGAAGAAAGGAGTCAAGTATGAATGGAGCCAGAAATGTGAGGATGCCTTTCATAGACTTAGGCAACATTTAACTACAGCACCCGTGCTAGCCCAGCCGGACAACACCAAACCCTTTGAGGTCTATTGCGATGCTTCCGGTACTGGATTGGGATGTGTCTTGATGCAAGACAACCGAGTCATTGCTTACGCCTTCCGTGCACTCAGACCTCATGAGCAGAACTACCCCACACATGATCTGGAGTTAGCAGCTGTAGTTCATGCTCTAAAAATTTGGAGACATTACTTGATGGCAGCCCACTGTAATATCTACACTAATCACAAGAGTCTCAAATATATCTTCACTCAGGTTGATCTTAATATGAGGCAGAGAAGATGGTTGGAATTAATCAAGGACTATGATCTGGAAGTGCATTACCATCCCGGCAAGGCCAATGTTGTGGCAGATGCCTTAAGTCGGAAGGCCTAGCGCAACTGTGTAACAATGGACTCCAAGATTGCCACCCTGTGTGATGAGTTGTGCAAGTTGAGCATAGAAGTTGTTCCCTCAGGGACCTTGGAGTATATTGCAGTGGAACCCACATTGCATGAGCAGATAGTCATGGCTCAAGTTGATGACAAGGGTGTTCAAGTCATTAAGGAAATGATCGGATAGAAGGCAGATAAATACAATTACTTCCGTCAGGACAGCAAAGGGATTCTATGGTTTGGAGACCGATTGGTTGTTCCCAAGAACCCCAAGCTCAGAAAGAAGATATTGGATGAAGCTCACCTTTCCAAATTTTCCATGCACCCCGGCAGTAACAAGATGTATCTGTTGGGACCATGCTTCGTCGCCGAAGGTCCTGCAGGAAGAAACACCTTCGGCAAATCTGTTTATACGTGATACCGAAGCTACCGCTCATGAAGCTTCGACACTATAGCATATCCAAAGACGAAGGATCGAACCGACTTAAAGATGGAATGACTTTTTAGTCCACAAGAGTCTGAGTTATAATTGTGATCTTCTGTAAGGGGCATGATTGTAATTTCTTATAGGCTGCGTCCTGTGCCTATAAATAGGTGAACAGTACTCCTTTACTGTTCACGGAATCTTGTAATTGCTAATGCAGTATTCTGGAATTATTGTTTTCTGTCAAGGCGAAGGTATAAATGTATCTAAATATTATGTTTTAATATTTGAGTTCACATTATAAAAATGAATAAATAATGTTATTTATTCTTGGTATTATGTAACGTTTTGTATTTTATATTTCATTTCGCATTGTTTTATCTTTGATCACGAAGATGCAATATTCGTAATATATTTCATAACCTTCGTCCGAAACTCATTAAATCCTTGGGGAAATAATGCTTCAGCGGACGAAGGGCTTTAATATCTAACATTCTATGTTGCCTTGTTCCTAATTCATAGCAGTTGAGAACAAGTCCCCAACATTGGCGCCCACCTCCGGTGAACCCACTTCCACTTTTTGACCTGATGGCTTCGTTCAAGAACCAAGCTCGAACAGCTTCGGCTCCGAAGCTGATTCTCCCGATAACAGGCGGTTCATGCTTAGAGCCGGCTAACAAGAAATAGAAGAAGGAGGCACAAAGAAGAGTACAACATGTAGGGGTACAAGGACCCTTCATCAAGTCAAGATGGTCTCACATCCCAATTACCTTCTCTCAAGAGGATCTTCAGCTCAAGGATTACCCACACAATGATGCTATGGTTATCTCTTGTGTGATCAAAGGATTTCTGGTCCACAATGTTTTGGTTGATACAGGCAGTGCAGCGAATATTATATTTGCTAAGGCCTTCCGACAAATGCAAGAACCCGAAGACAAGATTTATGATGCTACGCACCCTCTTTGTGGCTTTGGAGGAAGACAGATTGTAGCGCTTGGTAAGATTACCGTGCCAGTGACCTTCGGGTTCGTCAACAATACAAGGACTAAGCAAGTTGTGTTTGACATTGTCGACATGGAGTATCCCTACAATGCTATCATTGGTCGCGGAACACTCAATGCTTTCGAAGCAATTCTTCATCCAGCAAATCTTTGCATGAAGATACCTTCAGAACAGGGACCTATTGCTATTCATGGGAGTCAGGAAGCTGCCAGAAAGGCTGAGGGGTATTGGACTGATTCAAAGGCAATCCACAATATAGATGAAGCCGAAGCTTGTGAGCAATACATGTACAAGAGGGAGAAGGCTGCTTCGACCGATCAGCCGAAATCCATGCTTTTATGCGAAGATATCGCAGAGCAGAAGGTGCTGCTAGGATCTCAATTGTCCGAAGAACAAGAGAAAACCCTGATAAGATTCCTGTTCAACAACAAAGATGTCTTTGCATGGTCGGCTAGCGATCTCTGTGGCGTCAACAGGGATGTTATTGAACACTCGCTCAATGTTGATCCATCCTTCAGACCCAGAAAGCAGAGGCTTCGGAAGATGTCTGATGACAAGGCCGAAGGTGCTCGAAATGAAGTAAAAAGACTCCTCAGCGCCGGAGTCATCAGAGAAGTAAAGTATCCAGAATGGCTGGCTAACACTGTTATGGTAAAAAAGGCCAATGGCAAATGGAGGATGTGTATTGATTTTACTGATCTCAACAAGGCTTGTCCGAAGGATGAGTTTCCATTGCCAAGGATAGATTCCCTAGTCGATGCAGCAGCTTTATCAGAACTTATGAGTCTGTTGGATTGTTATTCAGGCTATCATCAAATTTGGATGAATAAGGAGGATGAGCCAAAAACCAGCTTCATAACCCCTAGCAGAACATATTGTTACCTTCGGATGCCTGAGGGGCTCAAGAATGCTGGAGGAAGCTTCAGCAGAATGACAGCAAAGGTTCTTCATTCTCAGATAGGCAGAAATGTGCTAACTTATGTCGATGATATCATTGTAAAGAGCACGAAACAAGAAAATCACATTGCTGATCTGCAAGAGACTTTCGCTAATTTTAGACAGGCTGGTCTAAAACTGAATCCAGAAAAGTGTGTTTTTGGAGTAAAGAAGGGGAAATTCCTTGGTTGCCTAGTTTCAACAAAAGGGATTGAGGCTAACCCAAATAAAATCAAAGCTATTCTCCGAATGGAACCACCAAGCATAAAGAAGGGGGCTCAGCGATTGACCGAAAGACTGGCATCCCTCAACAAATTCATATCTAGATCAGCAGAGAGAAATTTACCATTCTTCGAAGTGCTGAAGTCAGCCGAAGTTTTTCAATGGGGACCAGTTCAGCAGAGAGCCTTCGAAGAACTGAAGCAATATTTGATAGACCTAACGACGTTAACTCCACCAACACCAGGGGCTCCTCTGTTGTTATATGTGGCAGCTTCACACTCAGCGGTAAGTGCGACACTTGTCCAAGAGAAGCTTGAAGGGCAAGTCAAAAAGCAAGCCCCAATATACTTTGTATCCGAAGTTCTTAGTCTATCAAAGAAAAATTATACAGAATTGGAGAAGGTGCTATATGCTGTTTTGATGGCTTCCAGGAAGCTTCGGCACTATTTTCAAGCATACAATATAATTGTCCCTTCTTCACAACCATTGAAGGATATTATGAGAAATAGAGAAGCTACTGGAAGGGTTGGAAAATGGGCTGCGGAACTCAACGAGTTTTGCATTGATTATGTGCATAGATCTTCGATTCAGTCTCAAGCGTTAGCAGACTTCATTGCTGACTGGACGCCAGGGGCTCAGGAAGAAGAAGCGAGTAAAGATGCCGAAGCTTGGACAATATTCTGCGATGGTTCTTGGGGAACCTTCGGGGCAGGAGCAGCCGCTGTGTTGGTCGCACCATCCAAAGTTAAAACTTGCTACGCAGCAAGACTTGATTTCAGCTGCACAAATAACATTGCTGAGTACGAAGCTTTACTTTTGGGTCTTCGGAAGTTAAAGGCAATGGGAATTAAAAGGGCAGTTCTTAAAACTGATTCCCAGGTTATTTCTGGTCATATTGACAAGAGTTGTAAGGCAAGAGACCCGAAGCTGGAGAAATATTTAGACACGGTTCGAAGGATTGAAGCTTCCTTTGAAGGGTTTTCTGTCAAAAATATTCCTCGAGGAGAAAATGAACATGCTGATTTGCTAGCCAAGTCAGCAGCACATGGGCTTCCCTTACCTTCGGAAGTATTTTTCGAAACAATAAAAGCACCTTCGGTTGAACTCCTTGAAAGAGCAGTCCTCAATATATCTCCTATTTATAGTGAAGACTGGAGAACTGAGATCATCTCTTACCTTCAGGGTAACTTCCTTTCAGATGACGAAGCTTATAACAAGAGAATAGAGGCAAGAGCTCGACCATATGTAATAATAGGAGGGGAGATGTACAAGCATGGGGTCTGTTCTCCACTAATCAAATGTTTATCCAGAGTCGAAGGTATAGAATTGATGAAGAAAATACACGCAGGCCTATGTGGATCTCACATTGGATCTAGGCCTTTGCTGGGAAAAGTTTTTCGTTAAGGATTTTATTGGCCAAAGGCACTTTTGGATGCAGCGGAATTAGTCCAAAAGTGCGAAGGCTGTCAGAAATGTGCAAGAGATCAAAAACAACCTTCGTCTTTAACCTAGTTAATACAACCCACTTGGCCATTGCAAAGGTGGGGCCTTGATTTGTTAGGTCCGCTACCACCAGCACAAGGGAACTTAAGATATGTTGTAGTGGTAGTGGAATATTTTTCTAAATGGATTGAGGCAAAGCCTTTAGCCACAATAACTTCGGTTACTATTCAAAAGTTTTTCTAGCAAAATATTGTCTATCGATTCGGAGTGCCGAAGGCCATCACTGTGGACAATGGAACGCAGTTTGATTCCGAAGCTTTTAGAGAATTTTGTGAACAAATTGGCACGAAGATCCATTTTGCATCAGTTCGACATCTGGAGTCAAATGGACTTGTTGAAAGGGCTAATGGCATCATAATGACAGGAATAATGAAGTTAATCTTCAATCAGCCCAGGGGAAAGTGGCTAGATGAATTAATCAAAGTGGTGTGGAGCCACAATACAACAATATCAAGATCAACAGGTTTTACACCTTTCAAATTGTTGTTTGGTGATGAAGCAATAACTCCGGAAGAAGCAAAAGCAGGATCAATAAGAATAGTAGCTTCGGCAGAAGACAAAGCTGAAGCCGATTATTCTGTGGAAAAAGATGCCATAGAAGGGATCAGGCTTCAAGCTGTGGAAAACATCAATAAATACCAAGCCAAAACAATAAAATGGCGTGATAGAAAGGTTCGCCTAAAGAATATTGAGCCAGAACATTTGGTGCTTCGAAGAGTAGCCAACCCAGAGACAGTAGGCAAGCTACAGCTGAAGTGGGAAGGACCTTTTCTGATAGTATCTTCTTCAAGACCCGGTTCCTACAGATTGAAGGATATGGACGAGAACGACATTCCTAGATCATGGAATGCGGATGAGCTTCAGCGATATTATGTTTAGCTTGATGTAATTTTTTCTATTCTTTCTTGTGGCACCCTTTTCCTTTCCAAAGGGGGAGAAAGGTTTTTAATGGGGCCACATCATGTAATTTTTCTTTTTCTTATTTCAACTCTATAAGAGCAATATCCCCCAAAGATGTAAATGTAAAAGCTGAGAACGCACCATCGAGTGCAAAGGAAAAAGAAAAGAAAATAGGGTGAAGCTCAAAAGTCGTTCCTAAGGGAATGTAGAGCCTATAGCGAAAAATAAACGCTGATTCCGCCGAAGTAAAAGGCAAAGAAGCTCCTAAGGGAGGCTTACAGCGAAAATTAAACGCTGATTCCGCCGAAGTAAAAGGCGAAGAAGCTCCTAAGGGTGGCTTACAGCGAAAAGTCAGCGCTGATACACCGAAAAGTAAACAGTGAAGCCGAAAAATAAGCGGCAAAAAGATTTGAATCGTTCCTAAGGGAATGAAGGCTATGATTATAGCTTCGAATATATCCGGACATTCATTTGCACGATACATCACATCATGACATTTGCATTTATAAACATTCATTTAGACATACATAGGATCATTATCATCATATCATACAGAAAAGGCAGATGCTCCGGCTATCAGGATAAAGCTTCGAAGAAAAATAGAAAAAAGAAATTTTTATGCTTCGTTGTGTACGAAAAGAAGGGAAGGTGTTTTTCGCCTACGGCTCAAAAAGAAAATTTCGTCCACAACAAAGCAGATTGTACACGGACAAAGGGGAAAAGATATATTACAAGGTACGCACAAATTTACATAAGTTTCTTTACAATCATATTACAAAATTTTCTGTAGAATCTTATGCAGCAAAGTCTTTCGGAACATCTGTTAAGGCTTCAGCTCGTCATTCTTTAGCTTCATCATCCTGTACATATTAAAACAGAATGAGAAAAGAGAGAGTTCAAGGAGAAGGTAAAAGTAACAAGTATAAGTTTCTCACTGGCTTAAGGTGGCTCCGAGCTTCATCACCAGCCATTTTTCGCCCGCCGTTTATCCAAATCTGGGTCATGAACCTGTTTCCTATGCTTCGAGCTAGGCTGGGGATGTCAATCAAATCTGCTGGCGACAAACTGAAGTTTGGCCTATTAACAATTTTCCCGTGCGTGCAGCCAGCCTTTAGGAAAGCAGTAGCCGTGCCTCGAGAAGCTAACAGGGCGTAGAAATCGGCATGCCCAGCGATAACTTCGTCAAGTGCATCAACTTCGCCCTCAATGTATTCAAAGGTGCTCGGCAAGTTTTCAGCTGAAGGTGTAAACTTATCAGAGCTGGCCCCAATTGAGTAAAACACATCCTTCAGCCGCTGCACACATCGGTTGCCGAAATCTAAACATTTTTCCTGAAGCTCCTTCAATGATTTCTGCAAATTTGAATTCTTCTCAATTTTGGTTTTGAGACTTGTTTCAAGAATCTTCTTTTCTAGCTCAGATTTTTCGGATTTTATGAGTAATTCGCTGTTTAATTTGTCAATTTCGGCTTGAGCTTCAGCCAGTGAACCTTCCATAGAGTGAATGACGAAGTCCTTCTCCAAGGCAGCTTCGTGATCTTTAACTTTATTTTCAAGTTCTTGAATGTCGAAGTCCTTTTTCTTCAAAGCAGCTTCGTAACTTTTGACTTTATTTTCTAGATCTTTGATGGTAGCTTCGTTTTTCTCATCTTCAAGATCTTGTTGCATCCTCAGCACTTTACTTAATAATATACTCCGGCAAAACAACCTTCGTCAGAAAACATTTTGATTCAAAAAAAAACAATAAAAGTTGAGAGTTTTTACCTTGAAATTAGCATAGAACAGGCTACCGGCGATATGCTGTCACTGGTACCTGCAAAGGTCCGCTTCAATCTTCGGCAGCCCAACATTCTTTGAGAAAGTCCTAACAACTTTGGCCTCGGTTCGATTCTGAAGGCATCTTAGTTTCCCTTCATTGACTCCGCCAAACAGCAGAGCCCCTGGTTTGTACCCACAGGATACGGCATATTTCTTTAGCTCTTCTTTTTCAGTTTCTCATAACTCTTGTCCCAGTATATCTTGAAAATTGAAATTTTCCTCTTCCAAAGTATCTTCAATTTGCTCTTTTCCCTTCTCAATTGTCGTGTCCACAGCGGCCGCAGCAGCTTCTTCCTCAGCCATTTTTAGAAGTATGTTATCAATATCACCAAGTGTGGTTTCTAGATTGGGATCTTCGGTGGTCTCGGTTTCGGCTCCGGTGGCTGCTCTGGTGGCTTCGGCTTCGGTGGCTTCGACTCCGGTGGCTGCGGTTTCGGCAGTGCCAGCGCTTTCAATAATTGGTATTTTTGATGCCGATATCGGTGGCGGTGTCTGATGAATGACATCGGCCACTTGGATAATTCTCCTCTTTTTCGGCTTAGCGGGACTTTCTGTTGCCGAAGGTTCTTTTTCCTTCTGAAAAAACTTCGTCAGTTCTGGCGCCAGCGGACTTAGCTTGATAGGCAAAGGTTCAGTCATTACCTTTAGAATCTCTTCCACTTCGGCAGCAGAAGGTGTCGCAGGAGTTTCCTCCTCTTGGCCCGATGTCTTTGGTTTCGGGGATGCAGGTTTTCTTTTCTTTGGAGCAGCTATCTTCGGCTCAGGGCTCAATTTTCTTTTCTTAGAAATTTCTTTGTCCTTTTTAACTAATTTACTACCTTCTTTGTCAAGAGCGCGGGCAATTCTTTTTCTTTTCTGCCCTTCAGCAACTTTGCCCAACTACTCATAGTCAGGATAATCAAAATTCAAGGCATCCATCACCCGATTCATTCTTCGCTTCGGACGAGTGCCGAAAGCCGCAGTCATTAATTGATCTTCTTTTTTAGAATAGTTGCCGAGGATCTCGTTGCACATAACCTCAATTGTATCCAACCACTCTTGGCAAGGTGTTTTAAAATGTTTTTTAAACTTGAAATGATAAGGTAGTCGAACAAGCTCTTTCTTCTTCTTCTCTCCTTTCAGCTTCGGCATGTCCCATTCCTTCAAAGTTGGAAATACTCTGAATGCTAAGAATTCTTGGACTAGATCCCTGGTGCCAATGTGCTCTGCAACAACCCGAAATTCGCACAGTGCAATCTGGCATGGGCTATCCGGATTCATGGTGCATTGAGGCCTAGTTTCTCCGAAGGTTAACCTTAAAGGGCTCTGAACCAGCTTTTCCTTCTTTTCATCCACTTTGACATAAAACCATTCACTCTTCCAGCTAGCTGGCCATTTTGTACGATAACTAATAACTGGATACTTGGCATCTTTTCGATATGCAAAATTGTAGCAGCTGAAATTATCATGCAACCCGTCTTCTCTAGCTTTTGTCTGGTAATGAAGCTCGTGTGCCCGGCAAAAACCCTCGGCAAGTGGCTCTGCCTCCTGGCTTCGGAGTGCCCAGATGTAAATACTAAGCCTAACAATGACGTTAGGAGTTAACTGATGAAGGTGAATCCCAAATCTCTCTAAAACATCTGTAATCATCCCATGTAGGGGAAATCTTAACCCCGCTTTGAAGAAGCTCTTAAAAACTACTACCTCATCTTTTTTAGGCTTCGGGGTAATCTCTTCTCCCCTGAAGCAAATCAGCTCCTTTTTGTCTTCACTGAAATAGCCTAACTTCAGTAACTTAGCCATGTCACCCTCAGTAATAGTAGACTTCCCGAACTCTAGGTGGCTGGGTTTAGACGGCATCACACCGTACTCATCCTCAGATTCATTTTCTTCAACGTCAGTTTGTTTTGCTTCGGCAGTAGATATATCCTCTGATGTTGCCAGACCAGACCGCCTCATTGCTTCGGAAATAGGAACAGTTTCAGTGGCTTCGGGCTCATCTCCCTCACGCTCAATCCTGGCAGTGGAGCGCAATCTAGCCATTTGATTATGAATTCCTAAAGTTTTTTGAAATTAATAACCTTTTTTCCGAAGCTCTTCTTGTGACGAAGCAGAATCCGGAGTGCTGCTTCGTTTGAGTGCAAGGGTCAAGCTTCGGCTATGGTGAAATTTTTGGCAGCAAAACAGTGCAATTGCAATGAATGCTGTGGTAACTTTACACCTACTTGTCTGTTTATATAGTGCTACAGGTAAAAAGGTGAATCGTCAAGTCTCCTACACCGGACGAACAGTCGCCCGCACCCACTGAACGGTGGGCCACAAAACCCGAGAAGGTAAATATGCATGGTGGGACTACTCCGCGCTCGAAAGATGTATCGTTTCTCGGCAACGAGCTCAGGGAAGGTGTTTTTCGGACCTTCGGCTACCCGAATCCTAAGAGACTTTTTCACGGTTCAAGCTCGTTACGAAAAACGATCTAGCGCCGCGAAGGGGCTACTGTTGGGACCATGCTTCGTCGCTGAAGGTCCTGCACGAAGAAACACCTTCGGCAAATCTGTTTATACGTGATACCGAAGCTACCGCTCATGAAGCTTCGACACTATAGCGTATCCAAAGATGAAGGATCGAACCGACTTAAAGATGGAATGACTTTTTAGTCCACAAGAGTCTGAGTTATAATTGTGATCTTCTGTAAGGGGCATGATTGTAATTTCTTACAGGCTACGTCCTGTGCCTATAAATAGGTGAACAATACTCCTTTACTGTTCACGGAATCTTGTAATTGCTAACGTAGTATTCTGGAATTATTGTTTTCTGTCAAGGCGAAGGTATAAATTTATCTAAATATTATGTTTTAATATTTGAGTTCACATTATAAAAATGAATAGATAATGTTATTTATTCTTGGTATTCTGAAACATTTTGTATTTTATATTTCATTTCGCATTGTTTTATCTTTGATCACGAAGATGCAATCTTCGTAATATATTTCATAACCTTCGTCTGAAACTCATTAAATCCTTGGGGAAATAATGCTTCAGTGGACGAAGGGCTTTAATATCTAACAATCTATGTTGCCTTGTTCCTAATTCATAGCAGTTGAGAACAAGTCCCCAACAGTATCATGACCTTAGATCCTTGTACTAGTGGACCAGAATGAAGAGGGAAATTGCTAAGTATATAGCTGAATGCGACACTTGCCAAAGAGCCAAGGCCAGTCATTTGAAGGTAGCAGGCACCTTACAGCCCCTTCCCGTACCAACATGGAAATGGGAAGATATTTGCATGGATTTCATTGTGGGATTGCCCAATACCTCCCACATCACGATTCTATTTGGGTCATCGTGGATAGATTGACCAAGACAGCTCATTTCTTGCCAGTGCATACCACCTACAAGACCGAGAAGTATGCAGAAATCTATATTGATCAAATAGTGTGTTTGCATGGAATTCCGAAGACTATTGTATCTGACCGAGGAGCACTGTTTGTGGCACGCTTTTGGGAGCAGCTCCAAAAATCACTTGGGACCCATGTAATAAGAAGCTCAGCATACCATCCTCAGACAGATGGTCAGACAGAAAGAGTGAATCAAATTCTCAAAGACATGTTGCGAGCCTGTGTCCTACACTATGGTAAAAATTGGGACAAGTGTCTTTCCTTGGCAGAATTTTCTTACAATAACAGCTACCAGTCCAGTCTAAAGATGGCACGTTTCGAGGCCTTGTATGGTAGAAGGTGTAGGACACCGCTAAATTGGTCTCAAGCTAGAGAAAGGGAAATATTTGGACCTGACTTGGTATTTGAAGCAGAGGAGAAGGTCAGAGTCATTAGAAAGAACCTAGAAGCTGCTCATGCCAGGCAAAAGAGCTATCATGACAAGAGGAGGAAACCTCTACAGTTTGAAGTGGGAGATCATGTTTATCTTAAAGTGTCACCCACTAAAGGTGTTCAGAGGTTTGGAATCAAGGGCAAATTGACTCCTCACTACATTGGGCCCTATGAGATCAAAGAAACTTGTGGGCATGTGGCATATCAATTGAAGTTGCCACCCCATATGTCAGCAGTTCATGATGTGTTCCATGTATCTCAACTACGAAAGTGTGTCCGCTTACCCACAGAAGTGCTACCTGAGCCAGAATTGGAGATAGAACTAGACTTGTCTTATCAAGAGCACCCTGTCAAGGTATTGGATCAAAAAGAGAGATCAACGCGGGTCAGAACAGTCAGGATGTATAAAGTTTAGTGGAGCCACCACACAGAAGAAGAGGCTACGTGGGAGACTGAGGATTTTTTACACTCTCGCTTCCCCGACTTTCTGCCCAAAGGAATCGGTATGTAATTCAAAAACCCCACCCCCACCTGCCCTTTGAATCTAAATATAAGAAAAACTTAGTTGTTAAGGGTAAAGTAAGCTTTGAAAGTAACTTTAAAAGGACTTCCTTCTGAAGTTGCAAAGAGGATGACATTCGAAGAGCAGTTAACTAGAGAAACTTGGATAAAGGAAAATGCAACACCCCCAGCACACCTTCTTGATACCCCCTCTAAAGGATCCCCACCCACAATCTCGGGGCGAGATTCCTTTAAGGGGGGAGGGCTGTAACACCCCAGGTGTTACTTAGGGTTTTCACTCAAGCCTACACTATTGAATCCATCATCACATGTGGTTTAGTTTGAGCAAAAGACACCAAACTTGGGAGTCATGATCCTAAGTAGGTGTAACTCATCTTAGAAGTCATGCTTTGGCCTTATCATGCACCTAAAGAGGAAAGAATGACTCAAACCCTAATTCAAATCCCTTAGGCAAATGGAGCCCTAGAGGGGATTATGGCAAAAGGGCTATATAAACCACATTATCATGAATTGGGCTAAGTATAAAAGTTATAGTACACTTAATACTCTACAAAACATAGAAAGAAAGTGACCCCAAAAAGATTTTAGAAAAGCCCCAAAAAGGTCACCAAAGAGAAGAACATAAAAGAAAATTCAGGTTTTTCTCAAGTTCAAAACCAGCCCTCTTTTAAAGATCAAACATGTTCACCTTTTTCCAAACCTCAAAACCATATGGCCCAATTGACAAAATGGCGCCTAAAGACCCCTAGAACACTCTGGAAAAATTTGAAAACAAACCCTTTGACATGTTTTGGCGCCCATTTTCCACCCGACAAGTCTGGTCGGACAGACCCAACTTCACCTCCTCGTAACTTGCCAACCCGAGGTCAAATCCACTTGAGCACTGCATGAGATACAAAGGGTATACAACAAGGAAGAAATCTTATACAGGGATTTTGGATAGATACGAAGAGATCACGGGCCAATCGACGCTTGAAGATGACCAGAACAAATGCTGCCACGTGCTCGATGCCTTGTCTGACTGGCCGAGCGCGCATTGGCCGCTGCCGCGCGCGCCCCCGCGTGTGGTCGGCCACCCCCATGCCTACGCCCATACCGTGCCCGCGAGCGGCTATAAAGCCCACCCCCATGCACGGCCATCTTCCCCGTTGCCTCCTCCGAACCGCGCCTAACTCTCCCGAGCTCGCCCGCAGCTCCGGTGACCTCCCCGTGACCCGCCAGAGCCGCCCAAGGACGCCTGTCGTGGCCAAACCTTTCCCGCCCACCTCTGCTCGATCCGAGCCCTCATATAGCTCCCCTAGGAGGCCATGAAGCTTGCCCAAGCTTGAACCGAGGACCAACCCCACCGGAATAGTGCAATCGTGCTCGGCGGAGTTGTGAATCCGACGGAGTATGTGGACCAGGTAATCCACTGAACCATTTCTCAATCCCTTGCGCTCATGGCCTCTACATTGCCTAGTGGAGCTCCTCGTGCACTTTGGTTGAACCCTACCGCCATGGTTTGGCCGGAGCAGAAGCCGCCAATGACCTCCGCCTCCGGCACTTGTGGCCAGAGTAGCTCGAGCCACCACCGACGCCGACCCGCACACGGACGTGACCGTCGTGACCTCCCCGACGTCACTGACCACCCCGCCGGACCTCTACTGCCGCCGGTAAGCCGCGCCGCCGTGATCCTTGCCCCGGTTACTGTTCCAGCCAGCCAGGGAGCGTGGGCTAGGTTTAGGTTAAGTCCAGGGGGTTTTGTGCAAGGTTAGTGACTCATGCAAATAGTGGACCGAGGGCTGTTTTGTGAGAGAAAAGGGTTAGAAAACCCAGGGACTTCAGCGCAAATCTGTATTTCTTTTCCATTTCGAATTTACTTTTCTTTTAAATATTGCAGAGAACTTAATAAATGCATAACTTAAAGAATAATCATCCAAAATTTGTCAAACCAATTTTGCTAGACTTTGTGAAATATAAACTTTCAGGCAAAAATAGTAAACCCCATGGTTCATGTAATGTTTTCTAGAGTTTTGATTTAAATAAGAAAAGTGCCCAAAACTTAATAATAAAAGAAAAAACAGAAATATTGTTAGACCAGGGTTGGGAAAAATAGTGGAGACACTAACCTAGTAGTTACACTGTTTAAAATTAATAAACACCCCAGTATACAAGGTTAAGAAAGATTTATCCACTAAACCTTGTTTATGCTGAAACTTAAGAAAATGAAGAAAAGGGGTTGAAAATGGGCCCCAGGGGGCAACCATATTTTTCCTAGCATGACTAAATGATGTAGTTCACAAGAAAAATTTGTTGAACCATAGTCCAGTGAAAAGAAATTGCACTCACATTTATTCATGGAAAACCGGGAAAACTTTGAAAAATCATCAGAAAATAATCCTAAGGAGAAAACACCCCTACCTTAGGAATGACTGCTCTTGTGCTAAGAAGAACCTAGGAAAAATACAAGTTCTGTTGTTTGATATTTTTCAAATAACAAGTTAGTTATAAGTGTCTTTTTGGCTTTAAACTTTAGAAAATCATAACTAAATAACCACTAAGTAACCATCTGTGATTTTTGGCACAGAAGCATGTTATTACCCATAGATACTAGTAAAAATAACTCTTGGTACAGAACCCACACCTAGGTATGAGTTGTAGTGCAAAGTAACCCTTCTGCCCCAAACTTTTGTTATTTTTGTCCAGGGCATAATATATTTATTTTTGACCTCAAATTTATAGGACAGACTACAGTTTTTATGCTATTTTACTACACTTATTTTACTACACCTAGGTAAGAGTTGTAGTGCAAAGTAACCCTTCTGCCCCAAACTTTTGTTATTTTATGCATAACCCACTTATTATGCTATTTTACACACTTATTGTTTGTAGGTTTGAAATGTGCACTTAAGTGTAGGAGTTGTTTGGAACCTTAGTTGCATGAACTCAGGTTTTTCCCTTGTAATGGATTCTAGTATGCTAGGTCGAGTAGCTGCTTTACTAATTAGGGATCTCGGTAGAAGTCGAGTGATTTTTCTAGCACTCGCACAAGGTCAGGAATTGATTGTATCCATTTTTATATCAGAATGATGATGGTCTGTGGACACGGATCCATGGGGATGTGTGGTCTATGAGATGAAATTGGAATAAGGATGAACGTGCGGATACCTGAGTCAAGCGTTTGAACGTACTAAACACATGCCGAGAAATATGGTAAATCGGTAAGACTAGTACCTGAGTGAACCTGTCTGCAGACTTTGCCCCTCACGTGATCTGAGACGTGGTCTCCCATTCTGGTTATGGTGGGTACAAGTGCGGTCACTGCACGATGGCAGTCGGGGTCAGTGTGGCATTGTACGCCAAGGCGGTGAGCCCTGATCTGTTGCCAGGGAATCGATGGGGACGGTTGAGGTGTGTGGGGACGGAGTGCCTCACCACGTTGTGTGTTTAGGTTTACCTTGCAAGGATAAAAACTCGATTCAAATCGTCTGCTTCTCGTAGCTAATAAGACTGCTTGATCCATTGTACTGCATTGAGTAACAAGTGGAAATGTGATGATTTGGCAAAAGATGTTGATTGCTAATTTGCTTGATACCATGAATGATTAGATAGTACACATTTGGTCTTAAGAGAGTCACACTAAAACTTGAAAAGCTAAAACTTGATTTTAGACTCAGCTAGTGCTTTTGGCAAACCAAACCCCTCAGCCAAACAGCTGCATGTCTAGAGGTAGAGGAGTAGACTCCTCACACCGGGTAAGTCTAGCTGAGTATTAGTATACTCAGCCTTGCTTGTGGCATAATTTTTACAGGTTCCCTGGAGGACATGGTTGCTAGAGTGACTTTACCGTCCACCTTGTCACCGGGTTGGACCGTCGAGTGGGACCCTACCTCGGCTGAGGAGAAGCATGAGGAGTGACAGGACAGGCTTCCCCATCCCTCCATTCATTTATCGTTAGTTTTATTATGCTGCATCTCGAACAATGATCACTACTTTTGCTAAAACTCCGATGATGATGTAATAAATTTAATACTCCTTAATGTATGGTTTTATGTTTTATTGTATTTGCTATGTGCCTCACCTTCGAGTGAGTACGTGGTACTTGATCCTGTTAGTGGCCTCGTCGGACTAGATCCGAGGAACTGACGTTTTATTCCTATTTAAGTGTGGTCTAGCCTTTAAGGTGGGACTTAGGCACTTAAGTTGGAATAATTCGAGCGGTTCCGCCACAGACCTCGCCGGTGAACCTCGCCGGTCGTTTTGCTTCCGTTGGTGCAGCGAGGTCGACGAAAGCTTGGAGCGAAGGGTAGCGTCTTCGCCTTCGCCCCAACAGGAAACAAGATTGCTCAATTTAGATCGTGCACCTTCACGCTATGGACTGGAAAGACTTCGGCGGAGGTCGTGGAGATAGTCCCTTGCGCTAGGAACAAGTGGGGCAACTGGTGGGATTATTAGTTCTATGTTTCTCCTGGCGATGTCGAAGACCTGCCTGGCCTGCCTCCGGCCATTCTTTGCTCACATTGTTATGTGGCGTTCCCTCAATTCGAGGTGGTAGAGGATGATGAGGATGAGGGGGCCCTTCGGTATGCTACCCGCTTGAGTAGCGGGCGCGATTTGGTTGAGGAATTTATCGGGTATGGAGTGTGGCCCTTTGCACGTGGCTAGGTTCTGGGAGAAGTGTGCCCCCAGCGGATGCCAACCTTGGGCGATCGGTTGGTGCCAAGTCCTGCCTTTGCTATGGATTTGCGTGGTCGGAACCCGGCCGCCTTTGTGCGCGAAGTGGAGGCTGAAGCCGTGAAGATTGTGGGAAAGTATGTTCCAAGGACGGAGACCCTGAGGAGTTAGGATATATGCGGTTCAAATGTTCGGTTGAACCGCGTCTTTGAGTTGAACCGCCTGCCATATGCCGACTACCCGGGGGACGACGACGTTGATGCTGTTGTCCGTCGTGGGAAAAAGGCAGTGGCGACGGTCGACGAAGGCCCATCGTGGGTAGTGTCGAGTGTGGCCGCTAAGAAGAGAAAATTAGGTACAATGGCCGAAGGTTGTGGGCTTCCGAACGTTTTGCTGCCGAATTAATGGGGACCTGCGCGGTTCCTGGGGAGACGATGTCTTCGCCCGAGCTCCGGGAGTCCTCCGCGCGAATGATGAAGGTCAGCGGAGGTCGCTGGCCTAGGAATGTTCTGATTCCCTGGGCGGCTGGCGAGGACATGTTTACATCTCGATTAGCTCGTGAGATGAAAATTTCCCTTACGAATGGAATGTTGCTGCTATTGTGACGGGAGTGATGGAGAAGGATTGCCAAGACGCGCCATGGAAACGTCGGGCCTTCGCGAGGGTTAGTGATCCGCAGCGCAGGGGACTGCAAAGTCTGCCGCCCTCGACTCTAGAAAGCCTTCGCTGGGCGTGAAGTCCGCCGCCCCCGGCCCCAGCAAGCCGCTCCCTATCGTGCCTGCACAGGAGCGAAGGCCTCCATCCTCACCGTGTACTGCTGAGACAGAAGTGGGTGGGGCCGAGGTCTCCATGGATATTTCCGTGGAGGACTATCTTGTGAGCGAGGTCACAATTTTCGACGCCCATACAGGGCTGTCGGTGAGTTTTTTCTGACGTGACTGTGGTGCAGGGTCGGAGGCTGGGCAACTGGCTGTTGTCCCGGCGCCTACGGCGGCTGGGTCGATGGCCATGGCGATTGGGGCAAAGGGGTCTTCGTAGGACCCATGGTCCAAGTTTTGCGCCAGCGGCGAAATTGCTTCGACCGCCGCCGCTAAGGATGTGGCGGGCTCAGTTGCGCAGCAGCTAAAGCATGTGAGTAATCTTTGACTTTGGTAGTTTGCTCATGTTATATGACTTCGAATTTGACGGTTTTTTATACCAGGCGGTGGTCTTCGTCGAGCATATTGCGTCGGGGGCCCTAACCTCGGAGTTCGTTGCCGAAAGGCAACGACTTGAGGGGAGGATTGAGCGTCTCTGGACACAGCACACTAAGGCTGTGCGAGACAAATCGGCCTCGGAGAACAAAAGCCACAACCTGATGGAGAAGCTGTCTGTAACACCCCTAGTGTTACTGCCACTAAAACTTGAGCATAACATCATGATCATTAGCATATCATGTGTTTGTTACACCTAGAGTGCATTCACTAGGTAAAAATTTCAAATAAGTTCTATTGATGTGACTTGAGGTGTGGTTAACTCTAGGGTAAAGTGCTTAACCTCATATCAGGGCTTATGGATATAAGTGAAGCCCAAATATGTGAAAACCTCAAAAGACATGAGACATGATCATAAAATATCACATTTGAAGGACTTTAGTGACACTAAAACCCTAAAGTGCTAAAAACCCTCAAAAGACCCCTAGAAAACCCTAATTAAAACCCTAGGGGGTTCAGTGCAAATTTTGTACACTTTTGGACCTAAGTGCTAATACCAAAGTACTAAAACACCACAAATCATATGTCTCACACATTTGAGGACTTGCAAATCAAATTATGGGATTTGGGCTTATTTGCAAAAAGGCACCCTATGCCTCCCATATGCCTAAGTCCAAAATCAGTTGAATGAGGCTGATTTTGGAGCTCTACATCTCAGGATTCTTTAGGATTTTGCCCTTGGTCAGTATAGCAAATCGGTAGAGCTATGTAAGGAGAACAAATTTGATTAAGTGACCAAGCACTAGTGTTGCACAGAAATGAGAGATAAATAGGCTTGAAATTGGGCTGTCAGTCAACTCTCAAACTGAATTTTGGCCACTAGTGACATTGGCAGAATTTTAGTATTGATTTTGAGTAACATCCAGTAGGAATTCGGCTGGGGATGCTATAGCAAAATTGAAGATGGACTATAGATCCACAACTTTGATGCAATGGATGATGAAGTTGCCACATAAATTTTGGAGCAAATTGCCCCTAATTGTGCTCTGTCAGATGCTCTGAAGAACAACCGTGATACTACAGTAGCAGAAATATCTCTGGTGCGGAGCACCTCGCCGCCGGCGCTGATCCATGCTGCGATTCGCACCATGTTCCGGTTAGGCGCTCGGCGGGCATCTCTTCGCGATGATATTCACAAATTGGGTAAGATTGCCACGGTGGAGGGCAACTATCCCGGTCGCCACGCGGCCACTGATCTTTGCGGTCGTGCCTGGTCACCAGCGCCGCTTCCCTCTGTTCATCGACGGCATCATCGATTTGACCGTGTTACTGTCACGGCAAGACGTGTCAAATCCCTATAAAAGGACCACGCCCGACGTCGCCGTTGATTGCTAGCGAAATCCGGTGAAGGTTATCACCTTGGCCGTCACCATAGATCACCAGACCTATAAATTCACTGTGCCCTCACCCCCATCATCCAAATTGATTGTGCACTGATCTTTGTCTCTTAGTTATGAAGCTAACGGCTCACTAGCCATCCTGTTTTATCCACCATCATCGGCGATCATCGGATCTCCTAGTGATCGGTCATTTCCGCCGCCGTGAAGGACCCATCCGTGGCCAGCCCTCCTCGGGTCAGTACCTACCCATTTGCCTCTTGTTTTAGCTTGCCTTTAGCCTCATGTTGCTCAGGATATCAGTCAATTAGACTTTACTAAAGCCTAAAACCCGGAACACCAGGTCGCCCCCTAGAACACCGCCGCTGACACCCTCTCTGTTGACCCACTCTCCCGTCCCCGTTCTATCCAAATTTAAACATGTACAAAGTCTTTGGTGAACCCGTGAAGCTCACCCGAGCTTCAATTTTAGCACCACTGTCGCGGTCACCAGGGTCTTTCCGCCACCGTAACCATGAACAAGCTTCAGTTAGGGACAAATCTTTCAAATTAAGTGAGGGTTTTTACTCAGATAGACTTGTGCTTGATGTCTATAAGCTTGTTGCCCTCTGTCCGAGTCGCCATCACCGTGAAATCACATCTCTGGCCAGGTGTTCGGCATGGTCCCGTCGTGGACCAAGAACTGTGAAGAAATAGATGTATGGAGGGTTTTTGTAATTGTCAGCGACACATAGAAACAGTGTGTGGGTTCGTTTCTGTTTTTTTAATTTCTCAGGGTCTTTGCGCAAAAACGCAAGGGCGGGCGGGCGCGGGCGTGTTTTCGCCCAGACACGGGCTGACTTGGGCTAGTTTTCAGCCCAACACTGTTCAATATTTTCCTTTTTCTTTTTCTACCAGAATTAGGAAATCCATAGAAAATTATAGAAAAATGCTAAAAATATGAAACTAATTTTGTTGGATTCCTAAATTTCTCTAGTATTTAATAAAAATAGTTCTAGGATTTTTAGTCCAAACAAGGAATTAATCAGTATTTAAAAGATCTTAAACCTATACCTCTGGAATTTTAGGAATTATTTAATGACTCCAAAAATCACCAAACTTTCTGGATAAGTTTAATTTAATATTTAGATCCCATGAGTAAAGTTTGACTTGATTTGGGCATTGTTTGATTCCTAAACCCAAAACCCTAGCTCCTTAGGGTAAAAATGTCTAATCCCACTAAGGTATTGACTCAGAAAAACCCTAGTTTCCCTGGAGCACCGTGAAGGAAAGTTGTATTCAAGATACAACTTAGTGTAGTTTCTCTATTATTGCATTTTCATAAGTATCACATGAGCATTCATGATTATATATGGTTATGCATAGAGAACAAAGAAGAAATAGTGGTTGAAGAAGAAGGAGCTACACCGCCACCTGAAGACCCACCTCCCGGAAACTACTTTTATTTTGATATTCGTGGAGCAGAGCCCGACTCTCCTACAACTCAAGGCAAGCCCCGGTGCATTTGCCACCTCCTTGCTGTTTTAAACACTTTATCACTTGAGTGATGCCTTAGGTGGTAGGAGTTGTGTGTTAAACCAGTTGATGCATTTCCATCCTTGGATCTGTTTACCATTCCTTGATTACCTGTTTTCTTAAAAGGTTTTTCTGATGCTTAGTCTTGCTTTAGAAAAATAAACGTTTTGTTTTTAACAAAAGTTGATGCTTCCCAGTGGATGGGATGTTTTCAAAAATAAAACTTGATGGTGGATCCATCATGGCCATGATGGGTTCAACATCGGAAAAGATGTACCTCTACCAGGTACCAAACTTTGGGGTTTTAAATGATAAAGCTGAGACCAGGCAGGTGACTAATACCAGAAAAGGACAACACGCAATGGGAGTCTCGGTGTAGTGTCTCCGTCTGAGTCGCTTAAGGACCATGTCGATGTGGGCCTGCTGACCGAGGACCCTTTAACTGGTCACAAGCCTCGTCATGGGTAAGCTTTGCCTCGGGCAGACTAATACCAGAAAAGGACAACACGCAATGGGAGTGGAGAGATGGCAAGAGTAGCATGTACCCTCCGTGGCAAGAGGCTGGACGGTGGTGCATCTATGCTCTCGGTTGGCGTGAACCCGGTCTGGTCTTAAGAAACCCGGTGGCGAGTTGACATATGTCGTGTGATTGGAGATCCTCAGCTGAGTATTAATCGATTTAGATCGCCATTACTTCTCGAACATGAAGACTTGGTCATTGACTTACACGTAGAATTCCAGTGAACGACAAAGGATTGATAAAAGCATGGCTAATATAGTCCAAGTGCTCGAACTAGGGTAGAAAGAACTCTAGTGACAGGAAATGACTTAACTTGCTAATAAAACTATATTTTTAAGGATCCACTATTAGTAAGCATTTTTTTGCAAACAGATTCATGATTCTTGATTAAGCCTTACCTTGACTCCCTTAATGCCAGCATATCCTTGAGAGTCTTTTATTTTGATGGGTAAGACTTTTGAAAGTACACTTCGTACTCATTGTTTTCGAACCCATGTTGTTGTAGGTGAGGAAACATCAGACTTCTGATGTTTTTGTTCTAAGGTGGTGCCTAAAGAAGAACCTCAGCAGTGAAGCCTCGGGAGGATTATGGCCTCCCTTTTGAAAAACCATATACTAGTATGCGGGAGCGGTTTTTGCCTCCCAGGGTTGTAATAATATTACTTAGGCACTCTTATGACCTGGTGATGTAATAATAACACTGTTTCTATATTTTAATGAATGTAAATTAAACTATTGTAATTTTCTTCCGCTTATTCGTACCTCCGATGTGTTGTAATATCTGCGTGACGGGTGAAACGCTCTTGGGCGAGGAAAAGTATTCAGAGACCGAACATGTCGAGTAATTATCTACATCTACAGGGTTGTCCAAAGTCCGTTGGATAAGGACAACTGTAGGTGGGCCTAATAACTTAGGAGGTTCCATCACAGCTGGTATCAGAGCGAAGCCCATCTCTTCAGATACTATGAGGCATTTCAAAAAGAATTTTCAAATACTTATCCAAGAAAAATTCTTTCATTCTTCCCTTGCTATTTTCTGGAAGTTTTTATCCTGCAAGACCAGGTAATAGAGTGCAAAATATAGGAAGTGGGAACAACAAAGGTTGGTTCTGTAATCATTCGGTTATGCATGCATCATGTTAATAATCTACTAATAAATTTCCCCTCTTATAGAGATATGGCACGCACAAGGAAAACTGCACGCAAATCTACGGGACCCTTTGGTGTGCCTCGCCATCAGTTAGCCCAAAGACATGAAGGGAGCAGTAGCGGCTCCAATGACCCCATTGGAGATCTAGAAGCTAAGGTGGAGCAACTACGATCAGAGCTACGCCATCGGAACAGGGCACGGGAGCAGGACAGTCAGCGTATAGCTGAGTTGTTAGCCGATGTCGGCCGCTTGCGGTTTGAGATCTCCGAACGAGACTCGGCCATTGATTGGGCCATCAACTCGCGCTCGATCGCTTGGCATCGTGAAGCAAAAGCTCGTGCTCGTGTGGATGAGCTCTGCACGACCCTCGATAATCTGCAAGTATACTGTAATACTCTACATGAGGAAGTACATGTACTATATGGTCGACTGCGTCCGGACTTGCCCGCTGACACTACTGCAATGGAAGCTGGACCCTCAGGAATAGCAAGCGCAGGACCTAAGGGGGAGTTGGACCTTTTTAAGCCTCCTCCTACTTTGAACCTGGCTGATGAGCAGTCTCCTGCAGCAGATAGTGAAGCAACGCAAGATAATGAAGACTAGAGTGGTATAAGTTTAAATGCTATACATATGTCATGTTGTACACTTGAGTCTGTATCATTATGTTTTGGTAATGTAAAATGATGGTGTGTATTGGCATGTTATATTTCTCCCAAATGTTTCTTTGCCTTAGATGCCATCAAGGACTCATGCGCATGACGGTGCAGGTACGTCCCATGGTCGGGAAGATACCCCTAATCCACCACTAGTACCACCAACGCGGGCCGAGGCTATCACTACCTTGGTCAACACGACTGCAGATAATACCTGCTTTTTACGTGAAATGGCGGGTAATCAATTTTAGCAACATGGCAGAAGGGCTCCTCCATAGGGACCGCATGAAACCTCATATCTGGACTTCTCTGAAACGCGTCCCCCACTCTTCATTAAAGCTGAAGATCCTCTTGAAGCTGATGAGTGGATAAGGGTAATCGAGCAGAAGTTCAGATTACTCTGTTGCACTGAAACACAGAAGCCGTTGTTCGCTGCCCAACAACTGAGAGGCCCTGCTAGTACCTGGTGGGGAAATTTTGTAGCGATACAACAAGCCAGACATCAGGTCACTTGGGATGAATTTAAATTGGCATTCTGTGAGCACTATATTCCAGAAGGAGTGCTTCAAATGAAACAAGAGGAATTTATTCGACTAAAACAAGGAGGGGATACTGCGATGCAGTATCTCAACAAGTTTAATCATTTATCCCAATATGCGATTGATCAAGTAAACACTGACCTAAAAAAGAAGAATTGCTTCATGAGAGGACTCAACGACTGGCTCCAAAGGAAAATGGCCACCTGCCTAGATCTTACATATAGCAGAGCTGTCAGCACGGCGCTGGCAGTAGAAGCCAAGAATACAGGCCAAGGAAAATCTAAGGGATTTGGAGGTGACAGGTCCAATCAGGGACATGAGAAGTGAACTAGGTTGGTAATCCGACCATTTAATCAGAATCGATCTTCGCCTCGCCCACCCTCCTATCCGTTCAAACAGCCTGTTTTCATTCGCCCTACCACTGCCCCCACTTCTACAAATCAGTCGAGTGCCCCTGGTGCTCGTTTCCCCCTCCCTAGTTCCTCAACTGGCTGCTTCAACTATGGGAAGTCTGGTCATTTTATCAAAGACTGCCCATATCCGAGGCAGAATAAGTCCAACAATCAGCAGAACTCAGGGAGCTCAAATCAAGGCAAGGGAAACATGGCTATTAATTCAGCAGGCAAAAATGTGAAGAAGACTGGGCGAATTTATTACACTCAAGTGGCCACTACACCGGAAGAAGAGCCGGTAATGATGGGTACGTTTCTTGTGGCCAATCACCCCGCAGTCATTCTCTTTGATTCTGGTGCTTCGCATACATTCATAAGCAAGAAGTTCGAGGAAAAATATTGCATTCCTTGCACTGAATCAAGGGAAGGGTTTATTATTCATTCGCCCAGGGGACAAATATTTACTAAGGAAGTAACATTCCATGTGCTAGTAACATTGGCTGAACGGGATTTTCCCACCAACATGATTGTTTTGAAAGGCCAAGATATAGATGTAATCCTGGGCATGAATTGGTTAGCCGAGCATAAAGCTATCCTCAATACTAACTTAAGGACTATCAAGTTGAGCTATGGCCATGAAGAGGTTCTCTTGTCCATCCCTATAGCTGTCCTAGCCAAACCATTTGGACGGGTCTATGAAGCTATCATACCAGAAATCCAGGATATTCCGGTAGTATGTGAATTTCCGGATGTATTTCCTGAAGATTTGCCTGGATTGCCCCCAGAAAGGGATGTAGAGTTTGTGATTGAACTGAAGCCCGGTACAGCTCCTATTTCTAGAAGATCGTACCGGATGCCACCAAATGAATTGGCGGAGCTCAAGACTCAATTGCAAGACTTGCTTGAGAAGGGATTCATTCGGCCTAGTTCATCACCTTGGGGATGTCCCACAATCTTTGTCAAGAAGAAGGATCAAACACTTTGAATGTGCGTGGACTACAGACCCCTTAATGAGGTCACTATCAAGAACAAGTACCCTCTTCCCCGGATTGATATCTTATTTGATCAACTTACCGGAGCTCGAGTATTTTCCAAGATTGACCTCAGGTGGGCTATCACCAGATCCGTATTCGACCCAAGGATATACTCAAGACCGCATTTACTATGCGGTATGGACTATTCGAATATTTGGTTATGTCCTTCGGATTGACGAATGCTCCTGCCTACTTCACATATCTGATGAACTCGGTATTTATGCCTGAGTTGGATAAATTCGTGGTGGTCTTCTTCGATGATATCTTGATTTACTCCAAGAACGAAGGGGAACATGCTAAACATTTACGGATCATATTAACGCGCTTAAGGGAGCACCAATTATATGCTAAATTCAGCAAATGCGCGTTTTGGCTGGAGGAAATCCAATTTTTGGGACATGTATTGTCTGCAAATGGGATTGCGGTTGATCCCAGCAAGGTCAAGGATATCCTAGAGTGGAAACCACCAACCACTGTACATCAAGTCCGAAGTTTCCTTGGACTCGCTGGCTATTACCGCAGATTAATCCTAGATTTCTCCAAGATTGTGAAACCAATCACAAATTTGTTGAAGAATGATACCAAATTTAACTCGTCCTCAAAATGCAATGAAGCCTTCGAGTAGTTGAAGATATTATTGACCATTGCTCCGGTATTGGCTCAACCAGACATTGAAAAGCCTTTTGATGTGTATTGTGACGCATCAGGCAGTGGTCTCGGATGTGTCTTAATGCAGGAGGGCCGAGTTATAGCATATGCTTCAAGAAAGTTGCGCCGACATGAGGAACATTATCCAACTCATGACTTAGAATTAGCTGTTATGGTTCATGCCCTTAAAATATGGCGTCATTATCTACTGGGGAATATCTGCCATATATATATAGAACATAAAAGTTTGAAGTATATTTTCACCCAGTCAGAACTAAACATGAGGCAGAGAAGATGGCTTGAGCTGATTAAGGATTATGAATTAGAAATTCACTATCACCCAGGCAAGGCTAACATGGTGGCAGATGCACTAAGTCGCAAGGCTTCCTGCCATTGTCTTGCAGTAAAGACCTCTGACATCACATTATGTCAAGAAACCTTGAACCAATTGAAGCTTGAGTCAATTCTTCTGCAAAAGGTTATTGATGCACAAAGAAGTTACAAGGGTTTGAAACATATTCATGAGAAAATAGAAGCCGGCAAAGCAAACTGTTTCAGAAAGGATGATCAAGGCATAGTATGGTTTATTAACCGCATAGTTGTGCCTAAGGATGATGAAATCTGCCAACAAATATTGGACGAAGCTCATCTTAGTCGATATTCCATTCATCCCGGAAGCACTATGATGTATCAAGAATTAAAGCAACATTATTGGTGGACAAAAATGAAGATCGAAATTGCACGCTATGTGGCGAGATGTGACACTTGTAGACGTGTCAAAGCAATACATATGAAAATTGCTGGTCCATTGCAATCTTTGCCCATCCTGACTTGGAAATGGGAGGACATTAGCATGGACATTATTGTGGGATTACCCAGGACAACAAAAGGTTTTGACTCTATCTGGGTTATAATTGACCGGCTTACAAAAATAGCTCATTTTCTGCCAGTCAAGACATACTACTCGGTCATCACCTATGCACAGATATATATTGCTCGTATTCTTAGTTTGCACGGGATTCCAAAAACAATAGCGTCGGACCGTGGACCACAATTTGTATCCAAATTTTGGGAAGAACTCCACAAATCTCTGGGAAGTAAACTACTCCATAGTTCGGCCTATCATCATCAAACAAGTGGACAGACTAAGAGAGTAAATCAAATAATGGAAGACATGTTGCGAGCATGTGTCCTAGAGTTTCCGCAAAAATGGGATGAATGTCTGCCCTTGGCAGAATTTTCCTATAACAATAGCTATCAAGAAAGCATCAAGATGGCACCCTTGGAAGCATTATATGGACGACGGTGTCGTACCCCATTAAATTGGTCTAAACCAAGAGAAAGGTGGTTTTTTAGGCCTAATATGGTTAAAGAGATGGAAGAAAAGGTTCAATGAATTATACATAACTTAAAAGAGGCACAAGCTCGACAAAAGAGTTATGCAGACAAACATCGCCAACCTTTGTACTTTCAAGTCAAAGTTTATGTGTACCTGAATGTATTGCCAATGAAGGGTGTGACCCATTTCGATGTAAAAGGAAAGCTTGCACCACGATACATTGGTCTGTTTCTTATTCTTGAAAAATGTGGGCCCGTGGCATATCGAATCCAACTACCCGAAACATTGTCTGCGGTACACAATGTATTCCATGTATCCCAATTGAAGAAATGCCTTCGGGTTCCGGATCAAACCGTTGAGATAGAGGATGTTGTCTTAAAACCAGACTTGACCTATTCAGAATATCCTATTCAAGTCTTGGATCAAAAGGACAGGATCACCTAAAAAAGAACTCTTAAATTCTATAAGATACAATGGAACCAACATACAGAAGATGAAGCTACATGGAAAACCCAAGACTTCTTAGAAAAGAATTTCCCTGGCTTTTTAGCTTCATGTAATTTGTGAGATATGTACAATTGTTTGTAGGAAGGAGTAAACCCCATACCACCCCCTGCCTTGTAAGACAATTAAGGGAATAAAAATGTGACGCGTTTCCTTTTCCATTACTTGCCCTAGGACCTTAAATCTCGGGACGAGATTCTTTTATGGGGGGAAGGATGTAACACCCCTGGTGTAACTGCCACTAAAACTTGAGCATAACATCATGAGCATTAGCATATCATGTGTTTGTTACACCTAGAGTGCATTCAATAGGTAAAAATTTCAAATAAGTTGTATTGAAGTGACTTGAGGTGTGGTTAACTCTAGGGTAAAGTGCTTAACCTCATATCAGGGCTTATGGATATAAGTGAAGCCCAAATATGTGAAAACCTCAAAAGACATGAGACATGATCATAAAATATCACATTTGAAGGACTTTAGTGACACTAAAACCCTAAAGTGCTAAAAACCCTGAAAAGACCCTTGGAAAACCCTAATTAAAACTCTAGGGGGTTAAGTGCAAATTTTGTACACTTTTGGACCCAAGTGCTAATACCAAAGTAATAAAACACCACAAATCATATGTCTCACACATTTGAGGATTTGAAATCTAATTATGGGATTTGGGCTTATTTGCAAAAAGGCACCCTATGCCTCTCATATGCCTAAGTCCAAAATCAGTTGAATGAGGCTAACTTTGGAGCTCTACGTCTTAGGATTCTTGAGGATTTTGCTCTTGGTCAGTATAGCAAATCTATAGAGCTATGTAAGGAGAACAAATTTGATAAGTGCCAAGCACTAGTGTTGCACAGAAATGAGAGATAAATAGGCTTGAAATTGGGCTGTCGGTCAACTCTCAAACTGAATTTTGGCCACCAGTGACATTGGCAGAATTTTAGTATCGATTTTGAGTAGCATCCAGTAGGAATTCGGCTGGGGATGCTATATCAAAATTGAAGATGGACTATAGATCCACAACTTTGATGCAGATGGATGATGAAGTTGCCACATAAATTTTGGAGCAAATTGCCCCTAATTGTGCTCTGTCAGTTGCTCTGAAGAACAACCGCGATACTACAGTAGCAGAAATATCTCTAGTGCGAAGCACCTCGCCGCTGGCGCCGATCCACGCTGTGATTCGCGCCATGTTCCGGTTAGGCGCTCGGCGGGCATCTCTTTGCGACGATATTCACGAATTGGGTAAGATCGCCACGGTGGAGGGCAACTATCCCAGTCGCCACGCGACCACTTATCTTTGCGGTCGTGCCTGGTCACGGGCGCCACATCCCTCCGTTCATCCACGGCATCATCGATTTGACCGCGTTACTATCGCGACGAGACATGTCAAATCCCTAGAAAAGGTCCGTGCCCGACGTCGTCGTTGATTGCCAGCGAAATCCGATGAAGGTTATCACCTTGGCCGTCGCCATAGATCACTAGACCTATAAATTCACCGTGCCCTCACCCCCATCATCCAAATTGACTGTGCACTGATCTTCGTCTCTTAGTTACGAAGCTAATGGCTCACTAGCCATCCTGTTTTATCCACCATCATCGGCGATCATTGGATTTCCCCGTGATCGATCATTTTCGCCGTCGTGAAGGACCCATCTGTGGCCAGCCCTCCTCGGGTCAATACCTACCCATTTGCCTCTTGTTTTAGCTTGCCTTTAGCCTCATGTTGATCAGGATATCAGTCAATTAGACTTTACCAAAGCCTATAACCCGGAACACTAGGTCACCCCGTAGAACGCCACTGTGGACACCCTCTTTGTTGACCCACTCTCCCGTCCCCGTTCAGTCCAAATTTAAACATGTACAAAGTCTCCGGTGAACCCGTGAAGCTCACCCGAGCTTCAATTTTAGCACCACTGCTGTTAGTTATACAGAACGCGACCACCAGGGTCTTTCCACCGCCGTAACCATGAACAAGCTTCAATTATGGTCAAATCTTTCAAATTAAGTGAGGGTTTTTACTCGGATAGACTTGTGCTTGATGTCTATAAGCTTGTGCCTTCTGTCCGGGTCGCCATCGCCGTGAAATCGCAACTTCGGCCAGGTGTTCGGCATGGTCCCATCGTGGACCAAGAACTGTGAAGAAATAGAAGTATGGGGGGGTTTTGTAATTGTCAGCGACACATAGAAACAGTGTGTGGGTTTGTTTCTGTTTTTTTTAAATTTCTCAGGGTCTTTCACAAAAATGCCAGGGCGGGCGTGCGCGGGCGCATTTTCGCCCAGGCACGGGCTGACTTGGGCTAGTTTTCATCCCAACACTGTTCAATATTTTCCTTTTTCTTTTTCTACCAAACTTAGGAAATCCATAGAAAATTATAGAAAAATGCTAAAAATATGAAACTAATTTTGTTGGATTTCTAAATTTCTCTAGTATTTAATAAAAATAGTTCTAAGATTTTTAGTCCAAACAAAGAATTAATCAGTATTTAAAAGAGCTTAAACCTATACCTCTATAATTTTAGGAATTATTTAATGACTCCAAAAATCACCAAACTTTCTGGATAAGTTTAATATAATATTTAGATCTCATGAGTAATGTTTGACTTGATTTGGGCATTGTTTGGTTCCTAAACCCAAAACCCTAGCACATTAGAGTAAAAATGTCTAATCCCACTAAGGTATTGACAAAGAAAAACCCTAGTTTCCCTGGAGCACCAGGAAGGAAAGTTGTATTCAAGATACAACTTAGTGTAGTTTCTCTATTATTGCATTTTCATAAGCATCACATGAGCATTCATGATTATATATGGTTATGCATAGAGAACAAAGAAGAAATAGTGGTTGAAGAAGAAGGAGCTACACCACACCTGAAGACCCACCTGTTGGGAACTGCTTTTATTTTGATATTTGTGGAGCAGAGCCCGACTCTCCTACAACTCAAGGCAAGCCCCGGTGCATTTGCCACCACCTTGCTGTTTTAAACTCTTTATCACTTGAGTGATGCATTAGGTGGTAGGAGTTGTGTGTTAAACAAGTTGATGCATTTCCTTCCTCGGATCTGTTTACCATTCCTCGATTACCTGTTTTCTTAAAAGGTTTTTTTGATGCTTAGTCCTGCTTTAGAAAAACAAATGTTTTGTTTTTAACAAAAGATGATGCTTCACAGTGGATGGGATGTTTTCAAAAATAAAACTTGATGGTGGATCCATCATGGCCATGATGGGTTCAACATCGGAAAAGATGTACCTCTGCCAGGTACCAAACATTGGGGTTTTAAATGATAAAGCTGAGACTGGGCGGGTGACTTGCACGAGAAGAGAGTCTTAGTGTAGTGTCTCCGTTTGAGTCGCTTAACGACCGTATCGATGTGGGCCTGCTTACCGAGGACCCTTTAACTGGTCACATGCCTCATCATGGGTAAGCTTTGCCTCGGGCAGACTAATACCAGAAAAGGACAACACGCAATGGGAGTGGAGAGATGGTGAGAGTAGCATGTACCCTCCGTGGCAAGAGGTTGGATAGTAGTGTATCTCGACTCTCGGTTGGCGTGAACCCGGTCTGGTCTTTAGAAACCCAGTGGCGAGTTGACATATGCAAGGGTTAGGTGCTACATATGTCGTGTGTTTGGAGATCTTCAGCTGAGTATTAATCGATTTGGATCGCCATTACTTCTAGGACATGAAGACATGGTCACTGACTTACACGTAGCATTCCAGTGAACGAAAAGGGATTGATAAAAGGATGGCTAGTATAGTCCAAGTGCTCAAACTAGGGTAGAAAGAACTCTGGTGATAGGTAATGACTTAACTTGCTAATAAAACTAGGTTTTTAAGGATCCACTATTAGTAAGCATTTTTTGCAAACAGAGTCTTGATTCTTGATTAAGCCATACCTTGACTCCCTTAAAGCCAGCATATCCTTGAGAGTCTTTTATTTTGACGGGTAAGACTTGTGAAAGTACACTTCGTACTCAGGGTTTTTGAACCCATGATGTTGTAGGTGAGGAAACAATAGACTTCTGCTATTTTTGTTCTAAGGTGGTAACTAAAGAAGAACCTCAGAAGTGAAGCCTCGGGAGGATGTTGGCCTCCCTTTTGAAAAACCATATACTTGTATGAGGGAGGGGTTTTTGCCTCCCAAGGTTGTAATAATATTACTTATGCACTCTTATGACCTGGTGATGTAATAATAACACTCTTTCTATATTTTAATGAATGTAAATTAAACTATTGTAATTTGCTTCCGCTTATTCGTACCTCCGATGTGTTGTAATTTCTGCGTGACGGGTGAAATGCTCTTGGGCGAGGAAAAGGATTTAGATACCGAACTTGTCGAGTAATTATGTGAATCTATAGGGTTGTCCAAAGTCTTTTGGACAAGGACAACTATAGGTGGGCCTAATTACTTGGGAGGTTCCATCACACTGTCGGCTGCGGAGGCCGAATAAGAGGACCTCGGCCGCTGGCTGGCGGCAGAAAAGGAGGATGCGGACAGGGCCTGCGCGGAGGCCCAGGCTGCGCGTGCCGAGGCCAACCTCGCTCTCCAACGTGCTATCGAGGTGGAGTCAAGCCATAGGAGCCTGCGTGGCTATCTGGACAAAGTGGAGGCCTCTACTCGCGTAGGGGTCGACTGAGCACACACGTTGCTCGTGGACGCGTACCGATAGCTTGGTGTGCGTACCACCCCCTTTGATACGTCCGGCGAGGAGGTGGGCCTCCACTTTCTCGGATGGCTGCAGGAGGAACTGGAGATGCTTCTAGCGATCGTGATGGGTCTCATGTCCTTTGCCTCGCTCATCACCTGTGAAGGGGCCACGAATACCTTGTCCCATGAGGGATGCAGACACTTCGAAGTATTTGACCGATCCTACGAAGACTTCGATCGCAGGATTTTCCAGGTCGAAGACGAGGTGCTAAAGCGATCTGCTGGGCGCTTTATGATAGGATGTGGGGCCCTCACGGCCGTGATACTGTCTGGGAAAGGTCTGACCGGGCGATGGAGCTGGTGCTGATTGTTGTTGTTTTGTTTTTTTATGAATATGTATTTATATTTGGTGCTATTTCTGTAGATGGCCAATGATGAAGAAGTGGACGACCTCGGAGGCCTAGAGAGCTCGGTGGCCCGGGTAGAAGATGTGAGGGCGGAGGCTGGGGAGCAACCGGCACCGCCGCCCGGCCCTCACAAAGATCCTGCGGCGGCCATAGCTCTGCCTGGCGAAGACAATCCAGCGACGGCTACACCAGCTGCCAAAGACCCTACAGCGCCGACCGCTCCATCACAGGTGGCGGGATCGTGTTAGGGGTGTTGTGTTTAGGACCTTATTTGTGTGATACAGAAAGTCGGTTGCTGCATAGGTTCCGACGTCTAGGCCTGCGCAAGCAACCCCTACTGATGATACTAATTTTGTGGCGGCTGCAAACGTTGCACATGTTAATGATAGTTTGTCTGGTTTTGGATCTGGGTCTTGGTCATCTGATGTTGGTGAGTTTGGGAGCCTGTTTTCCTGGATTGAAGAGTCTTCGGATGAAGATTTGGATTACTTTGCTGCGTTAGATGTGGCCGCGGTGGACTCCTCACCGCGGCTAGAGGTGGGCAAAGTGTCTGATCCCCTGGCTGGTGTGGGGACCGAGCGTCGTCGACAAAAAAGTGGTGTCGAAGCATAGCTTTGGCAAGATGTCGCGAAGTGGTAGACGTCGTCGGATGGGTGTAGAACGAACCCGCCTTCGGGTAGATCGTGGTGGCCAACGAGATTTGCTGTCGTTCGGGACGAGTATTGGTGAGGGGGACCTACGGAATCTTTTCGAGGGTGAGGAGTTGACAATGATGTTATTTAATTACTGAGAGGCGGGCCTTATCCCGAAGGCTGAGCCGATGTAGCATGTTTGCTGCTCTTGCTCTTATCTTGCGGCTGAGTGAAAACGCTGCCCTCCCCCGACCCGCAATAAAGAGGGAGGGGCAACAAAATGCAATTTGTACTTGTGTGGGTGCTGACCCTTTGATGTGTGTATGTGACAACATTGTTGTTGAATGAGATGCGGACTTCGTGCTTGTTACGTTTGTCCGGCTGCACCCTTTGGTGACTTTTGCGTGGATGTCTTTTGACAAAGACTTCGTATTGTGCACCTATTGTGCTTGTCCGACAGCACCCTTAGGCGACTTTTGCGTGGATCTGTCTTTTAATGAAGACTTCGTATCGTGCACCTATTGTGCTTGTCCGGCTGCACCCTTAGGCGACTTTTGTGCGGATTTGCCTTTTGACGAAGACTTCGTGTCATGCACTTATTGTGCTTGTCCGGCTGCACCCTTAGGCGACTTTTGCGCGGATTTGTCTTTTGATGAAGACTTCGTATTGTGCACTTATTGTGCTTGTCCGACTGCACCCTTAGGCAACTTTTGCGCGGATTTGTCTTTTGACGAAGACTTCATATCGTGCACTTATTGTGCTTGTCCGGCTGTTGCGCGGATTTTGTCGCACGCGAGGGTAGTCTGCGCTACCTGTTGCGGTGACTGTATTGGTCAAATGTCGAATGCCGTTGGAGCGGTCTTTTTCGACATGGTGATGATGCTTGGAATTTTTTGTGAGGGCTTTTTCACTGGTATATTACATGGCGCCGCCTCGTTAAAAACCGCACCCCCAGGAGGAAAAGAGTGCGGGCCTAAATAGCATTGTTTGCAGAATTACAAAGGCACGTAGGCCTTGGAACTTAAACAAAAAATTTCCAGAGATTATCAATGTTCTAGGAATGTTCTAAGTCTTCACCGGATGATGTTGCCAACCGGTAAGCGCTGGGGGACGCCTTTGTCTTGACTATGTATGGTCCCTCCCACTTCGGCTCGAGCTTGCCCCGAGACTCTGTCCGGGTGGTTCTTACGAGTACGAGATCCCCTTCGCTGAATTCTCGTGGGATGACTGTGTTGTCGCGCCAGGCCTTGGTCTGAACCTGATATTTATCGAGGGCTTGCAGGGCGAGGACATGCTCTCCATCGATGAGATCTTTGGAAGTTGGTTCGTCGACATCGGGTACAACTGATTTGTTTGTTTGGGGGGACCCATGCTTTAACTCTTGCGGTGTCATGGCCTCAGATCCATACATTAGGAGGAAAGGTGTGAACCCGATTGCCCAGCACTCTGTCGTGTTCAAGGCCCATACGACTTCGGGTAACTGGTCGGCCCATTTGCCCTTTTTGTAGTCAAGGAGCCTTTTCTTGATGGTGCTAAAAATCTTGCCATTGGCGCATTCGACCACACCGTTGGATTGTGGGTGGTACACAGAGGCGAAGATAGGTTTGGTGCCGATGGAACAGCAGAATTCCCTGAAGTCTTGGCTGTCGAACTGTTTGTCGTTGTCGATTTGAGTTCGGACGAGACTCCGAAGCGGCAAACAATGTTTTGCCAAAAGAATTTTTGGGCGGCCTTCGATGTTATTGTGGAGACTGCCCTGGCCTGAATCCACATGGTGAAATATTCAACGGCGACGAAGGTGAACTTGAGATTCCCTTGAGCTGTGGGCAGTGGTCCGACGATGTCCAACCCCCAGCGTTGGAGTGACCATGTATGGGCGATGAGCTTGGTGAATTGTGAAGGGTGGCCTGAGCGATGGGAGAACTTCTGGCATGCTTCGCATGATCGCGTGACTCGATTGGCAGTGCAAATTATTGTGGGCCAGTAAAATCCCTAACGAATCACCTTGGCAGCGAGGGCCCTAGGTCCTAAGTGGGAGCCACAGGTTCCGCTATGGACTTCGCAGAGGATTTCTATGCCTTCGGTTTTGGTTATGCATTTCAGCATTGGCTGACTGATCCCCTTTTTGTACAGCTGACCCTTTATTAATGTGAAGTCCCTGCTCCTGTGTTTTAGTCGTTTGGCCTCATTGTGATCGGTTGGATGGTAGTGGCCTTGCAGGTATAGTGTTATTGGGGCCCACTAGTCTTCGGCCATGATGACGTTGACGATGCGGTGGCCTTCGGTGTCTTGAGTTATTTGCAGACCTTTGGGGTTGCGTATAGCTGGCATGCCGATGACGTGGTAGAACATGTTAGAGGGCAAGGCCTCGTCCTTGGCCGCTGCTTTAGCCAACGCGTCGGCCTCTTTGTTCTTGTTGCGGTCGACATGCTGCAAAGTGAAGCCCTTGAATTGTCTCTCAAGGCTGCGGATAGTGGTGAGGAATTGCATGAGTATGGGCTCTTTTGGTGAGTACTCCTTCTCAACCTGGCCGGCGACGACTGGAGTCTGTCCTGATTATGCATGTGGTGACGCCGAGTGCTCGTAATTTGCGAAGTCCTAGGATGATGGCTTCGTACTCTGCTATGTTGTTAGTGCACCTGTCGAATTCTAAGGCAAAGCTGAGGCGCACCGCGTATCTGTACTTGACACCTATGGGTGATGTGATGATCGCCGCGGCCCCTGCCCCCGCATGGCACCATGCGCCATCGCAGTGGATGGTCCAAACTTTCTCTGGGGACTCTTCTTGTGGTCGCGCTAGTCCTGTCCAGTCGACGATGAAGCTGCCAGGACTTGTGATTTGATCGTTGTTCGTGGTTCGAAGGTGATGTGGTACCCAGAGAGTTCGGCTGCCCATTTGGCGATTCTGGCGGATGCCTCTAGGTTCCTGAACAATTCTCCCAGACCCATGTCTGAAGGGACCTGTACTTTGAATGCCTCGAAGTAGTGTCGTAGTTTGCGCGATGCCATGACAACTGCATATGAAAATTTTTCGAGTTCAGTCATGTTGCACATAGAAGCCGTGAGAACTTCGGAGACATAATACACTGGGCACTGCCGACTTGTTCTTTCTCTGACCTGCTCTTGGACTAGTGCTGTGATGACTGCATATGGTGAAGCCGCAATGTATACAAGAAGAGGCAACGAAGGGTTGTGACTTGTGAGTGTTGCTAAGTCGGACTGGTGTTGTTTGAGCGACTTGAAGGCCACCGCCTGCTTTGGTCCCCAAGCGAAGTCTTTTGCACCACACAATGTCTTGAGAAAAGGTAGACTACGCTCTGCGGATTTGGAGATGAATCTATTCAGGGTGGCCAATCTGGACATCCCTGGTGGAGTGTGGAGGTGCCATGTTGATGATCGCTTGGATCTTAGTTGGGTTGGCCTCGATCCCTCGGTGCGCCACCAGGTAACAAAGTATATTCCCCTGGCGAACTCCAAAAACACACTTCTCAGGGTTGAGCCGAAGTCGTGCATCAAGCATGTTGGTGAATGTTTCTGCGAGGTCGGCCAGTTGATCCTCTTTGCTTTTGCTTGCAACGACGATGTCGTCTACGTAGGTGAAGATGTTGCGGCCTACTTGACTTTTGAGTACCCTCTTGGTGAGGCGAGAAAAGGTTGACCCGACGTTTTTGAGTCCTTCTGGCATTCGGACAAAGCAGTACGTGTCGAAGGGTGTGATGAAGCTTGTGCATGCCTTGTCCTCCTCTTTCATGTAAATCTGGTGGTACCCGGAAAAGCAATCGAGGAGGGACATGACCTCACAGCCAGCTGCGCTATCGACTATTTTGTCGATCCGTGGCAAGGGGAAGTTATCCTTGGGACAAGCCTTGTTGAGGCTCGTGAAGTCTATGCACATGCGCCACTTGCCACTTTTCTTTTGTACCATGACCACGTTGGCGAGCCAAGTGGGATAAGCGATTGGTTCGATGAACCTGGCTTCCAATAGGCAGTGCACCTTGGCCTTGGCTGCTTCAGTTTTCTCATCTGCCATTTTTCGTAGTCGTTGCTTTTTCGGGCGCATGGACGAGTCGATGCCTAGGCTATGCTCGATGATAGAGCGGCTGACCCTGACCAGATCGAGGGCAGACCAAGCGAAGGCGTCCTTGTTTCTGGAGAGACAGGAAAGGAGTTTTTCCTCGTCTCGCGAGGTCAGGTCTTCGCTTATTACTACTATTTGCTTAGGCATTGCTGGGGCGATGGGTACGACCTTCCTTCCGTCATTGCTTTGGCCTTTTCTTCTTTGATCGAGCAACTGCATTCAAAGCCTTCGCGCTCTGCCGTTAGGCAGTGGACGTTCCGCTGCCCTGGAACGAAATCCCTTTCAATGTTGCGCACTATCTGCTGGTCGCCGTAGACGTTGATCACGCCCTGAGGGCCTGGGACTTTCATGCAGAGGTAGAGTCCATGAATGGCCATCCCAAACTTATTGATCGAGCCCCGACCCATTATAGCATTATATGGGTAAACCATGTCGACAATGTCGAAGGTGACCTGCTCACTTCGCGCATTGGGTGCTGTACCAAATGATAGGGGGAGCTCTATTTTGACGACGGGGAAGGTGCCCTTGCCGCTGAAGCCATATAGTGGATTGTCTGTAGGTTTGAGTAGGTTGTGGCTTATTCCCATGCGATCAAAGGTGTGCAGAAAAATGATGTCAGCCTAGCTGCTGTTGTCAACCAACACCTTGTGTAGGTCCTAGCCTGCTACCCTGCAGGTGATCACCATGGCGTCTGCGTGAGGGGCACTGCGCAAGTCGATGTCTCTGGCCTCGAAGGTGAGCGGGACATGGGACCACTTTGTTTGCACTACTGGGCCAGTGAGAGCGACATGGTTCACACATCGGTAGTGGTCCCTTTTCTGTCGTTTTGTTTTGAAGTCCACGCTGGACCCTCCGGTGATCATGTGGATGACTCCACGATATTGTGGTTCGGCGAAGTCTTCCTTCTTGGGTGCTTGTGAGGGGTGGTTATGGTGTGGTGGATTTAGGTGATCCGGAGGCGATGGTGGTAGAACCTATACTTCTTGACGGTGCTGGTACGTGTGGTTGGGTAGATGCTGGATTTGCTCATTTTGGTGGCGTTGCTGGTGGTGGTATGTGTGCGCGATGACCCTCTGGTTGTCGGCTGGTTGTGCTCTGGACATTCTGTCCCTGGTGGCCTTGGTTTCTGGACAATCCCTAGTTGGGTGCGCACAGTCCTCACCATGAAACAGACAGTAGAATCTGCACGGCTGCTGCATCCGTCCCTGGCCTTTCCCTCTAGTGTCGTTGTTGCGGCCTTGGTGGGTATTCCTGACGACGAGCGGTCTCTCCGGCTGGGTGCTGATTGGCTATGTTGTGCACCTGTTGGTGACTGCGACTGTCCTATCCGGAGTCTGGCTACAATGGCCTGGTCCAGGTTCTGCTAGACTGCGGAGGGTCCTTGGGCTTCCTCTGAGATTCAACCTTGCGTTGATGCAGCTCTTCGGGCCTGGCGTACTTCTCGAGTAGTTGATATAGCTCCTATAGATTTTTGGGTGGGTCCTTAATGCAATGACTGTACAGGACGCCAGCCCGAAGGCTGCTGATGGCGTAATGGATTGCGATGTGGTCGTCAACTGATGGCAGTTGCGACTTGAGCGTCAGGAATTTTCTATAGTACTCGCGAAGGGTTTCCTTCTCTTCATGCTTGCAGAGGGATAACTCGGCCAGGGCATCGGTATCTGGTCAGTACCCTTGAAAGTTGAGCAGGAACTTGTCACGAAGTCCTTTCTAGGAGTCAATGGACAGTGGCGGTAACCTGGTGTACCAAGTCAAGGCCGGGCCTTCGAGCGTGTTGATGAAGGATTTGGCCATTGTGGCGTCGTCCCCTTTGGACGATGCGACGGCAACCTGGTATCTCATTGTAATACCCAACTTGTAATTTGTGGAGGATAACCTAAAAGAAGAAATGATATTCCTGTGTATATGTGTGTTACCCATATTTATTAATCCATTAGAACATCACATGAATACAAATAAATAAATAACAAAAGATACCCAAAAACAAATTGTGCAACATGCTGGGATTTTATTTTTGTGTGCATTTTTGTGACAATATAAAGATAAAGAGACAAGAAATATATTAATTCAAAAAGGAAATCTAGAATCCAAAATAAATTCTAGAATTTAGAAAAGAAAAGAAAATAAATATTATGTGGATAAAAATAAGTAAAAATATATTATTCCTACACTAGAGTGTGAATTTGTAAAATGGACTCAAAGGTGAAACTCACATTTAAATTCAAACTTGATTCAAAATAATTATAAAACAAAACCAAACAGGAAAAAGAAAAAGGGAAAGAGAGCTTACTGGGCCGGCTTACCACATTTTGGCCCACAAGGAGGAGCAACCCGCGCGAGCCCAGCTGGATGAGATTGGCGCTGACATCTTGGGTCCACCAGGCAGTCACCCACCGCATGTGTACGTGTGACTCCGCGGCTGGTATGTGGGCCCGCCCGGTCAGACCTTCGCGCGCGCCCGGCTACACTGACGGTTGGGCCCTACCGGTCAGTGGACCGTCGTCGTGCGTTCGCGGACTCCGTCATCCTTGCGCTGTTGGACACAACCACCTACCCGAGCTCGACGGATCTCGCCCACCAATCTCAGACCACATTGACCGTGCCGGGTATGCATAAAGAGCTCGGCCGTCTGCTTAATCCACTCGCCCCTTTTTCATCTCGCCTCCTCTTCCGCGTACACAAGATTTTCTCGCCACCGCGGAGGGAGTCGGGGCCACCACCTAGGAACCTCAGCTTCCTACCGGTCGCGCCCGCGAAGCTTTGCTCGAGAGCTTCCTTGGTTTGGGAGAGAGCTTAATTTGGTCACGCGGCTCGGGGTTGCCCATCTGCGCACCAGCAATTCCTCACCGCGCTCCTCCTTCCGCCGTGGAATCGCCCTCGTCGTGGACAGCGTTGTTCCGCCCGCCGTTCTCGGTGAGCACACCCTAAATCGCCTCGTGCTATTGTCCTTACCGACTTACCGTGAATCACTGTTCGGATCGAGGAGTTGCCGTGGGAATTGGGACGCGCGGGTTTCCGGCCATGGCGTCCGTCGCGGACTCGCGTGCGCCGCTGCGCTCTCCCGTCGGGGTTGGGGGGAGTGTTCTGCACCGTCAGATTCCTAAGGGACGGTTAGATTAAACTATCGCGTAACGATTTGAATAGGGGTCACTGGGGCCATCCGATCAGGATCGGGCGAGCCTGGAGAGATCGCTTGATTTTGAATCTGGATCATTGACTAGGATCGGATGGGCGTGATCGGGCCACGTGCCTCCATGTGCACGTGGGTTTCGGTCCATTGGACTGAGATCTAGGGGTCTGTGTTATACCGGTTCAAGGAGTCTTAGATCTAATCTGTTCTGCAGGTTTCTAATCCAACGGTCGGAACTGGCCGATACCCCTTCGGCTGTGCGATTTACAGTTGAACTCTTATATTATTACAGAATAAAACTCGTCGTCCTATTGCGACTGTGCGTTGTGTCTGTAGAATCTTGCCCGGAACCCCATGCGCTTTATGGTAATTGAGGCCCAGTCTAGAGTTCATAGGAAATGGATAAATAATATCTGGAAATGATTTTTAATGAGAAAATAAATGCTAGAACTTTAATAAATCATAGAAAATTCATATGAACTTCAAATTAATTCATTCCACTTTCTAAATTTTTGTAACATTATTCTTTATCACTTAGAGTCTCTGTTTTGTTATGAAAACAGTAAGAAAAATAATTTCTCACTTAATCCTAATTTAAACACATAAAACCTTTGGAAATTCATATCTTAAAATCTATAAGTCCAAAAATTATGATTCCTGTTCCTAGGATTTTATTTTAATGTGTAGATTATTATCATGTATTTTGTTTATATGTTTGGTGTGATGTTAATTTCCTCTATATATTGTGCTTGTTTGTATTGTGGCGAGTAGAAGAGCCTGTGGCTGTGGATCCTGAAGAGCAACAGATAGAAGTAGCTGAGCAGGAGCTCATTGAAGGCAAGTTGTGCCCTTGATCACTTTTTACCCAATAATGTTCTGTAGTATCACTTATTCATGCATAGGTTAATTTTGATGGGACCTGATAGGTTACCCTAGATTGTTTATCTCATTACCTTGTTTACCCCTGAATCACTTGGGTAGTTTGCTATTGTTTTACATGGTTTTTGGATAATTTTTCATTATATTCATGTTCCAATTCTTTTGTTATTCTATTTATGTTCATGTCAAGATCATTAATGTTAATTGGAAAATAGAGCTTAACATGAGAAACACGTGCCACCACAAGGGAGGAATGGGACCCCTTGGCTAACTAATTAGGAAAGCTAGTGGAAGACTACCTTACCCGAAAGGGCAAGGGCAGTAGGGGAGTTGCATGCAAGGAGGTTCTCGGGTTGATTTTGCTGTGATGGCGGTCAGATGGGGGATTCTTGCAAGTGCTCTTCCCATAAACTGTAGCGGGTTTTCATAAGCTAGTGGAACTTTGTAAAGGCCTCGTAGTGTTACCCTGCCTCACCTCCTCGGTAGAGATGTATGGGATTGGCCGTCTCTTGGCGGATGGGTAACATGACTTGTGGGTAAAGGGTACAACCTCTGTAGAGTGTAAAACTGGTATACTAGCCGAGCTCATGGTCATGAGCAGCTCAGGACTCTCTGATGATTAATTTATGAAACTTAAATTCAATTTTGTCATTTGCATATGCATGAGTTTATTATTAATTCTATTCTATTACTTTATTTAAGGTTTGGTATTTACTTACATTTAGTAACTGCTAATAAAATTTTGACCAACTAAATAAAAGCAATGCTCAGCTTTAACCCCTGTTGTTGATTAGCCTTACACATCACATGAACTCCCACCTTTGTGAGTTCATGCCCACTGGTTCCCCACAACTTGTTGAGCTATGAGCATGTGTGAGCTCACCCTTGCTGTCTCACACCCCCACAGGAGAAGAACAGGTGGTTCAGGAGGAGCCGCAAGGCGAGGAGTGATCTGATCTAGGTGGCGTTTCTCAGTTGACATTGGCACCAATGACGATCCTTAGTTCGTTTTATATTTATCTTTTATTTTGTAATAAGGCTTCCGCTTTGTAATAAATACTCTGATGTTATTGTGACATTTATCTCTATACACACTGTTATTATATATGTTGTCTTCTTGGCGCATGTATGAGATGCACCTAGCACTACTAGAGATATGCTTATTTAAGACGTACATTTTAAGACGTATATCAATGTATTTTATAGAACCGTCTTTTATCATATGGTGATGAGTAAGTTAAGACGGTTTGTTGGAGATCCATCTTTAATAAACAAGTGTTTTGAGACAGTTACATAGTAAGAAATGTCTTATATTGATTTAAGACGGATTGTTATTGAAAATCGTCTCAAATCAATATACCTTTTGAGTCATTAAGATTGAAAGAATTGTCTTAGATTTTGGTTAGTATATTAGACACTTTTGTATATGAAACCATCTCAAATAAAGATATTATTGGAGTCGTTTAGACTATAAGAATTGTCTTAGATGTTAGTGGGTATACTAGACACTTCTAAATATGAAACTGTCTTCATATGATATTTCTAATTAGACATATTGTGAAAAAATGTAGTAAATAATGAATTCAACTTAGTTTCATGATATATCTCTTCAGGTTTTTAAACACCTGAATCCTCCTCCCTCCACATTAACGTTTGGCGCGTACAACGACACCACATCGTGATGATGTGTGAAAAATTATTTATCATTTTCTTTTTGTGTCTTCACTTTCTCTCCTGACCACGAGCCCTCACTAGAGACTGCCCCTCGACCTGATTCGGTTTGGACCTAATAAAAAAATGATCTTTAATATTTCGTGTCCCTTTGTTTTCTCCCCTAGCTGAGCCTGCGCCTGTACTCTGATGGGCCAGCCCATTAACCGTTCAGCGGCAGAGCCCGTTATTTCCGCTCACACTTGCGCCGTAGTAGCAGAACACCTTCTTGACCCGAATTCAATCCGTGCGCACGCACCCTCCGCCGGCGATGGCTCACGGATCGCTCAGCGCCCACCCCACGTCCCCGAGGTGATGACCGGCGCAGCGCGCCCTCGCGGCGCTACCTGACACCTGCGACGAAACGCGCCGAGTCCAGGAGCGCGTCGACGCAGGGGCTCGGGAACGCAGTGTCGCCATCGTGGAACCCTAGCGAGATCGTCCGTAAGGTCCAAAGGCGAGCACGTGTTTGTGTAACCTTTCTCCCCTTCCCCCCTTTGCCAGCCGGCCCTTCAGCGACGACAAGTGCCCACCGCCCACCAGGTATGCCCAACGGCCACCTTCCCTGCTGTTCAAAACTGAGCTGCCAAACCCTAATGAAAACCATTTGTATTCAGATCTGATCTAATTACACTTGTTATGCCTACTAAATGTCCATCCACTTGGCTTTGTTTGGTTGATATCTTTTTGTTCTTGCATAATGGATTAGTTCATGGATGGGGTCTCGATTTTGCTCTGTGGAAATGTGTGGTGGTACACACTTCACAACATAGTTACAACATTGAAGAGAATCGTGACTACAATGAGGGGAACTGCACTATCACTATAGGTCTATAGCAGTAGAGTTATGAAGGAACTTTATCATTCACTGACTCATAATTGCTGCATGTTTTGTATAATGAGTTTTTGGTTGATGGAGCTCGGGTTGTGGGTAATAGATGCATCCAGTCAGATCGTGTTCACTTGGGGAAGGGTACATGGATTTTGTGCTGAACACAAACTTACAAAGGCACATGTCTTAACTCTTAATACAAGTTTTGCTTAATGACTTCATGTGAGTACCAATGTTTATATATAGCAAACTTTGGTGAATATTTACCTTTCGCATATCAATTCTTAGTTTCAACAGATTAGCATGTTTCATGGACATGGAATGGAGAAGATCTACCCCCTCCTGATACTAAAGCTATTAGGGATATCTGCGTACTGCCTGGAGGGCATGTTGTTATTGCATCACTAAGCAAGAAGTTCCCTTTTCAGGTCTATAAAGAAAGTGTGCAAGTTCTATCTTCACTGTTTTTTTGCTACATTTACTGAAATATGACCTTTGTTCATATGATCTACTGGTAATTCTTCGACCTTTCAATTTCACAAAACTTGCAACTATTTTTATGCTCTACATCCTACCAAAAGTATACATTGTCTTTCTACTACTTAGACCTAGGTATGAGCAAGTCTGTTGCATTTCTATTCTTTCTACTACTTATACATGCACTTCATTATGTATTTAACTTTTAAGAAGATCAAGCAAGTGCTTGGTAATCAAAGCACTTGTTTTTGATAGAGACATGCATTCTTTTTCCTTAAATTGATTTTAAAGTACCGAATAACTAAGGGTTGCTTAAGTAGGAGCAAGTGAACAAGTAAAAATGTGAAATTATTTATGTTGAACTGCTAACTCTGTATTGTGATGACTTGCAGGCTCCTTGATGTCGTAAGAGAATATTACTGAAATGCCTTCTACTTCTTCATTCGATTCACATATATTGGTTCTTGCTATGTCCCCCTATCGTTGTTTTTGTTTTTGTCAAGATTCATGGTAAATTATCTAATTGAAACAATGTTCCAATCTTAGGGTGCACCCATAAGGCGAGGGCATCTATCACAAAAGTCTGTCATGAAGCGAAAGAGATCTTTCAAGAGACAAAAAGCCAAGTTGGTCATGGAAAGATTGAAATTTCATTGCATGGTAATTAGTACTGTTTAATAAACCTTCAATTCTTGTGCTCCTCCTTTCCAGTTTTTTATTTTGTTCTGGCTGTAAAGTAAACAACAATTTTCTCCTCTGTTTGACATTTGAGATCCCTAACATTAAGACCATGTCATGGACTTCTCAGGCCAACCTTGTTATGCACTTGGCAATAAAATAAAAAAATAAAATAAAAATGTGTCCTAAATATGATACGTTTAACGACATTAAATTGGTGAAGTGGTGTCCAATCAAGTATTTATCGCATCAATGTGGTTTTCCCGAGGTAGAATAATCTTATTTCATTTGTTTGTGTATTATGGTTGATAGACAATGATGAAGAGGAGGCAGCATTGCAGAGAGTTGCCCAAGCTGAACGTGCGGCAAAATAGGCTGTACAAAGAGCTATTCGACTGCGCAACAAGGTCCAATTCTCATGATGAACACAGAGCTCGCAACATACAAATTTATCATGGCTCTTAGGATTGCCGAGGCTGCTAGGATATCAGACTCGTCCCAAGATATTATTTGTATTATCCTCAAATAAAGAATAATATGGGTTGTTCATTATTTTTGTGAAGATCATGGGAAATAGTCTTCGTAGCCATGATACTGGCTTTTTGATGAGTTGTTCATTGTTTTTTAAGAATATACTGCCTTGTAAGTCATTTTGTTTAAATCTTAATAGGACGGTTTCCAAAATGTACAATATCTGTCTCTTAAATAAGATGATTTTCTTGTTGCGAGCGTCTATTATTATAGGATATTCTAGGCAGTTAGATAAATACTTTGTGACTTATAATGTTCGTATTCTCGATGGTTCTTTAGAAGAAGTGTCTTAAACAAAAACCTAATCTAAGACGGTTTATCGGACAAAATGACTTAAATAAATATCTTTTTTAGATGGTTATAAATTAAAAATTGTCTTATATAATATCTTTTAAGACGGTTTATAACCATCTTAAATGTGGGATATCTTTTGCGACTCCATCAAATATGGACATTTCATAAGCATCTTAATAACTGAAAATTAACCGTCTCATATAACAGGATATGTAGTAGTGTGGCTTTGTTCCTTAAAGCTGGGTGTGACAGAAGTGGTATCAGAGGAAATGTTGACTGTAGGACGAAACCTAGATAGAAATGGACAAAACCCGTACCTACTTACCTTACTCTGATTCATTCTATACTTACCTCATCTTGATCCTATCTCACCTTTTGTTGTTCCACTCTGATTACTCTTATCTTTTCTACTCTAAGACAAGATGGATTTCACACCATGGAATCCTACACTTATGACCTTCTAAGAGATAGGGAACCTAAGATAAAATCAAAACTATTTTCTCTATTTAAAAATGTTGTTTGATTGTTCTGATGATAAATGTATGATTTGCTTCTTTGATTGATTGAAATATTGTATATGGACATCTTAGCATGTACCACCATAAGGTATTGAGTTAGCTTTAGTAAGTAAAACATTAATCTGCTTAGCTAATAAATCCCCAAAGTAACATGATTCGTAACTACCTGTCTTGTCTACTATTCTCTTACCATATGTATCTAACCTAGATGGTCAATACCAGGGGGTGGTGGAATTGATCTACCTCCCAGACGACACACTCGAAGGATATTTAGACAACCCCAACCACAGCCAGCAGAGATGACTCCTAATCCTCCACCAGGCGGAGTTGACCCACTGGTTGCAGCTCAGATGAGGATGAAGCAACAAATGGTGGACACTATTGCGGATATGTGTGCTCAGATGCAGCAAGAACGCCAGGAGATGCGTCAGGAACGAGAAGAGATACGCCAGGAGTTGCGCTAGGAATGAGAAGAGATACGCTAGGAGAGAAGGGCGCAACAGCAGCTGCAACAAAAACAGCTACTGCAGCAATAGCAACAAGTACCACTGCCTCCACCACCACCACAAGTTCCACCTCGAGATAAGCACCGGGAATTCATGAGTCATAAGCCACCGACATTTGCAAGCTCTCCTAATCCACTGGACATGGATGATTGGTTGAAGGCTGTTGATAAAGTGTTGAACATTGCTCAATGCACTGACCAGGAGAAGGTTCTATATGCCTCTGGATGTCTGATAGGTCCTGCTGCTAATTGGTGCGATTCATATACTGCTGCCCACGATGCTGCTGATACTATTACTTGGGCAGAGTTTAGTATGCAGTTTAGAAATTATCATATACCAGCTGGACTGATGAAGATTAAGAAGAAAGAATTTTTGTCACTGAAGCAAGGAAGCATGTCAGTCAGCAAGTACCGCGACAAGTTTATCCAGCTATCCAGATATGCTCCAGATGAAGTTACTGAAGATTAGAGGAAGCAAGAGCATTTTATTGAAGGACTTAATGGACCTCTACAGTATGCTCTAGTGGCACATACATTTCCATCATTTCAGAGGCTACTTGATAAGGCCCTAGCTATTGAACACAAGCGTGTTCAGCTAGGAGATTTAAAGAGGAAGGCTATATCTCAAGGACAAGGAAGCAGCAGTGTTTGTCCTCGCTACAGTTCACCCCAGGGTACACCATTTCGCACTGGCGGAGGCCAGCGCCCAGTTCAGCAATCACCTTAGAGGACTCCACCGCCTCGTCAGGCTACCCCCACTAGTACCCCGACGAAATTCTCAGGGCAGAGTGCAGGCACTACTTGCTACAAGTGTGGGAAGATTGGACATTATGCAAATGTTTGCCCACAGAGGATTGCTACTCCAGTTTAGAATAAGCAGCAGACTCCAGGATCTGGCAAGGGATTCTCTATTGCTAGGGTTAATCAAGTTAGCGTTGATGCTACTCCTGATGGTGCCGACATCGTACTTGGTATGTTTTACATTAATGCAATTCCTGCAACCATATTATTTGATTCTGGTGCTACACATTCATTTATGTCTGCTCGATATGCCAACACAAATGAGATACCACTGTTAAATATGAGAAAACCAATGATAGTAATTACACCTAAAGGGCATGTCGAGGCAAATCAAATGACACGTAGATTGACATTAACAATTATGGGAAGAGAATTTGGAGCTACTGCTATAATATTAGAGGCAAGCAGTATAGATCTGATCCTTGGTATGTCATGGTTAAGAAAGGCAAAGGCCATTATAGCATGTGGTAGAGGTATCGTAGAACTCACCAGCCCTAAAGGAGAAAGATTTTAATATTGCATTAACCACCTCATCCAAACGTGCAATGTTCTTTATACCTGAGGAGTTTGTTGGTGACAACATCCGTGTGGTTAGAGATTTTTCGAATGTCTTTCCAGAGGAGTTGCCAGGGATGCCACCTGATAGGGAAGTTGAGTTTGTTATTGATCTCTTACCTGTGACTGCCCCTATATCTAAACAGCCATACAGGATGTCTGTAGAAGAGTTAAAGGAACTTACGAAGCAGTTAACTGAGTTACAAGAGGCTGGGTACATTCGTCCGAGTTTCTCACCTTGGGGAGCGCTGGTTCTGTTTGTACAGAAGAAGGATGGATCACAGCAGATGTGTGTGGATTATAGATCACTTAACGATGTTACTGTGAAGAACAAGTATCTGTTACCCCGTATTGAAGATTTATTTGATCAAATGAGAGGTGCAAGGGTATTCTCGAAGATTGATCTCCGATCAGGTTACCATCAGATGAGGATTAGGCCATCGGACATTCCCAAGACAGCATTCTCGACCCGGTATGGATTATATTAGTTCACCATTATGTCGTTTGGATTAACCAATGCACCAGCATATTTTATGAATTTGATGAATAAGGTGTTTATGGAGTATTTGGATAGATTTGTCGTTGTATTCATCGACGACATTCTTATTTATTCCAAGAGTGATAGTGATCATGAGGAACATCTGAGATTGGTGCTATAGAAGCTACCAGATAACCAGCTATATGCCAAGTTTAGCAATTGCGAGTTTTGGATTGGCGAGGTGCCATTTCTTGGTCATATCATTTCTAATGGTGGAATATCAGTGGATCCTGCTAAGGTCAAGGAGATTATGGAGTGGAGCGTGCCCACTACAGTTACGGAGATTCGGAGTTTCTTGGGACTTGCTAGATATTATCGGAGATTTATTGAAGGATTTTCTAAGATCGCTAAGCCTATGACCTCGCTCTTGGAGAAGGGAAGAGAGTTCAAGTGGGACGAGAAATGCCAAGATAGCTTTGATCAATTGAAGAAGAGATTGATGTCACCACCAGTATTGGTTATGCCAGATCTACAGAAGGGATTTGACATCTATTGTGATGCATGTGGCCAAGGCTTGGGATGTGTGCTCATGCAAGAGGGACATGTGATTGCCTATGCGTCTCGTCAGTTACGGAAACATGAATTGAACTACCCCACTCATGACTTAGAATTGGCAGCCGTTGTGCACACACTTAAGATATGGAGACATTATATCATGGGGACCAAGTGTCAAGTATACACGGATCATAAGAGTTTGAAGTATATATTCACTCAGAAGGATCTCAACCTTAGGCAACGCCGTTGGTTGGAGCTTATTAAGGATTATGATTTGGAGATTCAATATCACCCAGGCAAGGCAAATTTGGTTGCAGATGCCTTGAGTCATAAGGAGCATGTTCATTCAGCTATTGTTGCCCAGCTACCCGATGAGATTGTTGAGGATTTCAGGAGACTTAACCTGGGGATAGTTTCTCACACTGAAGGAGTTACCATCGATGTGGAACCTACTTTGGAGCAAGAAATCCGTAAAGGACAGATTGGTGATGCTAAAATACAAGAGATTAAGGATCTGATTACTGAAGGTCGAGGTCCGGAATTTATAGAAGATGAGCAAGGCACCATATGGTTCAAGGACATGATATGTGTTCCTGATATTGAAAGCCTTCGAGAGACGATTTTAAAGGAGGCCCATGACTCGGATTATTCTATTCACCCTAGTAGCACCAAGATGTATCAGGATTTGAAGCAAAAATATTGGTGGTATGGATTGAAGAGAGATGTGGCTGCACATGTGGCGATGTGCGATGTATGTCAAAGAGTTAAGGCTGAACACCAGAGGCTAGCTGGACTACTGCACCCACTGAAGATACCCAAGTGGAAGTGGGAAGAGATTGGTATGGATTTCATTACTGGATTGCCTCGCACCCAGAAAGGATATGATGCTATATGGGTGATTGTGGATAGATAGACTAAAGTGGCTCACTTCATTCTTGTAAAGACTACTTATAAAGGTTCTTAGCTAGCAGAGTTATCTATGGCTCGGATTGTGTGTTTACATGGAGTACCAAAGAAGATCGTGCCTGATCGAGGTTCACAGTTTACCTCAAGATTTTGGAAAAGGTTTCATGAGAACATGAATACAAAGTTGAATTTTAGTACAGCCTATCACCCCCAGACTGATGGACAGACTGAAAGGACTAATCAAGTACTAGAGGATATGTTGAGAGATTGTGCCCTTCAGCATGGAGGAAGTTGGGATAAAAGTCTACCGTATGTTGAGTTCTCATATAATAATAGTTATCAGGCCAGTTTGAAGATGTCACCCTTTGAAGCTTTATATGGGAGGAAGTGCAGGACTCCTCTATATTAGGATCAGACTGGAGAAAGACAGTTCTTTAGGCCTGAACTGATTCAAGAGGTGGAAGAACAAGTTCATCTAATTCGAGAGAATTTGAGGGTAGCTCAAACCAGGCAAAAGAGCTATGCTGATAACAGAAGAAGACCACTGGAATTTGAGGAAGGAGATTATGTATATCTTAAGGTGTCACCACTTCATAGAATGAGGAGATTCAAGGTTAAGGGCAAATTGTCCCCTCGCTATATTGGACCATTCTTGATCTTTAGGCGAGTTGGGGAGATGGCATACCAACTCGAGTTACCTGATAGTCTATCGGATGCGCATAACGTGTTCTACGTATCTCAACTTAAGAAGTGTCTCCGTGTCCCTGAGGAACAGTTACCAATGGAAGAGCTCAGTGTTTAGAGTGATTTGACTTACACGATGTATCCGATCAAGATTCTTGATACATTGACGCGAGTTACAAGAAATAAGGTGATAAAGATGTGCAAAGTACAATGAAGTCACCACGGAGAAGATGAAGCAACCTCGGAAAGAGAAGAGGAGCTTCGTATAGATTTTCCTCATCTTTTCCGTCGTTCTTCCTAAATCTCGAGGACGAGATTCTTTTAAGGGGGGTAGGATTTGTAATACCCAACTTGTAATTTGTGGAGGATAACCTAAAAGAAGAAATGATATTCCTGTGTATGTGTGTTACCCATATTTATTATTCCATTATAACATCACATGAATACAAATAAATAAATAACAAAAGATACCCAAAAACAAATTGTGCATCATGCTAGGATTTTATTTTTGTGTGCATTTTTGTGACAATATAAAGATAAAGAGACAAGAAATATATTAATTCAAAAAGGAAATCTAGAATCCAAAAGAAATTCTAGAATTTAGAAAAGAAAAGAAAATAAATATTATGTAGATAAAAATAAGTAAAAATATATTATTCCTACACTAGAGTGTGAATTTGTAAAATGGACTCAAAGGTGAAACTCACATTCAAATTCAAACTTGATTCAAAATAATTATAAAAGAAAACCAAACAGGAAAAAGAAAAAGGGAAAGAGAGCTTACTGGGCCGGCTTACCACATTTTGGCCCACCAGGAGGAGCAACCCGCGCGAGCCCAGCTGGATGAGATTGGCGCTGACATCTTGGGTCCACCGGGTAGTCACCCACCGCGCGTGTACGCGTGACTCCGCGGCTGGTCTGTGGGCCCGCCCGGTCAGACCTTCGCGCACGCCCGGCTACACTTACAGTTGGGCCCTACCGGTCAGTGCACCGCCGTCAAGCGTTCGCGGACTACGTCATCCTTGCGTTGTTGGACGCAACCACCTACCCGAGCTCGGCGGATCTTGCCCACCAATCTCGAACCATATTGACCGCGCTGGGTATACATAAAGAGCTCAGCCGTCTGCTTAATCCACTCGCCCCTTTTTCATCTCGCCTCCTCTTCCGCGTACACAAGATTTTCTCGCTGCCGCGGAGGGAGTCGGGGCCGCCGCCTAGGAACCTCAGCTTCCTACCGGCCGCGCCCGTGAAGCTTTGCCCGAGAGCTTCCTTGGTTTGGGGGAGAGCTTAATTTGGTCACACGGCTCGGGATTGCCCATCTGCGCACCGGCAATTCCTCACCGCGCTCCTCCTTCCACCGTGGAATCGCCCTCATCGCGGACAGCATTGTTCTGCCCGTCGTTCTCGTGAGCACACCCTCAATCGCCTCGTGTTGTTGTCCTTACCGTGAATCACTATTCGGATCGAAGAGTTGCCGTGGGAATCGGGATGCGTGGGATTTCGGCCATGGCGTCCGCCGTGGACTAACGCGCGCCGTCGTGCTCTCCCATCGGGGTTGGGGGAGTGTTTTACACCGTCAGATTCCTAAGGGACGGCTAGATTAAACTATCGAGTAACAATTTGAATAGGGGTAACAGGGGCCATCCGATCAGGATCGGGCGAGCCTGGAGAGATCGCTTGATTTTGAATCTGGATCGTTGACTAGGATCGGATGGGCATGATCGGGCCACGTGCCTCCATGTGCGCATGGGTTTCGGTCCGTTGGATTGAGATCTAGGGGTCTGCGTGTTATACCGGTTCAAGGAGTCATAGATCTAATCTGTTCCACAGGTTTCTAATCCAACGGTCGGAACTGGTCGATACCCCTTCGGCTCCGCGATTTACAGTTGAACCCTTATGTTATTACAGAATAAAACTCGTCGTCCTATTGCGACTGTGCGCTGTGTCTGTAGAATCTTGCCCTGAACCCCCTGCGCTTCACGGTAATTGAGGCCCAGCCTAGAGTTCATAGGAAATGGATAAATAATATCTAGAAATGATTTTTAATGAGAAAATAAATGCTAGAACTTTAATAAATCATAGAAAATTCATATGAACTCCAAATTAATTCATTCCACTTTCTAAATTTTTGTAACATTATTATTTATCACTTAGAATCTCTGTTTTGTCATGAAAACAGTAAGAAAAATAATTTCTCACTTAATCCTAATTTAAACATAAAAAACCTTTGGAAATTCATATCTTAAAATCTATAACTCCAAAAATTATGATTCCTGTTCCTAGGATTTTATTTTAATGTGTAGATTATTATCATGTATTTTGTTTACATGTTTGGTGTGATGTTAATTTCCTCTATATATTGTGCTTGTTTGTATTGTGGCGAGTAGAAGAGCCCGTGACTGTGGATCCTGGTGAGCAGCAGATAGAAGTAGCTGAGCAGGAGCTCATTGAAAGCAAGTTGTGCCCTTGATCACTTTTTACCCAATAATGTTCTTTAATATCACTTATTCATACATAGGTTAATTTTGACGGGACACGGTAGGTCACCCTAGATTGTTTATCTTATTACCTTGTTTACCCCTGAATCACTTCATTCACTTGGGTAGTTTGCTATTGCTTTACATGGTTTTGGGATAATTTTTCATTATATCCATGTTCAAATTCTTCTGTTATTCTATTTATGTTCATGTCAAGATCATTAATGTTAATTGGAACATAGAGCTTAACTTGAGAAACATGTGCCACCAAAAGGGAAGAATGGGACCCCTTGGCTAACTAATAAGGAAAGCTAGTGGAAGACTACCTTACCTGAAAGGGGCAAGGGCAGTAGGGGAGTTGCATGCAAGGAGGTTCTCGGGTTGATTTTGCTGCGATGGCGGTCAGATGGGGGATCTTGCAAGTGCTCTTCCCATAAACTGTAGCGGGTTTTCGGAAGCTAGTGGAACTTTGTAAAGGCCTCGTAGTGTTACCCTACCTCGCCTCCTCGGTAGAGGTGTATGGGATTGGTCGTCTCTTGGCGGATGGGTAACATGACTTGTGGGTAAAGGGTACAACCTCTGTAGAGTCTAAAACTGGTATACTAGCCGAGCTCACGGTCATGAGCAGCTCAGGACTCTCTGATGATTAATTTATGAAACTTAAATTCAATTTTGTCATTTGCATATGCATGGGTTTATTATTAATTCTGTTCTATTACTTTATTTAAGGTTTGGTATTTACTTACATTTAGTAACTGCTAATAAAATTTTGACCAACTAATTAAAAGCAATGCTCAGCTTTAACCCCTGTTGTTGATTAGCCTTACACATCACATGAACTCCTACCTTTGTGAGTTCATGCCCACTGGTTCCCCACAACTTGTTGAGCTATGATCATGTGTGAGCTCACCCTTGCTGTCTCACACCCCCCCAAAGGAGAAGAACAGGTGGTTCGAGACGAGCCGCAAGGCGAGGAGTTTATCTGATCTAGGTGGCGTTTCTCAGTTGACATTAGCGCCAATGACGATCCTTAGTTTGTTTTATATTTATCTTTTATTTTGTAATAAGACTTCTGCTTTGTAATAAATACTCTGATGTTATTGTGACATTTATCTCTATACACTCTGTTATTATATATGTTGTCTTCTTGGCGCATGTATGAGATGCACCTGGCTTTGTTGCTTAAAGCCGGGTGTGACACTCATGATGTATTGTGCTGGGTCGGTACTGCCGTTGTATTTGGGGTAGGTGCCAACCCTAAAGTTGGCGGGCCAAGGCAATGCTTGAAGTTGCGGAGCCAAGGGGCTTCGCTCGTCGAGGTAGTTTATCCCCTGGAAAGCTGCGGCGGGTGGAATGAAGGGGCCATGCTATGGTATGAATGGGTCTTCGGCTTGGACGCGCTGCTAGAGAGGCGCTAGCGATGCAAGCGGTCCACGCTGTAGATTGTACTAGCCCTCAGCCTGCATGAGCGCGATCTCTTGCTCTAGCTCTCGAGCTCTCTACTCCTCATCTTGTATCATCTGACGCACCTTGGCTTGCATGGTGACACGTTGGTGCTTGGCCTCGAGGATTTCTTTTTGATTTTGGAGGTTGTGGTTCTTGATGCGCAGGGCCCACAGTGTTAGCTGGTCTTTGGCTGAGATGCCGAATGACTTCTCTATCTTCTATTGTATCTTCACGCTCTGGTAGAGCGCAGCCTGGTGGTGGTGCTTGCGGTGCGCCTTCGGAGCTGCAGGTGCGTACGGTGCCTTCGGGGGTGGGATGGTCTTGGTGCTGTCTTTTGCTAACTATGTCATCTTCAAAGGCCTCTTTGGGGGTGTTTTCCATGACGGCCTTGCCTTTTTCTCTGCCAGTAGCGCTGCCTTCGCAGCTTCGTTGATGGATGGGGCAACCTTCGAACTAGCTCGCTTGGGGGCCATCGTGGGTTTTTTTTGTAGCACGAACGGTGGGCGCCAAATGTTGGGAACCTTTCCGTCTGGGCAGGTTAATCCAACAGGGAAACGGAAAGTGTGTTTGCAAGGTTTAGTATGGAATGCCAAAAGCTTTTCTCCTCACTATTGCGGATATTGTATGGGGGTAATTATAGGCACTCGAGTGGCCGCCTATCCCTTGTCAAAAACGTTTATGCCCTCGAGTACCCGGATTATCCCTAGAATATTCCCATGCGGGGAGGTTATAGGCAGTCATTACGGTAAAGGCTATTACAGACGTGGCCCTTAACGTGCTTATCCTCGTGGGGCCCATTGCCATGGGCCGAATCCCACATGGGCCTCCCAGGGCGGTAGCGACGTGGGAGACCCGTAGACTTCGACAAAGCCTTCGTCTTGCAACAAAGAGGGCGAAGGGGACTGCCAAGTCTCTGCCTGGTCGGCGCCTTTGGCTTGATCGGATGCATTCTGTGGATGTAGCCTTCGTCAGAGTGATGAGGAGATGAAGGCATCGAGCGAAGGGTAGCGTGTTCGCCTTCACCCCAACACCGACATTATCGATTATCCGCTACATTATTAAGAACTTGTTATCTTTTATCAAACTCTGATTTATGTAATAGCTCAAGTACTTTAATTTTGTGGTTTCATGTTTATTGTATTCTCTCTGAGTCTCACCATCGTGTGGGCTTATGGTACTCGATCCTTGGTACGTGGCTCTATCGGACGAGATCTGAAGAACTGACAGGTTATTCCGATTTAAGTGTGTTGTTGCCTTTAAGGTGCGACTCGAGCACTTAAGCTGGAATAATCTGGGCGGTTCTGCCACAGCTAGTATCAGAGCGAATACCATTACAGAGGAACCAATAAGTCATGAATGCCAACTTTTCAAAAAATTGCTTAGAAATTAGTGCTGGATTTTCAGGACTAGAACGCTAGAACTAGGACGAAAGGCCTTAAGAATAGTGTGGTAGATAGGTGTCTATGTAAGTAGGCCAAGAGGCCGACACTAGGATAGAAGGGATGCCCTAGGAGCACCTCTATGATTGACGAGAGGACATTCATTCAAGCATGCATGCATTATAGAACAGGAATAATTAAAAGTTGAAGAAAATGCATTGAATCATGACCCCTAACAACATTAGTTAAAAATGAGTAGCAAGAAAATGAGTTGGAATAGATTAATCTAAATTGATCCACCTCCTTTAAACTTAAGCACCCTTATCTCCTTACCGCTACCTTAGCACTCACACTTACCTCTCTTTCACAGATGTCTTCACCCACCCCCGCCAATGGAGGAGACACTCGCTTCCGCTTTGACTACCTTTCCCAAGAGGGCTTTCCCTCTATCTTGTGGGAGGTGCTCTGCTCCGCTGGATACCCCACACCCCCTCTATACACCGTGCACTATACGAGGAGCATTGGGTGCCATGTTGTAGGGTTTGGCTGACCCTAGAGTCTCACCCTCTGCAGCCTAGGTGGCGTTCACTTGATTACAAAACTATCAGGTTCAGGGCGGACGACACCATTGAGGCCGTAGTACTAAAAGCTTTGACGACCTTCTGCAGATATCACCCAATGGTGATAATGATGCACCCACTTGGACTCTTCCCCGCCGAGAAGAGGGATGACCCGATGTGGTGTAACAGAGTGAGTCACGTGAAGGATGTCTGGGCCATGCATGCCGATCAGGTTGGGAGAATCACTGTCCAGTGCATGAGTGCATTGTATTGCCTGTAGGCCTTGCAAAGCGACACCATGACGCACCTCGCTGGGCTCGCTCAAGCTGCAAAGATCACCCTCGACGATAGGGAGGACTTCATGGTCGACTTGTCTTCAGAATTGGTGGAGAAAGATCTGCAGGTGGAATAGATGAGCAACCGCATCCAAGCATTGGAGCAATAGGTGGAAATCCGGGACAACACCGTCGATATCCTGGAAAACCAGCTCCATGATGCACAGGAGGAGCTTGCGGAGGCCAATGTTCACCTAGAAATGCACCACCAAGACATGAACGCTAATGAGGTAGGCAGTGAGGAAGAGGAGGATCCCGAGGAAATAGAGCCAGCTTCCGGTCAGAATGCGGCTCCCTCCGGAGTGCCCCCCTACACCTGCATCCAGTGTTGCCTCTACCAATCAGGGTTAGATTTATACATGTTAGGAGAATGGGAAACCACGTAAGCTTAGCTTTGGTACCAACTTTTGAACTAGGCTTTAGGGTGGATGTCCTAATATGATGTAACCCGAAAAAACTTGTATGAATGATGCAGTGAATGAATGGTTATCCTCGTTTGGTTCAATTTTATGTATTTTTCTTTTCATCGTATAAAGTCTTTGTTTGGAACCCGAATCGAGGTAACAACGACAGAATTCCTATGCTTCAGATGGCAGCTAGACCTCGTCGCGGGCAAAATGAGCAAGTTCCCCCACCACCTCCCCTAGCTCCCGCAATGCAAGAACTTATGGCTCAGCAGAATGAGGTCCTGTGGCAGCTGGTGCAGTGCCAGCCCTACCCTCAGCAGTTTGGTGGAGGACAGCAGCAACGCCCATAGGGTACAGCTACATATAAGGAGTTCTTGAGCACCCAACCGCCGTTGTTCACCAAGGCAGAAGACCCGCTGGACGCTGATGTGTGGCTTAGGGTCACAGAGTCTAAGTTTTCACTTCTCACGGGAGCTTGCCCTGATGTCACGAAGAATCGCTTTGCCGCACAGCAGCTCCGTGGACCTACAAGGACATGGTGGGACCATTTCCTCACCATGCTACACGCTGACCATGTGGTGATGTGGGAGGAATTCAAGACTGCCTTCAGAGGACACCACATTCCAGCAAGGATATTGGATCACAAGCTTAATGTGTTCTTGGCACTGACTCAGGAGACCCGCACCATGCTGCAATATGCCCTGGCTTTCAATGACCTATGCCAATATGCGGGTTATCGTGCAGACTCTGATGAAAAGAAGAGGGACCATTTCCGAATAGGACTCAACAGCAAGCTCCATGAGCGCCTCAACACTGTTCGTGCTAACAGCTACAATGAACTGGTCAACCTTGCCATTTCATAGGAAGACTGCATCTTAGCCCACCGGGCAGAGAAAGAAGTGGAAGGCACCAATGTCAGGGTCCTTAGCTCCACCTTAGAGGTTCCAGATTGTCTCCAACAATCAAAGCAGGGGATCCAAACAGCAAGTAGGGAGATGGGTCATCAGGCTGCCACCGCAGCAGCAAGCACCCAACTGTTTCCTCGCTCCCGCTCCAAGGAATAATCAGCCCCAGCGACAGCAGAAGCAATAGCATGAATTCCGCCAAGGGAGTGGAAACAAATGCTTCACGTGTGGCAACACCAGCCACTATGCTAAGGATTGCCCATGGAATCAACCAAGGCAGATGCCAGCACCTAACCAAGACAAAGGGAAGAAGCAAAAAGTGCACGTCAGGCAAGGGAGGCTCAACTTCACTACTCTAGAGGAGCTACCCAAGGGAGCACCCGTCATGACTGGTACTTTTTCTGTTTTTAATCAACCTGCATTGATTCTGTTTGATTCCGGCACATCACATAGTTTCATTAGCCAGAAGTTCAGTATCAAATGTCAACTGCCTTTCTACCATACCAAAGGGGCTTTCATGGTTGCAACGCTGGGACGCAAGGTCGCAACAAATCAATTAAATAGAAATGTACCTATCCTGTTGGGGAGCAAAACCTTCAAAACCACACTTCCGATTCTGGGGCTAGAGAACGTAGATATCATTTTGGGAACTAACTGGATGACTCAACACTGGGTCTTGTTAGATGTAGCTACTAGGGCTCTGGAAATCCATTCTCCCACCTTCGGGGACCTTACTTTGTATCTGCCCAGCCAAGAAACCACTCGGTCATGTGCTTTATCCATGATGGAGCTACCCTTGAAAAAGATTCCAGTAGTCTGTGAGTATGCGGATGTCTTTCCAGACAAACTGCCAAGAATTCCGCCAGATCGGGATATTGAGTTCGCCATTGAATTGCAACCAGGAACTGCACCTATTCTCAAGAGGCCCAACCGGATGCCACTCGCCGAGCTTGCAGAATAGAAGAAGCAGTTACAAGAATTGTTGGAAAAGGGAGTTATCCGCCCAAGTACTTCACCTTAGGGATGTCTAGCCTTGTTCGTGAAGAAGAAGGACGAGAGCTTAAGATTATGCATAGATTACCACCCACTCAACATGGTGACTATAAAATACAAGTATCCTTTGCCTCGTATTGATGTTCTTTTTGACTAATTGGTTGGAGCTAAGGTGTTTTCCAAAATAGATCTTCACTCCGGTTATCACCAAATCAAGATACGGGCAACTGATATTCCAAAGATGACCTTCTCAACCAAGTATGGGCTGTATGAGTATCTGGTGATGTCATTTCGGTTGACGAATGCGCCCGCATACTTCATGTACCTGATGAATTCAGTCTTTATGCCTGAGCTGGACAAATTTGTGGTGGTCTTCATCGACGATATCTTAGTATACTCAAGAAATGAAGAAGAGCATGCTGGCCATTTGCATGTAGTACTCCAACGCCTAAGAGAGCACCACCTTTATGCCAAATTGTCTAAGTGCGATTTTTGGCTAAATGAGATTAAATTCTTGGGACACAACATCTCTCAAGAAGGAATAGAAGTTGATCCGGATAAAGTGCAAGAAGGGATGAATTGGAAGCCACCCACCACTGTCCGTCAGATTCGGAGTTTTCTGGGATTGGCCGGGTATTATCGGCGATTCATTCTGGATTTCTCTCAAATTGATAAGTGAAAGTCGCCTAAAGGGGGGGTGAATAGGGCGAAACTGAAAATCACAAAAATAATCACAACTACAAGCCGGGTTAGCGTTAGAAATATAAACAAGTCCGCGAGAGAGGGTGCAAAACAAATCGCAAGCAAATGAAGAGTGTGACACGCGGATTTGTTTTATCGAGGTTCGGTTCTCGCAAACCTACTCCCCGTTGAGGAGGCCACAAAGGCCGGGTCTCTTTCAACCCTTCCCTCTCTCAAACGGTCCCTCGGACCGAGTGAGCTTTTCTTCTTCTCAATCAAACGGGAACAAAACTTCCCCGCAAGGGCCACCACACAATTGGTGCCTCTTGCCTTGGTTACAATTGAGTTTTGATCACAAGAACAAGTGAGAAAGAAAGAAAGCGATCCAAGCGCAAGAGCTCAAAAGAACACGGCAAATCTCTCTCGCTAGTCACTAAAGGCTTGAGTGGAATTGGAGAGGATTTGATCTCTTTGGTGTGTCTAGAATTGAATGCCTAGCTCTTGTAAGTGGTTGGAAGTTGGAAAACTTGGATGACTTGAATGTGGGGTGGTTGGGGGTATTTATAGCCCCAACCACCAAACTAGCTGTTTGGTGAGGCTGTCTGTTCGATGGCGCACCGGACAGTCCGGTGCACACCGGACATGTCCGGTGCGACAGCCACGTCACCAAAGCCGTTGCAATATGACCGTTGGAGTTCTGACTTCTGGGCCCGCCTGGATGTCCGGTGCACACCGGACATGTACTGTTTGATGTCCGGTGTGCCTGCTCCCGCGTGCCTGACAACTGCGCAGTTCAGGCGCGCATTAAATGCGCCTGCAGGTGACCGTTGGCGCGAAGTAGCCGTTGCCCCGAGGTTGCACCGGACAGTCCGGTGTACACCGGACATGTCCGGTGAATTTTAGCGCGCTCGCTCTGGAAAATTCCCGAGGGCGACGAGTTTGAGCTGAAGTCCTCTGGTGCACCGGACACTGTCCGGTGTACACCGGACAGTCCGGTGTGCCAGACCAGAGGGGCCTTTGGTTGCTCCTTTGCCCTTTGTTGAACTCAACACATGGTCATTTTATTGGCTAAGTGTGAACCTTTTGCACCTGTATAACTTTTACACTAGAGCAAACTAGTTAGTCCAATTATTTGTGTTGGGCAATTCAACCACCAAAATTATTTAGGAACTAGGTATAAGCCTAATTCCCTTTCAATCTCCCCCTTTTTGGTGATTGATGCCAACACAAACCAAAGCAAATATAGAAGTGCATAATTTAACTAGTTTGCATAAGGTAAGTGCAAAGGTTGCTTGGAATTGAGCCAATAAATACTTACATGATGCGCATGGATTGTTTTCTTTGTTTTTGACATATTGGACCACGCTTACACCACAAGTTTTGTTTTTGCAAATTCTTTTGTAAATTCTTTTCATAGTCCTTTTGCAAGATAGTCAAAGGTAAATGAATAAGATTATGCAAAGCATTTTCAAGTTTTGAAATTTTCTCCCTTTGTCCCAAATGCTTTTCCTTTGACTAAACAAAACTCCCCCTCAAATAAAGTCTCCTCTTAGTGTTCAAGAGGGTTTTAAGACATCAATTTTGAAAATACTACTTGCTCCCCCTTTAGAACACAAAGAGATACCAATTTTGAAATTTACCAATTGAAAAATCATCAATTTTAAAATTAGGGTGGTGGTGCGGTCCTTTTGCTTTGGGCTCATATTTTCTCCCCCTTTGGCATGAATCGCCAAAAACGGAATCATTAGAGCCCATTGAAGTGCTTTCTCCTCCTTTGGTCATAAAATAAATGAGTGAAGATTATACCAAAGATGGAGAGTGATGTGGAGCGACGGCGAAGGATGAGTAGTAGAGTGGAGTGGAAGCCTTTGTCTTCGCCGAAGACTCCAATTCCCTTTCAATATACCTATGACTTGGTTTGAGATATACTTGAAAACACATTAGTCATAGCATATATAGAAGAGACATGATCAAAGGTATATTTATGAGCTATGTGTGCAAGTTTAGCAAAAGAAATTCCTAGAATCAAGAATATTAAGCTCATGCCTAAGTCTGGTAAAAGATTGTTCATCAAGTGGCTTGGTAAAGATATCGGCTAATTGATCTTTAGTGTTAATGTATGAAATCTCGATATCCCCCTTTTGTTGGTGATCCCGAAGAAAATGATACCGAATGGCTATGTGTTTAGTGCGGCTATGCTCAACGGGATTATCCGCCATGCGGATTGCACTCTCATTATCACATAGAAGAGGAACTTTGGTTAATTTGTAACCGTAGTCCCGCAGGGTTTGCCTCATCCAAAGCAATTGCGCGCAACAATGGCCTGCGGCAATATACTCGGCTTTGGCGGTAGAAAGAGCGACCGAATTTTGCTTCTTTGAAGCCCATGACACCAAGGATCTTCCCAAGAACTGGCAAGTCCCCGATGTGCTCTTCCTATTAATCTTACACCCCGCCCAATCGGCATCCGAATAACCAATCAAATCAAAAGTAGATCCCCGAGGGTACCAAAGTCCAAACTTAGGAGTATAAGCCAAATATCTCAAGATTCGTTTTACGGCCGTAAGGTGTGATTCCTTAGGGTCGGCTTGGAATCTTGCACACATGCAAACGGAAAGCATAATGTCCGGTCGAGATGCACATAAATAAAGCAATGAACCAATCATCGACCGGTATACCTTTTGATCCACGGACTTACCTCCCTTGTCGAGGTCGAGATGCCCATTTGTTCCCATGGGAGTCTTGATGGGCTTGGCATCCTTCATTCCAAACTTGCTTAGGATGTCTTGAGTATACTTTGTTTGGCTAATGAAAGTGCCCTCTTGGAGTTGCTTGACTTGAAATCCTAAGAAATATTTCAACTCTCCCATCATAGACATCTTGAATTTCTGTGTCATGATCCTACTAAATTCCTCACATGTAGATTTGTTAGTAGACCCAAATATAATATCATCAACATAAATTTGGCATACGAACAAATCATTGTCAAGAGTTTTAGTGAATAAAGTAGGATCTGCTCTGCCGACTTTGAAGCTATTCGCAATAAGGAAATCTCTAAGGCATTCATACCATGCTCTTGGGGCTTGCTTGAGCCCATAAAGCGCCTTAGAGAGCCTATAAACATGGTTAGGGTACTCACTGTCTTCAAAGCCGGGAGGTTGCTCAACATAGACTTCCTCCTTGATTGGTCCATTGAGGAAGGCACTCTTCACGTCCATTTGATAAAGCTTGAAGCCATGGTAAGTAGCATAGGCCAATAATATGCGAATTGACTCAAGCCTAGCTACGGGTGCATAGGTTTCACCAAAATCCAAACCTTCGACTTGAGAATACCCCTTGGCCACGAGTCGAGCTTTGTTCCTTGTCACCACACCATGCTCGTCTTGCTTGTTGCGGAAGACCCACTTGGTTCCTACAACATTTTGATTAGGACGTGGAACCAAATGCCATACCTCATTCCTTGTGAAATTGTTGAGCTCCTCTTGCATCGCCATCACCCGATCCGAATCTTGAAGTGCTTCCTCTACCCTGTGTGGCTCAATAGAGGAAACAAACGAGTAATGTTCACAAAAATGTGCAACACGAGATCGAGTAGTTACCCCCTTATGAATGTCGCCGAGGATGGTGTCGACGGGGTGATCTCGTTGTATTGCTTGGTGGACTCTTGGGTGTGGCGGCCTTGGTCGTTCATCCTCCTTGTCTTCATCATTTGCATCTCCCCCTTGATCGTTGCCGTCATTTTGAGGTGGCTCATCTTCTTGATCTTCTTGTTCAACATCTTGAGCCTCATCCTCAATTTGAGTTGGTGGAGATGCTTGCATCGAGGAGGATGGTTGATCTTGTGCATGTGGAGGTTCTTCGGATTCCTTAGGACACACATCCCCAATGGACATGTTCCTTAGCGCTATGCATGGAGCCTGTTCTTCACCTATCTCATCAAGATCAACTTGCTCTACTTGAGAGCCGTTAGTCTAATCAAACACAACGTCACAAGAAACTTCAACAAGTCCTGAGGACTTGTTAAAGACTCTATATGCCCTTGTGTTTGAGTCATATCCTAGTAAAAAGCCTTCTACAGTTTTAGGAGCAAATTTAGATTTTCTACCTCTTTTGACAAGAATAAAACATTTGCTACCAAAAACTCTAAAATATGAAATATTGGGCTTTTTACCGGTTAGGAGTTCATAGGATGTCTTCTTGAGGATTCGGTGAAGATATAACCGGTTGATGGCGTAGCAAGCGGTGTTGACCGCTTCGGCCCAAAACCGATCCGGTGTCTTGTACTCATCAAGCATGGTTCTTGCCATGTCCAATAGAGTTCGATTCTTCCTCTCCACTACACCATTTTGTTGTGGAGTGTAGGGAGAAGAGAACTCATGCTTGATGCCCTCCTCCTCAAGGAAGCCTTCAATTTGAGAGTTCTTGAACTCCGTCCCATTGTCGCTTCTGATTTTCTTGATCCTTAAGCCGAACTCATTTTGAGCCCGTCTTAAGAATCCTTTTAGGGTCTCTTGGGTATGAGATTTGTCTTGCAAAAAGAACACCCAAGTGAAGCGAGAATAATCATCCACAATAACTAGACAGTACTTACTCCGGTCGATGCTTATGTAAGCGATCGGGCCGAATAGGTCCATGTGTAGGAGCTCCAGTGGCCTGTCGCTAGTCATGATGTTCTTGTGTGGATGATGAGTGTCAACTTGCTTCCCTGCTTGGCATGCGCTACAAATCCTGTCTTTCTCAAAATGAACATTTGTTAGTCCTAAAATGTGCTCTCCCTTTAGAAGCTTATAAAGATTCTTCATTCCAACATGGGCTAATCGGCGGTGCCAGAGCCAACCCAAGTTAGTCTTAGCAACCAAGCAAGTGTCGAGTTCAGCTCTATCAAAATCTACCAAGTATAGCTGACCCTCTAACACTCCCTTAAATGCTATTGAATCATCACTTCTTCTAAAGACAGTAACACCAGTATCAGTAAATAGACAGTTGTAGCCCATTTGACATAATTGGGATACGGAAAGCAAATTGTAATCTAAAGAATCTACAAGAAAAACATTGGAAATAGTATGGTCAGGTGATATAGCAATTTTACCCAAACCTTTGACCAAACCTTGATTTCCATCCCCGAATGTGATAGCTCATTGGGGATCTTGGTTTTTCTCATATGAGGAGAACATCTTTTTCTCCCCTGTCATGTGGTTTGTGCACCCGCTGTCGAGTATCCAACTTGAGCCCCCGGATGCATAAACCTACAAAACAATTTTAGTTCTTGATTTTAGGTACCCAAACGGTTTTGGGTCCTTTGGCATTAGAAACAAGAACTTTGGGTACCCAAACACAAGTCTTGGAGCCCTTGTGTTTGCCCCCAACAATCTTGGCAACTACTTTGCCGGATTTGTTAGTCAAAACATAAGATGCATCAAAAGTTTTAAATGAAATGCTATGATCATTTGATGCATTAGGAGTTTTCTTTCTAGGCAACTTAGCACGGGTTGGTTGCCTAGAACTAGATGTCTCACCCTTATACATAGAAGCATGATTAGGGCCAGAGTGAGACTTCCTAGAATGAGTTCTCCTAATTTTGCTCTCAGGATATCCGGCAGGGTACAAAATGTAACCCTCGTTATCCTGAGGCATGGGAGCCTTGCCCTTAACAAAGTTAGACAAGTTCTTAGGAGGGGCATTAAGTTTGACATTGTCTCCCCTTTGGAAGCCAATGCCATCCTTGATGCCAGGGCGTCTCCCATTATAGAGCATGGTTCTAGCAAATTTAAATTTTTCATTTTCTAAGTCATGCTCACTAATCTTAGCATTAAGTTGTGCTATGTGATCATTTTGTTTTTTAATTAAGGCTAGGTGATCATGGATAGCATCAACATTAATATCTCTACATCTAGTACAAATGGAAATATGCTCAGTAGATGTAGAGGGTTTGCAAGTTTTTAATTCTATAACCTTAGCATGTAGTATATCATTCTCATCTCTAAGGTTAGAAATGCAAACATCAAAATCTCTAGCCTTAGCAAGCAATTTTTCTTTTTCATCTCTAAGGCTAGCAAGAGAAACATTCAACTCATCAATTCTAGCAAGCAAATCAATATTATCATCCTTAGAATTGGAAGTTGAAACAATACAAACATGAGAATCAACCTTAGCAATTAATTTAGCATTTTCATTTCTAAGGTTGGCAATAGTGTCATGGCATGTGCTTAGCTCACTAGATAATTTGTCACATTTTTCTACCTCTAGAGCATAAGCATTTTTAACCTTAACATGTTTCTTATTTTCCTTGATTAGGAAGTCCTCTTGGGAGTCCAAGAGATCATCCTTTTCATGGATGGCACTAATTAGCTCATTCAATTTTTCCTTTTGTTCCATGTTAAGGTTAGCAAAAAGAACGCGCAAGTTATCCTCCTCATTTTTATCATCATCCTCATCACTAGATGTTTCATATTTAGTGGAGGACCTTGATTTTACCTTCTTTTTGCCGTCTTTGGCCATGAGACACTTGTGGCCGACGTTGGGGAAGAGGAGGCCTTTGGTGACGGCGATGTTGGCGGCGTCCTCGTCGGAGGATGAGTCGGTGGAGCTCTCGTCGGAGTCCCATTCGCGGCACACGTGGGCATCGCCGCCCTTCTTCTTGTGGTACCTCTTCTTTTCTCTCCTCTTTCCCTTCTTGTCGTCGCCCCTGTCACTGTCACTAGACATAGGACATTTTGCAATAAAGTGACCGGGCTTACCACACTTGTAGCAAACCTTCTTGGAACGGGGTTTGTAGTCCTTCCCCTTCCGTTGCTTGAGGATTTGCCGAAAGCTTTTGATGATTAAGGCCATCTCCTCATTGTCGAGCTTGGAGGCGTCAATTGGTTGTCTACTTGGTGTAGACTCCTCCTTCTTTTCCTCCGTGGCCTTGAAGGCCACCGGTTGCGCCTCGGATGTGGAAGGTTCGTCAAGCTCATTGATCTTCTTTGAGCCCTTAATCATGCATTCAAAGCTCACAAAATTTCCGATAACTTCCTCGGGGGTCATTAGTGGATATCTAGGATTACCACGAATTAATTGAACTTGAGTGGGGTTAAGGAAAATAAGTGCTCTTAAAATAACCTTAACCACCTCGTGGTCATCCCATTTTTTGCTCCCGAGGTTGCGCACTTGGTTCACCAAGGTCTTGAGCCGATTGTACATGTCTTGTGGCTCCTCCCCTTGGCGAAGACGAAAGCGATCGAGCTCCCCCTCGATCGTTTCCCGCTTGGTGATCTTGGTGAGTTCATCACCCTCGTGCGCCGTCTTGAGTAGGTCCCAAATCTCCTTTGCGTTCTTCAACCCTTGCACTTTGTTGTATTCCTCCTTGCTTAGAGAGGCAAGGAGAATGGTTGCGGCTTGGGAGTTGAAGTGCTCGATTTGGGCCACTTCGTCCGTGTCATAATCCTCATCCCCTATTGATGGTACCTGTACTCCAAACTCAACAACATTCCATATACTTTTGTGGAGTGAGGTTAGATGAAATTTCATTAAATCACTCCACCTAGCATAATCTTCGCCATCAAAAGTCGGCGGTTTGCCTAATGGAACGGAAAGTAAAGGAGTATGTCTAGATGTACGGGGATAGTTTAAGGGGATCTTACTAAACTTCTTGCGCTCTTGGCGCTTAGAAGTTACGGACGGTGCATCGGAGTCGGAGGTGGATGTTGATGAAGTGTCGGTCTCGTAGTAGACCACCTTCCTCATCTTCTTGTGCTTGTCCCCACTCCGATGCGGCTTGTGAGAAGAAGATTTTTCCTTCTTCTCCTTGTGGTGAGAAGAGGAAGATCTTTTCTCCTTCCGCTTGGAGGAGTTCTTCTTCTTCTCCCTTCTCTTGGTGCGGGACTCTTCCGATGAAGTGCTCCCTTGGCTTGTAGTGGGCTTGTTGTCGCCGGTCTCCATCTCCCTCTTGGTGTGATCTCCCGACATCACTTCGAGCGGTTAGGCTCTAATGAAGCACCGGGCTCTGATACCAATTGAAAGTCGCCTAGAGGGGGGGTGAATAGGGCGAAACTGAAAATCACAAAAATAATCACAACTACAAGCCGAGTTAGCGTTAGAAATATAAACAAGTCCGCAAGAGAGGGTGCAAAACAAATCGCAAGCAAATGAAGAGTGTGACACGCGGATTTGTTTTACCGAGGTTCGGTTCTCGCAAACCTACTCCCCGTTGAGGAGGCCACAAAGGCCGGGTCTCTTTCAACCCTTCCCTCTCTCAAACGGTCCCTCGGACCGAGTGAGCTTTTCTTCTTCTCAATCAAACGGGAACAAAACTTCCCCGCAAGGGCCACCACACAATTGGTGCCTCTTGCCTTGGTTACAATTGAGTTTTGATCACAAGAACAAGTGAGAAAGAAAGAAAGCGATCCAAGCGCAAGAGCTCAAAAGAACACGGCAAATCTCTCTCGCTAGTCACTAAAGGCTTGAGTGGAATTGGAGAGGATTTGATCTCTTTGGTGTGTCTAGAATTGAATGCCTAGCTCTTATAAGTGGTTGGAAGTTGGAAAACTTGGATGACTTGAATGTGGGGTGGTTGGGGGTATTTATAGCCCCAACCACCAAACTAGCCGTTTGGTGAGGCTGTCTGTTCGATGGCGCACCGGACAGTCCGGTGCACACCGGACATGTCCGGTGCGACAGCCACGTCACCAAAGCCGTTGCAATATGACCGTTGGAGTTCTGACTTCTGGGCCCGCCTGGATGTCCGGTGCACACCGGACATGTACTGTTTGATGTCCGGTGTGCCTGCTCCCGCGTGCCTGACAACTGCGCAGTTCAGGCGCGCATTAAATGCGCCTGCAGGTGACCGTTGGCGCGAAGTAGCCGTTGCCCCGAGGTTGCACCGGACAGTCCGGTGTACACCGGACATGTCCGGTGAATTTTAGCGCGCTGGCTCTGGAAAATTCCCGAGGGCGACGAGTTTGAGCTGAAGTCCTCTGGTGCACCGGACACTGTCCGGTGTACACCGGACAGTCCGGTGTGCCAGACCAGAGGGGCCTTTGGTTGCTCCTTTGCCCTTTGTTGAACTCAACACATGGTCATTTTATTGGCTAAGTGTGAACCTTTTGCACCTGTATAACTTTTACACTAGAGCAAACTAGTTAGTCCAATTATTTGTGTTGGCAATTCAACCACCAAAATTATTTTAGGAACTAGGTATAAGCCTAATTCCCTTTCAATAAGCCCATGACAGAACTATTGAAAAATGGAGCAAAGTTTGAGTGGGGTCAGAAATGTGAAGATGCTTTTCACACCTTGAGGCAACATCTGACCACAGCACCTATGTTGGCACAGCCTGACAACAACAAGCCATTTGATGTGTATTGTGATGCCTCGGGCACTAGGCTGGGTTGTGTTTTAATGCAAGACAACATGAGCAAAATTATCCTACTCATGACTTAGAGTTGGCAGCCATGGTTCATGCCCTAAAAATGTGGAGGCATTACTTGATGGGAGCTCGCTGCAACATCTATATAGATCACAAGAGCCTCAAATACATCTTTACTTAGGCTGACCTCAACATGGGGTAGAGAAGATGGCTCGAATTGATCAAGGACTACGACTTGGAAGTGCATTACCACCCAGAAAGAGCCAATGTGGTAGCAGATGCCCTAAGTTGAAAGTCACAATGCAATTGTATGGTGATGGATTCTCGCATCAATACCCTATGTGATGAGTTGTGTAAGATGAGGATTGAAGTAATTCCTTCTGGTACCTTGACTTACATCTCCGTCGAACCAACCTTGTTAGACCAAATTATTATGGCCCAACTCGGTGATAAGGGAGTGCAAATCATCAAAGAGAATCTTAACCAGAAAGTGGAGATGTATAAGTGCTTCCGCCAAGACAGCAAAGTGATACTATGGTTCGAAGACCGACTGGTGGTTCCTAAAAATAGGGACCTCAAGAAGAAAATTTTGGATGAGGCTCACCTCTCCAAATTCTCCTTGCACCCAGGAAGCACCAAGATGTACCATGATCTGAAACCCCTGTATTGGTGGACATGGATGAAAAGAGAGATAGCCAATTATGTGTCGGAATGTGATACATGTCAGAGGATAAAGGCAAGTCACCTAAAGTAAGCTGGTTTTTGCAACAACTGTTGGTACCTTCATGGAAATGGGATGACATCAGTATGGACTTCATTGTGGGTTTGCCCAACACCTCTCGACATCATGATTCAATCTGGGTCATTGTGGGCCGATTAACAAAAGTGGCTCATTTTCTTCTAATGCACACCACCGATAAGGCACAAAAGTATGCATAATTGTATATTGACCGAATTGTGTGTTTGCATGGATTACCCTGGACAATTGTCTCTGACCAAGGAGCCCAATTCATAGCCAGATTTTGGTAACATTACAAGAGTCCTTGGGAACCAAGCTAATAAGAAGTTCGGCTTACCACCCTCAAACTGATGGTTAGACAGAAAGCGTAAATTAGATCCTTGAAGATATGCTAAGGGCTTATGCAATCGATTACGGCAAGAACTAGGACAAGTGCCTCTCCTTGGCAGAGTTTACTTATAACAACAATTATCAATCTAGTTTGAAGATGGAACCCTTTGAGACCCTGTATGGAAGGAGGTGTCGAACACCCCTAAACTGGTCACAACCCGGAGAGAGAGAATTTTTTGACCCAACCTGGTGTCGGAAGCTAAAAGAAAGGTCAAAGTAATCAGGAATTACCTAGAAGCTGCTCAGGCCAGGCAAAAGAGTTACCAGGACAAAAGGATGAAACCCCTACATTTTGAAGTGGGAGATTATGTATATCTAAAGGTGTCACCCACGAAAGGAGTGCAAAGGTTTGGGATCAAAGGCAAGCTAGCCCCTCGCTACATTGGACCTTATGAGATCATAGAAGCATGTGGACCCATGGCATACAAATTGAAGTTGCCTCCAAAAATGTCTGCCATACACAACGTGTTCCATGTATCCCAATTGAAGAAGTGTATTCAGTTACCAACTAAAATCATAACCAAGCCAGATATAGAGATAGAACTAGATCTATCATATCGAGAACAACCCTCCAAGATTCTGGACTGCAAGGAAAGATCCACTCGTGCAAAGATGATCAGGATGTATAAGGTCCAATGGAGCAACCATACGGAAGAAGAGGCTACATGGGAGACTGAGGATTTTCTGCGTATGAACTACCATAATTGTCTACCTAAGGAAGTCGGTACGTAACCATACCCCAGCCCCCTGGCTTCTGATTCCAAATATAAGAAAAATGCTCTTTATGAAAACCAATTTAAGCTATGAAATTATGACAAAAAGGGCTTCTTTCTGAAGTTGCAAAGAGGATGACATTCAAAGAGCAGATTCTCTAGTGAACCTTATAAAGCTAACCAATACCATGAAAGCAAGTTGTAACCATTTCCTCACCCCTAGAGGACCTCGACTTGAATCTCGAGGCGAGATTCTTTTAAGGGGGAGGGCTGTAACACCCTAGGTGTTACTCAGGGTTTCCCCTCAGTACCTGCACCTGTGGCCTGTTATCACATGTGGTTTAACTTGAGCTTAAAGCACCAAACTTGAGGAGACAAGCCTTTATCACCCAAGAACTCATACCTTAACCATGCTAAGCTAAGGGAAGAGGGTGAAGTGCTACAACCCTAGAGTTCCCCTTTTTGGTACATTAGTGCACCAAAGAGAAAGTTAGTGGAAAGTCCAAGTAAATCACATTATCATGATTTGGACCAATTAACAAAGTTGTAATGCACTTGATAACCTACAAAATAATAGTAAGGGTTTTTTTCAAAAACACCATGAAACCCCCCCCAAACAAGCCACTCGAATGGGGGCATCAAATAAAAACCATGATTTTAGATTTCTAAATTTCTAGCCCTCTCACAAAAGATCAGGCACGTTCACCATACTCTAAATTGCAAAACCCTTTGACCCAATTGACAAAGTCGTGGCTAATTACCCAACCTAACCCCTAGCAAAATATGGCATCGAAACTTGAAGTCGAACGTGACAAAACCTTGCCCTTACCATGGGTAAACGCTTGCTAGACATATCACACTTGAGTGGGCAAGATCTGCTCGGCCAGTGGACAAAATCCATCGACCCCCATGCATTATCTCTAGCTTATAGTGTAAGCAACAGATCGTATACAAAGATTTCGCTGTGATAGGGCTTGGACAAGGGACAAAACGACGAGGAAAGGGGCTCGGAAAACACTTGCCAAGTGTTCGATGCCGGTTGACAGAAGCCAAGCGGGCTCTGTCCGCCTGCCCGTGCGCTAACCCGCACGCCTGCCCCGCCTGCACCATGACCGAGGAAACCGCAGCGTCACAAGCGCCACGCCTATAAGTCGCCCTGCGCCCTCAGTCTCTCCCGATGCACCCATTTGAGCCTTTTTCGTCGAAGTTCGTGACCACCGGAGTATGCCCCACCCGCCTCACCAGCCGCAGGACCGACCACCGTGGTCTAGCCAACACCATCTTCTGCCCCTCACGCCAACACCACCATGAGGTTCCCTAGCCCCTAGTAAACCTCCTTGGTCACCTCATTTCGCTTGCGCGCCTCACCAAAGTAGCGCCATCGCTCGCTGGATCTCAACCAAGCGCCGGTGCGTGTGGACCCATTCCCACAGCCAATCTTAGCCAAATTCCTTTGAGGAATTATCTTCCCACTGCCTGAGGAACTTGTCCGCCAAAGGAATCGAGCCCTACCGATGTCGACTAGTCGGAGCGCCTCCGCCGCCAAACTCCAACCGTCGAGGGAGGTAGACCGAACGACTCCGACCACCGCTGGCCGTCATCTGATCATTGACATGTTTGCCAGGACCTCCCCGACCTCCGCGACAGCTTTGCCAGAGCTAGATCACCGCCGGTTAGCCCCGCCACCTTGTTTTCCGCCGTTGGCACTGTTTCGATGAGTTTGGAGCGCGGGTTGATTAGTTCATAAATCTAGGGGGGTTTCGCAATGTCAGTGACTCAAGCGAATAGCGCTCTAAGGACTGATTTGCGAGAGAAGAAGCAAAGGAATCCAAGGACCCGAGCGCAAAAGGGCTTTTCCTTCCCGTTATTTTAAAAAATACCTTTTTAAATCTGCAATAGGCTTCAAAAACTCATAACTAAATGAATACTGGCCCAAAATTCGTAAAACCAATTTTGTTAAACTTTGTGTACCGAGAGCCTTCAACTAAAAATATGAAATCACCTTTGTACAACATCAAATTTTAAGGTTTTGATTTAAGTGAGGAAACCCCTTAACCCTTGAAAATAAGGAAACTGGTAGAAAACTTTTAGCTAGGCTTGAGAAAATTCATGAAGGTGCTTGACCAGTAGTTACAATGGTTAAAAATATTAAGCACCCCATACTTGAGATTAAACAAATTTTATCCCCTAGGACTTATTTCACCCAAACCTTGGAAAATGGAAAGGGGCACTAAAAATAGAAACCAGAGAATAATATTTTTTTTCCTAGCATGATTAAGTGTTTTCAAATAGAGTGGTAGTAGAGAGCACCCACTAAGCCCCCAAAATTTAGAAAATCACAATTAATTAACCATTAGGTATCCTTGACTAAAATTTGGCCTAGGAGCATAATATCACCCATAAACACCAACAAAAATAAGTTATAGGGCAGAAGCCACTTCTATACAAGGGTTGTAGTTTAAAGTGCCCCCTCTGCCCAAGATTTTAATATTTTTGTATAGAGAAAACCACTCCCATTTTAGGCCTCAATTTTTGAGACAGACTTGTGTAATCCAATAAGAAACCACTATAATTTATAGGAATTTTGGAAATTTCTAAAACAGAAGTGTAGTTCAACCTACCCTATAAAAGACCTTAAAATTAAAAAGGGGAAGAAATCCTTGAAACCTAGTACGCACTTTGGACATGTACAAATGAATATAATTATGTTGCATTCATACTCATACATTTGCATTCATTAGACTCCAATATCGCGGATGGAGAGTACGTCTTGATCCAAGGGCCAGAGGCACAGCAAGAAGAAGTTCGGGAACCAGCTCTCAAACTCGTCACCGAAGAACCTCCCACTGCACCCGCATTTGAAGGCAAGCCCCGGTTTTATGCATAACCGTTATATATATGTTATTTTACTGCACTTATTTTTTTGTAGGCTTGTACCGTGCACTTAAGCATAGGGGTTGCCTGAAACCCTAGTTGCATCAACTCAGGATTCCTTTTTGAGATGGATACTAGTATGCTAGGTGGAGTAGCTGCTTTGCTAATTAGGGATCTCGGTAGAAGTCGAGTGATTTTTCTAGCACTCGCGCAAGGTCAGGAATTGATTGGATTCATCTTGATAACAGGATCTATGATGGTCCATCGACATGGATCCAGGGTGGATGCCTTGTCTATGAGACAGGAATGGAATTAAGGATTAATGTGCGGATACCTGAGTCAAGCGTTTGAAAGTACTAAACACATGTCGGGAAATATGGTAACCGGTAAGCTTAGTACCTGAGTGAAGCCAGGCGCTGACTTTCCTCCTCACTTGTCCTGAGACATGGTCTCCCATGCTAGCTATGGTGGGTGCAAGTGCAGCCACTGCACGGCGGCAGCCGGGGTTAGTGGGGCATCGCATGCCACGGCGGTGAGCCCTAGCCCTGGCCACGAACGGGGAATCGATAGGGACGATTGACGTGTGCATGGATGGAGTGCCCCTACATGTCGTGTGTTTAAGTTTACCTTGCAAGGTTAAAACTCAATTCGAATCGTCTGCTTCTTGCTGCTAATGAGACTACTTGACCCCTTGTACTGCATCGAGTAAAAAGTGAAATGAGGATTTTTGGGATAACATGTTGATTGCACTAAATGATTGTTACCATGTATGCTTAGAAAGAAGCACACCTAGCTTAATTAAATATGCTAGAACTAGAAAAGCTAAAATTTTTTTAGACTCAGCTAGTGCTTTTGGCAAACCAAACCCCTCATCCAAACAACTTCATGGTCTAGAGGTAGAGGAGTAGACTCCTCATACCGGGTAAGTCTAGCTGAGTATTAGTATACTCAGCCTTGCTTGTGGCATCATTTTTATAGGCACACTACAAGACATGGTTGATGGTGTGACTTGGCCCTCCACCCTACCACTGGGTTGGACGGTTGCGTGGGATGTCGCCTCGGCAGGAGAGGACCAGAAGGAGTAGTGGGTCAGGCCTTGCCCTATTCCTCTGTACCGATGTTATCGATTATCCGCTGCATTATTAAGAACTTGTTATCTTTTAACAAACTCCGATTTATGTAATAACTCAAGTACTTTAATTTTGTGGTTTCATGTTTATTGTATTCTCTCTGAGTCTCACCATCGTGTGAGCTAATGGTACTCGATCCTTGGTACGTGGCTCTATCGGACGAGATCTGAAGAACTGACGGGTTATTCTGATTTAAGTGTGTTGCTGCCTTTAAGGTGTGACTCGGACACTTAAGCTAGAATAATCTAGGCGGTTCTGCCACAATTAGATGAATTTATTGGGATAAGATAGAATATTCTAAGATAAGATGGATCTAAAAGATAGGTCTATTTGTTTTTTATGGGGGATAATCTATCTTTCTAAATATATTGTTATGTCTTATATGTATTTTGATGTAATTGTAGATATTACTCCACAATCCATTGCGCTCAATCAAAAAACAAAATCAAACAGGTATCATAAGAACAAGCATTCAAGCATATAGGTACCTACAAAAATAGTTTTGTTTTTGTTCCTAAAATTAGGTCTCCTATTCCTAGAGGTCACTTTAGGTACATGATTTCAAAGTGTGAAATCCACTTTTGTCTTTAGAAGGGAAAAAAGTAAGAGTAATCAGTGTAAAGTAGCAATAGATGAGAAAAGTTTAAGGAAAGTTCAGAAAGAATTAAAGTAGCAAAGGTAAGTAGACAAGGGTTCTCCAGTTCTATCTTGGTTACGTCCTACCGTCAACATTCCTCTGATACCACTTCTGTCACACCCGGGTTTTAGGGGTCCAAAGCTTGAGCACGAAATAATCACCAAGTATGCTGGGATCAAGTCTCACACATATGATGACTCATGGTACAGAAACGAATGTCACATCTTTAATATATAACGGAGTTCTGTACAAAATAGTTAAAAATAATTATATCATACAAAGACAAGGATCCAGCAACCCAAAGTTGACTGGGAGACGACGGCCTAGACATCTCACGAACTCATCACAATATCCTTCATGCTCCTCATCATGATGGTACCTGTTCTTGACCTGGGGGATGTGAGTACAGCAAGGGTGAGGTCACATACGTTCATCGCTCAATAAGTTGTGGGGAATAATGTGCATGAACTCACCAATGGTGGGAGCTCATGTGAAGTGTAAGGCTTATCAAAGGAGATGGTTGAAGCTGAGCATTGCTTTTAAAGTTGGTCAAAATTTTATTAGCAGTTACTAAGTATAAGTAGATACCGACCCAAATAAGTAAGAGATCAAATTAATAAAAACACCCACAATGCAATGCATATGATAAATTAAGTTTAGTTCAACCCGAGAACCTCCCTATACCGACTACTCCCCTATTGCCCTTGCCCCTTTCGGGTAAGGTAGTCCTCCACTAGCTTTTCTAATTAGTCAGCCAAGGGTGGTTCTCCATGTTCCAATTAACAATATGATCTTATCATGAACAATAGTTAAACAACAACATAATTGCAACATGATCATAATAAAACATTAGTTTCCCAAAATCATGTAGAGCAATAGCAAAACTATCCAATAGTTCATCTGTTTGCAAGGTGGGGGATAACATTGCTAGGGAAACCTATTAGGTCCCATCAAATTAACCTGAGCAAGTCACAATGATTAACAGGATCATTATTAGGTAAAGAAAAGTAATCAAAGACACAACTTGCCTTAGACTCGAGATCTCAGGTACCAACTTGGTCTTTAGATGCTCGTGACCTGACCGCTATTTGTAGCAATACAACCAAACATGGTATAGGCAAATATTAACATCACACCAAATATGAGAACAAACAGTGTAAAATCAATCTAAGATCTAGTATAAATAGTTTAATCACGTAGACCCGATTAGAGATGGCAACGGGTGAAGACCCGCCGGGTTTTGCGACTCCAGACCCGGCCCCGTCAGAATAAAAACTCCCCAGTCCAATACCCATACCCGTACACGGGTACAAATGCACACCCATACCCGTACCCGTGTGGGTATTCTATACCCGATGGGTACCCATACCTTATAAGAAAAATGCACAAACATAACAGATACGAATAGTATTCGATTTTAATATATATTTTTAGAGATAGTCATTGTTGAACCAATAATAATATATGTTAGTGCATTCTTTCAGCACACCGAAATCTACAATACTAATACAATAAAAATGCATGTTTAGTTTACATGTTTCATGGTATATACATGCATCAAAAACTGAAATGTCCACTTGCTGAAAGATGGCTTCTATTTGAATCTCGATGGATTAGCTTTCAAGCTCTTGAATGCATGCTTCTTGAATATCTTGGAGACAAGACCAAAACGTAGCAATTTTTATGTCTGTGTCATCAACTACAAAAGAATATGTAGAATCAGTTATAGTTAAAGTAAGAAAACACACATTTGGTATTGGTAATAGTAATACATATACCTTTGTACTTGTTACGAAACCAATCCTGCGAGCACATTAAAGCCTCCAACACCTGAGGAGTGAGCCTGCTGCGATGCTCACTAAGAACCCTTCCACTTGTGCTGAAAGCAGCTTCAGATGCAACTGTAGTCACAGGAATTGCATAAATATCCCTAGCTATCCGTCTTAAAGTAGGATAACGAGTTCCAGCCACCTTCCACCAATCTAAAACATTAAAACCTTTAGTATCAAGTGGGACTAGTCCATCTTCTAAATACCGATCTAGCTCAGATTTAAACATCAAAGATTCTGGCCTTGCACTTGCCACACGTGCACTGAAGGAAGATAAGAACTCCATGTTATTGATAGAAGTTGCTGATGAATTAGTGGTATCTTCAACCTCTTCCACATCCACATGGTAATCGTGCATTAGATCACGTAGCAAATCCATGACTGTACCAACTTTATCCTCACACACTTGTCCAGTCATACCAAGTAACCATTCAAAACACATCAGCAAGCTTAAAGTTTTGAGTCGAGGATCAAGAACAGTTGCAATACCCATTAGTCCTTGAATATCAGACCAGTACTTGTCAAACTTAGCAATCATATTAGATGACATGGTTTGTACTAATGGATTACCACAGGTTGACCATTGTCTAATTTTCACTCTAATCTCACAGATCTTCATGAAATAAATGTTTGCAGTGACATATTGAGTTCCAGAGAATAATTCTGTTATAGCCACTCTAGAATTAATTGCAGCCATATATTCAATGGCTTTCTTCTTCTCTGCTTCGTATTGCATCAAAATATCCTTTCTAAAATAAATAAAGAAATACATTACACTACAACAAAGTATAGTGTCATAAATTTTTTTATGTAAATAAGAAAGTTGTATACCTTATTGTGTTCCTAGTCCCAATCTTGAACAGTGGCTGAAGAGCACTGACAAACCTTCGGAAACCAGCATGATCAACCATGCTAAGTGGATACTCATGTAGAACTATCATCGTGCAAAGTTCGCTTCTAGCTGTCTCTTGATCAAATGTATAGTTCTCGACTGAAATTGCCCCTGTTTTTGAGGAACCAAACCTTAAAGAAGATTGTGAAAGTGTCTTGTTTCCAGCCATCTTAATCTTTTTCAATGTACAAATTTTCAAATGGTCATGAAGATGTTTAGTTCCAATGTTTGCTCCTGTAGAAAGATACTTAAAACAATAATTGCACTTGGCCTTTATTACACCTCTTATTTTTACTCTAGTAAACTCATTCCAAACAACTGAAGTGAGCTTTCTCTTGGAACCCGAGTCAACAACTTCAGTATCATCTTCATCTTCTACTATTTGAACATCCTCCTTGCCATCTAGTTCAACGGGTTGTGAGTTCATCCTATAGCAAATTCTTAATCAACTCATGAACAGGAAAAAGATAATCTAAACTAGTTGTAATATGAGCCTACAAATATAGGCAAAAATCTACTTCAACTGAAGACGTTACAGCATGTAAATTACTTAAACTAAATTTTACTTAAACTAAATTTTATTTATCCAACATAAAAACATACCAAATCTGGACATCATGTATATTTACTTAAACTGAATTTTATTTATCCGACATAAAACATACTAAATCCGGAGAGCATGTATATTTACTTAAACTGAATTTTATTTACCCAGTTGATTGAAGAACGTTAGAGGCAGAGGGAGTCCTTTCACTTGGAGAAACCTGAGGATGACATCCATCCAGAAGATTTTTCGGCTTAGGCACCCTCTTTCTCATACCATGGCCAGGGACATTTTGGACGAATCTAGCTCTAGCCCCAGCATCAGTTCGCGAGTTTGAGTCTGCGCCCTTGGAAACCTGGGGTGGTCGTCGGTCAGAGTCGTCGAAGTCCCTTTGCAATGGAAGTTCAGTAAGGCTGTAGAGGATTCTAGAACCAGAATGGAGAAAAAAATGGAAAAAAAAGTTACCGGTTGCTATCATCGATGGAGCTCGAGTGTGTCGCCATGTTCGGGAATCAGGCCTCTGGGCTTTGGCGAAGGTGGCATGGTGGACTGATAGAGGTGGCTTCGTGTAGTTGTGTTGGACGCTTGGTGCTTCGCCTTCGACGCTTGGATTCCCACACCGGACGCTTGGACCCAGGCTCCCAGCCACCTAGGCGGTTAGGCAAATTAATGGGCTAGGACGCTAGGTAGGCTAAAATTACGGGTATTTTATACCCACGGGTATACGGGTATGGGTTTAACGAGTACATACCCGAACCCGCTCTACCCGTTGGGTCTTCTTTTTCTACCATTATAAGACCCGTGGGTACAAATTTGCAATCAAACCCGTCCCTAATGGAGTAATTACCCGCCGGGTAACGGGTAACGGGGCCCGTTGCCATCTCTAGACCCGATCGATGAGGCACGCTCTAGATTTCAAAACTCAAACATCAACCCTCACCCACCGGATCTCACATCCACGGTTCAGATCCGATCAACGCAGAGATACCTTAGGTTTTAATCACAGCCCTCCACGGCCTGATCAACGGCATACATCGCACCACCCTTCACGCTGGTCAGACACGGCGGTGCCTGAGCACCCGCGGTGGCGCCATGGCCCGAATCATACCAACCCCACACCACAGCCCTGAACTTTGATTTGAACAGCAATACATATTAAGGAGAAGAAGGTGCAGCGTTTGGGGAGGTGCTCACCGGCTTTTGGATAAAACAGGCTCCCGACCACGGTCATCTGCGGAGCCGTGGCGACGGAGAAAATACAGCAAGGAATCGCCCACTCCCAGAGAGCCCATCCCGCATGCCGACGCCATGATGAGCATCCACACCTACTAGCGAACGATCCTGACCAACCCGAGGACCCTGGACGACATCATAGGCATGGAGCGCCGGTGATGGCCATCACGTCTTCCTCAATCGCCCAATGTCTCCCCCAAGGTATGGTGGATTCTGGCGAGCGCGTAGACCAACATATGGGATGGCCAAAGGAGTGTGGCGGCACGGGATTTATACCCCCGATGGTGCCTCGAGTCCGTGTGATGGCAGGCTGGGAGATCCTCGGCGAGCTGTTATGGCGGCTTCGGTTTGTTTTGAGAAACACGAAGGAACTGACGAGGCGGTCCCACAGGTCGGTGGCCAGGCTGTAGAGCGCGCGTGCAGAGGGACTGGTGGAATGGGCCCACCCGTCAGTGAGGTTAGCGCGTGGATGAAGGGAGTTCTGGCACGCAGGGTCCACAGGTCTGTGATATGGCGTGGACAGCAATGGAGTTGGGTCGCATGGAATATAGGCTTAGTGGGCCAGCGGGCAGATTTAGCCCAGTCAGGCTTTTCTTTTCTTTCTTTTATATTTTCTGTTTTCTTTTCTATTTGTCTTGTTTTTCAGTTTTCAAATCCACTTTCAAATTCAGTTTTGGATTTCAAATTCAATTAAATACACAAAGAGTTACTCCAGCATGAATGCAATAATTATTTTGTATATATTACTATATTTTTTAAGCAAACACTTTTAAGCACACCATACACATATTGTTCTCTTTAAAGAAAACATTATTTTTGAATGTGAAGTTCCATTTAAAGTACTTTCAAATATTCTATTTCTTATTTGTTGTTAAAATAAAATTTATAATATATACTCTCCATTAAGAAATTCTAGTGATTATTTCAATATATAGCAAAAGTCCATATAATGTTCTTTTGCATATAATCTATTATTTTACACTTATTATTTAGAGTTTATATTTATTTAGATCTATAAAGAATCTTTGTCTTAAATCCCTAAGCATGATTTTAGGTATTATACTGCTCCTCGCTCAGGAGGTGGTGTAGTCTCTCCAGGTGACTCGACTGTCGGGACACTGTGCGACGAAGTGGACGCTCCGCAAGGCGAGAGGGCAGGAAAGGGATCACTGACTTACATGTGGTGCACCTAAGATGGGCCATCTACAAAAGATGTCATAAGCATAAGAGTAAGAACATAATTATATGACAAGCAAGTAAACCATAAGCAGAATAAGATAAAAAAATTGCAAGGTGTAGCATATATGTAGTAGTATAACATAGGTTTGGTCGGGATGACCAACTTTTGAAGTAACACCAAAGGTCGAGGTGAGAATGAGGGTCTATAGTCCTTAGAGAGACCATTCTATTCTAGGTTAGCGGTCCTATAGTCAGCAAGTCTCTGATACCACTTATGTCACACCCGATTTTAGAAGGTAAACCGAATGTGAACTATGTATGTGCTAGGATCAAAAATTCACGTACACATCGATTACATAATTGGACATCATCACACAATGCTCAAAATAATAGCAGAATTAAGTACTTTATTACATCACGATGTCTAAAACATCCACAAAGTCATTAATCCTAAACCATAATCAAAGTGCTGAACAAAACGTAGTACCATAAGGCCTTCACACGTAGCTGACTGGGGATTTGCTGCTAATCTATTATAGAACTCGTTGAAGTCCTGAAACTCCTGAAAGTCCTCCATGTTGCCTTCATCTTCTCTTGAGCACTGGTTGCAATGGGGACAACCTAGTGTTTGGTGTTTTTAAGCATGGGTGAGTACGCATCAACGTACTCAACAAGTGTCCTGTTTGGCTAAAGTCGACTAGTTTTACGTGGGGTGAAGCGTAAAGCAATTGCTTTTAGTTGGTCAGGTATTTATTACTAGTAGAGAGCCAAGTTTTAGCAATAATCCTAAGTTATTAACCAAAAAACTACCCCCTCTAAGAGGAAATACCAGAATCCATAATTATAATCATCATCATTAAGCATCATCGTAAAGATATCTAGAGTAACTCTAATCAAAGGAGCTCCCAAGGCTGCTTATAACCGTGAGTACGGCTGATGTACTAGTTTCTAACCCTCTGTAGAGGTTGCATACTTTACCCACGAATCATGATCCCTTCCCAGCCTAGGCTGTACAGACCCGATCTTCACTACCGAGGTGAATGCCCAGGGATTCACTATGTAGCCTTTATAAAGATTCCCAGAGGTCATAGTCGCCCATTTGGTTTCTCCAGTTTGATAAATACAGTACCTCTCCACACAGGAGGGGTGACTAATAAAAGCAAAACGAATGAACCTCAGCACCTAGCCTCGGCAGAGCAAGTACTATGTCCGGACCCCATTGATGGCACGACGGCAAAGCCGACTACACCTCAAGTTCCTCAAATTAATCAGCTAAGGACGTCCCATACCACCCTCATGGTTGTACTGTTTTCCCGAGTGGTCATCCAAAGAATAGTTCCTTACGGAGAGGTACTCGAGAAACAGCCTGAGTCCCCTAAAGTGATAGAAGTTCATCATCATAAGCAAGATATCATCATTGTATCATAAATATTCTCATCATGTTCATTAATTAAAGTAAAGCAATAGCATGACACTAATCATAGTAGCCAATTCCCAGGATATTCAAGGAAAGGAAAAACAAAAAATTAGTCAATCCTTAGGTTGATCATGGTATGTGGGACAATGAATTATAAAGTAAGTAGGACATAATGGGTCAGAGGACACTTGCCTCCACTAGGTTACTGCTCAAGAAAAACTCCTGCAACACTCTCGAGAACCACAGACTGCTCGTTGTCAACGCAAAGCAATCATTCATTCAACACACTTGGGGAATAACAAAAGAATAGTACACCAAACATATGCAACACAATAAACACAAGTTCAATAGGAAGGTAAAGACATAAAGGTGCATTCTAAGTTTGGGGTAAATCACTATGCCAAGTGGTCTATTGTTAACTAAGGCTATATTAGTTAATTACCTACGCAAATTAAGTTATTTTAGGGATGGGATTATATATTAACTAGAGTTGGGTATATAGAGTTAGGCACTTGAACATTCATTAGGATTCCTATCTTAATTTTATTCCTAATAAAGTTTCTATAACCTCAACTCTAACCTAGAGACCAACTATAAAATTGATACATGGAAACAATATATGAACATGATTTTAATAGAAAGAAAATAAGATAATGAACATTTTGCAATTTGAACCATCCAATTTGGAGTTCATATGACAAAGTTATGAATTTTAGAAGTTTTAGAATTCAAAAACCCAAATTTAGACACAGTCTTGTGATTAAATTAAAGTACAAGGCTCTCTGCAAGAAACTAGGGACTTAGGCAAAAGAAACCAAGACGGTGGGTTGATGTCCATGAAGCTGAGGGTTTCTTTAACAAAATGACCAAGCGAAGGGGTATCGGGCGTCCTCAGTCATCAGATCTCAGATCAGCGGCCGAGAATAGAACCCGCGCGCGCGATTGGCAAGTGAGCCAGGGCGGTCAACGGCTCAGGGGAAAGGGTAGGGCTAACCGGTCAGGCCCAGTTCCCAGAGCGCAGGTGACGAGCGGGGCCCCGTCACACCCGGGTTTTAGGAACCCGGTCGTGAACTAATCATTAGGTGTGATGGGACCAAGTCTTACACATATGATGACTCATGGTACAGAAATGAATGTCACGACATTAGTATATATTGGAGTTCTATACAAAATAGTTAAATAATTACATCATATGAAGACAACGATCTGGCAACCCAAAGTTGACTGGGAGACGACGGTCTACACCTCTCACAAACTCATCATAGCATCCTCCATGCGCCTCATCCTGCGGTACCTGTTCTTGACCTGTAGGGGGTGTGAGACAGCAAGGGTGAGCTCACATACGTTCATTGCTCAACAAGTTGTGGGGAATAATTTGCATGAACTCACCAAAGGTGGGAGCTCATGTGAAGTGTAAGGCTTACCAAAGAGGATAGTTAAAGCGGAGCATTGCTTTTAAAGTTGGTCAAAATTTTATTAGTAGTTACTAAGTATAAGTAGATACCAACCCAAATAAGTAATAGATCAAAATTGATAACAAAACCCGTGATGCAATGCATATGACAAATTAAGTTTAGTTCCATAAATTACTCTTGTGAGTGTCCGAGCCGCTCATGACCGTGAGCACGGCTCATATACCAGTTTTACACTCTGTAGAGGTTGTGCATCCTTACCCACAAGTCGTGTTACCCATCTGCCAAGGGGTCATGAACCCCATACACCTCTACCAAGGAAGCGAGGTAGGGTAACATTACGATGTCTTTACAAAGTTCCACTAGCTTTAGAAAACCCACTAGAGTTTCTAGGAAGCCCTAATGCAGGGATCCCTCGTCGGACCGCCATCGCAGCAAAATCAACCTGAGGACCTCCCTACACCAACCACTCCCCTACTGCCCTTGCCCCTTTTGGGTAAGGTAGTCCTCCACTAGCTTTCCTAATTAGTCCACCAAGGGCGTCCCATACCACACTTGTGGTAGCACTGTTTTCTCGGGTTGTTCTCCATGTTCCAATTAACAGTACGATCTTATCATGAACAATAATTAAATAATAACATAATTGGAACATGATCATAATGAAATATTAGTTTCCCAAAACCAGGTAGAGCAATAGAAAATCTACCCAATAATTCATCTATTTGCAAGGTGGGGAATAAACAATGCTAGGGAAACCTATTAGGTCCCATCAAATTAACCTAATCATGTCACAGTGATTAATGGTGAGCATTATTAGGTAAAAAGGAGTTATCAAGGGCATAACTTGCCTGGGACTCGAGATTCCAGGTCCAGGATGATCTTCAGATTCTCGTGACCTCGCTGCTATTTGTAGCAATACAAGCAAACATGGTATAGGCAAAATTAACATCACACCAAACATAAGCACAAACTATATAATAATATTCTACGCGTCATAACGAGATCGTAGGTTCGAGAACCACTAGATTCGGAGTTACGATTAAAGAGTTGTGATTTTTGGAAGGTCTACGTGATTTAAATATTAACTATATTATAAATTGGTTAATATACATCATATGAGAAAATACACTTTAAATAATTAATTTAACCTTAATCTAGATTAATACTTGATTAGAAATCATATTCTCGTTATATTATCACTATGGACTAGTTTAACTTTGGTTAGAGGGATTAATATACTAATCATAGGTTAAACCAATATCTATTTATGAAACTTATGAGACATGATCACATAATATTGCTACTCTGTAGGTAACTTTATTACAAAACTAATGCAACTTGAACAAATCAAAACAGAGTTAAAATGGTTAAGATATGAATTATGCAAGATTATGGATTTATTTTTCTACTAAGAATCACTTTTCTGGATTTATTTAAATGATTTACTGAAGTCTAGGGACGTTGGGGTACAAAATCCTGAGAGGGTAGGGTTTAAAGCTGTAACACCCCTGGTGTTACGATAACTAAAATGTTGGCATGTCATCATAAGCACTTGCATTATCTTCTTTGATATACCTAGAATACATTCACTAGGTTAAACTTTTTCAAAGTGTGATGTTGTGTGTTGGGTTTAGAGTTTAGTTTAAGGACTTGGCTTAAGCTAGACAAGGAGAAGTCATCTATTAAGCAAGTAACAAATTGACTTGGAGTTTTAAGTGTTAAAGGTAAGTCTTAGAGCCTAGAGTGGCCTTGTTTGGAATAGATGGTTAAGTAAAGAAAATTCTAAAACCAGGACATTTTGGATATGAGCTATGTGTATCACAGATGGGATCTTGAGCTAGAGAGTAACTTTGCTCTAGGTGGAGGGATTAGAGGGATGAATCCCTGGAAGAAACAGTAGCCACATTTGAAACCTAAAACTAGCCCAAAAGAGGAATTCAAGATCTAGAAGGATTTAGCTAAAAGTCCATATACCAAAGTTGTAGAACTTGGAAAAGTTAATAAATTTCATATTTGGAGAATTCCAAGTTGTGTGGAGAAATTTGGAGTAATTTGCAAAAGTTTAGCTTTGGTTCAGTTTCAATTGGGCTGAAAACAGTTTCATATAGCAGTTTTTTGACCCTCATAAATTTTGATCTATGGACTTTTGGTAAGGAGTTACTATAACAAACTTGTAAAGTGAATATTGGAGAACAATGCTTATTAAGTGTACTAGCCCTAAAACTATATGCAACTAGCTGAAAAAGTGGTCCAAAATAGAGTTATCAGAAATTGTAGATTTCAGACTTAGTGAAATTCAGATTCTGAATTTCAGCAATTGGAGCAAACTTTGGGCTATTGTAGTTTGGAATCCAAGAGGTTTTGGTTAATGGTTACTATATCAAACTTGTAGAGGAACTATAAGAGTATAAACTTTATTAAGAAACTTGCCCCTATAAACATTTGGAACCCAGAAAAAGAGTGGTTCCAAGTGGCGCTGCAGTATTTCTGAATTTTCAGATTGGAAACAATAACTGAAACTGAGTTTCAGTGTTTTGATAGCAGTTTTGAAGCCTATTTGTGGCTATTCTATAAGGTTTTGGCTTGTGATGTTTGTAGAGGAAAGGAATACTATATGATTTTGAATAACTTTCTTTAAGGGTGAGGGACATGATCCTATACAAAAGTTGGAGTAACAGTTGCTCAAATTTGGACTGTCAGCTAGGTGGCTGAATTCTGAATTTTCAGATTTGGAATATTATATAAGTCTGAATTTCAGTGATTGTGACTGACTTTGGAGCTTCCTGGTGCATAATTCATAAGGTTTTGAACTATGGTTTCTATAGAGGAATTGAAGAGCATAAGTTGGGATACAAATGTCTTTGAGGGTGATGGATATGATCCTACACAAAAAGTGTAGAAAAAGTTGATTGAAAATGGGTTGTTGAGTTGCTAGTGACTGAAACCAGTTCAGTTAACAAAAACTGAAATTCAGTAAATGGGGCCAAATTTGGAGATCATTTGTGACCAATCCAAGTGGTTTTAGACTAAAGTTTTCATAGCAACTTTGGATCCCATAGTACAGAGAACAAGTATCATAAAGAGGGTTGGACTTGGTTCCAAATAAACCTAGGAGAAAAGGTTGTTCCAAGTTGTGCTGTCATGATGGAGAGATGTTGATTTAGTTGATTGTTGCTAGCAGTTTCAGTGAGTCTTACCCACCTTTGGAGCTCTATGGTAATTAAACCAAGGAGAGTTGGGTTAGGAATTTCTAGCAAACTGAAAGGCCTTATATAGGAGAACAAATTCCCTTGAGTGATGTTGGTTTGGTGCTATATGAATTTGGGAGTAAAATACCCTCAAACTCTCTCTGTCTGACTTTGTAGGTGCTGTTTCAGTTAAAGTGAAACTGTGTTTCAATGAGGTTTGCCCAACTTTGAAGCACCATAACTCTTGAATTAGGGGCATCTTGCCTTAGGCTACTACAACAAACTTGTAGAGCTATGTTAGGTGAGCAAATTCTGTGAACCAAAATCAGCCTGTTGTTACCAGGAATTGGGAGAAAGTGTTTCTCCAAGTCAGGCTGTCAGCCTAGGAAATTCTGAACTCGATTCGGTCTCTAAAGCTATGTTCTAGTATTTTCTGTTAGTATTATAGCTGTTTGGTGTCTGATCCAAGGGGTTTAAGGCTGAAGTCTTTATGAAGATTTGGTAGAGGGTTGTTTAATAGACCAATTTTAGTAAGTGTGCTCCCCATGTTACTAAGGGAAATTGTGTGATTGAAGGAGGTGAACGAGGAGAGATCAGAGTTTAATAGGTACTGGGAGTTGCTACAAAAAAAATCTGAAGAAAGATCTTCACATCCTTGCTGTCCTCCACTTATGTGCACAAACTGAGATAGACTTGGGGTGGGCAATATGGGGCTCGAGGTTCAGTCCCCCCTGCAGAAAAATATCAGTTTTGCACCTACTTGAGCCTACCACAGTAGAGTTTTTGTCTGTCTTTACTTCTATCTATATTCAGTGGATTGGCTGGATATTTGTGGGCAGTGAGCCCTTATCTGCTCTACTCTCTATTTGAATAACTGGACAATGTTGATATTTGAGCTAAGTCGTGGCTGGTGTGGATCTTGAGCATGAAAGCCATGTGTGTTAGTCCCTGCTGTGTTGTCACCTTGGAACTCTTCACCACTAGGCTAGCTGAACCTGAAGACATCTGCCTTCCTGCCCTTTCTTTAAGTGTTGGTTCGGTGAAGATTTCCCTCCACCCTAGTGTTCTAGCCAAAGCTTGCAGTGGTGTGAGGGATTCGTGTGTATTGCAAGCCAAAGCTCCTCTCCCACTGCAACCAAGTTGGCACTGTCCAGAGTTGTGTGCGCTATGTCCTGGGTTGGTGACCGCGCCCACCCGTTCTTCACCCGCAGTGGCTAGAACTTCTCGAAGGTGTGTATGACTGTGTTGTGCCTGTTCTATAATCCCCTTGGATCGGTGAAGCTCAGCATATCGATCGCTCAATCTCTACCATTGTTAATGATGCAGAATGGAGCCACGCCACCGTGGATCGGTGTTGAGGACAATCCTATCGTAGACCCATCAACTGGCGCTTTCCTGAGTAGCTTCACGTGTGCACCTAGGTTTAGGTAAGCGAGTGAAGCTCTAGAGTACTTAGGTTAAACTCTAATGCATGAAGGCCTCGGGATCGTGTTTACTGAGCCTGGTGTGTTGTCGGCATCGTGACCAGTGGAGGCTGATGCTCGGTTTGAGCGTTGGAGGCCTAGTTCCTGTCTGCGTGGATCGTGGACACGTTTCTGTGGTATTTGGTCCATTTGTGTTGGTTTGGGTCTAGCACTGTGCTTAGTTTTGTCTTTTCTTTTATCAGAGGACTTATAGATTGTCCCAAAAAATCATAGAAAAATCCAAAAATGATGGGACAAATTTTGTTAGGTGTGTAAAATCAAGATATCTTTGGTAAAACTGGTTTTATGATTTTTAGAGCTTTTATAAAATTTTAAGTGAATTAAGGGTGCTCTTGAAAGGACTATTGGAATTTTAGAAATAAGAGTTGAGCACCAAAAATCATGGAAATTTTTGGAGAAGCTTGTTAACAGAAGTTGAACACTTGGTAAAAGATTGGAATCTTTTTGCTCTAGAAACCTTGTAAGACCCAAAATAAGATGGTTAATCACTAATCAAGTGTGGGTTAGTGCTTTGGAAAGGAGCTAAGTTCATTTAGGGAAGAGATGAAGTACTTAAGAAATTTAAAGCTTTGGTTGAGATATAAGTTGGATTAGTTCCCTGGTTTACCTAAGTGAATTCAAATTGGTCACTTTTATTAAGTTCTTGGTTGTGTAGAAGTATGTGTATACTTGTCATGTACTTATTTAGGAGTATTTATGTTTCCCACCTCTCCTTTTGAGAGTTTGCATTTCATATCATAACATAAGCATACATGTATTTGTAATTGACTTGTAGAACACCTAGAAGAAGTGGTGTTTGAAGGTGTCTACTCAAGTGCCTGCTCATCAAGTGGATGGAGCTATCTAACTAAACGTTGGGTAGAAGGATCTACAAACTCTTCTCTGCAACAAAGGCAAGCCCCGGTGCATTTACCCCTTCCTTGTATTTTTAAAAAGACTTTTATACACTTAAGTCTAGTGAAATGTGCATTAAGTTTATAGGAATTGCTTGGAAACTATTTGATGCATTGACTACCTTGATATCCATTCCTGTTATAGATACTTCTTTGGAAGTATCAAATATTGTTTGCAAAAATGCTTAGCCCTTCTTAGATCTTGTGGATCGAGGTTGTCTTTTGCAATAATGCCTACCTCAGGGGTTATCCTGAGGAAGGATGGCTTCTACCAGCAAGAATATTTTCATTGCGAGCATGGTGGGATCTTACTACAAAGTTCCCTATAATGCTCTTTTCATTCTTAGGAACACAAAACAATCCTAAGGGTGGAAGTACTTAACTCGAGACTTGGGCTAGGAACAGGTGATGCTCCACCCAGGTTAATTAAGGATTGGATGCGTATGTAGGCCTGTATGATCAAGGACTATCTTAACTAGCCACATGCCCTCGATATGGGACAGGGTAAGCTTGAACCTAGCTATTCCATACATGAAAAGACAATCGCGCACAGGGAGTGGAGATATGGCGAGAGTGGCACGTGCCATCCTGGCAAAGGACCGCCTAAAAGGGGTGGTGTGCTCTCGGGTGGCGTGGACCTGTTCATGTAGTGGAGGATCCGTGGGAATGGTAGGCATATGCAAGGTTTACGAGAAACATATGTTGTGTGGTTAGAGATTCTCAGCTGAGTAAATCGATTCGAATCGCAGTTACATCCCAGATAGTGGAGACTTGATCTCTGACCTACAACCTAGGTCACGATGTAAACATTATGAATAAAAATGATGTTGTATTGATGAGATGGTGAAATTGGACTAGATGCAACCAGAGTCTATTAATATTTAATATGGCATTAAAATATTGAAAGTAAGGACCACTTTAATAAGCTATTTCTGCAAAAGTATCTAAGTTGATTCTTGCTAAAGCCTTTTCCTTGATTCCTATTTAACCAGCATATCCTTGAGAGTCATTTTTCCTTAGTCGGGTAAGACTTGCAAAAGTACACTCCGTACTCAGGGTTTTCGAACCCATGTTGTTGTAGGTGATGAGGAGTACTCTAGGTGTTCCTAAGGCTGGAGGGCGCTTCCAGTTGTAGAGGAGGATTAGTTAGGCTTGTGTATAAGCTTTGGAGGGTTCCTACCTTCCTGCTATTGTAATAAGTTATGCACTTTGAGTATATTAGGACTTGTAATAAATGTAACTCTTCCTATGTAATAACCTTCAGTTTTAGAAATGAAAAGAATGTTTTATAATGTCTTCCACTCTTATCTCTGAAATGTGTGTGTATCGAATGTGATTACTATAATATGCATGTATGGTGGGAGATCCATGGGATGATGAGTTCAAGTTGTTGAACTCGTGATAGCCTTGTTAAGTTATATGGTACATGTGCATAGCCATCTGAGGCCATTATGGCAAAGATTGGTGCACATGGGCTCGATAACTTGGGAGGGCTACCACAGATTGGTATCGGAGCGATCCCCCATTAGCATTGATATTAAAGTAATCCTTTGATATATTTCAAAAGGATTTTGAGTCCAAACTATTTTGGAAAAAAACTTAAGAATCTATGATCAAATCCTGATAGTAGAAGTGCAAATAGTATGTTGGTTAAGTTAAGGACTATAAGGTGGCCTAGTTTAGGATGCTAACCACTAACCCACAACTATAATGCAATTTTCTGCAGGTATACTAACTAAACCCTAGGGAAGTGTGACTAGTGATCAATAACGAAGTGAGTAGGTATGCCACCGCCATAAAACGTGATAGCCACTATATGTTGGCAAGAGTAGCAAGGACGAATAGGACGAGCATGCATCATGTCATACAACTTTAAGTTAAACCCCCTGTGTAGCTATTCTAGTACGTGTTTCATCTACCATGTTCATACATCCTTAGTGAATAGAGTGTATATGTTGCTCTTCTCTATAGATGGATCAACAAGAAGCGCCTACAGGAGTTGGAGAGTTTCTACGAGATTTTGGTGTTCCCATGGTCCTGTGGTGAATACTTCAAGAAGTTGGATATACCGAAGCACCCAAGTACCAGTGGTCATGCACTGTTCTTAGAGGACAACCATGGTATGAGGTAGTAGTGCGTATTCTAGAATGTTCTAGAAAACCATCTTGGCCACATTGGATGTTCCATGCTGAAGGAATGACTCCTTGGGAAGGTGCTCAGGTAGCTGCCTTAGAGGTGTTGACAACCATATGTTACCAGAAATGGGAAGAAATACAAGCGACGTCTATGAGGTTGTTCCCTGCAGTTGCCTTAAGTGACCTAGTTGTGTATCATCACCAGGCCCGATTAATGGAAAGCATTCCCATTGGGCAGGAATCTGTTGAAGTGGCATCTGCTCGAGTTTTGATGGCTGTGCTAGAGTTGCAGCTTACTCGAGGGCACAGTCGTCAAGAATAGGGCTTGTACCCAGGCACAAGAGCGACTTGAAGAAACAAAGGTTCAAGCTGAACAAATTGTTGGATTAGAGCATCAGGTAGCAAAACTGCAGGCACAACACCAAGCGGATCAGAATCGCATCAAGGAACTTGAGCATCAGCTGACTAATGTTCATTCAAAATCTAAAGTTTTGATTCAGCAACAAGAAGATACTCACTCTTATTCTGTTACTGTTAGGGAAGAACTTGAGAAACCATGGGCTTCCTAGGTCATCAGGATTAGGTGCTTGAGGAGTTGCATCGTACCTATCCGATGGAATTTCAAACAGCGCAACGACTGATCAACCATCTGCAACAAATGGTGCATATGCTCAATGTTGCCTTTTATTCTGCCCCAACACCAACGGACTAAAAGGTACCTATGGAGCATGGAAACAGACATCTGGCAGATGTGATAACCGAAGAAGATATAGCAGGCAACTTAATCCTCGTCAGGCAATATAACTATGTAAATTAGTTTTGGAAGGTAGATGTAAGGTAGACCCATATGACAATGTTAGCGAGTAAAAACAGGTTAAACTTTGTTGTAAAGAGTTTTTCCTGTTTCACCTGGATCAGGTAACCGTGAGCTTGCCTATGGCTATGGTGTAAGAAAGAATTACCTATCTCAGTGGCAACTTTTTGATGTCTGTAGTAGTTTGCCAAATCCCAAAAGTTAAAATGGATGTTCCTTTTGAAAAGTGTGTTATTGGTTTTCTCCTTAATTGTTGTTACCACATGGGTATTGGATGAGTATACCCAGGGTTCCCTGTGGATGCACATGCGTGGATAAACGACTTGGCACACGCTGGTACCAGTTTCTGGTTGTGTTTCATGATGAAATGGTACCACCGTGATTTCCCATGTGAGTCTGTTGAGCAAGAAATGGACAAATGGATAGACATTATCCAAAACAAGTCAGTAGCAACATCTTGGGTAAAACACACAGAAAGAGGTTTCTCACCGAATCATCATTGGAAGTCCATAGCGTATGAGACAGGTCTGGATGTCAAACGACATCGTGGTTAACTCGTGGTTAAACAATACAGAACACCTCGCCAGCCTTGTGAGAGAAATTAGGAAATAAGTCCGTGACGAGTTTCCTTTTCCATTACTAAGCCTAGACTTTTAAATCTCGGGACGAGATTTGTTTTTAGGGGGGAAGGCTGTAACACCCCTGGTGTTACGATAACTAAAATGTTGGCATGTCATCATAAGCACTTGCATTATCTTCTTTGATATACTTAGAATGCATTCACTAGGTTAAACTTTTTCAAAGTGTGATGTTGTGTGTTGGGTTTAGAGTTTAGTTTAAGGAATTGGCTTAAGCTAGACATGGAGAGGTCATATCTTAAGCAAGTAACAAATTGACTTGGAGTTTTAAGTGTTAAAGGTAAGTCTTAGAGCCTAGAGTGGCCTTCCTTGCAATAGATGGTTAAGTAAAGAAAATTCTAAAACCAGGACATTTTGGATGTGAGCTATGTGTATCACAGATGGGATCTTGAGCTAAAGATTAACTTTGCTATAGGTGGAGGGATCAGAGGGATGAATCACTTGAAGAAACAGTAGCCACATTTGAAACCCTAAAACTAGCCCAAAAGAGGAATTCAAGGTCTAGAAGGATTTAGCTAAAAGTCCATATACCAAAGTTGTAGAACATGGAAAAGTTAACAAATTTCATATTTGGAGAATTCCAAGTTATGTGGAGAAATTTGGAGTAATTTGCAAAAGTTCAGCTTGGGTTCAGTTTGAATTGGGCTGAAAAATAATTTCATATAGTAGCTTTTTGACCCTTATAACTTTTGATCTATGGATTTTTGGTAAGGAGTTACTATAACAAACTTGTAAAGTAAATGTTGGAGAACAATGCTTATTAAGTGTACTAGTCCTAAAACTATATGCAACTAGCTGAAAAAAGTGGTCCAAAATAGAGCTATCAGAAATTGTAGATTTCAGACTTAGTGAAATTCAGATTCTGAATTTCGGCAATTGGAGCAAACTTTGGGCTATTGTAGTTTGGAATCCAAGAGGTTTTGGTTAATGATTACTATATCAAACTTGTAGAGGAACTATAATAATATAAACTTTATTAAGCAACTTGCCCCTATAAACATTTGGAACCTAGAAAAAAGAGTGGTTCCAAGTGGTGCTGCTGTATTTCTAAATTTTCAGATTGGAAACAATAACTGAAACGGAGTTTCAGTGTTTTGATAGCACTTTTGAAGCCTATTTGTGGCTATTCTATAAGGTTTTGGGCTATGATGTTTGTAGAGGAAAGGAATACTATATGATTTTGAATAACTTTCTTTAAGGGTGAGGGACATGATCCTATACAAAAGTTGGAGTAACAGTTGCTCAAATTTGGACTGTCAGCTAGGTGGCTGAATTCTGAATTTTCAGATTTGGAATAGTATATAAGTCTGAATTTCAGTGATTGTGACTGACTTTGGAGCTTCCTGGTACATAATCCATAAGGTTTTGAACTATGGTTTCTAAAGAGGAATTGAAGAGCATAAGTTGTGGTACAAATGTCTTTGAGGGTGATGGATATGATCCTACACAAAAAGTGTAGGAAAAGTTGACTGAAAATGGGCTGTTGAGTTGCTGGTGACTAAAATTAGTTCAGTTAACAAAAACTGAAATTCAGTAAATGGGGCCAAATTTGGATATCATTTGTGATCAATCCAAGTGGTTTTAGACTAAAGTTTTCATAGCAACGTTGGAGCCCATAGTACAGAGAACAAGTTTCATAAAGAGGGTTGGACTTGGTTTTACATAAACCAAGGAGAAAAGGTTGTTCCAAGTTCTGCTGTCAGGATGGAGAGATGTTGATTTAGTTGATTGTTGCTAGCAGTTTCAGTGAATTTTAACCACCTTTGGAGCTCTATGGTAATTAAACCAAGGAGAGTTGGGTTAGGAAATTCTAGCAAACTAAAAGGCCTTATATAGGAGAACAAATTCCCTTGAGTGATGTTGGTTTGGTGATATATGAATTTGGGAGTAAAATACCCTCAAACTCTCTCTATCAAACTTTGTAGGTGTTGTTTCAGTTAAACTGAAACTGTGTTTCAGAGAGGCTTGCCCAACTTTGGAGCACCATAACTCTTGAATTAGGGGCATCTAGCCTTAGGCTACTGCAACAAACTTGTAGAGCTATGTTAGGTGAGCAAATTCTGTGAACCAAAATCAGCCTGTTGTCACCAGGAATTGGGAGAAAGTGTTGCTCCAAGTTAGGCAGTCAGTCTAGGAAATTATGAACTCGATTCAGTCTCTAAAGCTGTGTTCTAGTATTTTCTGTTAGTATTGGAGCTGTTTGGGTCTGATCCAAGGGGTTTAAGGCTGAAGTTTTTATGAAGAATTGGTTAGAGGGTTGTTTAATAGACCAGTTTTAGTAAGTGTGCTCCCCATGTGATTGATCAGAGTTCAACAGGTACTGGGAGTTGCTACAAAAAAATCTGAAGAAAGATCTTCACATCTCTGTTATCCTCCACTTATGTGCACAAACTGAGATAGACTTGGGGTGGGCAATATGGGGCTCGAGGTTTAGTCCCCCTCTGCAGAAAAATATTAGTTTTGCACCTACTTGAGCCTACCACAGTAGAGTTTTTGTTTGTCTTTACTTCTGTCTGTATTCAGTGGATTGGTTGGATATTTGTGGGCAGTGATCCCTTATCTACTCTACTCTCTATTTGAATATCTGGACAAAGTAGATATTTGAGCTAAGTCGTGGCTGGTGTGGATCTTGAGCATGAAAGCCATGTGTGTTAGTCCCTGTTGTGCTGTCACCTTGGAACTCTTCACCACTAGGCTAGCTGAACTTGAAGACATCTGCCTTCCTGCCCTTTGTTTAAGTGCTGGTTCGGTGAAGATTTCCCTCTGCTCTGGTGTTCTAGCCAAAGCTTGCAGTGGTGTGAGGGATTCGTGTGTATTACAAGCCAAAGCTCCTTTCTCACCACCACAGTTGGCATTGTCCAGAGCTGTGTGCGCTATGTCTTGGGTTGGTGACCGCGCCCACCCATTCTTCACCCCGTAGTGGCTAGAACTTCTTGAACGTGTGTATGACTATGTTGTGCCTATTCTATAATCCCCTTGGATCGGTGAAGCTCACCATGTCGATCGCTCAATCTCTACCATTGTTAATGCTGCAGAACGGAGCCACGCCACCGTGGATCGACGTTGAGGACAGTCCTATCGTAGACCCATCAATTAGCGCTTTCTTGAGCAGCTTCATGTGTGCACCCAGGTCTAGGTAAGCCAGTGAAGCTCTAGAGTACTTTGGTTAAACTCTACTGCATGAATGCCTCGGGATCGTGTTTGCCAGGCCTGGTGTGTCGTCGGCACCGTAACCAGTGGAGGCTAGTGCTCGGTTTGAGCATTGGAGGCTTTTGTTCCTGTTCGCGTGGATCGTGGACACGTTTCAGTGGTATTTGGGCCAGCTGAGTTGGTTTAGGTCCAGCACTATGTTTAGTTTTGTCTTTTCGTTTATTAGAGGACTTATAGATTGTCCCAAAAATCGTAGAAAAATCCAAAAATGATAGGACAAATTTTGTTAGGTGTGTAAAATCAAGATATCTTTGGTAAAACTGGTTTTATGATTTTTAGAGCTTTTATAAAATTTTAAGTGAATTAAGGGTGCTCTTGAAAGGACTATTGGAATTTTAGAAATAAGAGTTGAGCACCAAAAATCATGGAAATTTTTGGAGAAGCTTGTTATCAGAAGTTGAACACTTGGTAAAAGTTTGGAAGCTTTTTGCTCTAGAAACCTTGTATGACCCAAAACAGGATGGTTAATCACTAATCAAGTGTGGGTTAGTGCTTTGGAAAGGAGCTAAGTTTATTTAGGGAAGAGATGAAGTACTTAAGAAATTTTAAGCTTTGGATGAGATATAAGTTGGATTAGTTCCCTGGTTTACCTAAGTGAATTCAAATTGGTCACTTTTATTAAGTGCTAGGTTGTGTAGAAGTATGTGTATACTTGTCATGTACTTATTTAGGAGTATTTATGTTTCTCACCTCTCCTTGTGAGAGTTTGCATTTCGTATCATAACATAAGTATACATGTATTTGTAATTGACTTGTAGAACACCTAGAAGAAGTATTTGTGGTAGAAGGATCTAGAACCTCTTCTCTGCAACAAAGGCAAGCCCCGGTGCATTTACCCCTTCCTTGTATTTTTAAAAAGACTTTTATAAACTTAAGTCTAGTGAAATGTGCATTAAGTTTATAGGAATTGCTTGGAAACTATTTGATGCATTGACTACCTTGATATCCATTCCTGTTATAGATACTTCTTTGGAAGTATCAAATATTATTTGCAAAAATGCTTAGCCCTGCTTAGATCTTGTGGATCGAGGTTATCTTTTGCAATAATGCCTAGCTCAGGGGTTATCCTAAGGAAGGATGGCTTCTACTTGCAAGAATATTTTCATTGGGAGCATGGTGGGATCTTACTGCAAAGTTCCCTATAATGCTCTTTTTATCCTTAGGAACACAAAACAATCCTAAGGGTGGAAGTACTTAACTCGAGACTTGGGCTAGGAACAGGTGATGCTCCACCCAGGTTAATTAAGGATTGGATGCGTATGTAGGCCTGTATGATCAAGGACTATCTTAACCAGCCACATGCCCTAGATATGGGACAGGGTAAGCTTGAATCCAGCTATCCCATACTTGAAAAGACAATCGTGCACTGGGAGTGGAGAGATGGCGAGAGTGGCACGTGCCCTCCTGGCAAAGGACCACCTAAAAGGGGTGGTGTGCTCTCAGGTGGCGCGGACCTGTTCATGCAGTGGAGGATCCGTGGGAATGGTAGACATATGCAAGGTTTATGAGAAACATATGTCGTGTGGTTAGAGATCCTCGGCTGAGTAAATCGATCCGAATTGCCGTTATATCCCCGGACAGTGGAGACTTGATCTCTGACTTACAACCTAGGTCAGGATGTACACATTATGAATAAAAATGATGTTGTATTGATGAGATAGTGAAATTAGACTAGATGCAACCATAGTGTATTAATATTTAATATGACGTTAAAATATTTAAAGTAAGGACTCACTTTAATAAGCTATTCTGCAAAAGTATCTAAGTTGATTCTTGCTAAAGCCTTTTCCTTGATTCCTATTTAACCAGCATATCCTTGAGAGTCATTTTTCCATAGTCAGGTAAGACTTGCGAAAGTACACTTCGTACTCAGGGTTTTCAAACCCATGTTGTTGTAGGTGATGAGGAGTACTCTAGGTGTTCTTGAGGCTGGAGGGCGCTTCCAGTTCTGGAGGATGATTAGTTAGGCTTGTGTATAAGCTTTGGAAGGTTCCTACCTTCCTGCTATTGTAATAAGTTATGCACTTTGAGTATATCAAGACTTGTAATAAAGGTAACTCTTCCTATGTAATAACCTTCAGTTTTAGAAATGAAAAGAATGTTTTATAAAGTCTTCCGCTCTTATCTCCAAAGTGTGAGTGTATCGAATGTGATTACTGTAATATGCATGTATGGTGGGAGATCCTTGGGATGATGAGTTCAAGTTGTTGAACTCGTGATAGGCTCTTTAAGTTACATGGTACATGTGCATAGCCATCTGAGGCCATTATGGCAAAGATTAGTGCACGTGGGCCCGATAACTTGGGAGGGCTCCCACAAAAGTGTAAAACTAAGGACTCGGATGCAAGGATACTTTCACCTATGTGAACGGCGGGTTGAATACAAAAAAGAGCAGGGGCTCTTTATGAAGATCACCCGCCGAAGAGGTATCGACTAATCCTAGTCATCCTATCATCATCAGACCGCACAGATCATATCAGCCACGTGCCTGAACCGGTACGTGTTGACGACCGCATGATCTCAGATCTACGGGTAAGATTTTAAGTGGGTGAGATTTACCAAGGACCGCTCGATCCAAACCCACGGCCCAGATTCATCCCCAGAAGCGGTATTGAGTCAATCTAATCCTGGCCGCACAATCCTGCCTCAACGGTCTAGATCAGCCTACGCGAAGGGGTATACGAGGTGCTAATCATAGTTGTCCACATGAGGATTGGTGGTTGACACCTTTCTCCCACCCTAGCAACCAGCAGCGACGGTGAACAGGTCGCAGCGGTGGCGTGTCCGCCGGAGAAAAAGGCTCCGGCCGCACAAGTTATCTATCTTAGGCATGGATAGGTGCTAGGCATAGCAGAGACTAAAGCGAACTTAGATGAATCATTCTTACCATGGCCAGCTCGACATAAACGCTTCCCCACACCATCTTGTAGCTTCGCGACGGAGTAAGGGCTCCGGCAGCCAATTGCCCTCGATCCTAGAAGCGAACCCGCATGGTGAAGGTGTCATAAGCATCACCAACCTCCAGTGAGCATCCAAAACCGATCACCCAGGGATTGACGACGGCGGTGGAGTCCAGCCACGGAGCGAGGCGGACCCATGGTGCAGCGTATCAACGGCGAGCAATTAGTTGGCACCCTGGTGCTTAAGCGCTCAATCAATCCTTGCACAAGACTTCAAAGGCCCTTGGCGAAACCCTTCACAACCCTTCACAGGCAATACGCCAGTGAAGCATAGATACCCTCATGGTGGACCCTGACTCCCTCACCCTCTCTCTTTTTCTAGGTACTACACCCGGTTGTTTGATGGTTGGGATGGATCGGCCACAGGTGTCCCCATATATATACCCCGCTACAAGGAGAAGATGTGCATGTGCCGGACGGATCGAGCAGGAAGTCCGCCCGATTTGAGCGCCATGTTCAACGGGGTTTTCTTTGTTTACTAGCGCGGTAGGAGATCGAGCTGACGACCAGGCCCACATGGCGGAGATCCAACGCACACAGGCAGGCGTGGGTTGTGCAGTTGGGAGACTGGCAAGCAGGGCCCATCCACCAGAGAACCGTGCAAGGAAGAGCGGCTGGGGCGTGGCTGACCCATGGGGCCAGGGTGTTGGCGCCCAGGGTGTGGCACGCGTGGGTGGGAATGTGGCCTGGCAGGTGAGTGGGCTGAGCGGCAGTTTTGGCCCAATCTGAGCGAGGCTTCATCTCTTCTTTTCTATTTTTTCTGTTTTGATTTTCTAGCTTATTTCCATTCAAATTACCAATTTAAATCTGAATTAAGGTTTCAAAATCCAATGCACAAACAAACTTCAGTATGAATGCAAAGCTGAGTTTTATTTTGATTATATGTTCCATTTACTTAGACAAATGCTTTTAAGTGCATAATTCACAAAATGGTAATCTCCCTCAAATACATGTTTCTTTCTATTATTTCTTTTCTGGGTTTCCATTTAAAATTTTATTTATCAAAGTTCAAATATTTAGTACTCATTTGTTAATTCTAGAAAAGGTTAAATAAATTCAAAATAAGGAATCTAGATTAGATTACATAAATTTCATTATTAGAGCATTTCTCCTACATGTATGATTTGACCAAGGAATAAGGTAATTCTTATTATAATCTTTTATTAGAAATCACTTTATTTATATGTTTGGGAAGAAGTTTTCCTACATGACCCCAAAATATGATTTTGGGGTGTTACAGGCCCTCGGTCAGGGGCGCCAACGCGAACCGGTATCCAGAGATCCGGGTCGTTGGATCAGAGGCGGGCGGCTAAGATCAGGAGCCTAGGGGTTTAACGGCTTTCGGCGGCCCCGCTCTCGCCCTTGGTGGTTAGGTTGCCGGAGATGAGGCGGGCTCGAATTATAGGGTGTCTAGGGTCGCCTAAGCGGGCCAGGGCTGGTGAAGGGGGACCCAGCGAACTCGGTGGCGGGGTTTTGGCCGTGAGAAGGGGACTAGAATGGGTGAACGAAGGAGGGGGTGCTCTGAGCGGGTTGGAGGTGCTCCGGTGAGCAATTCCAGCTACGGGGAGGGGCGATCGAGCGCACCAAGGGCGGCACGAGCTTTGGTGAGGGGTTTGGGACATCTAGGGCCAAAACTTGGGCACAGGGTGGAGCTGTATCGGCTAGACGCTGTGGAAGCACGGCACCGCGGCATAGCTCCGGCGAGCTCTATTTCGTCGCAGAGAAGCAAAATTGAGGCCGACAGAGTCCAAGGTGCGGTTCCTTACCTCGGGACGGTACTCGGGGAGGCTTGGCGCGGCGTCTGGAGCTCCGGGCAGTTCGACATGGCGGGCGCGCGTCATCTGTGACCTCGGGCGGTGGCGGCTGTGCGCGAGGAGGGCTGCGGGCGAGAGAAATGAGGCAGGGGAGAGAGAGCGGGTTGCGCGAGGCTCAAAAAGAAGTTGGGGTTGCGGGGCGCGACATGGGCCGCCTCTCTTGGCATGCATGCGCGCCAGGCGAGCGGCGGTTGTGGGGACGACAGGGCTAACAAGCTAGGCCGGGGCATCAGCGGTTGCGCGCGCGGGGTGGCTGGCGAGTGGGGCCCGCGGGGTAGTGGCACAGGTATGCGAGTGCGGGAACAGGCAACAGCGCACAGAGAAGGGGAGCACGCGCGGGTGCGGGAGTTGGTGCTGACAGGTGGGACCGGGCTGGCAGAGAGAGGAGGGGTGCGCACAGGGCAAGATGGGCCTAATGGGCCAAAAGGCTGAGAGGAGAGGGGGTTGCGGGCTACTTTTGCTTTTTCTTTTATTCTGAATTTCTAATCTCTTTTCTTTTTATTTTCTCTTTTGAATTCAAATCCAACCAAGCCACAAATTCAAATGTAAACATTTCAAGCATATGCATCAAACAAAGATCAAAGTTTAAGCTCAGCATGATGCAACAATTTATGTCTCCCCTAGGGTTTAATCAACTAAAGTATTAATACTTTTCCAAATAAATTAACCAAACCTCTACTAATAGAAAAAGAAAAATAAAACTATAGAGAGGAGAAGAGATGTAACACCTGAATTTGGTAGATACTAGAGAAGAAATTTTATACCCAAATTTAGGATGTTACACATGTGTTCTTTCTTCTGCATCTCATCCAATACATGCAAGAACATAGAGATGACTCAACTATTTAAGTTGAATTCTCTACACCTCAACTAGTAATGTGGGAATAATGCTTTTACACTCATTTCAACTGCTGTCATGTACCTCTTCATGAATGAACCTTTGAGATTTTTTAGAATATATTCTGAAAAGTAAATAGGCTTAGGGGTGTTTGTTTGGAATTATAATCTAACATATTTTGAAATAAACGTTAATTCAAAATTTATCGAATTATATAATCTAGACAAATTATAATCCCAAACAAACACCCTTTAGCCCAATAATTCCAACACTGCATGTCTCCGTATGGCCGGCTCGGTTTGTCATCTTGCAAGCCTGCTGGATTCTTGTAAATGAATTGGCTCGCTCATCACGAAGACGTATTATAGGGAAATCAGCTCTTTATGCTCATACACACACTTTGTAGAAGAAGCCAAGAAGGTGACGGGGATAGGCGAGCAAGGAAATTATTACAACGTGCACGTACATGTTGGATGTTTTTTCTCCTTTCCGACGACCTATCCATGCATGTGTGACTGTGGCATTAGAAAAAATAATTGAAACCCTCAATCATGAACCAATCGGATAACTGAACACGACACGAGATAGCAGCCACACGTACAAACCCATGCACACACCAACAACAATATTACGGGTCTATGCATGGACGTCGACGATCGACCTACCTATACCCCACTACCGGAATCAGCTCCTTTGCCGTGTGTCTCACACACACGGCAAAGGCAATCTTACACTCGGCAAATGCTTTGTCGAGTGTTACACTCGGCAAAGAACGCTCGGTGAACTGTACATCGGCAATAGCCTCTTTGCCGAGTACTATTTGTCGGGCACTCGGCAAAGAAAAGTCACCGTCACGGCGCCAAGTAACGGTGACGGATCCTTTGCCGAGTGCCGTCTGTGGCACTCGACAAAGACGTCAATGTTGCCGAGTGTTTGCTCGAGAGGCCCTCGGCAAAGACTGACCCAGTGGGCCCCACTGCCAGTCCCTGTGCCGAGAGCTCTAGTAGGCACTCGACAAAGGAGGCTTCTTTGCCGAGTGTCTGTTGGACAGGTACTCGGCAAAGAACCCTCCAGTGGGCCCATTTGCCAGTCCCCTTGCCGAGTGCCTTGGCAATGGCACTCGGCAAAGATGTCTTTGCCGGTTCCCAGGTTTCCTTCTTTGCCGAGTGCCATTGTCAGCACTCGGCAAAGATGGCTTTACCGGTTCCAAGGTTGCCTTCAAAGATGTCTTTGCCGGTTCCCAGGTTTCCTTCTTTACCGGTTCCAAGCGACCCTTTGCCGAGTGTTACACTCGGCAAAGTGACCAGAATGTCCCTTTTTTATTTGCTTTTGTTGTTCTATCCAAACAAACAAAAGATATATATGATTCACATCACATTATATATCAATCACATCACAGAATGAACACATTTATCATCAACACCATATATATCACAAAGTCTCACTAAAGTCTCACAAATATAAGTAAGGATCATCACAAAACAGATATAAGTCTGCGTCATCACTAACATCACCAAGTATCTCACAAGATAAAGTTTAACTAACATCACCAACACTCATAAAGGTAAGTCTGGATCATCACAAAACAGATCATCAACGAGGTGGGCATCTGGACTGGTTCGGCGAAGGGCTGGACGAAGCATGAGGGTTGTTCGACGCCGCCGATTGACCCTGCACAGAGAAGAGATTGTATGTGTGAGAACATATGAATAAATATCATGCAGTACTAAAATTTTGATACTCACAGGAGTAGTGAACTCTGTAGGGTCAGCTGCAGGGAACAACGGAGGTGGTGGAGCATGACCCTGTGCGGCGCCAAGGCTCTGCATGTACGCGAACATCTCTGCCATCCTCTTCTCCAGCTCCTCACGTTGCCTCCTCTCATCATCTAGCTGAGTCTGTAATATTTCGCCCTAATGTTACGATAATGCAAAGAGAAGATATAAAAAAATCAATGAACGATGAATAGATAAGGAATAACCTGGAGTTGCTGGATACGATGCTATGAGGTGTCCTGCCGAGGTCGTATGGCTGGGCTCGCGCTCGTGCTCCTTGCTCGCACCTGAGAGAGAGTGGGAGTGGAGGACGAGTCGAAGCCGGGTAGAATTTCGGCAGCACCTCCCCGCTGTTCTCCGGATACACGTCCTGGCAGGGAGAGTGTACTGTCCGGAGAACAACAGGGAGGTGACGCCGAAACTCTATCTCGGACCGGAGTAGAGCATGAAACTAACACCATCTACGCAACCGCGGGCTGTCCAAAAAACGTGGACAATCCGAAACTGATACATTTGTAGATATGCAAACATCTACATATCTACACTGAATCTCTTTCGAATGGGAGACGCCTAACTGGGTTACGTGATCTACGACCATGATGCGGAAATAGAGGTTATACCTAGGGTGGCGGTGGAGTCAGGCTAGTGGGGCTGTGGCGGGTCGGTGCAGTGGCGACGCGACGCGGTGCAGGCAGACCCGCAACGGCTAGGAAGACAAGTATCTTCTCTGTAAAAAAGAATCACAAGTATGTTAACACAAGTATTTGAAACACGAATTAAATATTCAATGTCCACTATGGATGGTTATTGCTTAACCACAACCCACTAATAACTAGATAGATAACTATAAGTATAACCACAATCGACTAAATACTAACCACCTAATACTACCCACTAACTACTAAATAACTAAGTATAAATTTTGACAGCACCTCCCCTGCATGGGGAGGATACTAAAACCTGCATATTCAACTCACATTCATCACATCCGATCAAATTCACTTTTATCACATTCATATTCACGATATTCATACCTACCAAAAATGCTAACAAAACTAACAAACAACTAATTATAGAAACAAAACTAACATACCTAACAAAAATGCTAACGACGGTGCTCGCGATGGTGCTCGCGACGGTGCGGCGAGGCGTGTGCGGCGGGCGTGGCGGGCACGGCCGTGGGGAGGGGGCCCGACGCGGCGAGTGGCCGCCGCGGCGAGCAGGCGGGCGGGCGCCTGAGTGGGGCGGGGGGCCGCGGCGTGCCGGCGTGGGGAGGGGCAGCCGGCGCGGCGGCGGGAGGGCCCGGCGCGGCGAGTGGGGAGGGCCCGGCGCGGCGAGAGGTGTGCCGGCGTGATGGGGCGGCGGCGGGCAGAGGGCGTGGCGGCGGGAGACGTCGCGGCGGCGGGGAAAAAAGAGAAAGAAGAGAGCGTGAGAGAAGAGAAAGGAGAAAGAAGAACGGCCGGTTGTTTATTTCCTGACTTTGCCGAGTGCCCGCGATCTGGCACTCGGCAAAGATTTTTTAAAAATATTAAAATATTCTTTGCCGAGTGCCAGATCGCTGGACTCGGCAAAGTGTTCTTTGCCGAGTGCCAGATCGCTGGCACTCGGCAAAGCGTTCGTTGCCGAGTGCCAGCTGGATGACACTCGGCAAAGAATCTTTTACAAACCTTTGCCGAGTGTCGCCCCGCTGACACTCGGCAAAGCATGCTTTGCCGAGTGTCGTTTGTGGACACTCGGCAAAATACTTTTTAATTTTTTTTATTTTCCCTACCAAATTTTTTGTGGTATGTTCCTACACTATATAGACCTACATGTACCATTTTGAGATAATTAGAACAGTGTTTTCTATAGCTAATACATTTAGTTTTTTAATTTGAATTTCTTCGAAAAACTCACATTTGAACTGCAGGTCTCTCGAAACTTGGAAAACTATGCATGCAAAAATAATATCCATTCTACTTAGCACAAGTTACGACCGATTTCAGGATCGGACCGGAAACTTCGAGCACCATGCTAACTCAACATGGCCGTGAACTTGCCACACAGCTGTTTAAAAAATTTATAAAACGCAAACAAACTTAGAAAATCATGAAACTTGTCCACATGTCATAATATCATATGTAGAGTATGTGATAAAAAATTTAGAATGTTTGGAGAAAGTTGTGAGACATTATGTGTAGAAACCTAAGAGAACCACACATGAAATCATAGAGTTTCAATGTGGATCTCTTAGGTTTGTACACATAGTGCGTTACAGCTTTCTCGAAACTTTTTCAAATTTTTATCACAGCCTCTACATATGATATCATGACACGTGGACAGGTTTCATGATTTTCTGACTTTGTTTCTGTTTTATACAATTTTTTAAACACCTAGATGGAAAGTTTACGGTCATGTTGAGTGAGCATGTTGCTCGAAGTTTCTGGTCCGCTCCTAAAATCGGTCGTAACTTGTGCTAAGTAGTATGGATATCATTTTTGCATGCACGGTTTTCCAAGTTTCGAGTGACCTGCAGTTCAAATCTGAATTTTCCGAAGAAATTCAAATAAACAAACTAAATGTACTAGCTATAGAAAACACTGTTATAATCGTCCCAAAATGGTACATGTAGGTCTACATAGTGTAGGAACATACCACAAAAAGTTTGGTGACCAAAATTAAAAAAATAAAAATATGTTTTGCCGAGTGTCTACATAGGACACTCGGCAAAGACTCTCTTTGCCGAGTGCCAGATATTTGACACTCGGCAAAGACTGACGGCCGTCAGTTGTAGACGGCCGCTAACGGCCCTTTGCCGAGAGCCATATTTGCCGAGTGCTTGACGCTCGGCAAAACAGTCTTTACCGAGTGCTTGGCTGTGCCGAGTGCCCTGCACTCGGTAAACAAGATCTTTACCGAGCGCAGGACTCTGCCGAGTGCGGCCCTCGGCAAAGTCGACTTTGCCGAGTGCCCGATAAAAAGCACTCGGCAAAGCCGCCGGCACTCGGCAAAGAGCCGAATTCCGGTAGTGCCCCATCCATGGATCATGAATTCGGTACGCATATATACATGAATACGTCCACTTATATACCGACGAACTTCACTACAGTATGCCCAATCATTTTCGGTGCCTAGGGACTATCGAAAATAAATCATATACTGCCGAAAATAGCCTATTTTTGACGATCCCTAGCCACCAAAAAAATAGCTTAGCTCTTACTTTGGGCGGCCCGCCAAAAATTAGTTACTTTCGGGGGTTGTATCTTTGCCGCCCAATACTATATGCGCTTATTTTCGGTGGTTAAGATCAGACCGTCAAAAATAAGCATATTCAGAGAAAAATATGAAAAAGGTAAAATCAACAACAATTTTAACAATATACATCACATCATAGCACAACATTATATAGCAGGAACATAAATTTTCAGAATTACACAAATTCACCACAAATATCATAATTCACCACAATTCCTCACAAATACATCACAGTCCAGCAAAGCACCACAAAAATCCATTACAATACAACACAAACTCACAAATATATCAGAAGCCATCACAGTTCATATCAAATTCGCCACAAGAGTTATATCAAATCCATCGCATCGGCCAAATTCACGACAAGAGTTATATCATCACATATAGGGGTTGTTTGAGTTGTGACCACTACCTCCGAAAGTGAAAAAGTTGTTTACGAAGTCATCTATCTGGTTTGGAGTCTGAAAGAAAGAAGATATTGATAACTACAATATTAAGTTGACCACTATTCAAACGAATTGTTTGTTAAACTAACCTTCTCTGTTGTAGCTCCCTCCCCTCCAGAAGCTCCTCCTTGTGCTGGTATCATCAGTGGTGTCATGTTGTTGCCCATAATCCCCAATCCCTACAAAATCAAGTTAAGTCAAGATTTGAAAGGTTAATACAAACGACAAGTCTAAACTAAATTGAATTTGATCGACGCACCGGAGTTGTTTCATAGTAAGTTCTTGTTCATAATACATTCGAGTAGAGATACTTAATGACGCACCTGATCTAGAGGAGGTGTCGGAGCATGTAATCCCCATTGAAGCATCGACGGCTGAAATTGAGGGAAAATGAATGGTTGTTGTTATGCTTGCTCTGGAAACCAAGACTGTTGCAAATACACTATATTAGTTGTAGGACAAATATACGACCGTGTTGACAATAAATAAGACACTCACGTTCATTGTTTATTGTGTATGTGCGTTGTGAGCAGCCATGTACTCTGATTGTTGTCGGACGAATGCCACTTGTTGTCGCCGCATATCTTCACGAAACATTTCTTGCTGCTCTCTCACAGCCTCCTCCATGCTCGAGCATCGACTACGGCTGCTACCAAAACCAGCCTGCGACGAATAGCCCCCACGAGACCGCAACTCCATCGAATTGATCACACCGGTAAAATTAGAATACCTTGAAAAACCAGAAAATTAGTTATTAAGTCATAACTTCATTCATATTGAAAAACATTCACAAGTTCATACCATCCATGAGCCTTTCCTCCAATAGAATGCACAACTTCAGCGTCGATGGTAGACGCTCCTCGCCAATCAGTCTTCACCATGCTTCCAAACTATCTCCTGCCTATAAGTCTCCTACAATACAATATGAAGTTTCACCACATATGTAATGTATAGCTATATGGAAAGAAAAGATCAATCCTAACAACTACTAACTAGATGCTCAGCGCTCGCCTAACTGCATAGCTCTTCGGGGTCTTCACTGTTTTTCCCTCTATGCCCTCGCCTATAAACATCGATTGGGATCGGGACAACTCTGGTTTGAGCCTCCTATTAATGTATGACTTTAAATAGGTTCCATTTCTTACTAATATAGAATACTACATACTCACCAATACTACATGTGGCTACACGAGGACAAAAACGAAATCCATTCACATTGTATCGACCAAAGCTTCTACAAGCCACCGTCCCATAAGATAGTTGTCTCAAGTCCTTATGTATGTTAGGGGTCTTTGTGCACTGCAAATGATACAGAGTTAAAATAACAAATACTACTTTGCTAAAAGGTTAAATGACATCAAAGGGATATAAAGAGTTTACGTGATCCCGAAGACAGTCAAAAAATTAGGTCTTCCTTGTCTCCCATGACATCACATTATATCTAGCTGTTTGCTTGTAGGCTGATGGGAATGTGTCCAATTTTCCTCATCAAATTTACTATATGACAAATAAATAATTAAAGTTCTTACCTACCAATGCCAAAGAAATTATGGGGCAAAAGGACTCTCATGAAATATGGCTCTATCTCTTCCATATTCAAGAGCATTATAGCAATGCAGACATTCGTGCATCTATGCTAAGGTGGTAGACAATGCCATCACTAGTAGTTGTACCTCTCCATTGGAAAATTTTGAGATCACTGATAGGAGATTCCACATCAACATTGTATCACATCGTAGGAGCATAGACATTGTGTTCCTCTACAAATACACACTCGTGAAGTATGAAACCTCCTTTAGCAAAAAGGTTTGGCGATGCATCCTTCTACTCTAGCCTTATTTCGATCCATGGCTCGTACATTTTTTAGTGCCTGTTCAATGTGATACATCCACCTATAATGTACAGGTCCACCAACCTTTGCCTCATATAGAATGTGAATAAGTAGATGCTATATCGAATTGAATAATCTTGATGGGAATATTTTTTCTAGCTTGCATAGCAATACTGGTATTTCTGTCTCCAACTTCTTGATCATATTTTTACTAATTTCTTTAGCACAATTCTGTTTGTAGAAATTGCTTAGCTCAACAATTGCTTGCCACATGGCGTCGGGCATGTAACCACGAAATATGACAGGGATAATCCTCCCCAATAGTATATGGAAGTCATGGCTCTTTAGCCTAGTTAGTTTAACCATTTTCAAATCCATGGCCCTTTTCAAGCCCCCAGCATAACCATCAGGAAAGTTAATTTTTTCATCCATCTCATCACCTCAATCTTGTTCTTAGATGTAAGACAGAACAAGGCATGTGGCGGTTTGCCGTTGTCATTGAGCATTTGGGTTGGTCGGTCACAAAGCATTACTAGATCTCATCGAACTTCCAGGTTGTCCTATGTTTTTTTCTAAATTCATGCAGGTGCGTATCAGAGCTTCGATAACATTAATTTCTTGGTGCATGACATCAATGTTGTGCAGAAGAATTAATGACAACATATAAGGGAGCTCGCACAGACCACATATATGTGTCTAGTTGTGGTCCACTCCGAATCCTTGATACTTGTCCCCTTTTTCATTTAGGACAAGGTTGATCAACTGAGCATAAATTTCTGCTGCATTCATACGTTTTGGCGGTCCTTTTGTGACCACGGTGTTCTTTATAAAGTTTTTCTTATTACTCCTAAAGGGGTGTTTCCTGGGCAACTAGAGTTGATGGCAATCAAAGTATGTGATCTTTCCACCATGAGCAAGAGGAAGCAATCAATATCTGAACAGCAATACGGACATTTCAATCTACCATGTGTACTCCAACCAGCAAAAATAGCATACATCATGAAGTCATGCACCGACCACAAATACATGACTCGAAGTTTGAATATCTGGTTTTGAAAAACATTCTATGCTTTGAATCCTTTCCAAAGCTCGTTCAACTCTTCAATCAAGAGTTTTAACATGCAATTAAGTTTCTTTCTAGGATGGTCTGGGCCAGGTATGATCAGGCAAAGAAATATAAATTCACACTTCATACAAAGATAAGGTGGAAGGTTGTATGGAATAACAAAGATGGGCCAACATGAGTATGATGATGCCATTTGACCAAAAGGTGTGAAGCCTTTGGTCGCAAGGCTGATTCAAACATTTCTCGATTCAGCAGCAAAGTCTAGATCAAACATGTCAAGAGGCTTCCAAGCATTCCCATCTGAAGGGTGCACCATTAGCTCATCGTTCTCACGAACACCTTCTTTATGCCATCGCATGTGCATGGAGGTTTTTCGATAGAAACAACCGTTTCACTCAAGGAGTTAGTGGCAAGTAGCAAAGCAGCTTATGTGCAACATCTGTCATCATCTTGTCACCCTGATCATTATCAACTTCCACAAGTCTAGATTGTCCACATTTCAGACATTATTTCTCTCCTGCATGCTCCTTCATGAAAAGCATACAATTATTTTTGCACACATCAATCTTTTCATAATCCATACTGAGACCTTTGATAATTGTTTTTCAGTGGTACATGTCTTTAGGAAACTTATTGGTCTTTGGCAGCACATCCCGAATAACTTTAAAATCTCATTGTAATAGTTGTTCGAGAAAAAAGTACTTGGACTTAATAGGCATGAGCCGGGTCACAAAAGCGAGTATACTCACATCTATGTGTTCATGCAACGACACTTCAGAGTTTTATAGTAGCTTAAAAAACCTCGAAACCTTTGGTGTCGGAGGATCCTTAGAGCTTAGGTTCAACTATGGACATATCGAATCTAGCATTTCATGCATCGCATCACCGCCAGCCTAATCATTGTTCTCCTCCTCTTCCACATTCGGGTTGGATACTACCTCACCATGATGTTCCTACACCTCATATTTAGGCATAAATCCAAACTAACAGAGACCTAGGATAACTCTTTCCTTATTAAGTAATATACTATTTTCGTGCCGCCTACAAGGGCATCTGATAGTGTCGGTTAATGACAAGGAGAACATACGGTCTACAAAATGTTTGGCCTTGGTTACCCACTCATCAGAATGACATCCATTCCTACTCCAACCATTCTACATCCATTCACGATCTTCTGTCATGCTTGAGGCTATTAAAGCGGACCATATCATGAACATCATTCAAATTTTACAAGGGCTTCGGTTCTACATCTATAGAAAAGGATAGGTCCTGAACCCACCCAACAGTGACGAACAGAACACAGATTTATTACAAGCCAACAGTATCTAAAGAAAATTTCGGCAACATAACCTCATTGTTCTCTACCTGCACACCAATATGGTGCAATGGAGAACAGTGAGGTTATGCCACCGAAATTTTCTTTGGGCCTTACTTACTTATCATAAATCCGCGTCATGTCGGTCACTCCGAGGCTGTCCATAATAGGGACAATTCCAGACGGGTACGTCTCACTATGTCAAGCACGTGAGACGAACCTTTTTGAAACGGGTGACACATAGATTTCTCTATAAAAACAATACTATAACACATGCTAATAAGGAAATGACTAAAATAACAATATAACACACTTATCAACCTAAACAATAAAGCATGTTAATATGAAATTAAATTAAAACATCTCTAAACTCTAAAACCAAATTAAATGTGCTGTTAATGGAATCAAACTAAAGAATAACTCATGTTATTATGAAATTTAAGTTAAACGTTATATTAGTTAATAGAATCAAACAATATTTGAATGGTCTAATCAAATAACAAATAACTAACATAAACAAATATCTAATCATACATAATAAAAAATGTCTAATCAAACAATAAATATAGTATTAATCATTAATTTCGATGGCTAATTAAAATCAGCTGCCAAAAGTAAATAATAAAATGCAAACAAAATATTAACCTCTTGCAGCAGGCGTCGCAATCGTGATGGTGAATGGACGAAGTCACGGTCGAGGACGAGGGCTGCACGGTGAGGCAGGCATGGCTTGCATTGGAGGCGGTGCTATGGCACAGCGAGGAGGGCCCAACAAGGCATTAGTGGTTAGGGTGGGGCCAGTGCGGCGAGCCAGCGTGGATTCTCAACGAGGAGGGCGCGGTGTGGTGGTGGCACACGGCCGTGGGCTTCCGGCGAGGAGGGCGCGGACAGGTGCTGGCGGGGGCAACACAGCGTGACATGGCTGGTGTCGAGGAAGGCGGCAGCGCGTGGCGAACAGAGATGACGTGGGAAAAGAGTGAAAAAGGAGGTCACAGGGCCTATGAAAACGTTAACTTTCGGTGGAAATTAAGGCCCTGTTTGTTTGGGATTATAATCTATATAGATTATATAATCCAATGTAAATAAGCTAGTGAGGAAACAAACAAGCAACTTATCTAATAAGATTATATAATCTAGCACTTGAGATTATAATAATCCTATAAGCTCATCAAAGGGTGCTTATTTCAACTTATTTTTTTATAAAAGACCCACTACACATGCCAAGTTGTTTAAAATTACTTCCAAATGCCATCAAGTTTAATGCCACTGGATCCAACCCTCAATAGACGATAGGATGCCACTGGCCGAACCTCTCCTCCTCCACTACAAACCCTAGCCGCTAGCTACAACATCTACTCGATTCTGCGCCACCATGGATCCCAGCGACGCCGAGGATAGCCTTTATGAAGCTTGGGAGCACCGAAATTTGTTGTTGCGGCGCGAGCTCATCTTCGATTTGAGCGTAGACCATGTCGACATGGAGGAGGAAGGAGACGCCTGCAACCTTGATGTGGGTGATGGCTTGGGGCGTGGCGTTGGACGCGGATACACGGGGGCGCAGAACTACCGGCGTTGGGCGTGCATCAACCAGCTTGGGGCGCGGTGTTGGGCGCGGAAGTACTGGTAGCCTGGCGCGAGGCACCGCAGGAGGCACCGGCGTTGGATGCAGCTCTGTCTCCCTCGAGTCCAGCATTGGCACGCCTATAGGTACATTCCGTTGGTACTTGCTGCCTCTATCCGCCGGCTGCATACCCTTGTCCCAGGCCGATTGTCCCAGGCCGGGCCAAGGGGCGCGAGAGCTTCAGAGCGAGCGAGAGAAGCAGCCGGGTAGGTTAGTGTGGGGGGCAGGGGGAGGACGGATGGGACGGCTGGTACCTTGCGTCTCCAGCACGAGGCGGACGGTGTACCCGTGCCGGAGGAGGCGGTCGATGACGGCGAACCCGACGAAGGAGATGCCGCCAGTGACGCACACGGTGCGCGCCGTGGCCCCTCCGACGTCGCCTCGGGGAGCGCGCTTGGCGTCCGCGCGGCCTCGGGCAGCACGCCGCCTCGCTCCTGGCCAGGCTCGCCATCGGCAGGGAGACCCAGGATAACGTCTACGTGGCTATCTGTGTCTCTGTTCTCTACTGCCTGTTGTGTGTGTGGGCTGAAATTTGTTCAGGAACTTTGATAGAGCAGTGCCACTTCCTGCAGGGTGATTATTCGATCTTCAGCTCTTAATCATGCAGAAGATGACACTGTCAGATACCATAATAATATTCTTGCAGTTTCTTTTTTTATTTATTTTCAAAGTACATTGCAATTATTTGTGACTGTTCTGTTTTATTTTCAGAAGTCTATTTCGAGATATATTTTTGTGTCTATTATTTGTGACTGTTCTGTTTTATTTTCATATGTTAGGTGTTCCTGTAGATGGACTACCACCATTGGGGATAGGGCGTGGTTGTGGCAAGCGAGCATCACAGGGTTCACAGGGATCTATTCATTCAGTTCGTGGACGTGGGCATGGCCATGCTTCAAGCTCACAATCCTACAACCCTCCACGCTCTACTTCACTCGATGTGGATCTGAACCTTAACTCCGAGCCCGCCGCTGATGATGATGTCGAAGAAATGATTCATAGCACCACGGTATATGCTTGTACAATTGTTTTTTATTCCGTCATGCATTGCTTGTAGTTACTATTTAGTATTCTAAATCATTATTTACATATATGTTATATGAATGAATAGAAACAAATTTATGACAAAGCTGCTTGGACATTCGACAATAGTAGAATTTTTTTGTGAAATATGCATCCAAGAAATCAATGCTGGGAATAGGTCTAATGGTATCATGACTTCCCGAGGTTACAACAACATAGCTGAGAAGTATAAGATAGCAACTGGGCTGCGTCATTCAAAAGTGCAATTGAAGAACAAGTGGGATTTACTTAAAGGCTTGTATGGGTTCTGGTTACAACTGCATAAAGATACTGGACTTGGGTGGAATGCAACCTTGGGAACATATTCTGCATGTGATGAGTACTGGAATAGGTTGACAAAGGTATGCATCATTTTGTTCCTTATTTTCAATGTTTTCTTAATGAGTTCAGTTTAACTAACCATTCTTTTACATGCATGTAGGGTCATTCAAACTGGAAACAATTAAAGAAAGGCCCACCAGAACATGAAGAATTGTTACATGAAATGTTTGGTGGCATTGTTGTGGATGGATCTAGAGCATGCACACCTGGTGAAGTGCTTGGAGGGAATGATGAAGAAGATGTTGCTGTTGATGGATGCTATGGTGGAGATGACAGGAATACATTTGCAACAACTGCTACTAGTTCCTATGCTCCAAAAGGAAGCTTCCCCCGAAATCGAGCAACTGCCAGTACTGCTACAAGTCCATTGAAGCCCAAGAACCAAATGGTCAAAGTGATGCAGAATATTCATGCCACTCCAAAAGAAAAATGTAAAATTGCAAACAAAGTCATGCTAGGTGAGCATCTAGATGAAGTAATTAGGGAAGTTCAGTCTATGGCGGTTCGATGTGGGGCAAAGGAAGGATCAGCTGAACACTTCATGGCAACTGAACTTTTTCGGAAAGCTAAGAATCCGTCCTCCTTTAAGGCATTTGAGACAGATGAAGGAAGGCTTCTATGGTTGAAGCGACACTATGCACGTGCAGGACTCATGTAGAAGAGCTTACTATGCTAGTTAAAATTGTCATGAACCTTATTATGATCAGCTGAACATTAGCATCCTTCTTGCTTAATGAGAATCGGTCCTTCTTGCTTAATGAACTTTTTATTTCTTGATTAGGAACTCCTTTATGTTGAATTGAACCATATTACAGATAATGTCATTTATAGTATACAATGGTTCCTTGTAGATGGATGTTTGTTCAAGTGATGATGATGATGATATGTCCATGACTATTGCTCTCAACCGAGTTGAGACTTTGAGGAATTTTGAAGCAGTTGTTGCAGGAATAGGTATGTTCTATACTGAAAATTACTTGAACAAGACCATTAGAAGACAACCTATTATATGTGGCTTTGATTGGGTTATGAGAACACTAAGCGATCCTACCGAATGTTATGAGATGTTTAGGATGAGTAAACCATTATTTGACAGATTACATGACTTGTTAGTGTCATCTTATGGCTTGGCATCTAGTAGTAAAATGGCATCTATTGAAGCCTTGGCAATGTTTCTGTGGACTGTTGGTGCACCTCAATCATTTGTTCAAGTGAAGAATCGATTTCAAAGGTCAAAAGAAACCATTAGTAGGAAATTCAATGAAGTGTTGGATTGTGTATATCGAATGGCCAAAGAGATTGTGAAGCCTATAGATCCAAACTTCATAACAACGCATCAAAAGTTGCTAAGTGATCAGTATGCGCCTCATTTTAATAATTGTATAGGGGCAATAGATGGTACTCACATTCTAGTTGTTGTACCCGCATCAAAGGTTGTTCAACATGTGGGTCGTCATGGATATCCAACTCAAAATGTTTTAGCCATATGTGATTTTGATATGAGGTTCACCTTTGTTGTTGCGGGATGGCTCGGATCGGTGTATGATATGAGAGTATTCAATGATGCTTTGCGCAAGTATGGCACTATTTTCCCTCATCCTCCACCTGGTACGATTATATTAATGCAATTTAATTTTGTGTTGTTCATAATTAAAAATTGAGTGTCTCATATTTGTTTGAAATTTTTTAGGAAAATTTTACCTTGTGGATTCGGGGTATCCAAACCAAAAGGGCTATCTTGCTCCATACAAAGGAGTGAAGTACCATTTACCAGAGTTTAGAGCGGGACCACGTGCAACTGGGAAAAAGGAGGTATTCAACAAATTGCACTCTTGTCTTCGTAATCACATTGAGCGTTCTTTCGGTGTATTGAAGATGAAGTGGAGAATTTTGTTGGACTTGCCAAGTTATCCGATATTGAAGCAATCAAAAATAATACATGCATGCATGGCTCTACATAATTTCATTCGAGATAGTAAAATGACCGATGATGAGTTTGATCGTTGTGATCAAGACGAGAACTATATGTCGATTCCTCCAAGTCATCACAATGCTGAAGGCCAATTGGGAGACAAGGAGGGAGACATGAATAACTTTCGAGATCAAATTGCCAATGCACTATTTGATATGAGAATGTAATTTTATATTGAGTACTTTGGTTTGGACAAAACATGTATGAATTATTTGTCTTTTTTAAATTACGCATTAAGCAATTGTTGGACAAAACGTGTATGAGCTATTTGAAAAAAAAACATGTATAAACGTGTATAAATTGTTGTGTATAAACTGATGTAGTGCCAACGGATGAAACCAGACAAGTAAAACAGCCAAGGGTATTATTGTATTTGCATGCATATTAATAATAAGCTGAGTCCAAATAATCCGAGCTAACAAACAGCAGCACCTAGCTTATTTAATCCAGAGCAAATAATCCAAATTATATAATCTAGATTATAATTTAGATTATATAATCTATAAATTGAAACAAACAGGGCCTAAGGTGGCTACTGAAAATACGTTAACTTTCAGCGGTTAGATACCATGCCGCTGTTTTTACATTAAATTTCTGACGGTTTTTGTTAGCCGACAATAATTAAAAATTATTTTCGATGGCTGAAGTTTGGTCGGTGAAAATAATACCAACCACCAAAAATAGTCGTTCCTCTTGTTGTGGCATATAAATCTATCAAATCAGAATATTGCAGCAACGTCGAAGCTGCCGCCCCAGCCGGCCTTATTATTCACATGCACACAAGACACGATGACGAGGACTTGCTCATTTTTGCTTTCCCCTTCTAGCAGTCAACGACTATTTATGCGTGGCCGGCAGAGAATCAGTAGGGAGATACGATCAGTCAACTCGCACGGTCTCGACTATAAGAAGGAGGGGGTACGTAGCTGACCCCTTTTCACCCACCAAACTCCACACAACTCACACAACTTTTTCAGTGTGGGCTAGTAGTAGGTAGCTGTATTAGAACCAAGTGACCGATCGTGGTGGTGGTGGGCTACAACCACTCACTACCGGAATCAGCGCCTTTGCCGTGTGTCTCAGACACACGGCAAAGGCTATTGTACACTCGGCAAAGGCTTTGCCGAGTGTAACACTCGGCAAAGAACGCTCGGCGAACTGTACATCGGCAACAGCCTCTTTGCCGAGTACTTTTTGTCGGGCACTCGGCAAAGACTTTGCCGAGTGTCATTTGGCACTCGGCAAAGAAAAGTCACCGTCACGGCGCCAAGTGACGGTGACGGATCCTTTGCCGAGTGCATTCTGTGGCACTCGGCAAAGAGGCTGGTCCAGTGGGCCCCACCGCCAGTCCCTGTGTCGAGAGCTCTGGTAGACACTCGGCAAAGGAAGCTTCTTCGCCGAGTGTCTGGTGGACTGGCACTCGGCAAAGAACCCTCCAGTGGGCCCCTTTGCCAGTATCTTTGCCGAGTGCCTTGGCAACAGCACTCGGCAAAGATGTCTTTGCCGGTTCCCAGGTTTCCTTCTTTGCCGAGTGCCACGGTCAGCACTCGGCAAAGATGGCTTTACCGGTTCCCAGGTTGCCTTCTTTGCTGAGTGCCATGGTCATGGCACTCGGCAAAGCGACCCTTTGCCGAGTGTTACACTCGGCAAAGTGACCAGAATGTCCCTTTTCTATTTGCTTTTGTTGTTCCATCCAAACAAACAAAAGATATATATCATTCACATCACATTATATATCAATCACATCACAGAATGAACACATTTATCATCAACACCATATATATCACAAAGTCTCACTAAAGTCTCACAAATATAAGTAAGGATCATCACAAAACAGATATAAGTCTGCATCATCACTAACATCACCAAGTATCTCACAAGATAAAGTCTAACTAACATCACCAACACTCATAAAGGTAAGTCTGGATCATCACAAAACAGATCATCAATGAGGTGGGCATCTGGACTGGTTCGGCGAAGGGCTGGACGAAGCATGAGGGTTGTTCGACGCCGCCGATTGACCCTGCACAGAGAAGAGATTGTATGTGTGAGAACATATGAATAAATATCATGTAGTACTAAAATTTTGATACTCACAGGAGTAGTGAACTCTGTAGGGTCAGCTGCAGGGAACAACGGAGGTGGTGGAGCATGACCCTGTGCGGCGCCAAGGCTCTGCATGTACGCGAACATCTCCGCCATCCTCTTCTCCAGCTCCTCACGTTGCCTCCTCTCATCATCTAGCTGAGTCTGTAATATTTCGCCCTAATGTTACGATAATGCAAAGAGAAGATATATAAAAATCAATGAACGATGAATAAATAAGGAATAACCTGGAGTTGCTGGATACGATGCTGTGAGGTGTCCTGCCGAGGTCGTATGGCTGGGATCACGCTCGTGCTCCTTGCTCGCACCTGAGAGAGAGTGGGAGTGGAGGACGAGTCGATTGCCCCGTCGGCAATCCAGTACCGCCCATGCCTCTTGCCTCCTCCGACCCTCATGAGGACATCTCCGTCGATGTCCTCGGTCCTTGGATCATAATCTGGCCCATGGACCTCCTTGGCCATGGCGGTGTACTCACTGAGTCGGCTGTGGATGGCGGGGTTGGTGTACGCCTCGGGCCCGTTATCCGGGTTGTAGGTGACGTCGGACGTCGCCTTCCCCTTGTGGGCCATGGCATATGCCGAGAACGTGGAGCAAGGCGCGCCACCATGTGCCACCGACTGCGAGAAAACCAACGATATGGTTAGAAATCATGTCTAATCGAAAGTTATATACCTAAATAAAAAAGAGCGCGTACCCATGCTTCCGCGTATTTGCCCAGGCTGCGGCTGCCTTGATGGTGGGAGGGACCTTGCATCAGCAAACGCCGTTCCCGGCTAGCGTTGTGCGCCTCGTCCCACTCAGCCGAGCACCACCTCTGCACCATCTTCTCCCAGCACTCAGGATGCGCGGCGCACCAATGAGGAATCATCTAAAAAAATATAAGTACACCGCATATCAGAAGATAAACATAAGCATATTTAGTACCAATAATAAAGTTTTGTATTTACCTGCAAATACTGTTCCGGAGTCAACGACATGGTTTGGGCGTCCTTCTTGTTCACCTTCTCCCCAAGGACGGAGCCGTGGTAAGTGACGATGGCCTGGATGCGCGCCTCGTAGTGCATGTCCACGACGAGCTTCTTACAGCACGTAGTAGACACCACATCCGCCCTGGCCTCGTATCCAGCATCGCATCTGAAGAAATCCTACATACAAAGACGATGTATCCATACATTATTTCAAGAATATGCAACAAATGCGACTTATTAAACAATATAGTGCGAGGAAGACTTACCCACAGCTCTTGCTTCACTCGCTCCGCCTTGTTGTTGAATTGTCTGCCGTCCCGATCTACTGCATCGGGGGCGACGGCGTAGTGGTCGAAGGTGTATGCTAGGCTCGTCACTCCGGCGTACTCGACAAGTCCAGGGAAGTGTTCCCTGCATAGAAGGCCGAGGATGCCATTGGGGTTGCGGCCGTGACCCCCTGCAGTCTCCAAAATCATCCAAGACCTGTCCAAGTGATTAAGATGAAGTATTAGTTTCTATTATTAATTTGAATATATAATATGAAAAAGCAACAAGAACATCTAAAGTTACCTACCTCTCTCCATCGGGTCGTATCAGCAGACGTCTGTCACGAAGTATGGGTCGCTTAGGGAGACTCGCTGGACCTCACAGGTAGATACTCCTCGAACCTGAGGAGCCAGAACCTGAGACGTCCTGCTGAGCGGCGTCGTCGTCGTCATCGTCGTCATGCTGCGCCGCATCGTCGTCGTCCTGCTGTGCCGCATCGACAGCGGCTTGCTGCTCCACCTGCTGCCGCCTGCTGCGCCTCCTCCTCCGTCCTACGGGTGCTCCTCCTCCCCCTCCCCCTCCCCCTCCTCGTACTCGTCCCACCGCCCACCATATTTGTCCAACAACCTGCAATTAAGAGTAAACAATTAAGCACAGATATAAAAAATATGTATTTAGAAACATATGCAAAATAAATGAAATATAGCATTACATCGATTAAAAATAATCTTCATATGTGTCCGGGTTAGCCGGATCATAAGTGTCATCATCACTATCAACCATTTCATAGTCAACACCATCTGAAGGCGCAATTTCGTCATTGGCATTGCCTTCAAGTATTTCTAAGTCATTCTCATTTTGCACCTCATCATCCTCGTCATCAACAACCATTTCAATATCTACTTCCATTCCGATCGCTTCGGTTAAGTCTATCTCAAATCGCCCTTCGAGCCCATCTTCTTGGAAGAACTCGCCGTCATATGTGTCCGGGTCTAAGTTATAATCTTCATCGTTTGGAACAGGTAATTTAGCGTGCGGTGATACCTTATACACAACATCCCAACCCTTAAGATGTTGTTTTGTTTGGCACGCATATGGAAGATAATACACTTGTGTGACCTATTGGGCCACAATATAGACATCGTCTCCTGGTAAGGTGGAATCCTGTCGAATTTCGACTAGCCCAAGATTAGAATGTGTCCGTCTCGTAACTTCAGGGTCAAACCAATGACATTTGAATATCACTGGAGTAAGAGGTTTGGAACCATAAAAATTGAGTTCATATATTTCTTCAATTCTTCCATAATACTCGACCTCGTCAAGCTCGGGCGTAAAGACTCCAGAACACGTGGTTTTTCGATTGGGCCGACTTTGGTCGTAGCTTGTTGTGCGAAAACGGTATCCATTGACGTCATACCCAGAAAATTTCCTGACCCTATAGGCAAAGCCATTGGCTACTTGTCTCAACTCGGCACTCATAGACGGCTCTCTTTGGCCCTGCAAGTTCAAACACACTAGATTGTTATATTATTCGCACGTAAGAGCAACTTCAAATGACAAACTAAGCACATACCTTATGCTTAAACCAGGAAATGAAATCGGGCAATCCATTTCCCGCACCCTTTCGAAGAAGGGTATCATATTCCTGTGGAGTTGGGTCCCTTGATCGATGCCAGAATTCATGAAGAAATTGCTCCATGTATGGCGTCACCTCTTCAAGGTTGGTCAATACATATAGCATGATATAGCGCCACTCTTCATGTCTTAGGGTCTTGGTGGTCGAACCACTTGCGCTTCCGAGTTGCCCTCGAAAAATGCTAAGGTTCGATTCATTGTCGCCATCATTGTAACGAGGGGGTGGATTATGCACGCTCGGCAGTTTGTCACCATAGTAAGTTGTTGTGAAATTTGACACCTCCTCCAGTATGTATGCCTCTGCAATGGAAGCCTCGATTTTGCATTTATTTCTACATTTCTTTCGGATAGTCTTTAGACATCTCTCAATTGGATAGCACCAATGTCCCTGCACGGGCCCCCCCATTCGTGCCTCATACGGGAGATGAATAATCAAATACTGCATCGGATTGAAGAAGCCGGGTGGAAAGATCTTCTCCAGCTTACACAGTAACACGGGTGCCATCCTTTCCAAGTCTGCAATCATGGTCCGAGCTAACTCTTTTGCACAAAGCTGGCGGAAGAAATAGCTCAACTCTGCAAGCGCTAGCCAGACATGCTCAGGGACATAGCCTCGAACCATCGCTGGAAGAATTCGTTCAATCCATATGTGGAAGTCATGACTCTTCATCCCTAAGACTCGCAGAGTAGATAAGTTCACCCCCCTACTAAGGTTAGCTGCATACCCATCAGGGAACATTAACATCTTGATCCACTCTAGTACTTCCTTCCTCTAGGCCCTGCTTAGGACAAAATCGACCTTAGGCCTTCTCCATGTCTTACCACCACTAGTCGGCTTCATCTCTTGGTTTGGTCTATCACATAACTCTGCCAGATCCACTCTAGCCTTTACGTTATCCTTTGACTTATCAGGAATCTCCATAATTGTTGCCCAAAATGCCTCGGCGACATTCTTTTCAGTGTGCATCACGTCAATGTTGTGTGGAAGGAGCAGGTCATCATAATAGGGGAGCCGAGTCAAGCCCGACTTATGTGTCCACATATGTTGCTCACCATATCCCACAAAACCACCTTCTGGGTTGGCCACGAGACCATCTATCTGTTCGCGAACTTCGGCACCAGTCATCATTGCAGGTGGGTGGTCTGTCACCACGACACCTTTCGTAAAGTTCTTGATGTCTAGTCGGAATGCATGGTCAGGAGGGAGAAATTGTCGATGTTTATCGAATGATGAATATTTGCCACCCTTCTTCAACCAAATGAACCTAAGAGCTTCCTTGCAAACTGGGCATGGGAACTTACCGTGAACACACCAGGCGCAAAATAGCCCATACGCCGGAAAGTCATGCATGGAGTACTGGTACCAAACATGCATTTTGAAGTTTGTCTTCATAGCTCGGTCGTACGTCCATACCCCTTCCTCCCAAGCACGGACCAATTCATCAATCAAAGGCTCCATGTACATGCCCATTTTATTCCCCGGGTGTCCAGGAATTATCAACGACATGAATATGTTCTGTCTTTGAAAGCATACGCCGGGGGGGGGGAGATTGATGGGGATAACGAACATGGGCCAACATGTGTATGGGGCAGCGGTCATTCCATAGGGATTGAACCCATCTGTGGCCAGCGCAACACGAACATTACGAGCCTCTTTGGCTTTCTCATGGTGAATGGCATCAAAGTGGGTCCATGCTTCACCATCGGATGCGTGAACCATCTTGTCAGGATTGTATCGTTTGCCTTTTTTGTGCCATGTCATCTGTTTCGCGGATTCCTCTATCATGTATATACGCTGGATCCTCGGTATGAATGGAAGGTGGCGTAGGATTGTCACGGGGATGTCGAGCTGCCTCTTCTGTCCATCACCAGAGTCTACCTCCATGAACCTAGACGATTTACACTTCGGACAGTACTTTGCCTCAGTGTGTTCTTTCCTAAATAGGACGCAGCCCTTCGAACAAGCATGTATCTGCTCATACGTCATCTTGAGTGCACGAAGGAGTTTCTGTGCCTCGTACATGCTCTTTGGCAGAACGTGATCCTCCGGAAGCAGACTGCCAATAACTGTCAACAAACCATCGAAGGCGTCTCGACTCATGCTATACTGCGACTTGAACGCCATTATACGCCCAATGGCATCCAGTTGAGAAACCTTTGTCTTGCCGTGAAGGGGTTTCTGTGCCGCGTCAAACATGTCGTAGAATGACTTTGCGGTCGCCTCTGGCTCGTCCTCCGTACGTCCTTCGGCGAACTGTGCCTCGTGATAGTCGTTCAACATGTCTGCTACCCCGGCATCAGCATCGTAATCCTCGACGCGTTGTCTCACCACCTCCTCTCTCGTGCGATGCGCTTCACCATGGAAGATCCACCGAGTATAGTCCGGCGTAAATCAATTCTTCCAAATATGTTCTACCATGGTCTTCTTTGGTTTTATTTTCCGGTTGTCACATTTGCTGCACGGACAAGGGACTAGGCTAGCTCCTTTAGCAGCTTCGCCATATGCCCGTTCCACGAAAGCATCGGTCTTCCTAATCCATTCTGGGGTGACATCATTACGTCGAACGCGGCCACTCACGGTCCTCCATCCTCTTAACATATATAACCGAGTATAGTTTAATATAGACATGTAATGCATGTACACTACGTTCCTACCTTCTAATAGGTGAGGATAGGTCCTAATCCCACCCGCGGTTGCGTAGATGGAGTTAGTTTCCATGCTCTACTCAGATCCAAGATAGAATTTCGGCAGCACCTCCCCGCTGTTCTCCGGATACACGTCCTGGCAGGGAGAGTGTACTGTCCGGAGAACAACAGGGAGGTGACGCCGAAACTCTGTCTCGGACCGGAGTAGAGCATGGAAACTAACACCATCTACGCAACCGCGGGCTGTCCAAAAAACGTGGACAATTCGAAACTGATACATTTGTAGATATGCAAAGATCTGCATATCTACACCGTATCTCTTTCGAACGGGAGACGCTTAACTAGGTTACGTGATCTACGACCATGATGCGGACATAGAGGTCATACCAAGGGTGGCGGTGGAGTCAGGCTAGCGGGGCTGTGGCGGGTTGGTGCAGTGTCGACGCGACGCGGTGCAGGCAGACCCGCAGTGGCTAGGAAGACAAGTATCTTCTCTATAAAAAATAAACAAGCATGTCAAAAAAAATCGGCAGCACTTCCCCTGTATGGGTAGGTTTTCAAAACCTGCAAATAGATCTAATAGCACGATGGCTGACACGCACATATACAAACGACACGATGAATGCAAGTCACATCTAAGTGAGAGAGAGTGAGCGGGTGAGTGACTGAGCGTGAGACGACGGTGGGCGCGACGACGGTGAGCGAGCGGGTGAGTGAGTGAGTGAGAGTGAGACGACGGCGGCAACCAAACTCACTTAATATCAAACCTAACAATTTCATATAACCATAGCGGGAGATTTCAAATAACAATTTCAAACCTAACAATTTCATATAACAATTTCAAACCTAACAATTTCATAGATCGTATAACAATTTCATATAACATTTTCAAGATCGTATAACAATTTCATATAAAAATTTATCGTATACCTTAGCCGGAGTGATGGTGGTTGGCGGAGATGGCCGGAGCGGGGAGGATGGCCGGCGCGAGGGACGGCGGCGGGAGCGGCGCGGCGCGCGGTGGAAATAGACAGAGAGAGTGTGAGGAAGAGAAGAAGAGAGGAAGACCACCGGTTTATTATTCAACGGCTTTGTCGAGTGCCAGATCGCGGGCACTCGGCAAAATTTTTTTAAAAATATTAAAATATTCTTTGCCGAGTGCCAGATCGCGGGCACTCGGCAAAGATTTTTTAAAAATATTAAAAGATTCTTTGCCGAGTGCCAGATCGCGGGCACTCGGCAAAGAATCCTTTGCCGAGTGTCAGCTGGACGGCACTCGGCAAAGAATCTTTTACTATCCTTTGCCGAGTGTCAGCTATCTAGCGCTCGGCAAAGACAGTCTTTGCCGAGTGTCCTATGTAGACACTCGGCAAAGCATATTTTTATTTTTTTTATTTTGGTCACCAAACTTTTTGTGGTATGTTCCTACACTATGTAGACCTACATGTACCATTTTGGGACAATTATAACAATGTTTTCTATAGCTAGTACATTTAGTTTGTTTATTTGAATTTCTTTGGAAAATTCAGATTTGAACTGCAGGTCACTCGAAACATGGAAAACCGTGCATGCAAAAATGATATTCATGCTACTTAGCACAAGTTACGACCGATTTCAGGAGCGGACCGGAAACTTCGAGCACCATGCTCACTCAACATGACCGTAAACTTGCCATCCAGGTGTTTAAAAATTGTATAAAACAGAAAAAAAGTCAGAAAATCATGAAACTTGTGCACGTGTCATGATATCATATGTAGAGTCTGTGATAAAAAATTTAGAATGTTTGGAGAAAGTTGTGAGACATTATGTGTAGAAACCTAAGAGAACCACACATGAAATCATAGAGTTTCAATGTGGATCTCTTAGGTTTGTACACATAGTGCGTTACACCTTTCTCGAAACTTTTTCAAATTTTTATCACAGCCTCTACATATGCTATTATGACACGTGGACAAGTTTCATGATTTTCTGACTTTTTTTTCTGTTTTATACAATTTTTAAACACCTGGATGGCAAGTTTACGGTCATGTTGAGTGAGCATGGGGCTCGACGTTTCCGGTCCGCTCCTGAAATCGGTCGTAACTTGTGCTAAGTAGCATGGATATCATTTTTGCATGCACGGTTTTCCAAGTTTCGAGTGACCTGCAGTTCAAATCTGAATTTTCCGAAGAAATTCAAATAAACAAAATAAATGTACTAGCTATAGAAAACATTGTTATAATTGTCTCAAAATGGTACATGCAGGTCTACATAGTGTAGGAACATACCACAAAAAGTTTGGTGACCAAAATAAAAAAATAAAAATATGCTTTGCCGAGTCTCTACATAGGACACTCGGCAAAGACTGTTTTTGCCGAGTGCTAGATATTTGACACTCGGCAAAGACTGACGGCCGTCAGTGGTAGACGGCCGCTAACGGCCCTTTGCCGAGAGCCATGTTTGCCGAGTGCTTGACCCTCGGCACAACAGTCTTTGCCGAGTGCTTGGCGGTGCCGAGTGCCCGGCACTCGGTAAATAATCTCTTTACCGAGCGCAGGACTCTGCCGAGGGCGGCACTCGGCAAAGTCTACCGAACGCAGGACTCTGCCGAGGGCAGCACTCGGCAAAGTCGGCTTTGCCGAGTGCCCGATAAAAAGCACTCGGCAAAGGCTCCGGCACTCGGCAAAGGGCCGGATTCCGGTAGTGACTCAGCCATGTCGTTGCTGCCGTGCCTGCTCGTGCTATCGTCCCTGCAAGCGCCGGCCATCGTCGCTGCTTCTGCAGCTGCAGGTGGCCGACCCCCGGCGATGTTTGTGTTCGGGGACTCCACGCTGGATGTGGGCAACAACAACTACTTGGCGGGGCCGGGCGTGCCCCGGGCCAACAAGCCCTACTACGGTATCGACTTCCCGGGCTCCGTTCCCACTGGACGATTCAGCAATGGCTACAACATCGCTGACTACCTCGGTAACAAAACAATACATTTCCTGCATGTTTTTTTTTTGTATACGCGCTACATGCTTGCATGGATGTGCAGCAAAGAGCATGGGGTTCGCGTCTAGTCCTCCGCCATACCTGTCGTTCGCACCTAGCACCGGCCGTCTGGTCCTCACAGCTCGTGGCAGCGGTGTCAGCTATGCTTCCGGAGGAGCTGGGATCCTCGACTCCACTGTAATACAGTAGTGTTATGTCATTCATGCATCGTGTGTGTGTTTATCAAAAATGTAAGGTAGTGTTTGGTTGAAGAGCCAAGTAGAACGGAACCGTTCTGTCCCAGTTTTGTTGTTGTTTGGTTACAAAGGAACTAGAACGGAATGACTCCAATTAGGGAATATTCTCCTCAGATTCGGAACCATTCCGCTCCAAAAAATCAATCGGACGGAGCCGCTCCGTTCCCATCCCGCTCTCACAGTCACGCTCCGTTCCGTTCACTCTGCAACCAAACAAAAAACAGAGCCGCTCCGTTCCAGATTACCAAACACAGAACAGAGCGGCTCCGTTCCTAGAATCAGGAATGGAACGACTCCGTTCTACTTGGCTCCTCAACCAAACGCTACCTAATTACGACCTGAAGCGGGTAACAACATCCCATTGTCGAAGCAGATGCAGTACTTCAAGTCCACCAAGGCACAGTTGGTCACCAAGCTGGGCTCCCGTGCGACCCACCTCCTGCTCTCCAGGTCCGTCTTCCTCTTCAGCGTCGGCAGCAACGACCTGTTCGTCTTCGCCACCGCGCAGGCGTCTGCGCACAACAACAAGTCAGCTGCCGACCAGCAGCGTGACGTCGCCACGCTCCACGCAAGCCTCATCTCCAACTACTCAGCAACCATCACTGTAAGTATGCACTCCTATGTATTCCGTACGCATGTGGCGGATCGGAGCAATCAAGAAGATCGATATTATACATTACATCCATCATCCATGCACTGCAGGACCTGCACACCATGGGCGCGAGGAAGTTCGCCATCATCAACGTGGGGCTGCTCGGCTGCGTCCCCGTGGCGCGGCTGTCCGGCGGGACGAAGACGGGCGCGTGCTTGGACGGCCTCAACGAGCTCGCGTCGGGCCTGGACGACGCCCTCGCGGCCCTGCTCGCCAGCCTCGCCTCCCGCCTGCCAGGCTTCACCTACTCGCTCGCCGACTACTACGGCCTGTCGATGGTCACCTTCGACGACCCGGGGGCGTCGGGGTACACGGACGTCACCGACGCGTGCTGCGGGGGCGGGAGGCTCGGCGCCGAGGCGGACTGCCTGCCCAACGCCACGGTGTGCAGCAACCGCGACCAGCACGCGTTCTGGGACAGGGTGCACCCTTGCCAGCGGGGGGCGATGCTCGCCGCGCAAAACTTCTACGACAGCCGCCCGGGACGATACACAGCGCCCATCAACTTCAAGCAGCTGGCTTCCACCAGTTTATGATGATCTTCATATAGATAGAACAAAGGAAAACCACCGTACGTCGAGTAGATACTCATACACAGGGCCTATCCTTAATTATTAGCCCTTAATTAATTTGTTTTCCAACCTTCAAGTTTACACGTATAGTATATATAGTGTCTATGGAACACTATGTAACAATAATATGAAGGTTTTTTTGACCTGAAATTGTAAGAGAAACCCTCACAAGTAAAAAAGAGCTCAAAGCCTCCGATGGATTTAATTTTCACAGACGGATTCGATCGCTAGTGCTATTTCTAGTGGCAGTTAAACTGCCACTAGAAATCATATTTCTACATCCGGTTCGTCAAGAAAATCATCTATTGAAATCCATTATTTCTAGTGACGATTTTTTATGAAACCGTCACTAGAAATCGAATTCTAGTAACGGCTTTCTTAAGAAACCATAGCTAAACATAAATTTTATCCTTATTTTTTGAGTTTTTCAAACGATCTCGAATGTTAAAATTACCAACATAAAAGTTGTAAATCTTGAAAAGTTATAAAACTTTCTAGTTGACAACTTTTTTATTTGAAATCACCTCGGCTCTCAAAAATTGCATTCGAATTTGTGAAATTCAAAATGCAAATTTTGCAAACAACCTCGGATAGAAAAAGTATCAAAATAAAAGTTATAGAACTTCAAAAGTTATAAAACATTGTAGTTGAGAACTTTTTCGTTTGAATTCGTTTACAACCTCAAATAGTCAATTTATAATCGGATTGTTCTAATATATGGGTAACAAAACTATAATATAGACAGAAGTCATGTCATAGGTGGAGTGGTAGAGGAGGCTTCATGCGAGGGTGAGGTTGTGGGTTTGATTCCCACCTACCACGTAAACAAAAAATGTTGTGACTTCCTTCATGGTTGATGCAGAAACGAAAGTATATTTTAATAACCATCCTTATTTCTGGACCTACACAACCTGAAGTTGACATGGATGTATTTTTGAAGCCCTTAATGGAAGATATGAAAATATCGTGGGAAGCGGGTGTTCAAATATTGAATGAGTAACGTAAAGATTCATTCACGTTGAAAGCAATTCTTTTGTTACGATCAACGATTACCCTACCCTCTTCACATTATCAGACCAGTTTAAGGGAAAGGTTGGTTGCACAGTATACATTGATGGAGCTACTTATGTGTCCCTTTCTACATTTAAGAAGATATTGTACATGCGGCACAGACAATTTTTATTGGAAGGACATAGGTACTGCATGAGAAAAATGGATAAGTACTACGACAACAATGATGAACTACATCCTACTACTCCATCGGGTAACAATAAAGGTCAAAGAGTTTTTGAAATACTCAGGAATATTATATTTTTTTGGAAAGAAGACAAAAGACGTAAACAAAAGGAAGGAAGCTGAAAGTCGCCTAGAGGGGGGTGAATAGGCAAAACCTGAAATTTATGAACTTAAACACACACTAAGGTCAGGGGTTAGCGTTAGAATTAAATTCAAGTCCGAAAGAATATCTCTCTTGCTAGGAGTTGCTCAAGGATTGCGGATGACGTATGGAAGCCAACTCAAATTCACACTAGCAAGGAAATGTTAGAGAGGGAAAAACAAATCAAACAAGAATTATGGCGAGTGAACACGATGTTTTGTTTTACCGAGGTTCGGTTCCAAAGAACCTAGTCCTCGTTGAGGAGGTCACAAAGACCGGGTCTATTTCAACCCTTTTCCTCTCTCAAACGGTCACTTAGATCGAGTGAGCCCTTTCCTTAATCTCTCGGGTCACTTAGACCCCGCAAGGACCACCACACACTTAGGTGTCTCTTGCTTCGATTATAAGTCACTTGAGAAATAGAAGGGAAAAGAAAAAGGCCAAAACAAGCGACAAGAGCAACAAAAAACACAAATGATCCTCTCACAAGCCCTAATGCACTAGAGTTGATTTTGGGGCTTTGAGTGGATTGATTGCTTTGATTGTGTCTTGAAGTGTTGGGATTTTGCTCTTGCAATGAATGAGAACTCAGAAATGTTTGGATGAAAATGAATGAGGTGGTTGGGGGCTATTTATAGCCTCCCAACCACTTCTAGCTATTGGCTGATTTTTGCTGGCGAAGGGCGCACTAGACAGTCCGGTGCGCCACCGGACAGTCACTGTGCAATGTCCGGTGCGCGCCACGTCAGAGCAACGGTTAGGGTTCAGAGCTAAACGACCGTTGGAGCCTTTGTCGTCTTGCTGCACCGGACAGTCTGTGGCGCACCGGACAGTCTGGTGCCCTCTGACTTCTGCGCTCTTACTTCTGCATTTGCACTATTCATGCAGAGTACTTTCTGCAGTCGACCGTTGGTGCCAGGTAGCTGTTGCTCCACTGGCTCACCAGACAGTCCGGTGGCACACCAGACAGTCCGGTGAATTATAGCGGAGCGCGCCCTGGAGTTTCCCGAGAGTGGCTGGTTTGAGGGGGCGTCTGGCTGGCGCACTGGACAGTATCCACTGCACCATTTTCTAGCACATTTAAGTCATTTTGCTCCAATTAAATTGTGTTTCTAACTTGATTTCTTTCTTGGTTTGTGTTGAACCTTATACACCTGTAATACATGAATTCTAGACAAACTAGTTAGTCCATGTGTTTGCGTTGGTCATTGTCAGTACCCTGAAACAGGGGTACCCCTTGCTACAGTATGAAAGACGCTATGCCCGCGCAGTGATCTCTAGTTGCGTGGCGAACAACTCTCTGCCCCGCCACGTGGACGGCTCCAAGGTCGCCACGTGGCCAGGTTAAGAGACGTACTCCAAGATGCACACAATGGGTCCAGACCCACTGTGGGGGAAGCACCGGAACCCTGTACATGAAGAATAGACCTCCGGGGGAAGGTCAAGGGCCCCCGCCGGTGCGACCCGGTCCTCTGGGACGGCTCCCGGACCCCTCTGCGTGGGGTCCGGACTACCCACAGCCGTGTCCCGGGACTCTGGGGCAGAGAATACCCAGGCCCTGCTCAGGCAGGGGTCCGGGGCGACATGTGTCCCGGCCCAGCCTGGTGCGGACGTATCCGTATAACGCTTCTACTCCCCGCCCAGGCGGAGACCCGATGCTGCCAAATGGCCTACCGTGCGTGACGTGAGCCTGCGGGCGGAGCCTGACATAAGGCCTCTGGGCCGCGCTGCCTCTGCATTGATTACGGAGAAGACGCACCGCCTGTCTACCCCTCTGACAGGCGATGTGCCCCTTCAGCATTTAATGTGTCCTGTCCACTCAGCTAGCAGGCGGCGCCCAGGCCATCCTGCAGGCGGCGTGCCTGTCTATTCCCGTTGGCTAATAGTACGCCTGTGCTGCCGCATGCACTACACTCATCATGACTCGCATGTTACCGAGGATGCTGCCGCGAGATATCAATACTGTATGCACTACGGATATTATGGCGCATGGAGATCACCCTAGCGTTGCAAGCAGTAGTTCCGTCCTTCCATTTGTCCCTGGGCCCACGTGTCGGGACTCAGAATTCTTGTATGTGCCCCCCTTGAACTATAAAAGGGAGGACGCTCTCAAACTCACTCAGACTCATTCAGACTCAAGCTCACGAGCAATACAACACACAGTAGAGTAGGGTATTACGCTCTGGCGGCCCGAACCACTCTAAACTCTTACGTGTTCTTGTGTGTTCATCCCCCAATTCCGTAACAGGCAAAACGCTTAGGCCCCTCCTCATCTTAGGATTTAGGGTGGGTGCATTCCGCCACTAGGCCGGAGATTTCCTCTCCGAGATTTGGCGCGCCAAGTAGGGGAGCAGAAGCGTTATGCGGATAGGTCCGCACCAGGCTGGGCCGGGACACATGTCGCCCCTGGACCCCTACCTGAGCAGGGCCTAGGTATTCTCTGCCCTAGAGTCCCGGGACCCGGCTGTGGGTAGTCCGGACCCCACGCAGAGGGGTCCGGGACCCGTCTCGGAGGACCGGGTCGCACCGGCGGGGGCCCTGGACCTTCCCCCTGAGGTCTGTTCTTCATGTACAGGGGTCCAGTGCTTCCCCCACAGTGGGTCCGGACCCACTGTGTGCATCTTGGAGTACATATCTTTCCCTGGCCACGTGGCGACCTCAGAGCCCTCCACGTGGCGGGGCAGAGAGTTGTTCGCCACGCAACTAGAGATCGCTGCGTGGGCATAGCGTCTTCATACTGTAGCAAGGGGTACCCCTGTTTCAGGGTACTGACAGTGGCGCTTTGGCACCGGAGGCTGAGGGGCTTCTTCCCCCGCCGTTCGGCCGAGCAATCTCGGCCGCCAGAGCATGTAGCTTTTCGACGGCCGCTAGCGCGGCGGCGCGGTCGCCCCGCACGGTGAGGACCCCTGCGGGGGACGACATCTTGAGGACCAAATACCCGTAATGGGCAATGGCCATGAACCGGTACAGGGCCAGCTGCTAATGATGGCATTGAAGGGGAGGTTGATATCCGCGACATCAAACTGAACGTTCTCCGTGCGGAAGTTTTCCTCCGTCTCGAATGTAACCGGGAGCGTGATGCTCCCGAGGGGATACATGGGTTGTGGGCCCACCCTGGAGAATGGGCGAGAGGGCCCCAGCCGAGACCCCGAGATCTGCAGCTGCCTGAATGCCGCATGGCTGATGACGTTGAGGCCGGCCCCTCTGTCGATCAGCACATGGTGCGGCCGCATGTTGGCGACGATAGGGGCAGTGATGAGCGGTAGTACGCCGCCCCCCGCCATGTTGTTGGGGCAGTCGGATGCCTCGAAGGAGATGGTGGTGCTCCTCCACCGTTGGTGTGGAGCAGCCTTGGGGACCCCTGGGACCACCGAAAGAACCTCCTGTCGTAGGGACTTGAAGTTCCTGCGGGAGGTGAGCTCCCAGCTTCTGCCGTACATTATGTACAGCTTCTTGTGACAGTCGTTGTCATCGCCGGAGTCGGAGTCTCCGTTGAAGACGTCCTTGAGGTCCCCCTCGGGCGACTGGTACCCAAGGTCTCGTTCCCCCACGGCCACGGCTTCTTCGTTGGCCCTCTCATTGCCGGGTCGGCGACGAGGTGGCGAGCCATCCTTAGAGGACTGCTCGCGCCGCTCGCTGATGCGCTTCATGAGTTTGATAATCTCGCGACAGTCGGTGGCGCTATGGCGGCTGTTGGGGTGCACTAGGCATGTGCCACTTCTGCCTCCCTGAGGCCGTGGGCGCTTGTTGCACTCACCCTGGCCCCCGGCTGCGGCAGCGGCGACTAGAGCAACCTGAGGCTTCTCGTGGCCGCGATTCTTGTTCTTCTTTTTCTTCTTGCCGCCGCCCTAGGCGACGACATCCGAGCCGCTCGTTTGGGTAACCCCGGCCTATGGCACCGAGTGCCATGCACGACCCTCGGCGGCTCTGGCACATTTGTGAGCCAGAGCGAAGAGCGTGGTGACGTTGTCCACATCTGGCCAACTTCTCCAGCATCTTTACATCACGTACCCCCTGGCGGAAAGCAGTGATGATGGAAGCATCTGAGATACGAGGGATTGTCCCACGTACCTTGGTGAAGCGGGAAATGAACGCCCGGAGGGTATCCTCGGGTTCCTGCCTCACTGCATGGAGGTGTGCCTCCACATCATGCTGCTGGTAAGCACTGGCGAAGTTCGCCACAAATCGCACGCAGAGCTCTTCCCAGGAGTAGATGGATCCTGGGGCTAGGTTCATGAGGCAAGTCCGGGCTGGCCCAGACAAAGCTACATGGAAGTAGGTCGCCATCACGGTGGTGTCTCCACCTGCTGCTGTAATGGTGGTGACGTAGACCTGCAGGAATTCCGACGGGTTTGTTGTACCGTCGTACTTCTCTGGCAGGTGTGGCTGGAACTTGGATGGCCACGTTGCCGCGCGGAGATGGTCTGCTAGAGCGGCGCAGCCCACACCAGCCAACGGGATACCCGTCTGGGATCGGGCACCCCCTGGGGTCTGTGGTGCAACCGCAGCAAAGTCTTGTTCGAGGTTGCAACCCTCGAGGTTTTGGCGATGCTCACGCGCCCTCTCCAGTGAGATACGGGCATCCTCGCCCGCTCGCCTACGGTTGAGCTCGTCCCACAGGTCTTCAGACCTCTCCAGAGAGGCTTGAGCGTCTTCTACCGCACGCCTGCGATTGAGCTCCGCCCGTAGATCTTCAGTCGGCACAGCCCTCATCGAGGGTGAATGCACCGAGGCCGATGCCCCGTGCTGGTGCCGGGATGATTGAGGCCTGGGCTTAGCCGAGCCAGAGTGCACCATGCCAAGGAGGCGATCCACGTCGTCGCGCCACTGCTTCATAGCCCCTGGCGAGGCCGTGGGGCTTGGTGGGTGACGCAACAACTCTCTAGCTACAGAAAGCACCCCGACGGGAGCAACCCTCGATGGAGTTCGGGACGCCTATGTAGGCGTGTGCTGCCGTGTGGGGCGCACAACAGCTGCTCCAGGTGCCGGGCGACTGGAGCTTAGCGGCGCAGAAGATGCGGCCTCCTCCTCCATGAGGAAGTCCCCCGAGACCACGTCGCGGTGCTCGACGATATGGACCATGACCCGAGCGGGAAAACAAGCAAAAACCTAATGCCAAGGCCCCTACCTGGCGCGCCAAATGGAACCTAGACCCGTGGGCATGTGGACTTCATCGACGAGCACAGGTGGCAAGCAGCAATCCGAAATGCATGGTACAACCAGGCACTCAGGCGCTACCACCAACGGTTCGTGCATAGTAGGAAGCTTGAGGTCGGGGACCTAGTCCTAAGGCGAGTACTAAATTGAGAAGGGCTCTACAAACTCTCCCGCAGCTGGGAGGGACCCTTCAAGGTGACGGAAATATGCCGCCCTGGGTGCGTCCGCCTCGCCACAGCTGACGGAGTACCACTTCCCAATCCTTGGAATATAGAGCATCTCCATAAGTTTTCCCATAAAAGCAGAGCTGGGGGATTCGGTTTTCTTCCTTGTAACTAGGTAACACATATATGTACGCTAGCCCGGTGAGGTCCGCCCTCAATAAACCCGGTCTGTTGGCCTACGCTCATGTATATCCAGTTATAAGGAAGGGGTTCGCCCCACAGATTCGTTTTTCTGATGGTTTTATTCTACTTAAGTTTACAACCATTATTATTATCTAACCCACCCATACGGTTTCCTCCCTTGCTGGTATAGTGACATCCATAATGAGTAGCCAGGCCCAGCAGCCTGGGGGCCAGTTCTAGAGAATGGGCACTCGCCTCCTTGGGTGGTACGGAGCTGTGTAGCCGCATAGCTTGGTTCTACACCCTAAGCCTGCACGATCCACCACTCTGCGATGGGTATCTTAGTATTTGGAACTATAGCCCGGTGGTCCAGGAACTTGGGGTCTGGTTCCAGACACTGGGGTGGTCTAGAGCCGTGAAGCCGCTTAGCCTGGTCCCGTACCGTAAGCCCACACGCTCCACCACTCTACAGTGGGTGTCCCAGTATCTGGAACTGTGGTTCAAGGGGTCCGGACACACGGCTTTACTTCCCAGGCCAAGCCCTGCCGGTCTTGTTGTGTGAATCAAAGGATAAAAGATACCAGTTAGTGGGTCCTATGGGTGCGGTACTAAAACTTCCGAGCCAAGACTGTGTGCAGGTCTGGGTTCCAGTTGAGATTACCTCTTGGGGGCCATGTCACTAATTCCTTCTTAAGAATACTGGCATCCAGCCTCGACACGTCGAGCCCATATCCTAGGGGGGCCAAGTACCAGGGAAGAAGTTGGTAACAACGCACATAGCAAAGGAAAAGTAGCGTGCAGATAAGTTGTAATATTGCCTGATAAGTAGTACTTAAGGAGTATCTTACAAAATCAAGATATATTACAGCCTGCTCCCTAGCGGGACCCTCGCTTTCTCTATGTAGGCCTGGCTACTCATCGTCAGCGGGATCCCGCTGGAAGCGCTCGGCCACCACATCCACAGCATCCTGTATGCCCTCCCGGGTGGCGTCTTCAGTATCGGCCACCGGACCTGCGATCACTGGCTCTAAGGAGATGGCCGGGTCGTGGCTCCAGAAGCACGTCAGGACGTACTCTATTACCGAACGACAGAGTCTGCTGCCCTCGGCCTCCAGGCAGGCGCCAAGGATCTGGTCCAGGCATCGGAGTCGATCGGCGGCTGAATCCAGTACTGGGAGCGTGTCGGAGATGGACGCCGGCTGCTCCGACACCGGGATGGGGCTCACCCCCAGCGGCACCAGTGCCGTGCAAGCCTCGCCGGCCCAGGCGGCGATGCGCTGGACCCCGGCGCGTTGCTCAGCCCGGAGGTCTTCGAGCGTCTTCTTCATCGCCTCCACCGCCTGGGGCCCGGGGATGTTTGCGTCGCCTAAAACTGGCGAACCTGCTCCTCCAGTGCCCACTTTTTATCCTCCAATTGCTTCTCTTTCTCCTCTGCCTTGAGCTCATACTCAGCTAGCAACTTGTTCCGCCTTTCCCACATCTCCTCCCTGAAGGCGAGGTCCTTCTCCTGCCAGGCAAGATCAGTCGCCCACTTCTCCAGGGAGGCATCCTTCGCCTTGAGGTTCTCCTCGGTGAGAGCAATGTTGTTGGCCTTGTCGTTGAGCTCCTACTGCAGCTTTTGCAGTTTAGCCACAGCCGCGGTCTGCTCATCCCGCTGCTTCTCCAACATCACATTATAGGCTTTTAGCTTTTCATGGAGCGCCGTGATGACCTCCTCCCTCTGGGCCAAGTGCTCCTCCTTCTTGGCCAGCCCTTTCTCCTTCCGGGTCACCTCCCGCTCCCGGTCAAACACCTTCTGGAGGTCCTCCTTGAAGTCCTCGCACTCCCGCTCAAGCTCGGACCGCTCCGAGGTGAATTGGTGGGATGCAGCCTTAGTGCGCTCCTCTAGCTGGGTGCGCTAATCACCGAGGCGCTGGTGCTCGGTCTCGAGCGCCTCCCACTCCCGCAGGATCGCTGCCTCGGTTTCCTGGAGAGCGTGATGAGCGCGGGACAACACCTGAGGGAGGGGAGTTGGCGCTGCTTCTGGCTCGGTGCCGGACCGGAGCGACCGCCCAAGAATAACCTCCGGCCCCTCCGGAGTCGGCGGTGGGATGGAACTGGACGTGCCCCCTGCGTCTCCCGCCGGCGGTGTATTCGATGATATCGCCGCCATTGGGTCTGCAGTAGCCGTCGACGGCGCTGCCGCCTCCGGACCCCCAGCTGGAACCTGGGAGCCCGATGGCGCTGCCTCGGCGGTAACAGGCAGATCCTGGGGCCCGACGGCGCCGCCTCAACACTCGCGTCACCCCGCATGGTGGGGGGGGGCGCAGCGGGAACCTCCTCGGCCACTACCGATGGTGTACTTGACGGCGACGCCGTTGAGGTCGCGGTAGCCGCTGGCAGATCATCGGGACAAAAGACCCATCGGCACGGCGTAGTTGGTGTCGCCTCTCTCCCTCCGGCCTCCCAGTGGCACCCAAAGCGGAAGAGCCGCTCGCAGGCCCCTTGCCCTTGTCCGAGGAGCTAGGGGCCGCGGGGGGAGCTCTAGAGCCCACATCGGTGGGCTGGGAACCTCCGACCGGTACACCAGGAACATGGATCCCTTGGTGGGGGTCCCAGCCACCGGTTTTGTGGATCGCCACACCGCTCTCATCGAGAGACGGCAGCTAGGCTAGCATCGCCGACCGCAGCCCTGGATTATCGCAGAGCGGCGGAATGCCCTAGGGAGGTATCAAGGTTTTGGGGATAAAGGCCTCATCCGTGATCCCCTTCACCAAAATTTCCAGCTACTCCCAGGACAGGTCAGTCCCCGGCTTGCACTGGATCCTACCAATGTCACTGGGACCGATGAACCAGCAACACAGACACGGCCTCCCTTGCAGCAGCATGACCCGGCGCTTCAAGAAATCGCCGACTACGTGCATCGAGGTCAGACCATCGACTGCCAGTTCCTTGATCCTGTCCAGTACGGGCTCGAACTCCGGCACGAGGGACGGTTTGGCCCTCCATTGCTTCCGGTCGAGTCTTGGTCCATCGCTCGGTAGAGCAAGGCGGTTGTTGGCCTCAGCGCTGGCGATCACCCAGTCATTACGCCAGTTCGCCCACCTCGCGCCGCCAAGGGTGGCGATGTAGGCCACGGTTGGATCTGACCTCATTTGGAAGTAGTAGGCTCCAAGGTGGTCCTTGCCCTTCCCAGACCTCACCAGCACGAAGAACTGGCGAAAGAGGGAAGTGCAGGCTGCCACCCCCACGAACATCTCGCAGAAGTGGACAAAGATGGCCACCTGGAGGATGGAGTGGGGCAAGAGGTGCTGGAGTTGGAGTCTGAACTCCTCCAGCAGCAGCAGGAAGAACGGCGAAATCGGTAGCACCAACCCACAGGAGAGATAGGAGACGAAGAGCACAAACTCCCCGGCGGCGAGATCACCGAGGGGAGTAGTGCCGGCCTGGATTCTCCCGGCGAATGTCGGCGTGCTCCATCCGAGCAGGCGGCGCACCGTGTCAAGCGCCTCCTTAGTCTAGAAACGCTCAGGATGAACCAGCGTGGCCATGGCGACCACGGCGGTGGAGAGCTGAAGAGCGCGAATGCAAAGGGGCGCAGAGGGCTCGGAGGCAAAAGGGCGCAGCAGTTGGAGAGAATGCAAAAGCAAAACCACTGCACACGGGGAGGACCCCTTTTTCAAAGAAGGACTCCCCCGCTCGTGCCCTAGGAAAATCCGCCCGACGCGCACCTAGCGCCCAAATAACTCAGTCACTAACATGGGGGCCTGGGCCCGCAAGTCATGCAGCTAGGGCGCTGGTTTCCAAGTGCGAAGAAGGCAAACGGCCACGCGAGGAGCGAACCGCCATGCACGATCCCGCGCTGCCTCGGGGCCGCTGCGGGAGAATATTTTTAACCTAGGCGGTGGCAACAAGGCGCCCCACGCGCGCGACTCGACAAAACCTCCATGCATGGGGGCCACACACCAGTCAGCCGCAAAGACGGACACGACAGTTGGTGTGACCGATGGCAGACTGACAGCGTGTGCGCGCCGAGTTAATGCGGCGCACTCTAAGGAGGCGCCCCAGTCATCAGCCATGTTGTGCTTACGCAAGATACAGGTTTTGGCCCCACCTGCAAGCTCGCATTCTCTCCTGAGGTGGGCCCGGGGGCCACTGTTAGTACCCTAAAACAGGGGTATCCCTGGCTACAGTATGAAGACGCTATGCCCGTGCAGCGATCTCTAGTTGCGTGGCGAACAACTCTCTGCCCCGCCACGTGGACGAGTCCGAGGTCGCCACGTGGCCAAGGAAATAGACGTACTCCAAGATGCACACAGTGGGTCCGGACCCACTGTGGGGGAAGCATCGGACCCCTGTACATGAAGAACGGACCTCCGGGGGAAGGTCCAGGGCCCCCGCCGGTGCAACCCAGTCCTCCAAGATGGGTCCCGGACCCCTCTGCGTGGGGTCCGGACTACCCACAGCCAGGTCCCGAGACTCTGGGGCAGAGAATACCCAGGCACTGCTTAGGCAGGGGTCCGGGGCGACATGTGTCCTGGCCCAGCCTGGTGCAGACCTGTCCGCATAACGCTTCTGCTCCCTGCCTAGGCGGAGACCCGGTACTGCCGAATGGCCTACCGTGCCTGACGTGAGCCTGCGGGTGGAGCCTGATGTAAGGCCTCTGGGCTGCGCTGCCTCTGCATTGATTGCGGAGAAGACGCGCCGCCTGTCTACCCCGCTGACAGCCGATGTGCCCCTTCAGCATTTAATGTGTCCTGTCCACTCAGCTGGCAGGCGGCGCCCAGGCCATCCTGCAGGAGACGTGCCTGTCTATTCCCGTTGGCTAACAGTACGCCTGTGCTGCTGCATGCACTGCACTCATCATGACTCACACGTTACCGAGGACGCTGCCACATGATATCAATACTGTTTGCACTACGGATATTATGGCGCACGGAGATCACCCTAGTGTTGCAAGCAGTAGTTCCTTCCTTCCATTTGTCCCTGGGCCCACGTATTGGGACTCAGAATTCTTGTATGTGCCCCCTTGAACTATAAAAGGGAGGACGCTCTCAGACTCACTCAGACTCATTCAGACTCAAGCTCACGAGCAATACAACACACAGTGGAGTAGGGTATTACGCTCTGGCGGCCTGAACCACTCTAAACTCTTGCGTGTTCTTGTGTGTTCATCCCCCAATTCCGTAATAGGCAAAACGCTTAGGCCCCTCCTCATCTTAGGATTTAGGGCGGGTGCATTCCGCCACCCGGCCGGAGATTTCCTCTCCGACAGTCATTAAACACCAAAATTAATTATAGGAAATGATTAACCCTATTGTAACACCCCTGGTGTTACAGACACTAAAACTTGAGCATAACATCATATGCATTGATATTTCATTTTGTTTGTTACACCTAGAATGCATCCACTAGGTAAAATTTCAAAACAAGTGTGATGTGGTGGCTTGAAGTACTCTTAACCCTAGGGTAGGGTACTCAACCCTGGGAGTAGGGCATGTGGGTAATAGTAAGCCAAAATGAGTAATACCTCAAAAGTCATTGGAAATATTCATAAGAGATCAAGATTGATGGATTTGAGTGGCACAAAAACCCTAGAGTGCTCAAAACCCTAAAAGGAACCCTAGAAAACCCTAATTTGTACCCTAATTCAAATTCTATACACTTTTGGACCAAAATGTAAATATCAAAGTGGTAGAACATCAAAAAACCAAGCAACTTTTACATTAGAATATTTTCAAGTAGTGTGGAGTAATTTGGACTTAATTGCAAAAAGTCCTAAGGACACCTATGTGGCTAAGTCTGAATTTCAGTGAGATTAAGCCAACTTTGGTGCCTTGTATTTCTTAATTCATGAAGATTTTGCCCTAGGTCAATACACCAATCTGGTAGAGCTATGATAGGAGTACAACTTTGATTATGTGATAAAGCATTGGTGTTGTACATATATTGGAGAAAAATGGACTCAAAGTCTGGCTGTCAGTCAGCCCTGAGACTGAATCTGGACAAACAGTGAATTATGAGAAACTTTAGAGTTGATTTAAGCCTAATCGAGTGAGTAAATGACCCAAGTTCCTATGATCGAATTGAAGCTGGTATAAAGGAGATTAACTTTGTTAAAGACGGATTAGGGAGTTTCCACATAAAAATTTGTGAGAAACACCTCTGAAGATGCTCTCTCACACAGATTGATGAAGGTTCTCATGGTACAGTAGCCTGACAAAGATCAGCAGATGCAATGCACCTCGCCGCCAGTGACCTCCGCACTTGGATTCGCGCCGGCCGCCACGATTCATGCTCTCTAGTGTGCGGATTATGATTGATAGTGAAAAGATCCTCACAGTGGATGAGACCGTGAGCTGGCCCTGTACCCACTTGCCCTGCGGCCGGTCCTGATGACCTCGCCGGAGTTTGCCGCCTGCCGCTCGGATGCCACGGGCCTTGAAGCTTTACCACGTCGCAGTGAACCGGCATAGGAAGCCTGTCCATCGCCTGAAGCATTGCCTCAGTGACCGCCACGATAGCTCGCATAAGTGACTTCCCCTTCTCTCTGGCCGCCAGCGTTTCCCTTCCAAATTCGGAGCCGCCGCTCAAAGCTTCTATAAATTGATGCCCCAGTCTGCTCCGCTAAGTTGTTACGAAGCCAGAGCCCTAGCCCTTGCCTCTGATCATCCACCACCATGCCCCAATTTGGGATTTCCCCCAAATTGGTTCTCCGCGCCGTTGTGAGTCACCGCGTCGTGGACCGCCGTCTCCAGGTCCGCTCTCGCCCTCCTCACCCTCGTTTCAGCACCCATGCACGCTAGGAATGCTTGTCGGCTCGACCAATTGAGTTAGACCGCGCTTGATCACCGGGAACACCTCAGTTTTCCCTTGGGTCTCGCCGTCGTCGTGAACAGATGAACTCCAGACCGGATTCGTGCAATTGAGGGTCGGATTAGGATCGCCAGGGGTGGGATTAGATGTCAACCAAGTTAGAACCCTAGTCATTGCGTATTCCGGCCTGTATAGGTTCATCGGAGCATGCACGCCGCCGTTCACCGTCAGGGACCTGGGTCTGTGAAGAAACAGAAGTATGGGGGCCTAAGTGTGAAAGTCAGTGAGATAGATGAATAGTGCATAGGGATTTATTACCAGTTATTCTAATAGCTGGGTTCCTCTGTGCAAAGTCGCTAGCTCGGGCGTGCGCGGGCGCTTTTGCTTGGTCGTGGGTCGGTTTGGGCTGGTTTCAGCCCAACACTATTCATTCTTTTCCTTTTTCTTTTTTCTGCCAAGCTTAGAGATTTATAGGGAATTCTAGAAAAATGATAAAATCATGGGACCAATTTTACTAGTCTTCTAAATTCATCTAGTATTTAATAAAAATAGTTCCAAGATTTTTAGTCGCAACCATGAATTATTTATCATTTAAAGATGCCTAAATCTAGTCCTTTAGAATTTTAGAATTCAATTGGTAGCTCCAAAAATAGTAAAACTTTTTGGGTGAGCTTAATATGATAATTAAAACCCTTGGGTAAAGTTTGGCATGCTTTGGACATTGTTTGATCCCAAACCAAGAAACTAGCTTTCTAGAGTTCAAATACCTAACCCTAATACCGTACTAATCTAGGAAACTCTAGTAACTAGTGGGCACCGTGAAGGAAAGTTATATTCAAGATACAGCTTAATGTGTTCCTACTGTAACTGCATATTCATAGCATCACATGAGCATTCATGTATATGTATTGTTATGTATAGAAAACGAAGAAGACTGTAGTTGAAGAAAAGTTGTATCGCAAGCTGAAATTCCACCTGTCGAGAACAACTTCTACTTTGATATCTGTGGAACAGATCCTGAGCCTCCTACAACACAAGGCAAGCCCCAGTGCATTATCCCTTTCCTTGTGTTTTAAAATCTTTATCACCTTATATGATGCATTAGGTGATAGGAGTTGTGTGCTAAACGGTTGATGCATTTCCTTCCTTGGAAAATTGAATACCATCCCTTGATACCCTTTTATGAAAAGGATTTTATGATTCTTAGCCTTGCTTTAAAAAAACAAAATGTTTTGTTTTAAACAAAGATGATGTTTCATATGGGATGGGAAGTTTTCAAAGAAAAGACTGGATGATGGATCCATCATGGCCATGATGGGTTCAACATCTGAAAAGATGTACCTCTGATAGGTACCAAACTTTGGGTTTTAAACGATAAAGATGAGACCGAGTGGGTGACTTGCACGAGAAGGAAGTCTCAGTGTAGTGTCTCCGTCTGAGTCGATTAAGGACCGTGTCGATGTAGGCTTGATGATCGAGGACCTTTTAACTAGCCACATGCCTCATCATGGGTAAGCTTTGCTTCGGTCGGACCAATACCAAAAAGGCCACCACCCAATGGGAGTGGAGAGATGGTGAGAGTAGCGTGTACCCTTCATGGCAAGAGGCTGGACGGTGGTGTATCTGTGCTCTCGGTTGGTGTGAACCCATTCTGGTCTTGAGAAACCCAGTGGCGAGTTGACATATGCAAGGGTTAAGTGCTACATATGTCGTGTGGTTGGATATCCCCAGCTGGGTATTAATCGATTCCGATCACCGTTTCTTCTTAGACAGGAAGACTTGGTCACTGACTTACACGTAGCAATCCAGTGAACTGAAGGGATGATAAAAGACGACTAGTGTAGGCCAAGTGCTTGAACTAAGATAGAAAGAACTTTAGATGCAGGTAACTTTACTTAACCTGATAATAAAACTAGATTTTTAAGGATCCACTGATAGTAAGCATTTCTGCAAACAGAGTCTTTGAATCTTGACAAGCTTTACCTTGAATCCCACAAGCCAGCATATCCTTGAGAGTCTTTTCCTTTGTTGGGTAATACTTGCGAAAGTACACTCTGTACTCAGGGTTTTCGAACCCATGTTGTTGTAGGTGATGAAACAGTGGAGTTTTGCTGTTTCTGCTCGAAGGTGGTACCAAAGGAGGAGCCAAATCAGTGGTCGTGGGTGCGGGAGGATGTTTGCCTCCCAGTTTGAAAACACTAAACTCTTGTGTGGGAGGGTGTTTTGCCTCCCTGGTATGTAATAATATTTTATGCACTCATAACACCTGGTACTGTAATAATACTCTCTCTATATTTTATGAATGTAAATTAAGTTATTGTAATCTGCTTTCGCTTATTTTTTCCTCCAATGAGATATAATGTCTACGTGATGGGTGAATCGCTCTTGGGCGAAATGATGAGGATACAGATGACCGAACTTGTCAAGTGATTATGTGCATCTACGGAGTTGTCCGAGGTCCTTAGGACAAGGACAGCTATAGGTGGGCCTAATACCTTGGGAGGTTCCGTGACAACTGGTATCAGAGCGAAGCCTGTCTCTTCAGACATTACGTAGTATTTCAAAAGAATTTTAAATACTTACCTTAAAATATTCTTTCATTCTTATCTTACCACTTTTTGGTAGTAACTTACCTTTGAAAGGTCGGGTAACACAGTGCTGCATATGAGGAAGTAAGGGATCGACGAAAGGTTGATCCCATAATTGTTAGGTGATGCATGCATCATGTTTAAAACTATACTAATAAATCTTCCCCTCTTATGGAGATATGGCGCGCACTAAGACTACCCAGCGCAAATCGACTGGACCTCAGGGTGTGCCTCGACATCAGATGGCCTCCCGGCATGAAGGAAGCAGTAGTTGCAGTAATGACCCAATTGGAGACCTGGAAGCCGAGGTGGAACAACTTCGGTCAGAACTACGTCACAGGAATAGGGCGTGTGAGCGGGATAGCCACTGCATAGCGGAGCTATCATCTGAAGTTAGTCGCCTGCAGTACGAAATTTCGGAACGCGATACAACCATTGACTGGGCTGTCAACTCGCGCTCTTTCGCTTGGGATTGTGAAGCGAAAGCTCTAGATCGAGTAGCAGAACTTAGCGCATCCCTCGAAAACCTGCAAGCGTACTACAACACCTTACATGAAGAAGTACATGTATTTTATGATCGGCTGCACCCGAACGTGCCACCAGACGTTGCTGTAATGGGAGCTGGACCATCGAGAACAGCTAATGAAGGACCTGATGGGGAGCTAGACCTTTTTAGGCCCCCTCCTTCCATGAACCTTGCTGATGAACGGTCTCCTGAAGCAGGCAGTGGAGCAACTAAGGATAAGGACAATTAGAATAGTACAGTTTAAAGTAATGTACTTATGTAAAATAAGTAATGAAGTCGAGTTGTATATTGGAGTCTGTATGATTATTACAGTTCAATAATGTAATAAGATGGTGTATGTTGGCATGTAATATTTCTAAATGTTCTTTTGCCTCAGATGCCATCCTGGACTCGTGCACATGGTAGTGCGGGGACATCCCGCGGTGGGGAGGACACTCCCAATCCGCCACCCGTACCTCCCACCTTGGCCGAGGCTATCGCTGCCTTGGTCAATGCCACCGCCGATAATACGCGTTTTTTGCGCGAAATGGCGGGCAACCAATTTCAACAGCACGGAGGAAGAGTTCCTCCTCAAGGACTGCGTGATACTACCTACCTGGAGTTCTCTAAAACTCGACCACTACTCTTCGTCGAGGCAGAGGAACCTTTAGAAGCTGATGAATGGGTGCGAGTAATGGAACAGAAGTTTGGGCTAATCCGATGCACGGAGACGCAAAAGCCCATGTTTGTCGCTCAGCAGTTAAGAGGGCCTGCCAGTACCTGATGGGCAAATTTTTCCTCAATCTAGCCTGTTGGACATCAAGTCACTTGGGAAGAATTCAAGCTGGCATTCCAGGAACATTATGTTCCGGAGGGAGTGCTACAAATGAAACTAGAAGAGTTCATCCGACTGAAGCAAGGGGGAGATACTGTGATGCAGTATCTCAATAAATTCAACCACCTCTCCCAGTACGCTATTGACCAGGTGGATACACACCTGAAAAAGAAGAATTGCTTTATTATGAGGGGACTAAATGACAGGCTCGAGTGTAAGATGGCAACATGTCTGGACCTCACATACAGCAGGGTTGTCAGTACAACACTGGCAGTCGAAGCCAAAAATGCAGGACACGGAAAGTCAAAGGGATATGCAGGTGAGAAATCTACTCAAGGACCTAAAAAGAGAACAAGGTTGGTAATCCGACCTTTCAATCCAAATCGTTCTTCGCCTCGCCCACCTTCATATCCATTCAAGCAGTCTGTATTTATTCGTCCCACTCCTGCCTTGCTCCTACCAATCAGCCGAGTGCCCCTAGTACTCATTTCCCTACCCTTCCCAGTTCCTCCAGTGGTTGCTTCAATTGTGGAAAGTCCAGACATTTCATCAAGGACTACCCATATCCGAAGCAAAACAAATCCAACTTTTAGCAGACTTCTAGGAACTCAAATCAAGGAAAGGGGAGCACGACCAATTCTTCAACGGGCAAGAACTTCAAGAAAACTGGACGGGTCTATTATACCCAGGTGGCTACTACACCGGAAGGAAAACCGGTGATGATGGGTACGTTCCTTGTTGCCAACTACCCAACAGTTATCCTTTTCAATTCTGGTGCATCACATACCTTCATAAGCAAAATGTTTGTGGAGAAACATTGCATACATTGCACTGAATCAAGGGAGGGATTTATTATCCACTCACCTGGGGGCCGGATATTTACTAAGGAAGTAGCCTTCCACATACCAGTAACACTGGCTGGACGAGAATTTCCTACAAACTTGATTGTTGTAAAGGGGCAAGACATAGATGTAATTCTGGGCATGAACTGGTTAGCCCAGCATAAGGCCATCATCAATACAGACTTAAGGACCATCAAATTAAGCCATGGTCATGAAGAGGTCCAATTGTCCATCCCGGTAGCTATCCCAGTCAAAGCATCTGGACAAGTTTATGAGGCTATCGTACAAGAAATCCAGGATATTCCAGTGGTATGTGAATTTCCAGATGTCTTTCCTGAAGACTTGCCTGGGTTGCCTCTAGAGAGGGATGTGGAATTTGTGATTGAATTGAAGCCCGGTACCGCTCCTATTTCCAGAAGGTTGTACCATATGCCACCTAATGAACTAGCATAACTCAAGACTCAACTACAAGACTTGCTTGAGAAAGGGTTCATTAGACCAAGTTCATCACCATGGGGATGTCCAGCCATTTTCGTCGAGAAGAAGGATCAGACACTACGAATGTGCATGGACTATAGACCCCTCATTGAGGTTACCATCAAGAACAAGTATCCTCTTCATCGGATCGATATTTTGTTCGATCAACTTACTGGAGTCCGGGTATTCTCCAAGATTGATCTCAGATCAGGCTATCATCATATCCGTATTCGACCCGAGGATATACCCAAGACCGCATTCACCATGCGGTATGGGTTATTTGAATATCTGGTTATGTCTTTCGGACTTGTCGGGGACCATAATTAGGGGTACCCCCAAGACTCCTAAAACTCGGCTAGTAAACACCATCAGCACAAAGTTGCAAAGGCCTGATGGGCGCAATATAGGTCAAAGCTCTGTACGCTCAAAGAACGCAATCTCGCCTCGCCCGAGCCCAGCCTCGGGCAGGAACGGTAGACCCAGGCAGATTCACGCCTCGCCTGAGGGCCTCCTCAAGCTACGGACGCACCTTCGACTCGCTCGAGGCCCCGTTCGGGCAGGCTTCGCGGAGAAGCAACCTTGGCTAGATCGCCACGCCAACCGACCGCATCACAGGAGCATTCAATGCAAGGATCGCCTGACACCTTATCCTGACGCGCGCTCCTCAGTCGACAAGGCCGAAGTGACCGCAGTCACTTCGCCCCTCCACTGACTGACATAACAGTAAAACAGCGCCGCCAGCACTGCTCCGACTGCTGTGCCACCCGCCCGGGTGAGGCTAACAGCAGCCAAGTCCAGCCTCGGGCGCCATAGGAAGCTCCGCCTCGCCCGACCCTAGGGCTCGGACTCAACCTCGGACGACGGTCTATGCCTCGCCCAACCCTAGGGCTCGGACTCAACCTCGACCCCGGAAGACGGTCTCCACCTCACCCGACCCTAAGGCTCGGACTCAACCTCGACCCCAGAAGATGGTCTCCGCCTTGCCCGACCCCAGGGCTCGGACTCAACTTCGACCCAGGAAGACGGTCTCCGCCTCGCCCGACCCCAGGGCTTGGACTCAACCTCGACCCCGGAAGATGGTCTCCGCCTCGCCCGACCCCAGGGCTCGGACTCAACCTCGACCTCGGACGACGGTCTCCGCCTCGCCCGACCCCAGGGCTCAGACTCAACCTCGACCTCAGACGATGGTCTCCGCATCGCCCGACCCCAGGGCTCGGACTCAACCTCGACCTCAAACGACGGTCCCCGCCTTGCCCGACCCTAGGGCTCGGACTCAGCCTCGACCTCGGAGGAGCCTCTGCCTTGCCCGACCTTGGGCTCGGGCTGACCACGTCGTAGGGGGGTACATCATTACCCTACCGCTAGCTAGCTCAGGCTATGGGGAACAAGACCGGCGTCCCATCTGGCTCGCCCCGGTAAAACAATTATTGATGACAACCCGCGTGCTCCATGACGACGGCGGTTCTCAGCCCCCTACAGAAGCAAGGAGACATCAGCAAGGTCCCGATAGCCCCGACAGCTGTGCTTCTATAGGGTTTAAGTGCTCCTCTGACGGCCATGACACCACATGAACAGGGCACCAACACCTATCCGATAGCCACGTTGGCATGTACATAGGACCTTGGCTCCTCTCTGCCGAACAGTTTAGCACACTGCTACACCTCCCATTGTACACCTGGGCCCTCTCCTTACATCTATAAAAGGAAGGTCCATGGCCCTCGTACGAGGGGGTGGCCGCGTGGGAGGACAGGCTGACGAGCAGGCTCACTCTCTCCTCTCCCTCGCGAACGCTTGTAACCCCCTACCGCAAGTGCATCCGCCCTGCGCGCAGGACAACACGAGCCACGGTTCCCCTTATTGTTTTTCCCCCTTGTGTTCCGTCTCGCGCCGACCCATCTGGGCTGGGACACGTAGCGACAATTTACTCGTCGGTCCAGGGACCCCCCGGGGTCAAAACGCCGACAGTTGGCGCGCCAGGTAGGGGCCTGCTGTGTGTTGACGAACAACTTCCCGTCAAGCTCCAGATGGGTAGTCTCCAGCAACCTCTCCAGCCCGGGACGCTGCTCCGTTTTGGGAATCTCGAGTTCATGTCCCTCGACGGCAGCTACGACATGGTACTCCTTCCTCCGTCGTGCGACAACGACAATGGCGGCCGTCAGCCCACCCGCCGGCGGCGAAATCGACGACGTCTTCCCTGCATGGCAGAAGAACAGCATCCGAGTCTGTCCCGTCACCTTCCCCGTCAACGAAGGAGGAGGCAAGGCAACCATGGCCAAGCAGGAGGTGGCACCTCGTCGGCTGTCGAGTGAGTCGACGACGCCGGCGCCCTAGCCGGGGACACGTCAGGCGTTGACCTCGCGTCTGAGACGAAGACGGACGTCGTTTCCCCGCAACACGCCAACCCCAAGCGGACGGATGACGCCAGCACGCTCGCGAAGGACCTGCTGGGCGTTAGCCTCGTACCTGAGATAACGGTGCAGTCCGTCCCCGACGCGACTCCATCACCATCCGTCGATCAAGAGGTACCGTCCGTTTCCCACCCTTTGCCTTTTAGATTCAGCTTCGACCCACCAAGCGACCCCGCTTCGATGGACGCTTTCATAAAGGCATATCCGAACCTTCTGGGGTATCATACGTGGTCAACCTAGGACCGATTGACGGCCGTCTCGACCTACGGGCCCCTGGGTTCCGAGGAAGATGATGATCCCGACTATGGTTGGGATTTCTCCAGGCTCGGGAACCCCAATGCCATGCAGGACTTCATGACCGCATGTGACTGCTGCCTCTCCGATTGCTCCGATGATAGCCACAGCCTCGGCGACGAGGACTGTGGCCCAGGTCGTGAATGTTTCCACGTCGATCTAGGGGGTCTCGACGAAGGCAACCACCTTGGTATGCCGGAGGACGACGATCCCCCTAGGCCTACGCCTCGTGTTGACATCCTTCGGAAGCTAGCTGTGGTCCCAGTCCCTGCGGGGGGTCAGGACGCACATCTCGAGCAAATCTGCGAGAGGCAGGCCAGGCTCGACGAGGAAGCAGGGCAACTTGTGCAGCTCCGGCAGAACATCGGGCAGGAGTGGGCAGGCCGAGCACTAGCCAGAGAAGCGCGTCATCTGCCCCAGGACATCCAACACCGCATCGCTGACGATACCAGGGCAAGGCTGCCCCCGGCTCCTAGTGAGGTTGGCCAGAACCTGGCTGCAGCAGCAATACTACTCCGAGCGATGCCGGAACCATCCACCACCGAGGGGCGGCGTATCCAGGGAGAATTCAAGAATCTCCTGGAGGATGCCGCGGTCCGACGAGCCGAAAGCTCTACCTCTCGAAGGCAGGGGTACCCCCCGGAGCATCGCGCCGCGACTTCCCGATTCATGCGGGAAGCCTCGGTCCACACCGGGCGCACGCGGGACACAGCGTTTGCGGCCCCGAATCGCCTCGGCAACGAGCACCATCGCCGCGACCGTCGAGCCCACCTCGACGAGAAGGTGCACCGAGGCTACCACCCCAGGCGTGGGGGACGCTACGACAGCGGGGAGGATCGACGCCCCTCGCCCAAACCACCCGGTCCGCAAGCTTTCAGCCGGGCCATACGACGGGTGTCGTTCCCGACCCGGTTCCGGACCCCGACTACCATCACCAAGTACTCGGGGGAAACAAGGCCGGAACTGTGGCTCGCGGACTACCGGCTGGCCTGCCAGCTGGGTGGAATGGACGACGACAACCTCATCATCCGCAACCTCCCCCTGTTCCTCTCCGACACCGCCCGATCCTGGTTGGAGCATCTGCCTCCCGCGCAGATCTCCAACTGGGACGACCTGGTCAAAGCTTTCGCCGGCAACTTCCAGGGCACATACGTGCGCCCTGGGAACTCCTGGGATCTCCGAAGCTGCCGCCAGCAGTCGGGAGAATCCCTGTGGGACTACATCCGGCGATTTTCGAAGCAGTGCACCGAGCTGCCCAACATCACCGACTCAGATGTCATCGGCGCGTTCCTCGCCGGCACCACTTGCCACGACCTAGTGAGCAAGCTAGGTCGCAAGACTCCCACCAGGGCGAGCGAGCTGATGGACATCGCCACTGTTGGAGACTTGTTCTCAAATGCTAAGAGTTAAGAACAAGGCAACATAAAAAGTGTTAAGTGTTAAAGCCCTTCGTCCTACTAAACATTATTCCCCTTCGGGAAACAATGAGTTTCAGACGAAGGTCACAAGAGACATACCTTCGTAAATATAACAAGTAATGACGAAGGATTCATATAAAGCATGAAATATAAACATCATCATAGAATCATTTCTATTTTATTAACATGGAGAAATAGAAATGATTACAAATTACAAATGTACCTTCGGTCCTGAGAGAAGGTAAAAAGTACAAGCGTGACGCAAAAGCATATGCCAAGTCAGCGTGAACAGTACGGGAGTACTGTTCATCTATTTATAGACGCGGGACGCAGCCCACGTGAAATTACATTCATGTCCATTTGCCAATGACTTATGGAAATCTGTCAAGGCCCAAGTAGTCTTTTCATCTTTAAGTCGGTTCCCCTCTCTGCTATCGCGACGAAGCTCCCCTGCGCACAGCTTCGGCTGCGCACCATCCTTCGTGGAGCTCGGTAATCATCCCGTCCTCCATTTTAATCCTCCTTCGTCTGGTTCAGGCTTCGTCCTGACCGTTCTTCATGTTCATAATTCTGAGTCCGAAGATACCTGTTCACATAATCCACTCGGAAAACATTGTCAAATCATGTTTTTGAGGACCTTCGGAGGACGAAGGCCCCCAACAGTAGCCCCTCGCAATATTAATTTGTTTAACGATAAATTCAGATTGCGATATGGACGAAGGCCTTGAGCCGAAGGTCCGAAAAAACACCTTCCCTTTGCTAGAATAGCAACATTCACTGACAAGCGGGGTCTTTCAATTTTCGACGCCCTGGGAGTATAAATAAGATCATACCGCAAACTTATTTGGTACGCACACTTGCCATCTGCTTCGGCCCACTAAATTTTTAGCTCTTGCACACTAAGATTTGATCTTTTTGCTTCTGAAGCTTCGACCTCGAAAACAGTTTTTTAGCGTTTCCGAAGATGTCCGAAGGTAAGAAGATCCCTGCCGAGACGAAGCTGAGTCTCGACGAAGAGAAGAATTTGGGGTTCCTTATAGCGATGGCGGAGACCAATACGGAGAAAATCACCAAGGAGATTCTTGAAGGTTTGTCCGAAGATACTGGTGACAGCGACAGCTATGATGTAGAAAGTGGTGGGGAAGAGGCCGAAGATCGACCATGGCGGCCAAGTCACACGGTATTCGGGAAAACTACTATTAAGCAGAGCCATATCGATAATATGAGGGGGCGGTATTTTCGAGATATATCTATTGTGAGAGCTGACGCTGGAGAAAAGACTTCTCCCACCCCCGAAGAAGATGAAGTTGTAATCTTCCGAAGCTTTCTCAAGGCTGGGCTTCGATTCCCCCTGAGCAACTTTGTTGTTGAGGTACTGAAAACATTTCAAGTCTACCTTCATCAACTTACTCCCGAAGCTATCATAAGAATGGGGATGTTTGTCTGGGCTGCAAGAAGCCAAGGTTTAGAACCAAATGCTAAAAGTTTCTGCAACATTCATGAGTTGTTATATGAGACGAAGCCCTGGGGAAAAGAACAATATCACAACAATTTTGGGTGTTACAGCTTCGGTGCCCGCTCCGGGTCAAGCCGCCCTGTGCCAACTTTTCGGAAGAGGTGGCCCGGAGCCTGGATGACTGAATGGTTCTATGTAAAGAATGACTTAACAGCGCAAGAAAATGTCAAGAGTATCATTATGCGCCCCATCTGGCAACGCTTCGGACTTCGAAGGCCGAAGGTTGAAATGGACGAAGCAGCCGAGGAATGCCAAAGAGCCTTCGGCGTAGTCTGCTCTTTCATTGGGACAAGGGACTTGGTCCAAGAGCACATTGCCTTCAGGGTATGGCCACTTGCAGAAAAGTGGGAAATGCCGAAGGAGACCATTAAAGAGTCCGACGAAGGCGGACTAGTCAGACTAAAATACACATTCAAATATGCAGATAAATTTGTTGAACCTGACGATGACTGGTTGAAAAGCATTGAGACATTAAGTGACGAACTGCTTGGAGCATATTCGAAGGCCGAGAACACTGCGTTATCAGCAGCCTTCGGAGGCCGAAAAAAGAAAAGGCTCAACCGGGTATTCGACGTAGTCGGGTTTGTCTACCCTGACTATCACTATCCGGTATTGGGTCGCAAAAGGAAAAATACTTCTCCTGCGACAGAAGCTACCACGAGTGCCACTAGTGAGCCAGCGCCTCAAAGGAAAAAGATGAAGGTGCTCACCCATCGAACGCACTTTATTGAGCCGGCCACAGTGCCAGAATTTATTGGTGAAGTTTCTTTGGCCTCTGAAGCTATAGAACCAGCTCCAGTGCCGAAGATAGAAGAGAAAACTGAAGCGCCTTCAGCAGTTGAAAAACCGAAGATTGAAGGGCCAAAAACATCAGAAATTTTAAGTCCTTCAGCAAATGTCGAAACAACAAAAAATCAAAAGGGCCCATTGGTGACCCCAAGAAGAAAAAGAATGGTGAACGTACTGGATGTCTTGGAGACAATTAAGTCTTCAAGCACAACCGCAAAGGAGTCTGTTGAACTTGCTGAAGCATCTACTGAAGCTTCGAAACACCAAGCTGAAGCTGAAGCTGGGCCTTCAGAGCCCACCAAGGAACAATCCGAGAAAATATCAGAACCAGCTTTGGTTGAAGAAATTGACACTGCCGCCCCCGAAGCTCCCTCCAGCATATGCGATTACATCGTGCGACATGCTTCGGGGAAGAAACTGTCTGAAGAAGAGACCTATGAAGCGAATCACTATGCTAGAGAGTTAAAGTATCCGAAGGGGGCAGTAGTATTCAATGGGACAAATGAAGATGACTTCCTATACTGCCTCCCTGATAACAAAGAATTATCTGTCTGCCGGGAGATGGCTAGAAGTATGGGTTTCCCAAAGCTCGAAGCTGGATTATGTGCCATGACAAAAGAGGATCTCGCAGACAGTCTTGCGTATAATAGCCTAAAGGTATGGAAATTAAGCGCTTGAAAAAACTTTTTTAATACGTAATTCATTCCTTTATTCTTATATGGATTCTTTTTCGTATAGGGCTTGATTCTAAGCAACGCATTAAGAGCCCAAAAGAGCGCCGAAGATGAAAGCTATGACATTGCGTTCAACAATTTACGCTCCGAAGTTATTAAACTGAGAAACGAAGCTCTGGAAAAGGATAAAATTCTGCTTACACTGGTAGATAAGGTAAAGAAGGACGAAGCTGCTTCAAAAACCCAGGCCGAAGCCCAAAAACGTGAAATTAAAGATCTTCAGAAACAGCTAGCTAGAGCTAAAGAGGAACGTGTGCTTGAGGAAACAAAACGAGAACTTAGTGATCATTTGGTCAATAATTTGGAGTTAAGTGTTAAGGAGCTTCGTGCATCTCAGAGGAAATGCTATGTTAAATCTGTAGAATGCGTCAAAAAGATAAAATCCAGCTTCGCCAGCGTTGGCGCCTTTTCTAGTGAAGAGAATTTTCCAAGAGGCAATCCCGAAGGTCCACTAGACTGGATCAGTCACGAAGCAGAAGCCTTCGAGGAAATCCTGAGCAGCCGCGGTGTCATCTGCGCTTTTTCAGGCGCCAGAGGAATTGCTGCTGTTCTGGAGAAGAAAGGTTGTGACCATATAAAATCCTTAGCTCAGTCCGAAGCTGCCCTGTCCTCTGAAGACATCAAAGATCCCTCAACCGAAGCAAGCATGGTTGGCGGTAAGTTCTTCACTGATATCTGGGACAACGGCGGCCGAGAAATGGCACAAGAAATTATTCAAAGAAGTGAAAAAGGCATCCATGATGCTAGGAAAGTAGCAGAAGCTGCCGAAAAAAGTACAGAGCCCGAAGGGCAATTAGGTATTAATTAGTCGTTCTTATTGTGTTGTAATTTTTATTTCAAACTTTGTTCGCGATTTGTAATAGTAATGAAGAAATGTTCTCTTCCCTCAGAACCTGCTGGATCGACTGCCGACCCTCACACAAAAGGAGATGACGAGATTAAACGAATGGCCGAAGCTATCATGGATAAAGTTGTTGATCAACTTCTAAATGAGGCCGCCGAAGCAGTATTAAGAGAAGACTAGACGCTATTTAGAAAAAACATTTAAAGTGTGATCTATGTAACATTTTGTACATTTGAATGTAATATACAAGTCTCTTTTCATTATTCAATTCTTTACGATGCATGAAACTCTTCATACATACCATTTTTGAGCCTTCGGCGAAAAAACACCTTCCCTTCTTTTCATGCTTCGTGAAGAAGACATTCTCCGTTAAAATTATTCTGATGAAACACGTCCATGCTTCGTAAAAATATTCTCCGAAGCTGTATTCCGAAGATTATCATTGTATTCCCTCGTGACTTTACACAATTTTCACTTTCTCAAAGCGTCCTTTCGAAGGTTGATACTGTGTCCCCTTCTTTTGCCAAATGCAACATGATGTATGATGCTTATGTTATGCAAAATGATGTGATGATGTCATGTTATGCAAATGACATTTGTTCCGAAGATACACACAAAATATATTCGTAAGCTCTGCATTCCCTTAGGAACGTCTTTGGAGCTTCTTCGCCTTTTACTTAGACGGTATAAGCTCTGCATTCCCTTAGGAACGTCTTTGGAGCTTCTTCGCCTTTTACTTAGACGGTATAAGCTCTGCATTCCCTTAGGAACGTCTTTGGAGCTTCTTCGCCTTTTACTTAGGCGGTATCAGCGTTGACTTTTCGCTGTATGCTCTGCATTCCCTTAGGAACGTCTTTGGAGCAAAAAACTTACACTGCGCTCCCTTTGGAACGGCTTTTTGTAACTTCGGCAACTTACTCTGCGTTCCTTAGAACGACTTTTTGTTGCGTTGAAGGATCTTTAATAATCAGAAGGTCCTCCTTGTTACCGCAAATTTTTAAGCTTCAGCAACTTAAGCCTGTAGAGAAGATGGGTTTTTCTGATAACCAACCACGAAACTATTGTATGAAAACTGAAATGTTCTTTATTACACAGAAAACAAAACTTAAACGGAAAAGACTGCTATCAAAGTAGGATATTTGTCAATAAATGTGCTTTGACTCTGGCACAGTACTATTGACTGTACGGGCTTCAGATTGCTCTCTGAGATCCCTTTGGTGCGGAACATATTGGCTCCCTTCTGGCTGTTGGCCTTGTTGCAGCGGAGGTGGAGGCGAGGGCTGTTGCCATGAAGCTTGAGGTTGACATGCCGAAGCTACGGAAACTGCAGGGTGGTTGCCCACATATTCCGGGATGTAAGGCTGATGGTACGAAGCAGTATGCATGACCTGCTTCGGCTGTCCCTGTTGCGCTGCAGCTTCTGCTAGCTCCTTTTGTTTCTGGATGGTGACATGGCACATCCTGGTGGTATGGCCCTTGTTCTCACCGCAGAATAAGCAAAATGTCCTCCTTGGTTGATCTCCAAATCTCCCGCCGAAGCCCCTGGCGCCTCTGCCTCTTGGAGCTGGTGGCCGAAAGAAAGTTTGCTGTTGCCCCGAAGCCTGTGAGGAGCACTGCGGCCTGTTCTGCTGACTCCCCTTATCATCATTTTGAGTGTTGTGGATGGACCTAACATGCCTCGGATAGAATCTTCCCCCGAAGCCCCTGGTCATCTCAGAAAATCTGAAGGCCTCCTCCCTTCTTTGGCGAAAGTCATTATCAGCACGAATGTACTCGTCCATCTTTTGGAGCAGCTTCTCCAGAGTCTGAGGAGGCTTCCTAGCAAAGTATTGGGCTGCAGGTCCAGGACGAAGCCCCTTGATCATGGCTTCGATAACAATTTCATTGGGCACCGTTGGTGCCTGCGCCCTCAAACGCAAGAACCTTCTGACATACGCCTGAAGGTATTCTTCATGATCCTGAGTGCACTGGAACAAGGCTTGAGCAGTGACCGGCTTCGTCTGAAATCCTTGAAAGCTGGTTAACAGCATATCCTTCAGCTTCTGCCATGAGGTGATCGTTCCTGGTCGAAGGGAGGAATACCAGGTCTGAGCAACATTCCTGACGGCCATAACGAAAGACTTCGCCATGACCGCAGCATTGCCCCCATACGAAGACACTGTTGCTTCGTAGCTCATCAAGAACTGCTTCGGGTCTGAGTGGCCGTCGAACATGGGAAGCTGGGGTGGCTTATAGGATGGAGGCCAAGGTGTAGCCTGCAGCTCAGCGGACAAAGGAGAAGCATCATCGAAAACAAAATTTCCCTGATGGAAATTGTCATACCAGTCATCTTCGTTGACGAAGCCCTCCTGATGAAGGTCTTTCTGCTGAGGCCTTCTGTTTTGCTCATCGTGAGTAAGATGGCGAACTTCCTCAGAGGCTTCGTCTATCTGCCTTTGCAACTCAGCTAGCCGGGCCATCTTCTCCTTCTTCCTCTGCACCTGTTGATGTAGCATCTCCATATCCCTGATTTCTTGGTCTAGCTCTTCCTCCTGAAGCGTCGGGCTGACGGCCTTTCTCTTCTGGCTTCGGGCCTCCCGAAGAGAGACGGTCTCCTGGTTGTGGTCCAGCGGTTGCAGTGCTGCAGCCCCAGTCGCTGAAGCTTTCTTCGGCGCCATAGCGAAGGTCTATAGCTTCCGAAGGTGTTCAAAAAACTCAAAGTGGAAGTGAGTTCACCGGAGGTGGGCGCCAATGTTGGAGACTTGTTCTCAAATGCTAAGAGTTAAGAACAAGGCAACATAAAAAGTGTTAAGTGTTAAAGCCCTTCGTCCTACTAAACATTATTCCCCTTCGGGAAACAATGAGTTTCAGACGAAGGTCACAAGAGACATACCTTCGTAAATATAACAAGTAATGACGAAGGATTCATATAAAGCATGAAATATAAACATCATCATAGAATCATTTCTATTTTATTAACATGGAGAAATAGAAATGATTACAAATTACAAATGTACCTTCGGTCCTGAGAGAAGGTAAAAAGTACAAGCGTGACGCAAAAGCATATGCCAAGTCAGCGTGAACAGTACGGGAGTACTGTTCATCTATTTATAGACGCGGGACGCAGCCCACGTGAAATTACATTCATGTCCATTTGCCAATGACTTATGGAAATCTGTCAAGGCCCAAGTAGTCTTTTCATCTTTAAGTCGGTTCCCCTCTCTGCTATCGCGACGAAGCTCCCCTGCGCACAGCTTCGGCTGCGCACCATCCTTCGTGGAGCTCGGTAATCAGCCCGTCCTCCATTTTAATCCTCCTTCGTCTGGTTCAGGCTTCGTCCTGACCGTTCTTCATGTTCATAATTCTGAGTCCGAAGATACCTGTTCACATAATCCACTCGGAAAACATTGTCAAATCATGTTTTTGAGGACCTTCGGAGGACGAAGGCCCCCAACAGCCACCAAGTTCGCCTCTGGCCAGGAGGCGGTCGAGGCCATCTTCCGGAAGGACAAGCAGCCTCAGGGACGCCAGCTGGAAGACGTCCCCGAGACGTCCGCTCAGCACAGCACGAAGAAGAAGGGCAAGAAGAAGTCGCAAACGAAACACGACGCCGCCGACGCAGATCTTGCCGCCGCTGCCGAACACAGGAACCCCTGGAAGCCTCCCGGAGGGGCCAACCTGTTCGACAAGATGCTCAAGGAGTCGTGCCCCTATCATCAGGGTCCCGTCAAGCACACCCTTCAGGAGTGCGTCATGCTTCGGCGCTACTTCCACAAGGTTGGGCCACCAGCGGAAGGTGGCAAAGCCCACGACAATGACAAGAAGGAAGGCCACAAGGCAGAGGAGTTCCCCGAGGTCCATGACTGCTTCATGATCTACAGTGGGCGGGTGGCGAATGCCTCGGCTCGGCACCATAAGCAGGAGCGCCAGGAGGTCTGCTCGGTGAAGGTGGCGCCTCCAGTCTACCTAGACTGGTCTGACAAGCCCGTCACCTTCGACCTAGGCGATCACCCCGACCGCGTGCCGAGCCCGGGGAAGTACCCGCTCGTTGTTGATCCTATCATCGGCAACGTCAGGCTTACCAAGGTCCTCATGGACGGAGGCAGCAGCCTCAACATCATCTACGCCGAGACCCTCGGGCTCTTGCAGATCGATTTGTCCATGATCCGGGCCAGTGCGGCGCCCTTTCACGGGATCATCCCCGGGAAGCGCGTCCAACCCCTTGGGCAACTCGATCTGCCTGTCTGCTTTGGGACTCCCTCCAACTTCCGAAAGGAAACCCTCACGTTCGAGGTGGTCGGGTTCCGAGGAACCTACCATGCAGTGCTGGGGAGACCATGCTATGCCAAGTTCATGGCCGTCCCCAACTACACCTACCTCAAGCTCAAGATGCCGGGCCCCAACGGGGTCATCACCATCGGATCCACATACCGACACGCGTACAAATGCGACGTGGAGTGTGTGGAGTACGCTGAGGCCCTCGCCGAGTCTGAGGCCCTCATCGCCGACCTGGAGAGCCTTTCCAAGGAGGTGCCATATGCGAAACGCCACGTCGGCAACTTCAAGCTAGCAGAGGCGGTTAAGTCTGTCCCTCTAGACCCCAGCAACGATGCCTCCAAGCAAGTACGGATCGGCTCCGAACTCGACCCCAAACAGGAAGCAGTGCTCGTCGACTTTCTCCACGCAAACGCCGAGGTTTTTACGTGGAGTCCCTCGGACATGCCTGGCATACCGAGGGATGTCGCCGAGCACTCACTGGATATCCGAGCTGGAGCCCGACCCGTGAAGCAGCCTCTGCGCCGATTCGACGAAGAAAAGCACAGAGCCATAGGCGAGGAGATCCACAAGCTGATGGCTGCAGGGTTCATTAAAGAGGTATTCCATCCCGAATGGCTAGCCAACCCTGTGCTTGTGAAAAAGAAAGGTGCGAAATGGCGGATGTGTGTAGACTACACTGGTCTGAACAAAGCATGTCTGAAGGTTACCTACCCTCTGCCTCGGATCGATCAAATCGTGGATTCCACTGCTGGGTGCGAAACCCTGTCATTCCTTGATGCCTACTCAGGGTATCACCAAATCAGGATGAAAGAATCCGACCAGGTCGCGACTTCTTTCATCACACCCTTTGGCATGTACTGCTATATTACTATGCCATTCGGTTTAAGGAATGCAGGCGTGACATACCAAAGGTGCATGAACCACGTGTTCGGACAGCACATTGGCCGAACGGTCGAGGCTTACGTCGATGACATCGTAGTCAAGACGAGGAAAGCCTCCAACCTCCTCTCCGACCTTGAAACAAAATTCAAGTGTCTCAAAGCGAAAGGCTTAAAACTCAATCCCGAGAAGTGTGTCTTCGGAGTCCCCCGAGGCATGCTCCTGGGGTTCATCGTCTCCGAGCGGGGCATCGAGGCCAACCCGGAGAAAATCGCGGCCATCACCAACATGGGGCCTATCAAGGACTTGAAAGGAGTACAGAGGGTCATGGGATGCCTTGCGGCTCTAAGCCGCTTCATCTCGCGCCTCGGCGAAAGAGGCCTGCCCTTGTACCGCCTCTTAAGGAAGACCGAGCGCTTCACTTGGACCCCCGAGGCCGAGGAAGCCCTCGGGAACTTGAAGGCGCTCCTTACAAGCTCTCCCATCCTGGTGCCCTGTAACACCCCATCCAATCCCTAGACCGGCGGTACTTTACTCCTGCAGCTCTCTAGGATCATATATTGTCCCCACAGACCAACACAAGTCTTTTGTGCGCACTTTGTCCTCACTCATGCGCACCCGAGAAAACTTCCCAGTCGGTCACCCATCCCAAATTGCTCCAAGCCAAGCACGCTTAACTTGGAGGTTCTTTCGAGATAGGCTTCCGAAAAAGAAGATACACCTTGTTGGTATGATTACACTATTAAATTCTATTAAGCCTTGGGCCAGGACATCCCATCCCAGGGGCCAAGATATCACAATCCACCCCCCTTAGAAGACCGACGTCCTCGTCGGTCAACCCCAATCCAGGAACCTCCCCTCTTAGCCACATCTGTGTGTCTAGTGTCGTCATATGCCATGCCATGTGACCACTCCGGGCCCACATGCGCCATGCGCCATATACCCGAACCCCCTAGCCCACACACACCCGTGAAACCTCGAGGGTCGGCTCTGATACCACTTCTGTCACACCCGGTTCCAGGGGGTAGAACCGGGCGCATACCATATGTGTGCCAGGATCCATTTCCACACATATGTTGACGTCACAAGTGTAATATATCAAAAGACAATGCAATAAAGGCGTAAAGAGAGTATAATACTTTATTACATCATCGGAAACATTGTATCTTAAACAAGAACCATATCAAAGTAAAGCGGAAATAAACAACTGGGCAATCTTCCACAGGAAGTTGACCGGCGCATCGTTAGACTTAGAATTCTTCGTCGATAAATTCTCCATCAAAGTCTCCAGCATCACCCTCTGATCAAAATATTTGCAAGGGTGAGCTCACTTATGGTCGGGCCTCAGCAAGTGGGGGAAAAATTAATGCAGGTATAACAAGGTGAGGCTAAGTCTGAGCAGTAAGCATTTTAGTTGGTCAACATTTTATTATCAACACCTGTCTTACTAATAATAGTGAATCCCAAATATCCCAATTAAACAGAGGAATATGAATATAACAAAAACACTTAAGTGAAACCACTTAAGCAAATTATTGGCAGATCATCGGATCTCAATTTATGTCCATCTTTAAGTTGAATTATCATGTGAGGAGTCCAGGTCGCTCATAACCGGGAGCACGGCTGATATATCAGTTTTACACTCTGCAGAGATGGTACAACTTTACCCACAAGCCATGTATCCCCTCTAGCCTGGGATGATCGGACCCTTAGACACTGCCGAGGTGAATGGCTAGGGATCCATTATGAGGCTTTCACAAAATATACTTAATACGAAGCAACCCGCTAAGGTTTCTAAGACGATGGTGGTGGCCCCCTGGGTGAAGTACCTTAGCCAAGAATACGACCCCATGTTAACGTGGGCTGCCAGCACCTACCGCTCCTCCTCTTGCCCATCTTTCAGGTAAGGTTGCTAGGCACCAAGCATATAGAGCTAATTACCAAAGCTAGAGCCATGATAGCACTCGTGGTTGCACTGTTATCCTGGGTGGTCACTCCATGTTCCAATTAAATTTGTAATAAAGTTATCTTAACCATCGGGTTAATGTCATAATTGCCAATTAACATTTTGGAACATTAAAGCCAATTAATGAGTGACATTAGGAATCATTAAGTTGGGCGATAGCGTAAATCTTGCATAGCTTAACAATTTTCCCAGGTTAAACAAGGAATACAGGTAGTAAATCTAGGAAATCCTTAATTAGGTAAACCCATCAAATTATGCAATATATCAAAAGTAAACATTTGTTATATGCAATGAGTAGGTACAAAAAGAATATGCAGAGGGAGAATCCACTTGCCTTGCACAAAAGCGTCTTGCGGGTCGTCCTCGAACGTATTCGAATCGCCTACCGCACAGTCGGCTTCTAATAGAGTCACATATCGTACATACAAAAAAATAGAACATACACAAATAAATAAACATGCACCATTTCATAAACATACACCATTACATGCACATTAACACGTCGCACTAATCACATCTTAATTACGTACTAATCGCGTAAATACTTATTAATTTAATTGTGGCTATTATTGAATCCTAATGGTGAATTTATGGGTGGGTGCAATAAATATAATTTTAACTAATATTAATTTATTTTAACACCATCGATGAAGTTAATGACAATTTTCATCTTTTAATACTAATAACTAAATTAATACCTTTTATTATTCCTAATCTCAAATTATTTAGTATAGCAAAAATGAATTTAATAATATTAATATTCTAAAAATCTACATAAATTGGTAATTGGGCTTTTTATAACATAAGTGAGGATATTTTTACATAAACTAGTATTTTGCTTAATCTAAAAAAATCTAAGTGCTCAATTTACGGACATGATTATTTAACTAGCAAAAATCTAATTACCACACTACTGGTGATCTTTTCTCTTTTCTTTCAAAAAAAGAAAATGCTAATAACATAATTAGATAGATCATCTAAAATCCTATATTATTCATATGACATGAGTTCTATACCATTTTTTTCCTAATCCATCAAAAATGCACCTATAATTCTCCAATTAGTTTCTAAAATTTATCGTGACCAAATTTGACTATAAATTCTTATCTAATATTTTTTTATCAACGTGTGACTATTAAATCTACGTCATATTTCTCTAAACCAAAATCAACGCGTCGATTAACATGAAATAACACGGTGCACTACCAATCGCATATCTCTAATAAATTCCATAATGCACACATATATATAAATCGGAATCACATGTGTTCATATTACAACAAACAAAATATACAACTCATGAATCGAATCAAAAAGCACTTTATAAAATGCATAAAATAAATTTGGGTCGTCATCAACCTCGGGTTCGTGCGTGTGACGGGGATGGATCGACGGGGTTCGGCCGGGTGAAGAAAAGCAGGGGCTCGACTACGGACGGCGAATACGTGGCTCCGGCGAACTCCGGCGACGAACCGCACACTCCGGCGAACTACGGGCTCCGTGAACTCCGGCGACGAACGGCAACGAACGGCAACGGCACTAGCGTTGAGCGAGGAGTGCTAGAGAGAGAGGCAAACTCGAGTAGGCAAGAATGGGAGGCTCTGCTGTTCCCTTTTATAGAGAGCAGGAGGGAGAAGAAAGGTCTGCTAGAGGGAGTAACGTGGTCTTCAATGGCCACCACTATGTCAGTTTCCAGAGAATAATGGAGAGGAGGTACAAACGGACGAAATAAATCGCCATAACGCAAGAACGGACGACGGTCTTGCGGCGTTTGGACGTCGAGCGCGCGCGGCATCGGTCGATTCGGCTGGGGCAGACGCGTGGGACACCGGCCGGCGGCTCGGCAACGCGGGGAGCAGGCACGGCGCGCGCGCGCAGAGGCAGGGCGTGGCGCTGCTCGGCCCTGCTGGCACGCGGTCGCGCGGCAAGGCGCGCGGGGCGAGGCGGCTGGGCGGGTCGGCGCTTGGGCGCTCGGCGGCTTGCACGCGAGCGAGGAGAGAGGATTAGGGGAGAGAAGAGAGAGAGTGGGAGGGAGAGAGACTGCAGGGGCTGGCTCGGTCCGGCGTCGTGTGAGAGAGAGAACGGTGGGAGGAGAGAGTGGAAGAGAGAGAAGTGAGGGAGAGAGAGAAGGCATTAGCAGGCGGCGGCGGCTGGCTGACCAGCAGCGCGAGGCTAGGGTTTCGGAATGGGGTTTTTGGCCCCTAAGTGGGCCGGCTGGGTGGGGTTTTGTTTTTTGTTTTTTTTATTCCGAAATGCTTATTTAAAGAGCTCAAAATTCATAAAAATTACCAAAAATATTTATAAATGGAATACTTGTTTTTAGACTAATAATTACTATAATACTTAATTATTATTTAATTACTAGTATCTCTTTTAAAATGAATTGATATTAAACATCCGATAAGAAATCAAGCGCATGCAAAGAAAACGATGCAAATAAATAATTAAACACTAAAAAAAATTTATTACCCTAATTAATATAATATCTAAATTTGTTATTTTAATTGATGGCTTTTATGGTGTTACCATCACATGGTTGTTATTTATTAATATAAAAACTTAAAGATAGTTTCATCGTCTAACGCGAAGTATAACTTATTACATCATAGTAAAAAAACTTAAAGCAGCCTAGTGACTGATCCGAGCTCTCCATAGCGCAGCCTCTTGCGGGAAGCTGACCACGCCCAGCAGGACCACTTCATGGGGAGTGGTCCAGTTGTCGAACATTACACATCAATGTTCGAGACAGGACACTTCCCCAACCTGCTGCAGGAGGTGCTGCATGCGCTAGGCGCCTACGTTCGCCCCTGTACGAGACGAGGCGGGTGAGCGAGCCTCCCCGGGCTTGCTATTACATCACCCGCATCCACGTCAGGGTGATGGATGCAGGTGACAGGGGGTTCAGGACTCTATTTGCTCACGAGTCCCTGATACCGCTGTCCACCTACGCTGCCTCGGTCAGCGATGCTGCCCGTCGGACCCTGTGGTCGCTCAGCCACACCTACCGGCAGCAGATGCAGAACACGAGGTTCAGGCATCTTCCTCAGCGCCTGCGTGGAGAAAGCCAGACCAACATTGTCCCAGGTGAGCCTGGTGAGGATCGCCTCAACACCCTAGCTGGTGTAGTGGCCGGTCTCAACACCGACCTGGACAGTGCCACTCTGGACCTCTACAGTGTGCACTTGGAGCTGGAGAATGCCCACGCCAGGATTGCAGCCCTAGAAGCCCAGCTGCAAGGACTGAATCCGCCAGAAGCTCAGGTCCCCGCCGTGGCGTTGTCTCCTCCCCGCAAGAGGCTGCGCTATGGAGAGCCCAGATCAGTCACTAGGCTGCTTTAAGTTTTTTTATTTTTTTTTAACTATGATGTAATAAGTTATACTTCGCGTTAGACGATAAAACTATCTTTAAGTTTTTATATTAATAAATAACAACCATGTGATGGTGATTGGTTGAAATGTTTGATTTGGATCTTTGTTTGAGTGCTATGGTCTTATGGAATGATGGCCATAAGAACATATAAAATTTGTAAAACTTAAGCTATTTTCGCTCTCGAATCTTTTCTACTCCTCACTTTTCTAAGGACTTCACTTCCTAACAAATCAGATGGTGAACCAACGTCAAGGACCTAACAACCGGAACCAGCGTGGACAACAAGCACCACCACCACCGCCACCACCTAATCCCAACATGGAGCAGTTCATCGCCGCCCAAATGCAGATTCTGCAAGGACTCACTGCTGCGGTTCAGCAATTACAATAGAACCAACAAAATCAGCAACCCCAGCAGCAGCAGTATGCACCCCCGGCCAGAGATAAGCACCGGGACTTCATGAGTCATCACCCGCCGACATTTTCTCATGCGGTTGATCCCCTGGATGCCGATGACTGGCTCAAAGTCATTGGAAAGAAGCTGGACATAACTCAGTGCAACGACCGGGAGAAGGTCTTGTACGCCTCGGGAAGACTCGAGGGAGTTGCGTCCGATTGGTGGGATGCCTTCACAGCGGCACATCCCAACGCAGATACGATAACTTGGCAAGAGTTTCAGGAGAACTTCCGCGCTCATCACATTCCTTCGGGAGTCATGAAGCTGAAGAAGAAGGAGTTCCTTTCCCTTACTCAAGGGAATATGTCTGTCAGCGAGTATCGTGATCGCTTCACTCAGCTTTCACGTTATGCCCCTGAGGAAGTGGACACTGATGAGAAGCGCCAAGAGCGTTTCCTGGAAGGACTGATTGGACCTCTGAACTACCAACTTCAGAGCCATAAATTCCCCAACTTCCAGACACTGCTGAACAAGGCAATTGGCCTTGAGAGCAAAAGAAAGGAATTATCTGACCATAAGAGGAAGTTCCAAGGTCAGTCAAGCAGGAACACCCGGCCAAATAATGCTCAAGGTCCGCAGTTTCGCTCTGGAAATTAGGGTGGAAACAATTATCAAGTACAACGCTCTGGACAGCAAAGCCAGAGGAATAATCAGAACCAGAATCAGTAAAGGAGTAACTCTCAGAACAATCAGAGATCTGGTTCACATACTCGTCAAGGTGGCACCAACAACACGCAGGCCAGAAACAACGCACCTATCCAACCCAGCGGATGTTTCAAGTGCGGTGAGCTAGGCCACTATGCCAACAATTGCCCAAGGCGCAACCAGCAAACACCCCAAAGGAGCAATACTCAGAGAAATGACCAGAACACCCCCGCTCGTGGATCTGCTCAGAACAAGACTCCGCAGAACTAGAGCCGAGGAAGGGTCAATCACGTCACTGCGGAATCAGTGCCTGAGAATGCCGACATAGTGTATGGTATGTTCCTTGTTAACTCCATACCTGCATCAGTTTTATTTGACTCTGGAGCATCATATTCATTTATAACTGAGTCATTTGTGGAAAAACATAACATACCTAAGTACCCTCTGAAGAGGATATTACACATTAGTTCACCGGGAGGTGACATGAAGGCCACACACTCATGCCCTCATGTTAATATAAAGATTCAAGGAATAAATTTTACAGTCGATCTAGTGGTCCTAGGATCCAACGGTATTGATGTGATTCTTGGATACAACTGGTTGAAAAGTTGTGATGGAGTGATACAGTGTGCCAGCGGAATAATTATGTTGACAAGTCCTCAAGGTGAAAGAATCCAAGTTAACATAGACAAGGCAATAGATGAAAAAGGTAAGACAGTGATCAATCACCTGGAAGAAAAGCCCTTGGAAAATATCAAAGTAGTGTGCGAATACCTAGACGTATTTCCGGAGGAATTACCAGGTATGCCACCTGACCGTGATATAGAATTTTCTATTGAATTAGTACCCGGAACCGCACCTATCTCGAAAAGACCATATAGAATGGATGTCAAAGATTTAGTAGAACTGAAGAAACAAATAGAAGAATTACTAGAAAAAAGGTTTTATTCGCCCAAGTTCATCCCCTTGGGGAGCCCCAGTGCTATTTGTGAACAAGAAGGATGGTTCGAGAAGAATGTGCGTTGATTATAGAAGTTTGAATGAAGTAACCATCAAGAATAAATATCCATTACCTCGGATTGAAGATTTATTCGATCAAATGAAGGGAGCTAAGATATTCTCGAAAATAGATCTGAGATCGGGGTATCATCAATTAAAGATTCGAGCAGAAGATGTACCCAAGACAGCCTTCACGACGAGATATGGATTATATGAGTTTTTGGTCATGTCGTTTGGACTGACTAATGCACCGGCATACTTTATGAACTTGATGAATAAAGTATTCATGGAATATCTGGATCAGTTTGTGGTCGTATTTATTGACGACATAATGATATATTCTCCGAATGAAGAAACACACGAAGATCATCTAAGGCTAGTCCTACAAAAGCTTCGTGACAACCAACTGTACGCAAAATTCTCGAAGTGTGATTTTTGGTTGAAGGAAGTTGCTTTCTTAGGGCATATTGTTACCGATGGTGGAATTAAAGTGGACCCAGGAAAGATAAGTGAGATACTAAATTGGAAGCAACCCAAGGATGCGTCCAAAATCAGAAGTTTTCTTGGATTAGCAGGATACTATAGAAGATTTATTGAAGGTTTTTCCAAGTTAGTGAAGCCACTTACCTCTCTACTGGAGAAAGGCAAAGAGTTCAAATGGGATGAAGCTTGCCAGAATTGTTTTGAAGAACTCAAGAAGAGATTAACCACTGCACCAATACTGGTAATGCCAGACATCGACAAGGGATTTGATGTATATTGCGATGCATCACACCTTGGACTTGGATGTGTGCTAATGCAAGAAGGAAAAGTGATTGCTTATGCTTCAAGACAGTTGAGGAAGCATGAAAAGAATTATCCTACGCATGATTTGGAACTAGCTGCCGTAGTGCATGCTTTGAAGATTTGGAGGCACTATATGATTGGAAACAAGTGCAAAATCTTCACGGATCACAAAAGCCTGAAATATATATTCACTCAGAAGGAACTCAACCTCAGACAGAGAAGATGGCTTGAGTTGATTAAGGACTATGATTTGGAGATACAATATCACCCCAGAAAGGCAAATGTAGTAGCTGATGCTTTGAGCCGTAAGGGTCAAGTGAACAACATCACTACTCATTTGATGTCACAAGAATTGTGCTGGGAAATGGAACGGCTCAACCTTGGATTTCTCAATAATGTAGAAGCAACGGTGATGGAAGTCGAATCTACTTTGGAAGAAGAGATTCGTAAAGGACAAGAGACTAACGAGAAAATTAAGGAAATTAAAGCTTTGATTGGTTTGGGTAAAGCACCAGATTTCACGGAAGATGAACAAGGCACAGTATGGTTTAAAAAGAGAATCTGTGTACCCGAAATTGAGCACTTGCGCCAACTTATTTTGAGAGAAGCTCATGATTCAGCTTACTCTATTCACCCTGGAAGTACAAAGATGTACCAGGATCTTAAGGAAAAGTATTGGTGGTACGGTTTGAAAAGAGATGTTGCTACTCATGTTGCATTATGTGACGTGTGTCAGCGAGTTAAAGCTGAACACCAAAGACCAGCAGGATTGTTACAACCTCTCAAGGTACCTGAATGGAAATGGGAAGAAATCAGTATGGATTTCATAGTTGGACTACCCCGTACTCGAGATGGCTATGACTTAATATGGGTCATAGTAGACAGGTTAACTAAAGTAGCACACTTTATACCTGTGAAGACAACTTACTCGGGAGCCCAGTTAGCAGAGTTATACATGTCAAGGATTGTTTGTCTGCATGGAGTACCGAAGAAGATCGTATCAGATCGAGGAACCCAGTTTACCTCGCTCTTTTGGAAAAGACTTCATGAGTCCATGGATACCAAGCTAAACTTTAGTTCAGCTTATCATCCTCAAACGGATGGGCAAACGGAAAGAACAAACCAAGTGTTGGAAGATATGCTAAGAGCTTGCGCTCTAAAACATGGTAGAAGCTGGGATAAAAGTTTGCCTTATGCAGAATTTTCGTATAACAACAGTTATCAAGCAAGTCTCAAAATGGCACCGTTTGAAGCACTATATGGACGAAAGTGTAGAACACCGCTTTATTGGAATCAGACTGGAGAAAGTCAAGTATTTGGTCTAGAGATTCTCCAAGAGGCGGAAAAACAAGTGCAGATTATCAGAGAAAATTTGAAGACAGCACAGTCAAGACAGAAGAGCTATGCCGATAATAGAAGAAGAGAATTGATGTTTGAAGTAGGAGACTTTGTCTACCTTAAAGTTTCACCGATGAGAGGAATGAAAAGGTTTAAGGTTAAAGGAAAATTATCACCTCGCTATATTGGCCCATTCAAGATTTTGGAAAGAAAAGGCGAAGTAGCCTATCAGTTAGAGCTACCCGATAGATTATCAGATGTGCATGACGTATTTCACGTATCACAACTCAAGAAGTGCTTAAGAGTACCAGAAGAACAGTTACCCATGGAAGAACTGAATGTTAATGAGGATTTGACTTATTCGGAGTACCCGATCAGAATTTTGGAAACATCTCGCAGAATTACACGGAGTAAAGTCATTAACATGTGCAAAGTTCAGTGGAGTCATCATTCGGAAGATGAGGCCACTTGGGAAAGAGAAGATGAACTCAGAGCAGAATTCCCCCAGTTATTCTTGGAAGTTTCTTAATCTCGAGGACAAGATTCTTTTTAAGAGGGGTAGGTTTGTAACACCATAAAAGCCATCAATTAAAATAACAAATTTAGATATTATATTAATTAGGGTAATAAATTTTTTTTCAGTGTTTAATTATTTATTTGCATCGTTTTCTTTGCATGCGCTTGATTTCTTATCGGATGTTTAATATCAATTCATTTTAAAAGAGATACTAGTAATTAAATAATAATTAAGTATTATAGTAATTATTAGTCTAAAAACAAGTATTCCATTTATCAATATTTTTGGTAATTTTTATGAATTTTGAGCTCTTTAAATAAGCATTTCGAAATAAAAAAACAAAACCCCACCCAGCCGGCCCACTTAGGGGCCCAAAACCCCATTCCCAAACCCTAGCCGCGCGCTGCTGGTCAACCAGCCGCCGCCGCCTGCTAATGCCTTCTCTCTCTCCCTCACTTCTCTCTCTTCCACTCTCTCCTCCCACCGTTCTCTCTCTCACACGACGTCGGACCGAGCCAGCCCCTGCAGTCCTCTCCCTCCCCACTCTCTCTCTTCTCTCCCCTAATCCTCTCTCCTCGCTCGCGTGCAAGCCGCCGAGCGCCCAAGCGCCGACCCGCCCAGCCGCCTCGCCCCACGCGCCTTGCCGCGCGACCGCGTGCCAGCAGGGCCGAGCAGCGCCGCGCCCTGCCTCTGTGTGCGCGCGCGCCGTGCCTGCTCTCCGCGTTGCCGAGCCGCCGGCCGGTGTCCCGCGCATCTGCCCGAGCCGAATCGACCGATGCCGCGCGCGCTCGACGTCCAAACGCCGCAAGCCCGTCGTCCGTTCTTGTGTTATGGCGATTTATTTCGTCCGTTTCTAGCTCCTCTCCATTATTCTCTGGAAACTGACACAGTGGTGGCCATTGAAGACCACATTACTCCCTCTAGCAGACCTTTCTTCTCCCTCCTGCTCTCTATAAAAGGGAACAACAGAGCCTCCCATTCTTGCCTACTCGAGTTTGCCTCTCTCTCTAGCACTCCTCGCTCAACGCTAGTGCCGTTGCCGTTCGTTGCCGTTCGTCGCCGGAGTTCACGGAGCCCGTAGTTCGCCGGAGTGTGCCGTTCGTCGCCGGAGTTTGCCGGAGCCACGTATTCGCCGTCCATAGTCGAGCCCCTGCTTTTCTTCACCCGGCCGAACCCCGTCGATCCATCCCCGTCACACGCACGAACCCGAGGTTGATGACGACCCAAATTTATTTTATGCATTTTATAAAGTGCTTTTTGATTCGATTCATGAGTTGTATATTTTGTTTGTTGTAATATGAACACATGTGATTCCGATTTATATATATGTGTGCGTTATGGAATTTATTAGAGATATGCGATTGGTAGTGCACCGTGTTATTTCATGTTAATCGACGCGTTGATTTTGGTTTAGAGAAATATGACGTAGATTTAATAGTCATACGTTGATAAAAAAATATTAGATAAGAATTTATAGTCAAATTTGGTCACGATAAATTTTAGAAACTAATTGGAGAATTATAGGTGCATTTTTGATGGATTAGGAAAAAAATGGTATAGAACTCATGTCATATGAATAATATAGGATTTTAGATGATCTATCTAATTATGTTATTAGCATTTTCTTTTTTTGAAAGAAAAGAGAAAAGATCACCAGTAGTGTGGTAATTAGATTTTTGCTAGTTAAATAATCATGTCCGCAAATTGAGCACTTAGATTTTTTTTAGATTAAGCAAAATACTAGTTTATGTAAAAATATCCTCACTTATGTTATAAAAAGCCCAATTACCAATTTATGTAGATTTTTAGAATATTAATATTATTAAATTCATTTTTGCTATACTAAATAATTTGAGATTAGGAATAATAAAAGGTATTAATTTAGTTATTAGTATTAAAAGATGAAAATTGTCATTAACTTCATCGATGGTGTTAAAATAAATTAATATTAGTTAAAATTATATTTATTGCACCCACCCATAAATTCACCATTAGGATTCAATAATAGCCACAATTAAATTAATAAGTATTTACACGATTAGTACGTAATTAAGATGTGATTAGTGCGACGTGTTAATGTGCATGTAATGGTGTATGTTTATGAAATGGTGCATGTTTATTTATTTGTGTATGTTTTATTTTTTTGTATGTACGATATGCGACTCTATTAGAAGCTGACTGTGCGGTAGGCGATTCGAATACGTTTCAGGACGACCCGCAAGAAGCTTTTGTGCAAGGCAAGTGGATTCTCCCTCTGCATATTCTTTTTGTACCTACTCATTGCATATAACAAATGTTTACTTTTGATATATTGCATAATTTGATGGGTTTACCTAATTAAGGATTTCCTAGATTTACTACCTGTATTCCTTGTTTTACCTGGGAAAATTGTTAAGCTGTGCAAGATTTACGCTATCGCCCAACTTAATGATTCCTAATGTCACTCATTAATTGGCTTTAATGTTCCAAAATGTTAATTGACAATTATGACATTAACCCGATGGTTAAGATAACTTTATTACAAATTTAATTGGAACATGGAGTGACCACCCAGGATAACAGTGCAACCACGAGTGCTATCATGGCTCTGGCTTTGGTAATTAGCTCTATATGCTTAGTGCCTAGCAACCTTACCTGAAAGATGGGCAAGAGGGGGAGCGGTAGGTGCTGGCAGCCCACGTTAACATGGGGTCGTATTCTTGGCTAAGGTACTTCACCCAGGGGGCCACCACCATCGTCTTAGAACCTTAGCGGGTTGCTTCGTATTAAGTATATTTTGTGAAAGCCTCATAATGGATCCCTAGCCATTCACCTCGGCAGTGTCTAAGGATCCGATCAACCCAGGCTAGAGGGGATACATGGCTTGTGGGTAAAGTTGTACCACCTCTGCAGAGTGTAAAACTGATATATCAGCCGTGCTCCCGGTTATGAGCGACCTGGACTCCTCACATGATAATTGAACTTAAAGATGGACATAAATTGAGATCCGATGATCTGCCAATAATTTGCTTAAGTGGTTTCACTTAAGTGTTTTTGTTATATTCATATTCCTCTGTTTAATTGGGATATTTGGGATTCACTATTATTAGTAAGACAGGTGTTGATAATAAAATGTTGACCAACTAAAATGCTTACTGCTCAGACTTAGCCTCACCTTGTTATACCTGCATTAATTTTTCCCCCACTTGCTGAGCCCCGACCATAAGTGAGCTCACCCTTGCTAATATTTTGATCAGAGGGTGATGCTGGAGACTTTGATGGAGAATTTATCGACGAAGAATTCTAAGTCTAACGATGCGCCGGTCAACTTCCTGTGGAAGATTGCCCAGTTGTTTATTTCCGCTTTACTTTGATATGATACTTGTTTAAGATACAATGTTTCCGATGATGTAATAAAGCATTATACTCTCTTTACGCATTTATTGCATTGTCTTTTGATATATTACACTTGTGACGTCAACATATGTGTGGAAATGGATCCTGGCACACATATGGTATGCGCTCGGTTCTACCCCCTGGAACCGGGTGTGACATGCCCCCCGCTGCCGGAGAAGCTCTCCTGATCTACATAGCCGCAACCACTCAGGTGGTCAGCGCCGCGATCGTAGTCAAGAGACGAGAAGAAGGGCATGCATTGCTCGTCCAGAGGCCGGTCTACTTCATCAGTGAGGTACTGTCCGAGACCAAAATCCGCTACCCGCAAATTCAAAAGCTACCGTACGCGGTAATTCTGACGCGGCGAAAGTTGCGACACTACTTCGAGTCTCATCCGGTGACTGTGGTGTCATCCTTCCCCCTGGGGGAGATCATCTAGTGCCGAGAGGCCTCGGGTAAGATTGCAAAGTGGGCGGTGGAGATCATGGGCGAGACAATCTCGTTCGCCCCTCGGAAGGCTATCAAATCCCAAGTCTTGGCGGATTTCGTGGCAGAATGGGTCGACACCCAGCTTCCAGCAGCTCCGATCCAACCAGAACTCTGGACCATGTTTTTCGACGGGTCGCTGATGAAAACAGGAGCGGGCGCGGGCCTGCTCTTCATCTCACCCCTCGGGAAGCACCTCCGCTACGTGTTGCGCCTCCATTTCCCGGCGTCCAACAACGTGGCCGAGTACGAGGCTCTGGTTAACAGGTTGCGCATCGCCATCGAGCTAGGGGTTCGGCGCCTCGACGCTCGTGGTGACTCGTAGCTTGTCATCGACCAAGTCATGAAGAACTCCCACTGCCGCGACCCGAAGATGGAAGCCTACTGCGACGAGGTTCGGCGCCTGGAAGACAAGTTCTACGAGATCGAGCTCAACCACGTCGCCCGACTGTACAACGAGACTGCGGACGAGCTGGCTAAAATAGCCTCGGGGCGGACAACGGTCCCCCCGGACGTCTTTTCTCGAGACCTACATCAACCCTCCATCAAGACCGACGACACGCCCGAGCCCGAGGCACCCTCGGCTCAGCCCGAGGCACCCTCGGTCACCGAGGGTGAGGCACTGCCCGTCGAGGAGGAGTGGAATGGGATCCCGCCTGATCGAAACTGGCAGACCCCGTACCTACAATATCTCCACCGAGGAGAGCTACCCCTCGATGAAACCGAGGCTCGGCGATTGGCGCGACGCGCCAAGTCGTTCGTCTTGCTGGGTGACGGAAAGGAGCTCTACCACCGCAGCCCCTCAGGCATCCTCCAGTGATGCATATCCATCGCCGAAGGTCAAGAGTTATTGCAAGAAATACACTCGGGGGCTTGCGGTCACCACGCAGCGCCTCGAGCCCTCGTTGGAAACGCCTTCCGACAAGGTTTCTACTGGCCAACCGCAGTGGCCGACGCCACTAGGATTGTACGCACCTGCCAAGGGTGTCAATTCTACGCAAGGCAGACCCACTTGCCTGCTCAGGCTCTGCAAACAACACCCATCACCTGGCCATTTGCTGTGTGGGGTCTGGACCTCGTCGGTCCCTTGCAGAAGGCACCTGGGGGCTTCACGCACCTGCTGGTCGCTATCGACAAATTCTCCAAGTGGATTGAGGTCCGACCCCTAAACAGCATCAGGTCCGAACAGGCGGTGGCATTCTTCACCAACATCATCCATCACTTTGGAGTCCCGAACTCCATCATCACCGACAACGGCACCCAGTTCACCGGCAGGAAGTTCCTGGACTTCTGCGAGGACCACCACATCCGGGTGGACTGGGCCGCCGTAGCTCACCCCATGACGAATGGGCAGGTAGAGCGTGCCAACGGCATGATTCTACAGGGACTCAAGCCAAGAATCTACAACAACCTCAACAAGTTCAGCAGGCGATGGATGAAGGAACTCCCCTCGGTGGTCTGGAGTCTGAGGACGACGCCAAGCCGACCCACGGGCTTCACACCGTTTTTTCTAGTCTATGGGGCCGAGGCTATCTTGCCCACAGATTTAGAATACGACTCCCCGAGGACGAGGGCATACGACGCCCGAAGCAACCAAACCAACCGAGAAGACTCACTGGACCAGCTGGAAGAGGCTCGGGACATGGCCTTACAACACTCGGCGCGGTATCAGCAGTCCCGGCGACGCTACCACGCCCGAGGGGTTCGGTCCCGAGACCTCCAGGTGGGCGACTTGGTGCCTCAGCTACGACAAGATGCTCGAGGGCGCCACAAGCTCACGCCTCCTTGGGAAGGGCCATTCATCATCGCCAAGACTTTGAAGCCCGGAACATACATGCTGGCCAACAGTCAAGGCGAGGTCTACAGTAACGCTTGGAACATCCGACAGCTACGTCGCTTCTACGCTTAAGATGTTTTCAAGTCGTTCATATACCTCATTTACATACACAAGTAAAGTCTAACCATCAAGGAAGGGTCAGCCTTGCCTCGCTAAAGCCCGACCCTCCCTCGGGGGCTAGAAGGGGGGAACCCCCTCCGCGTCAAAATTTTCCTTGGAAAAAGTTTTCCACCAAAACGACTTTCGTGTTTCCCGGCTATATCAGTAACAGAACCCCGAGGAACGAATAAGAGTGCATGTAAGCGGCAAGGCCGACCGAGCCTAGGGACTCCTACGCCTCCGGGATACGGATACCTCACTCGTCACCTACCGCGAAAAATAACTCTTACTCGGGTAGGCGAAAAATAACTCTTACTCGGCTACTGACGAACAAGTCCGGATACGCGAAACAGGAGGAAGAGAGACACAGCTTTATATCACGGCGACAAAGTGTTCAGGCCTCAGCGGCCATGAAAGACACATACATATTCAAAATAAACTGCTCCGGCAGAATCAAGCATCGCCCGGGAGAGGAGCTGTACCCTCGGTTTCCTTTCCACTCTCGGCGAGATCCGCCCTGGCCTCGGACGGCGGCCCAAGCGGGAGGATTTCCACCTCGAAGGAGGATGCCAGCACCGCGCTTGGGCCCACGGCAGCCGTGTCAAGCCTTTGAACTTCAGCCAGGGCAGCTTCATCTTCGTCGGGAAGGCAGTACCCATCGCTGACCCGCTCCAGATCCACATCGTAGTGGGAAGCGAGTACGGCGAAGGCCCGCCTAACGCCGTGATGCAGCGCCTCGCGGAGTCTGCCACGCGCGTGGTCACCCAAGGACTGCAGGCGACTCTGGGGGAGCTTCCCGAGGGGACGTCGTGAAGACCAAAGACCCAGCAGAAGGCCGAGATAGCCTCAGACATGGCCACGCGGTCGGCCTCCTTCTGCTCAACCGCCTGGGCAAGTGCCTTGGCGGACTCGTTGAGGGCAAACTCGAACTCTGCAAACAACCAAAACAGAATTCTTCAAACACTAGTTGAAGAGTGAAGCTGAATCAAAATCTCAAAACAGCCAAGACATACCTTCAGCCCGGGCACGTTGCTCCGAGGCTGCGGCTTGGGCGGACTGAGCAGACCCGATGGCCACGGCTAGGTCCGCCGCAAGGGCTCTGGCCCGAGCAGACGCCTCGGCTAGCTGGCCTCCAAGGGCCTCAGCCCGTCTTTCATCCTCGGCGGCCCGTCTCCGAGATTGGTCCCGCTCACCGATGACCTGGCCAAGCTCCAACTGCCGCCGCTGCGCCTCTGCACGTGCCGCCGCTGCCTCTGCCCCCAGCTCGTCACAGAGCAACCGAAGGTCCGCTGCCTCGGCGCTCCGTTGGGAGAGGCGCTCGGTAACCTCGGCAAGCGCGGTCCTCAGAAACCGCAGCGAACCCCAGACGTCGACCTCGCAGCGGATGAACAACGACTTGGTGGTGCTCAGATCCGCCAGATCCTGAGGAAGGGAAGCGGGGTGTTACAAAGAATGCCCTGATCACGTGAAAGGTATGCCTGAAATCCTTACCTGGAGGATCCTAGGAACGTTCCTGGCAAGGACCTCCATGGTCGACCGAAGGGACCCCATCGCTGCACGGCACACTCGCGGAGCTCGTCCATAGACTGCTCCTCCCGCTCATCGTCAAGAACAAAGAGGGGTTTCGAGGCACCACCGGTCCAGAACCAGAGCGCCTCCCCACACCGCTCATTGGGACCGCGTCGCGCGAGGATAAGGTCGCCGCTCCCCAGGACGGGCCGCGGTTCTGTGCCCCCCTCCTCCAAGGCGTCGGCACCTCCCGCGGTCGGCGCATCTGGTACCTCCTCAACTAAGGGGGCAGGCTTCCGATCACCGGCCTCGGGTAGCAGCGCCTCGGCCATCTCAGCATCGACGGCGATGGATGGCTCCACGGGCAGGACGGCAACAGCCTCGGCAGAGGCTGGTGCCAGCGTCGGCAACACATCAGATGGTGTGAAGGCTGCGGCCGCGCCAGCAGTCTCCCCTGGCACAACGGCCGCCTCAGCAGAGGGGTCAACCTGAGGGGCTTGCCCCACGGCAACCCGTGCCGCCTGAGCCCCCTGCTTTGGGGCATCTTGTGGGGAGGCCAACCGACCGGCATGGCCCGGTACGGCTCTAGCTGTAGAGGCCGACGCCGTCTTGAGGACCTTCCGGGGAGCCAGACCGGTCGAGCCATGCCTCCGTTTGCTGGGAGGAAAGGGAAAGGCAAGATCAGGACACACGAAGAAAGAGCCGGGATGGAGGTATCCTCAGATACTTACCCACTCCAGACCATGGCCAATCGTGCCTGCGGGGAGGCCCCTTGGGCCTCGGCCCCCGCTGGCGCCGCCAAGGTCTGCCCCGCTGCCGGCTTTAGCACCATCCCCGCCTCGGGCACCCGGGGCGCCGAAGGGACGGTCCGCCCAGGCGCAGTCACGACGACCTGAGGTTCAACCTCCTGGGCGGCCGGCACAGGCAACAGCTCTTGGGGCACAGGCGGGTCAGCCTGACTCTCCGGGGTTACCTCAACTACCTCGACCAAGGGGTCAAGTACCCCCTCCGCCTGCCCCTGTTCTTTAGACCGGGACCCTGATGTCCCGGCCCCGGATACCGACGGCGCCAGCCCACTCGGGGGCTGGCTCGATGACCCCTGGCCCAGCCGCAGATCTGGGCTGAGGCTAAGGTGGGCCACCATGTCGTCGTCTTCGTCATCATCGTCGTCATTGTCGTCAGGCGTCTCCGGCGACGGCTCCCTCGGGAGCCCGTCCCTCTCCTGCTTCCGACGACGCCTCTCCAAGGTGTCCCGAGCCCGCATCCGCTCGCGGGCTCGAGCCTTTTTCGCGTCCTTCTCCTCCTTCTTCTTCTCTGCAGCGACCCTCCGCGCGGCTCGGTCCACCGCGTCCTCTGGGACCGGTGGCAGAGAAGGCTTGTGGAACCCCAACTTCTGGAGACGGACGGAAATCTCGTCTATGAGAACCAAGGGCAATCTGACACAAGAAGGAAGAAGGAGCAGACACTCACCAGGGATATGCACCCGCGCTCGGGGCACATTGAGGGCTGGGTAAGGGCACCGGCATCCAGCCTCCCTACCGTGCCGGCTACCCGCCTGTGGAGGTCATCGGCGGGGAGGGGGACCGAGGACATCTGCGAACCCTCCAAGTCGACCCCCGGCGCCATCTCCGAAAGCAGCAACCGCCGCTCCGTCAAGGGGAGCACCCTCCGGCGATGGATGGCGGCAACCACCCCCGCGGCGATGAGCCCTCCGTCTCGCAGCTCCTGCAAAGCCTCCAAAAGGGGCTGGAGATTTTTCTGTCTCTCACGCGGGGCCCCATAGCGCCAGTTGTTGCCGGCGGCGGTCACCACTCGTTGAGAAAACGACGGGAGCCTCCCATCGTCGTTCCGGAGGTAAAACCACCGGCGCTGCCACCCCTTGTTCGAAGACACAAGGATGGCGGGGATGTACTGTTGAGCACGCGCCTGCCTCAACTGGAGGATGCAGCCGCCGGCCCGCACCGCCATGCGGACTCTCTTTTCCCCCATCATCAAGGCAAAAGGCTCCGCGGAGAAGAGATGGGTCCACAGATCCCAGTGGGTGTCAATCCCCAAAAATCCTTCGCAAACCGCCGCGAAGATGGCTGCTTGAGCGATAGAATTGGGGTTGAGATTGTGCAGCTCCACCCCATAAAAGTGCAGAATCGCTCGCATGAAACGGCTTGCCGGCACTCTGAACCCCCGCTCGTGGAAAGAGACGAAACTCAGCACATACCCCCGCGGCGGGGACGGGGCAGCTCCGCTCGGAGGGACCATCCACTCCGGCTGCGGGTCACCGGAGAGGGGACGAAGCAAGCCATCGGCAACAAGGGCCTCCAGGTCGTCCGCCGTGACGGTGGAGAAGGGCCACGGGTCGCGCGGCGGAACGACGGTTACCCGGTCGGCCATCACCAAGTGAAGGGGGTGGCGGCGGAGCAGACAAGGTGCGCGGTTTTCTTTCTCTGGCTATTTCCCTTAGGTTGCAGAAACCAAAGCAGGAGGCGAGCAGTAGAGTAAAAAACCACCACCGGTCCCTCTTCCGAATATATAAAGGCCCGGGCGAGACCCGTTCAACACTTTGCCCGAACCCGTCGCAAAATTCAAAACCCGTCGCATTAACTCCGTGGCAGGGCAGGCGATACCTTTGGCAGGCGAAGCGGGCAACGCTTCACCTCCGCCATAATGACCGCGTCAAAAAAAAGGTGTGCCACGTCGTTCAATTTCATATCCTTTTCTTGTTCCCCTTTCTCTCTCTTGATACAGGGACCGGGAAAGGGGATACTCCGAAAGGGATCCTTCTCCGCGAAGGAAGCGGGCCCCGAGCCCTCCTACTGATCAGAGGTTCGAAGGCTAGCCCCTCGGAAGGGTTCGACAGCCGCCTCAGAACATTCGGGCTCCGCGCCCACTACTGGTCAGAGGTTCGAAGGCTGGCCCCTCGGAAGGGTTCAACAGCTGCCTCAGGCCACTCGGGCTCCGCGCCCACTACTGATCAGGGGTTCGTAGGCTGGCCCCACGAAGGGTTCGACAGCCGCCTCAGAGCATGCAGAGTGAGGGATGGCTCTGGTTACGTTCGATACATAACCAAGGCTCGAGCTACGCTCTTGAGGAACCCTAGGATATTTTCAAGACCAGCAGGAGCGATTCTGTAACGGAATCCCATCAGAGGGAGGCATCGAGCCCTCGGACACTATCAAACGGGACCGGGTCCGGCAAATCACCTGCAGGTACTTTTGGAGCGCGCCTCTGGGCCACTAGCCGACCCTTATCGAACGGGGCACGGGCGTCCACTCGGATCACACGTTAGCAACTCACTGGAGACACCATGTTCGGCGCCCTCTGAGGGCAACATGGCGCTTTCCCCCCTCCTCCTTGCGGAAAGGCGACGAAGGGGCGTATGAAAAAAGCCGAGTTAGTCCCTGACTGTCCTCTCGCCCTGTGCAGAGGCTCAGGAGCTGCTCTCGCGAACCCGGCTCCGGCCAAACCGTTGACAGCGTCAACATACCAGCCCGAGAACTCGGAACCTGACCATGCACCCGGACTATGACCAGATCGCATGAGGGAACAACCAGACCGGCCGAGGCATCACGAAAGGCACTAAGACCTCGGAGGAGTCAAACCACTCCTCCGAGGCCTCGGGGGCTACACTCGGCGGGTGCGCTCGCGCACACCCACCGGAACGAAGTGTGACAAAGAAAGGCCGGTCCCCTTGCAAAAAAGTGCGACAAAGCCTCCAAGCGAGTACCAACACTCCCTTTGAGGCTCGGGGGCTACTGTCGGGGACCATAATTAGGGGTACCCCCAAGACTCCTAAAACTCGGCTAGTAAACACCATCAGCACAAAGCTGCAAAGGCCTGATGGGCGCAATACAGGTCAAAGCTCCGTCCGCTCAAGGAACGCAATCTCGCCTCGCCCGAGCCCAGCTTCGGGCAGGAACGGTAGACCCAGGCAGATTCACGGGTTGCTCGAGGGCCTCCTCAAGCAACGGACACACCTTCGACTCGCCCGAGGCCCTGTTCGGGTAGGCTTCGCGGAGAAGCAACCTTGGCCAGATCGCCACACCAACCGACCGCATCACAGGAGAATTCAATGCAAGGATTGTCTGACACCATATCTTGACGCGCGCTCCTCAGTCGACAAGGCCGAAGTGACCGCAGTCACTTCGCCCCTCCACTAACTGACCTGACAGGAAAACAGCGCTGCCTCACTGCTCCGACTGCTGTGCCACCCGCCCGGGTGAGGCTGACAGCAGCCAAGTCCAGCCTCGGGCGCCATAGGAAGCTCCGCCTCGCCGGACCCTAGGGCTCGGACTCAACCTCGACCTTGGACGACGGTCTCCGCCTCGCCTGACCCCAGGGCTCGGACTCAACCTCGACCCTGGAAGACAGTCTCCACCTCGCCCGACCCCAGGGCTCGGACTCAACCTCGACCCCGGAAGACGGTCTCCGCCTCGTCCGACCCCAGGGCTCGGACTCAACTTTGACCAGGAAGACGGTCTCCGCCTCACCCGACCCCAGGGCTCGGACTCAACCTCGACCCCGAAAGACGATCTCCGCCTCACCCGACCCTAGGGCTCGGACTCAACCTCGACCTCGGACGACGGTCTCCGCCTCGCCTGACCCCAGGGCTCGGACTCAACCTCGACCTCGGATGACAGTCTCCGCCTCGCCCGACCCTAGGGCTCGAACTCAACCTCGACCTCAGACGATGGTCTCCGCCTCGCCCGACCCCAGGGCTCAGACTCAGCCTCGACCTCGGAGGAGCCTCCACCTCACCCGACCTTGGGCTCGGGCCAACCACGTCGCAGGGGGGTACATCATTACCCTACCCCTAGCTAGCTCATGCTACGGGGAACAAGACTGGCGTCCCATCTGGCTCGCCTCGGTAAAACAAGTAATGATGACACCCCGCGTGCTCCATGACGATGGCGGTTCTCAGCCCCCTACGGAAGCAAGGAGACGTCAGCAAGGTCCCGACAGCCCCGACAGCTATGCTTCTATAGGGTTTAAGCGCTCCACCGACGACCACGACATCACATGAACAGGGCACCAACACCTCTCTAACAGCCACGTCGGCATGTACATAGGACTCTGGCTCCTCTCAGCTGGACACGTTAGCACACTGTTACACCTCCCATTGTACACCTGGGCCCTCTCCTTACATCTATAAAAGGAAGGTCCAGGGCCCCCGTACGAGGGGGTGGCCGCGCGAGAGGATGGGCTGATGAGCAGGCTCACTCTCTCCTCTCCCTCGCGAACGCTGGTAACCCCCTACTGCAAGCGCATCCGCCCTAGGCGCAGGACAACACGAGCCGCGGTTCCCCTTATTGTTTTTCCCCCTTGTGTTCCGTCTCGCACCGACCCATCTAGGCTGGGACACGCAGCGACAATTTACTCGTCGGTCCAGGGACCCCCCGGGGTCAAAACGCTGACAGGACTAACAAATGCTCCAGCCACTGCACATACTTAATGAACTCAGTATTTATACCCGAGTTGGATAAATTTGTGGTGGTCTTTATTGACAACATTTTGATCTATTCCAATAATGAAGAGGAGCATGTAAAGCACTTACGGATCTTGCTAACGCGCTTAAGGGAACATCAGCTATATGCCAAGTTCAGCAAATGCGCGTTCTGGTTGGAGGAAATCCAGTTCCCTGGACATGTATTGCCAGTTAAAGGGATTGCGGTCGATCCCAGCAAAGTCAAGGATATTCTAGAATGGAATTCACCCACTAAAGTACATCAAGTTCGGAGTTTCCTTGGACTGGCTGGATATCACCGCAGGTTCATTTCGGATTTCTCCAAGATTGTTAAACCCATTACAGGTTTATTGAAGAATGATACACAGTTTGATTGGTCCTCAAAATGCAATAAAGCCTTTGAGCAGCTGAAGGTGTTATTAACCACTGCCCCGGTGTTGGCCGAACTGGATATTGAAAAATCTTTTGATGTGTTTTGTGACGCGTCAGGCAGTGGACTAGAATGTGTCTTGATGTAAGAAGGATGAGTCATAGCTTATGGTTCAAGACAACTACGCCGGCATGAAGAGCACTACCCAACTCATGACTTGGAACTAGCTGCAGTCGTTAATGCCCTCCAGATTTGGCGTCATTATCTGCTACGAAATAGTTGCCATTTATATACGGATCACAAAAGTCTGAAATATATCTTTACCTAGTCAGAACTGAACATGAGGCAGAGAAGCTGGCTTGAGCTAATCAAAGATTATGATTTGGAAATCCATTATCACCCAGGAAAGCCAATGTGGTGGCAGATGTTTTGAGTTGCAAGACTTTTTGTCATTGTCTTATAGTAAGAGCACCTGACACCACTATATTCAAGAAATGGAGAAGTTGAATCTGGGGATAGTGCAACAAGAAATTTTGGCAAACTTGAAGCTCGAGTCAGTTCTTCTGCAAAGAATTATTGACGCTCAAAGAACAGATAAGGGTATGAAGTACATTCATGAGAAAATGGAAGCCGGCAAGGCAAATTGCTTCAGGAAAGATAATCAGGGAGTAATCTGGTTTAAAGATCGCATAATAGTGCCAAAAGATGTTGAAGTCCACCAACAAATTTTGGATGAAGCTCATCTTAGTCGATATTCCATTCATCCTGGGAGCACTAAGATGTATCAAGACTTAAAGCAACATTTATGGTGGACAAAAATGAAAATTGAAATCGCATGCTATGTGGCAAGATGTGACACTTGCAGATGGGTCAAGGCCATACATATGAAGGCTGCTGGACCACTGCAATCTTTGTCAATCCTAACTTGGAAGTGGGAAGATATTAGCATGGACTTCATTATGGGATTACCCAGGACAGCTAAAGGTTTTCACTCTATCTGGGTCATAATTGACCGGCTTACAAAGATAGCTCATTTTCTACTAGTCAAGACATATTACTTGGTCATTACCTATGCTCAGATATATATTGCTCGTGTTCTCAATTTACATGGAGTTCCGGAAACAATAGTGTCGGACCAGGGACCGCAATTTGTATCCAAGTTTTGGGAAGAACTGCACAAATCCTTGGGTACTAAATTACTCCACAGTTCGGCTTATCATCCTCAAACAAGTGGACAAACTGAGAGAGTAAATCAGATACTTGAAGATATGCTACTGGCATGTGTCCTAGATTTCCCACACTAGATTTCCCACAAAAATGGGATGACTGTCTGCCGTTGGCAGAGTTCTCTTATAATAATAGCTATCAAGAAAGCATTAAGATGACACCGTTTGAAGCATTATACAGACGACGATGCCGGACACCCTTAAATTGGTCAGAACCCGGAGAAAGGTGGTTTTTCAGGCCTGACTTGGTCAAAGAAATAGAGGAAAAAGTTCAAAGGATAAGACATCACTTGAAAGAAGCTCAAGCTCGGCAGAAAAGCTATGGGGATAAACGACACCGACCTTTGGTCTTTCAAGCCAAGGATTATGTATACCTGAAAGTATCACCGATGAAGGGTGTTAATCGGTTCGAGGTAAAAGGAAAGTTGGCACCCCGATAAATTGGCTCATTTCCCATTCTTGAGCAATGCAGACCAGTAACGTATAGACTTCAACTGCCAGAATCATTATCTGCAGTACATAACGTGTTCCATGTATCCCAATTAAAGAAGTGCATTCGGATTCCTGATCAAACCATCGATGTGGTGGATGTCACTTTGGAAGCATATTTGACTTATTTAGAACATCCCATTCGAGTTTTGGATCAAAAAGACAGAATCACCCGAAAAAGGACTCTTAAATTCTATAAGGTACAACGGAACCAGCACACCGAAGACGAAGCTACCTGGGAGACTCAAGATTTCTTAGAGAAAAATTTTCCTAGGTTTTTAGCTTCATGTAACTTGTAAGATATGTACATCTGATTATAAAGTCGGAATAAACCCCATACCACCCCTGCCCTGTAAGATAATTAAGGAAATAAAGATGTGACGTGTTTCCTTTTCCACTACTTGCCCTAGGACCTTAAATCTCGGGACGAGATTCTTTTATGGGGGGAAGGATGTAACACCCCTGGTGTTACTAGCACTAAAACTTGAGCATGACATCATATGCATTGACATTTCATTTTGTTTGTTAAACCTAGAATGCATCCACTAGGTAAAATTTCAAAACAAGTGTGATGTGGTGGCTTGAAGTACTCTTAACCCTAGGGTAGGGTACTCAACCCTAGGATTAGGGCATGTGGGTAATAGTAAGCCAAAATGAGTAATACCTCAAATGTCATTGGAAATATTCATAAGAGATCAAGATTGATGGATTTGAGTGGCACAAAAACCCTAGAGTGCTCAAAATCCAAAAAGGAACCCTAGAAAACCCTAATTTGTACCCTAGGGGTGAATTCAAATTCTATACACTTTACGACCAAATGTAAATATCAAAGTGGTAGAACATAAAAAGCCAAGCAACTTTTACATTGGGAGATTTTCAAGTAGTGTGGAGTAATTTGGACTTAATTGCAAAAAGTCCTAAGGACACCTATGTGGCTAAGTCTGAATTTCATTGAGATTGAGCCAACTTTGGAGCCTTGTATTTCTTAATTCGTGAGGATTTTGTCCTAGGTCAATACATCAATCTGGTAGAGCTATGATAGGAGTACAACTTTGATTAAGTGATAAAACATTGGTGCTCAAAGTCTGGCTGTCAGTCAGCCATGAGACTGAATCTGGACTAACAGTGAATTATGAGAAACATTGGAGTTGATTTATGCCTAATCGACTAAGTAAATGACCCAAGTTCCTATGATCGAATTGAAGCTGGTATATAGGAGATTAACTTTGTTAAAGACGGATTACGGAGTTGCCACATAAAAATTTGTGAAAAACACCTCTGAAGATGTTATGTCAAACAGACTGATGAAGGTTCTGACGGCACAGTAGCCTGACAAAGATCAGCAGATGCAATGCACCTCGCCACCGGTGACCTCCACGCCTGGATTCGTGCCGGCCGGCACAATTCGTGCTCTCTGGTGTGTGGATTATGATCGACATTGAAAAGATCTTCACCGTGGATGAGACCGTGAGCTGGCCTCGTACCCACTTGCCCTGCGGCCGGTCCTGGTGACCTCACCGGAGTTTGCCGCCTGCCGCTCGGATGCCACATGCCATGAAGCTTTACCACATCGCAGTGAACCGGCATAGGATGCCTATCCATCGCCTGAAGCATTGCCTCAGTGACCGCCACGATAGCTCGCGCCAGTGACTTCCCCTTCACTCTGGCCGCCACCATTTCCCTTCCAAATTCAGAGCTGCCGCTCAAAGCTTCTTTACCAGTTATTCGAATAGCCAGGGTCCTCTACGCAAAGTCACCAGCGCGGGCGTGTTTGCCTGGTCGTGGGCTGGTTTGGGCTGGTTTTAGCCCAACACTATTCATTGTTTTCCTTTTTCTTTTTTCTGCCAAGCTTAGAGATTTATAGGAAATTCTAGAAAAATGATAAAATCATGGGACCAATTTTACTAGACTCATAAATTCCTCTAGTATTTAATAAAAATAGTTCAAATACCTAACTCTAATACAGTACTAATCTAGGAAACTCTAGTAGCTAGTGGGCACCGTGAAGGAAAGTTATATTCAAGATACAGCTTAATGTGTTCCTACTGTAACTGCATATTCATAGCATCACATGAGCATTCATGTATATGTATTGTTATGTATAGAAAACGAAGAAGAAGTAGTAGTTGAAGAAGAAGTTGCATCGCAAGCTGAAATTCTACCTGTCGAGAACAACTTCTACTTTGATATCTGTGGAATAGATCCTGAGTCTCCTACAACACAAGGCAAGCCCCAGTGCATTATCCCTTTCCTTTTGTTTTAAAATCTTTATAACCTTATATGATGCATTAGGTGATAGGAGTTGTGTGCTAAACAGTTGATGCATTTCCTTCCTTGGAAAATTGAATACCATCCCTTGATACCCTTTTATGAAAAGGATTTTATGATGCTTAGCCTTGCTTTAGAAAAACAAAATGTTTTGTTTTAAACAAAGATGATGTTTCATATGGGATGGGAAGTTTTCAAAGAAAAGACTGGATGATGGATCCATCATGGCCATGATGGGTTCGACATCTGAAAAGATGTACCTCTGATAGGTACCAAACTTTGGGTTTTAAATGATAAAGACGAGACCAGGCGGGTGACTTGCACGAGAAGGAAGTCTCGGTGTAGTGTCTCCATCTGAGTCGATTAAGGACCGTGCCGATGTAGGCTTGATGATTGAGGACCTTTTAACTGGCCACATGCCTCGTCATGGGTAATCTTTGCCTCGGTCGAACCAATACTAGAAAGGCCACCACGCAATGGGAGTGGAGAGATGGCAAGAGTAGCGTGTACGCTCCGTGGCAAGAGGCTGGACAGTGGTGTATCTGTGTTCTCGGTTGGCGTGAACTCATTCTGGTCTTGAAAAACCCAATGGCGAGTTGACATATGCAAGGGTTAAGTGCTACATATGTCGTGTGGTTGGTGATCCCCAACTGGGTATAGATCGATTCAGATCGCCATTACTTCTCGGACATGAAGACTTGGTCATTGATTTACACGTGGCAATCCAATGAACTGAAGGGATGATAAAAGACGGCTAGTGTAGGCCAAGTGCTTGAACTAGGATAGAAAGAACTTTAGATGCAGGTAACTTTACTTAACCTGATAATAAAACTGGATTTTTAAGAATCCACTTATAGTAAGCATTTCTGCAAACAAAGTCATTGAATCTTGACAAGCTTTACCTTGAATCCCACAAACCAGCATATCCTTGAAGGTCTTTTCCTTTGTCGGGTAAGACTTGCGAAAGTACACTCCGTACTTAGGGTTTTTGAACCCATGTTGTTGTAGGTGATGAAACAGTGGAGTTTTGCTGTTTCTGCTCGAAGGTGGTACCAAAGGAGGAGCCAAATCAGTGGTCATGGGTGTGGGAGGATGTTTGCCTCCTAGTTTGAAAACACTAAACTCTTGTGTGGGACGGTGTTTTGCCTCCCTGGTATCATGGTATGTAATAATATTTTATGCACTCATAACACCCGGTACTGCAATAATACTCTCTCTATATTTATGAATGTAAATTAAGTTATTGTAACCTGCTTCCGCTTATGTTTTCCTCCGATGTGATGTAATGTCTACGTGATGGGTGAATCGCTCTTGGGCAAAATGATGAGGATACAGATGACCGAACTTGTCAAGTGATTATGTGCATCCACGGAGTTGTCCGAGGTCCTTAGGACAAGGACAACTGTAGGTGGGCCTAATACCTTGGGAGGTTCCGTGACACCTATTTCCCTTTCAATCTCCCCCTTTTTGGTGATTGATGCCAACACAAACCAAAGAAAATTATAAATGTAATAATATAACTAGTTTGCAATTGAGATGAATGTGCATAGGTTACATGGAATTAAACCAAGAAAAGATATGAATAAGAGTGAATGGTTTGGCTTTCTTTTATTTAATATTTTGGACCACATTTGCACCACTAGTTTTGTTTTTGCAAATCTTTTGGAAATCTATTCAAAAACTTTTGTAAATAGTTAAAGGTATAGAAATATGATTACAAGAAACATTTTTAGGATTTGAAATCCCCCCCCTGTTTCAAATGCTTTTCCTTTGACTATATAAAAGCTCCCCCTGAATGAAATTCTCCTTTAGCTTTTCAAGAGGGTTTTGAAATAGATACCAATTTGAAATTCTACTTTCACATATCAATTGTAAATTAGATACTAATTGAAATATACACCAATTGAAATTTACCAATTTAAAGATTTATTTCGAAATTTTTTGAAATGGTGGTGCGGGCCTTTTGCTTTGGGCTTAATATTTTCTCCCCCTTTGGCATGAAGCACCAAAAACGGAGAACTTGAGAGCCCTTTTTCATTTTTCTCAATACTTTCTCCCCATTGGTACAAGTAAATATGAGTGAAGGATTATACCAATTGAGAGTGTGGAGGAACAACGACAAAGGGTGAATGATAACGTCAGAGTTGGAGTGGAAGCCTTGTCTTTTGTAAGGCCCAAAATTTGTATAATAATAATAATAATAATAATAATAATAATAATAATAATAATAATAATAATAATGAGATAAATGAATAAATCTTATTTTGAAAACTAAGAAAGTTTCTCCAAGGATTTTCGAATTCAGATATCATTTAATATCTTATTCTTGAAACTAACACCTCCTAAAAACAATAATAGTTTCTAATAAGGATTTAATAAAAGTACCCATATATGATGTTAGGATCCCTTTGTTAAAATTTTTATAAGTATTCTCTAAAGAATTTTATAAACCAGAGATTATATTTCTTAAAATACCTATCCTCTATTTGAGTATGTATGGATTGCAGATTTAACATCATTTGTTTAAATAGTATAACAAATGAATTAACTAAACAAAATAAACTCATTTTGGGGTATTTGAGTTGTGCTTTTGTTTTTGGAGATGAAACTCAGATCTGAATTCAAATTATATTTTGAATTATAAATTGAAGAAAAAGAGAGAAAACTAAAATAAGAAATGGAAGAAAACAGAAAATAGAAAGAAATACTATAAAATACAAAATAAATTCCTAAATTCCACACTAGTATGTTCAAGATGAGTACTTAATTTGAGAACAAATTATGCTACAAAAGAAATTTGAATTCAAATCCTAGAATTGGAAATGAAAAAGAGAAAACAAAAGGGGAAATAAAAAAAGAAAAAGAAAAGAGAAGGAAATTAGGAAAACCTCGCTTTGGGCCAAGATTCATCTGCTGGCCCACTTTACCACTTCACCTCCACGCAGCCCGTAGGAAATGAAGTTTGTCGCCACCACGCGGGCCCCCTTTCGTCAGATCCTATGCGCTGCTCGCCTGCTATCACTTCCAGGTGGGCCATACGCGCCAGGCTCTTCCCCGCTCCGTCTGTTCTTCTAAACTGAATCAGCCGCACCTACTTGAGGACTGAGTAATCCGCAGCTCCGCGTGATTCTTGCGCTAGGCCCCAACCGACCCCGGGGGATTGATAAAACCCAGCCACCGTCCTCCGTTTCCCCCCTGTTCCAAGGATTTTGCGCCAGTAAAACTCCCCACGACCGCCTATGCCGCCAGTGAGGAAGCAGAGACTGCCACGGGGGAACTCCGGCTTGTCGTCATCCACGCCTCCATTGTGGGGCTCAGGGCCTTCCCTTGGCTGCGGGGCAGGCACTGGTGCCTACGCCACCTGGAATTGGAAGTCAGCGACCCGGAATTGCTCGCCGGACTTGGGTTTGGGCATGGAGTCACGCCTTCTCGCCGCCGGACCTGCCACTGCGCCGAATCACTGGTATGATTGCCCTGTAGAATTCATCTGCTCTTTCCCTTTCTTGCGGATTATGTATCGCTCGGGATTGGTCGGCGAGTCACGGGGTGACCATGCACCGGCAATGGCGCCACCGCAGGGTGACTTGCACCGCTTGTGTGAGTTTTGGTTGGTGAGTCGAGGAGGATGGAGGGTCCTGACCCGTCGATCTATTATCGGACGGTGGAGATCAGGCTGAAGCATACCGCTTCACTCTATCGATTGTGAACCGTGGATGGCCATCGACCGGCTGTGATTCGAACACGTGTATCAGTTTGCGCAAATCGATCTCGACCGATGGATCGAGATCGGATAGGTTACGTCAGTGCGAGCTTAATCAAATATAGATCGTAGATCTTGAATCTAACGGTTGTGGGCGTACCGATTCGGGTTATGGGCAATCTAATCTAGGCCCTTGAATTTTGATCAGATGACCAATGCTTGCCCGTACGCCTTCGGCCAGCGCATCTTTCAAAAGAGCCCCTCGGTTAGTTCAGACTGAACCTGCGATCCATAGGGACTGTTCACAGAGTCTTAGAAACTTTTGCGCCATTGCCCCTGTCTTCTCTCATAATTGAGGCGCAATCCAGGGAAATGAAAAATCAGAGAAATTGATTTATAAAATGAATTTCTTATATAAAAACAATTCCAGAATCTTGTTAAATCCATAGAAAATTCATATTAAGTCCAAATGAGTCCATTCCAATTTTTATAATTCTATAATATTATTGTTTATCAATTAGTACCTCTGTTTTGACATGAAAGTCACATTAAAATTTATATCCTATTTAATCTTGTACAAAACACATAAAATCTTTAGAAATTCATAGCTTTAAATCTATAACTCTGATTTGATCCATTCAAGTTGTGTTAGTCTCGTACAAGTATTTACTACGCAATAACAACAATTATAATTTGGATTAAAGTTTTATTAATTACTACTTTAGGTTATATTTTCCCTAGAATTATAAAATAAACATAGAACCTAGTGTTAATCATTTAATCACATCATAATTGGATGATCATAACTCCGATTTTAGTGGTTCTCGAACCCGCAATCTCGTAGCAACGCGTAGATTATTATTATTCAGTTTGTACTTATGTTTGGTGTGATGTTAATTTTATCTATACCATGTTTGATTGTATTGCTACGACTAGCAGTGAGGTCACGAGGATTTGAAGAATCATCTTGGTACCTGGAATCTCAAGTGCCAGTCAAGTTGTGCCCTTGATCACCTTCATTTACCCAATAATGTTCTTTATTATCACTATTCAATGCATAGGTTTAATTTTGATGGAACCCGATAGGTGACCCTAGTCTGATTATCTTTTACCTTGTTTACCCCTGAATCACTTGGGTAATGTTTGCTATTGCTTTATATGGTTTTGGGTTAATATTTCATTATATCCATGTTCCAATTACTTTGTTATTTTATTTATGTTCATGTCAAGATCATTATTTTTAATTGGAACATGGAGCTTAACTTGAGAAACACGTGCCACCACAAGGGAGGAATGGGACCCCTTGGCTAACTAATTAGGAAAGCTAGTCGAAGACTACCTTACCCAAAAGGGGCAAGGGCAGTAGGGGAGTTGCATGCAAGGAGGTTCTCGGGTTGATTTTGCTGTGATGGCGGTCAGACGGGGGATTCTTGCAAGTGCTCTTCCCATAAACTGTTGCAGGTTTTTGGAAGCTAGTGGAACTTTGTAAAGGCCTTGTAGTGGATCCCTAGCCATTCACCTCGGTAGTGTCTAAGGGCCTTGCAAACCCTGGCGACATGGGATACACGACTTTAATCAGAGTGTAAAACTGGTATACTAGCCAAGCTCACGGTCAAGAGCAGCTCATGACTCTCGCATGATTAATTTATGGAACTTTAATTCAATTTGTCATTTGCATTGCATGGGATTATTTATTAATTTTGTTCTATTATTTATTATGGTTTGGTATTTACTTACACTTAGTAAGTGCTAATAAAATGTGACCAACTTATCAAAAGCAATGCTCAGCTTCAACCTTTATCTTGTTGATCAACCTTACACTTCACATGAACTCCCACCTTTGGTGAGTTCATGCACACTGGTTCCCTACAACTTGTTGAGCTATGATCATGTGTGAGCTCACCCTTGCTGTCTCACACCCCCCACAGGAGAAGAACAGGTGGTTCAAGAGGAGCCACACATCGAGGAGTTCGACTCGATCTAGGTGGCGTCACCCAGTTGACTTATTGGCGCCAAGGATGGTTCTTAGTTCATTTTATATTTGCCTTTATTTTGTAAGACTTCCGCTATGTAATAAGTACTCTGATTATATTGTGACATTTATCTCTATACATCCTGTTATTATATATGTTGTCTTCTTTGGCGCATGTATGAGATGCACCCGGCTTTGTCCCATAAAACCGGGTGTGACATCTTTGCCGAAGACTCCATTTCCCTTTCAATTTATGACTAAGTATAGAGATATACTTGAAAACACATTAGTCGTAGCCTTGGCATAAGAAGAATAAGAAATATGCATTTGCACCAAATGAAAGAGATATGATCAAAGGTATATACTTGAGCTATGTGTGCAATGTTTCAATCAAAATTTCGAGAATCAAGTATATTTGGCTCATTCCTAAGTTTGCTAAAGGTTTTCTCATCCAATGGCTTGGTAAAGATACCGGCTAGTTGGTTATGGGTGCTTAAATAAGCTATTTCGATATCCCCCTTTTGTTGGTGATCTCTCAGAAAGTGATATCGGATGTTTATTTGCTTAGTGCGGCTGTGTTCAACGGGATTATCAGCCATGCGGATTGCACTCTCATTGTCAAATAGGAGAGGGACTTTGCTCAATTTGTAGCCATAGTCCCTAAGGGTTTGCCTCATCCAAAGTTATTGCGCACAACAATGTCCTGCGGCAATGTACTCGGCTTCGACGGTGGAAAGAGCTACAGAGTTTTGTTTCTTTGAAGCCCATGACACCAGGGATCTCCCAGAAACTGACAAGTCCCTGATGTGCTCTTCCTATCAATTTTACATCCGGCATAATAGTACATGCTTGGTATGGTGGGGTTGAAGTCACTCATTTCCTTTTTCAGAGAAAGGCGATACTTGAGGTTTTACCCAAAAGAGAGGAGTAGCACATTTTCACACTCGGCATCAGAATACCCAATTAGATCAAAGGTAGATCCCTTGGGGTACCAAAGCCCAAACTTAGGAGTGTAAACTAAATATCGCATGATTCTTTTCACGGCCCTAAGGTGAACTACCTTAAGATTTGCCTAGAACCTTGCACACGTGCATATAGAACGCATAATATCCGGTCGAGATGCACATAAGTAGAGTAAAGATCCTATCATCGACCGGTATACCTTTTGATCCATGGATTTACCTCCCGTGTCGAGGTCGAGATGCCCATTAGTTCCCATGGTGTCTTGATGGGTTTGCCACTCTTCATCCCAAACTTCTTAAGTATATCTTGAATGTACTTGGTTTGGCTGATGAAGGTGCCCTCTTCGAGTTGCTTGATTTGAAATCCAAGGAAATACTTCAACTCCCCCATCATAGACATCTCGAATTTATGTATCATAATCTTACTAAAGTCTTCACAAGATGACTTGTTAGTAGACCCAAATATAATATCATCAACATAGATGTGGCATATAAACAAGCCTTTTACAATGGTTTTAGTGAAGAGAGTAGGATCGACTTTACTGACTTCTAAGCTATTAGTGATAAGGAAATCTCGCAGGCATTCATACCATGCTCTTAGGGCTTGCTTGAGCCCATAAAGCGCCTTTGAGAGTTTATACACATGGTTAGGGTACTCACTATCTTCAAAGCCGGGAGGTTGCTCCACATAGACCTCTTCCTTGATAGGGCCATTGAGGAAGGCACTCTTTATGTCCATTTGATAAAGCTTGAAGCCATGGTAAGTAGCATAGGCAAGTAATATACGAATTGACTAAAGCCTAGCTATGGGTGCAGAAGTTTCATCAAAGTCCAAACCTTCGACTTGTGAATAACCTTTGGCCACAAGTCGGGCTTTGTTCCTTGTCACCACACCATGCTCATCTTGCTTGTTGCGGAATACCCATTTGGTACCTACAACATTTTGATTAGGACGTGGAACTAAATGCCATACCTCATTCCTTGTGAAGTTGTTGAGATCCTCTTGCATAGCCACAACCCAATCCAGATCTCTTAGTGCATCCTCTATCTTGTATGGCTCAATAGAAGGCACAAAAGAGTAATGTTCACAAAAATGTGCAACTCGAGATCTAGTGGTTACCCCCTTATGTATGTCACCAAGGATAGAGTTGTCGGGGTGATCTCTTTGAATTGCTTGGTGGACTCTTGGGTGTGGCGGTCTTTGATCCCTTATTTCTTGATCATCTTCCTTGTCTTGATCATTTTCATGTCCCCCTTGATCCATGTCCTCCTCTTGAGGTGGCTCATCCTCTTGATCTTCATCTTCATCATCTTGAGCCTGATCCTCATCTTGAGTTGGTTGAGATGCTTGCATGGAAGATGACGGTTGATCTTGTGCTTGTGGAGGCTCTTCGGATTCCTTAGGGCACACATCACCAATGGACATGTTCCTTAGTGCGACGCATGGAGCCTCTTCATCATCTAGCTCATCAAGATCAACTTGCTCCACTTGGGAGCCAATAGTCTCATCCAACACAATGTCACAAGAAACTTCAACTAATCCAGTGGATTTGTTGAAGACTCTATATGCCCTTGTGTTCGAGTCATAACCTAATAAAAAGCCTTCTACAGCTTTAGGAGCAAATTTAGAGCTTCTACCTCTCTTGATAAGATAAAGCATTTGCTCCCAAAGACTCTAAAATATGAAACATTGGGCTTTTTACCAGTGAGAAGTTCATACGATGTCTTCTTGAGGATTTGGTGAAGATATAATCGGTTGATGGAGTAGCAGGCGGTGTTAATCGCCTCAGCCTAGAACCGGTCCGGTGTCTTGTACTCATCAAGCATGGTCCTTGCCATGTCCAGTAGAGTTCTATTCTTCCTCTCCACTACAACATTTTGTTGAGGTGTGTAGGGAGAAGAGAACTCATCCTTGATGCCCTCATCCTCAAGGAAACCTTCAATTTGTGAATTCTTGAACTCTATCCCATTATCGCTTCTTATCTTTTTGATCCTTAATCCAAACTCATTTTGAGCTTGTCTTAAAAATCTCTTTAAGGTCTCCTGGGTTTGATATTTTTCCTGCAAAAAGAATACCCAAGTGAAGCGAGAATAATCATCCACAATAACTAGACAGTACTTACTCCCGTTGATGCTTATATAAGCTATCGTGTCGAATAGATCCATGTGGAGTAGCTCAAGTGGCCTGTCAGTTGTCATGATGTTCTTGTGTGGATGATGGACACCAACTTGCTTCCCTGCTTGACATGCGCTACAAATTCTGTCTTTCTCAAAATGAATATTTGTTAGTCCTAAAATGTGCTCTCCCTTTAGAAGCTTATGAAGATTCTTCATTCAACATGGGCTAGTCGGCGATGCCAGAGCCAACCCATGTTAGTCTTAGCAAATAAACAAGTGTCTAGTTCAGCTTGGTTATCATTAAAATCAGATAAGAATAGCTGACCATCTAGCACTCCCTTAAATGCTACTGAATCATCACTTCTTCTAATGACAGTAACACCTACATCAGTAAATATACAGTTGTAGCCTATTTTTCATAATTGAGAAACAGAAAGCAAATTGTAATCTAAAGAATTTACAAGAAATTCATTGGAAATGTTATGGTCAGGAGATATAGCAATTTTACCCAAACCTTTGACCAAACCTTGATTTCCATCCCTGAATGTGATAGCTCTTTGGGGATCTTCACTTTTCTCATATGAGGAGAACATCCTTTTCTCCCCTGTCATGTGGTTTGTGCACCAGCTATCGATTATCCAACTTGATCCACCGGATGCATAAACCTGCAAAACAAGTTTAGGCCTTGTTCTTAGGTACCCAAACGGTCGAGTCCTTTTACATTAGAAACAAGCACCTTGGGTACCCAAACACAAGTCTTTGGACTCTTGTGTTTGCCCCCAACATATTTGGCAACTATTTTGCCTAATTTGTTAGTTAAGACATATGAAGCATCAAAAGTTTTAAATGAAACATTATGTTCATTTGATGCAGCAGGAATTTTCTTTCTAGACATTTTAATATGAGTTGTATGCCTAGAGCTAGAAGCCTCATTTTTGTACATAAATGCATGGTGAGAAACAGAATGAGGTTTCCTAGCATGAATCTTCCTAATCTTATGTTCGGGATAGTTTGCAGGATATAAAATGTAACCCTCACTATCCTGAACCATAGGAGCATTAAGCTTGACATTGGATTGGCTCCCCTTTTGGAATCCAATGCCAACCTTAATGCTAGGGCGTCTCCCATTATAAAGCATGCTTGTAGCAAATTTGAACTTTTCATTTTCAATTTCATGCTCGGCAATTTTAGCATTTAATGTAGCTATGTGATCATTTTGTTTTTTAATCATGGCAAGGTGATCATCAATAGCTTCAACGAAAACATGATCATCAGTAGATGTAGAGGGTTTGCAGACATTCAATTCTTCTATCTTAGCACTTAATCTAATATTCTCATCTTTAAGACATGAAAATGAATCATTTCAAACATTGAACTTGTCAATCTTAGAAACTAGACTAGCATTCTCAGTTCTAAGACTTGAAATTGAATCATGACAAATGCTAAGCTCCTTAGATAAGTTTTCACATTTTTCTACTTCCTGAGCATACGCAATTTTCAATTTAACAAATTTTTTGTTCTCTTTAACGAGGAAGTCCTCTTGGATTTCCAAGGGATCATCCTTCTTGTTAATGGTTTCTATTAATTCATTTAATTTTTTCTTTTGTTCCATGTTAAGGTTGGCAAAAAGGGCAAGTAAATCATCTTCATTATCGCTAGAGCTACCCTCATCACTAGATGTTGTATATTTGGGGGTTGCTCTAGAGTGTACCTTCTTCTTGCCATCCTTAGCCATGAGACATTTGTGGCCGACGTTGGGGAAGAGGAGACTTTGTTGACGGTGATGTTGGTGGCGTCCTCGTCGGAGGAGGAGTCGGTGGAGCTCTCGTCAGAGTCCCATTCCCGGCATATGTGCGCATCGCCGCCCTTCTTCGTGTAGTATCTCTTCTTTTCCTTCTTCTCCCCCTTCTTGTCTTCGTCCCTGTCACTTTCACTAGAAATTGGACATTTAGCTATGAAATGACTGGACTTACCACAACGGTAACACACTCTCTTGGAGCGGGACTTGTAGTCTTTCCCCCTCCTTTGTTTGAGGATTTGGCGGAAACTCTTGATGATGAGCGCCATCTCCTCGTTGTCGAGCTTGGAGGCGTTGATTGGAAGAATACTTGGTGTAGGCTCCTCCTTTTCTTCCATTGCTTTGAATGCGACGGGTTGCACCTCGGGTGTACAGGTGGCACCTTGCTCCAAGTTGACGATGTGTTTAGAGTCTTTGATCATATGTTCAAAGCTCACAAACTTGCAATGACTTCCTCGGGAGACATTAGTTTATATCTAGGATCCCCACGTATTAATTGTACTTGAGTAGAATTACGAAATACGAGGGATCTAGGAATAACCTTGACCATTTCGTGGTCATCCCATTTTGTGCTCCTGAGGTTGCGTACTTGGTTCACCATGGTATTGAGCCGATTGTACATGGCTTGCGGCTCTTCTCCTTTGCTGAGGACGAATCTACCGAGTTCTCCCTCGATCATCTCGCACTTGGTGATCTTGGTCACCTCGTCCCCTTCGTGCACGGTTTTGAAGACGTCCCAAATTTCTTTGGCATTCTTTAACCCTTGCACCTTGTTATACTCCCTCTCGACACAAGGAGGTAAGGAGTATAGACATGGCTTGAGAGTTAAAGTGCCTAATTTGGGCAGCCCCATCCGAATCGTAGTCCTTGTCCCCCAACTTTGGTACCTACGCTCCAAATTCAACAATATCCCAAATGCTTTCGTGGAGTGAGGTTAGATGATGCCTCATTTTATCACTCCACATGCAATAATCTTCACCATCAAAATATGGTTGTTTGCCTAGGGGTACGGAAAGTAATGGAGCGCGCTTTAAAATACGAGGATAGCGTGGGGGCATCTTACTATACTTCTTGCGCTCATGGCGCTTAGAAATAGTGGACGATTTGGAGCTTGATGTGGAGGGTGACGAAGAGTCGGTCTCATAGTAGACCACCTTCTTCATCTTCTTCTTCTTGTCACCTATCCGATGCGACTTGATGGAGGAAGAGGATTACTCCTTGTAATGCCCAAAATTGGTATAAGAGAAAGATAATAGGATAATTAAATGAATATAATTCTATGCTAGAATTTTGGAGGATTTCTTGTTCTCCTTTTCTTTGTGCATATTCAACTAAAGGAATTAAAGTAGTCAAAGGACAAATAAATAAATACATAAATGTGCATATCGTGCTGAAGTTTTGTATCAGGTGCATCTTAATGAGGACCTGTATATTCAAACTCTACTTGTACTCAAAACTCAAGAAAAGAAGTAATGGGAAATTAAAATCTAGAGAGAGAATTTTTAATGAAGTCAATCATTCCTTCCATAATTAAATAATAGGAGGAAGGAGAAAAAGAATTACTAATAATGCAAACAGTGGGTACTAAATTCATATTGGGATTTTAGAGTGTAATTGGAAATTTGAAGTTAGAACAAGAATTCCAATTTAGTTGAACCGTTGAGTTTGGAAAATATAAGAGAAACAAAAAAAGGAGGATAAATACGAAAATTGTGCCTGGGCTGTTTCTCCCCTCGCGGCCAGCTCAACTCCTCACCACGGCCCAGGAAACAGCCAGCCCACCTTCACCTCGTGTCACTGTCGGGCCGGGCCCGCGCAGCAACAGCTTGCCGAGCCATCGCGAGTACGTAACCTCTGGCACTGTCCGCACGGATGCGGGCTGGTCTAGCCGCACTCCACCTTCACTGACCTATGGGGCCCGCTCCCTGGCTCCGACTCTGTCGTTGGCTGTGTTTGTGGCACTGGCATGTGGACCCCACCGGACAGAAACTCCTCTTCACATCCCCCACGCCAGCACCGTCGGAAGCTTCGTCTTCCTCGTAACAAAATTGCCTACACCGTTTGCCGTCCGCTGAAATCGGATCGCCCTAACGACCCCTTGGAATCAGGCTTTGCCTACGGGAGCTTATAAAGAAAACTAGAATCACGTTGTCGCCTCCTCATCTCGTCATTATTCCTTCCTATAGCCATAGCCGAGGACCCAGAAGCCAAAGTATCCCTCATCTCTCTCCCAACATCGATGCTGTCCGCTGGTGCTCGCGTCTCCCTGTCCCCTTGCGCATGTGTGTCCTAGTGCATGATTCCCTTCTCCCTTGCACGCGCCAGTTGCCTTCATCGATGGTCGTGCGCCGCTGTCAACCTTCCTCATTGGTCACGGCTTCTCGACGGTCGTCCTCGACCCCACCGTGGCGCAGCGCCGCTGGGAACACAGTCTGGGCAAGCCTTCGGGCTGCGTCATGGGATGCCGCGGCTCAGGCGTGCGACGTTGGGGAACCCTGGGGCCATTGCCGAGCTTGTGGAGAGAAGAGATTCAGGCCATCGCGTTGTCCTCACGTTCCTGACGTGTGGAGGAAGACCGGTCCGTGGGGTCGCAGCGGCGCTTGCCACTCGACGTGGGATGCAGTGAGGCGGGGTTCACCGGTGTACTCAGGGAGGGATTCCGGTGTGCACGAAGGAATCGGTCGGGGCTTCCTCACCTGCAACGTGTTGATCCACCAAATTGTGATGTCGTGCGGACTGCGTTCTTTGATGCTCAATCTTAGGTATAAACCCTCCTATATTGAACGCATTGTTCCCCTCTGCGCGTAGGGTTGTCGGGTTCGGCGTGTGGTGCGCCGGCCTTACGAGGCGACTGTTGCCGGCGGGGCATCGCAACCGACCAGTGGGTGCCGCCGTGGTTTGGGTCGGCTGGTTAGGTGGGGGAAGAAAAATGGACGTGGGCCATTGATGTCTGAGGGAGCGTCGGGTCATCAGGGGCAGTGTGTTAGGATGCATCACAACCGTAGATCAGCATAGGAACGAATGAGAGTGGACTGCGGGTATTTAACATCTGGACCTTTGGATCGGATGTTGATGGATAGGATTAGATCGAGCATGCCTCTTCATCACATTAAAACTGAACCCGCACGATCGGATCTGAACGACCGAGAATTCAAGATACCCTTTCAACCGCGTCAATGTTGCATAAGGGCCCTCGACCTTTTAGTGAATCAACCCGCGGTCTAGCGCGGATGATTCTGTGTCTTGGGATTCTTACACCGAAACCCCTGCACTTTCTAATAATAATGCGCCCAGTCCAGAGAACACATAAATTTGATAAATGATTATGGAAATGGATTTTTAATGTAAAAATAATCATTTGAACTTGTTTAATTCATAGAAAATCCATACTTAGTCCAAATTAATCCATTCCAGTTCCTATAATTTTGTAATAATGTTGTTTATCACATAGTGTCTCTGTTTTGACAAGAAAACCATATTAAAATGTATCTCTTAATTAATCTTTTATCAAATACATAAAACCATTGGAAATTCATAACTCCTCCGTTTTAATTCCGAATTGACTCGTTCGAGTTGTGTTAGCTTCGTATAAATATTTACTACATAGTAACATTATTAATCATACCAAGTTGCATAATTTATAGTTAGATATTATTTAACCTATGTCTACTAGAATAACTCTTCTAAATCAAATCTAACATGTTCATAATTATAATTTGATTAAAATATGATCTCTAGTAAAGTTATAATCAAGGTTAAGGTTGAGTTAATTATTCATAGATATTCTCTCATATGGTGTACCCTAATCAATTTACAATATAGTTTAATATCTAAATCACGTAGATCTTTCATAAACCATAACTTTATAATCGTAACTCCGAAATTAGTGATTCTCGTTCCCTCGATCTCGTAGCAATGCGTAGATCATTATTATACAATTTATTTGTATGTTTGGTGTGATGTTAATTTTGTCTATACCATGTTTGTTTGTACAGCTATGACTAGCGCGAGGTCACGAGTTATCTGAAGATCATCCTGGTACCTGGAATCTCAAGTCCCAGGCAAGTTGTGCCCTTGATCACTTTCATTTACCCATTAATGTTCCTTATTATCATTTATTCATGCATAGGTTTAATTTTGATGGGACCCAATCGGTTGCCCTAGTCTGCTTACCTTGTTACCTTATTTACCCCTGAATCATTTGGGTAGTTTTGCTATTGCTCTATATGGTTTTGGGACTAATATTATATTATGTCCATGTTCTGATTATTCTATTATTTTATTTATGTTCATGTCAAGATCATCATTATCTTTAATTGGAACATGGAGCTTAACTTGAGAAACACGTGCCACCACAAGGGTGGAATGGGACACCCTTGGCTGACTAATTAGGAAAGCTAGTGGAAGACTACCTTACCCGAAAGGGGCAAGGGTAGTAGGGGAGTTGCATGGAGGGAGGTTCTCGGGTTGATTTTGCTATGATGGCGGTCAGACGAGGGATTCTTGCAAGTGCTCTTCCCATAAACTGTAGCAGGTTTTCGTAAGCTAGTGGAACTTTATAAAGGACTCGTAGTGGATCCCTAGCCATTTACCTTGGTAGTGTCTAAGGGTCTAGCTAACCCTGGCAACATGGGATACACGACTTGTGGGTATAGGGTACAACCTCTGCAGAATGTAAAACTGGTATACTAACAGAGCTCACGGTCAAGAGCAGCTCACGACTCTCGCATGATTAAATTATGGAACTAAATTCAATTTGTCATTTGCAATGTATGGGATTTGTTATTAATTTTGTTTATTTATCATTATGGTTTGGTATCTACTTATACTTAGTAATTGCTAATAAAATTTTGACCAACTTTAAAAGCAAAGCTCAGCTTTAACCATTCTCTTTGGTAAGCCTTACACTTCTCATGAGCTCCCACCTTTGGCGAGTTCATGCACATTATTCCCCACAACTTGTTGAGCTATGAACGTATGTGAGCTCACCCTTGCTGTCTCACACCCCCATAGGTCAAGAATAGGTACCATAGGATGAGGCGCATGGTGGATGCTGCGATGTGTTCGTGAGAGGTCTAGGTCGTCCTCTCCCAGTCAACTTTGGGTTGCTGGATCGTTGTCTCCTTACGATGTAATTATTTATTTACTTTGTACAGAATTCCTATTGTATAATAAAGTTGTGACATTCGTTTCTGTACCACTATTCATCATATGTGTGAGATTGGTCCTAGCACACATGGTGTTTATGTTCACGCCCGGGTTCCTAAAATCTGGGTGTGACACTCGTTGTGTTTGTTGCTGGACTCCCTTGAGAGAGTCCTTCCCGAGCTTGCAGCCTTTTCATCAGTCATGATCTTCCTCTTGGTGTGATCTCCAGACATCACTTCGAGTTGGTTAGACTCTTAATGAAGCATTGGCTCTGATACCAATTGAAAGTCGCCTAGAGGGGGTGAATAGGTGAAACCTGAAATTTATAAACTTAAACACACACTAAGGTCGGGTGTTAGCATTAGAATTAAATTCAAGTCCAAAAGAATATATCTCATGCTAGGAGTTGCTCAAGGATTGCGGATGACGTATGGAAGCCAACTCAAATTCACACTAGTAAGGAAATGTTAGAGAGGGAAAAACAAATCAAACAAGAATCAAGGCGAGTGAACACTATGATTTGATTTACCAAGGTTCGGTTCCAAAGAACCTAGTCCGCGTTGAGGAGGTCACAAAGACCGGGTCTATTTCAACCCTTTCCCTCTCTCAAACGGTCACTTAGACTGAGTGAGCCTTTTCCTTAATCTCTCGGGTCACTTAGACCCCGTAAGGACCACCACACACTTAGGTGTCTCTTGCTTTGATTACAAGTCACTAGAGAAATAGAAGGGAAAAGAAAAAGGCTAAACCAAGCGACAAGAGGAACAAAAGAACACAAATGATCCTCTCACAAGCCCAAATGCACTAGAGTTGATTTTGAGGCTTTGAGTGGATTGATTGCTTTGATTGTGTCTTGGAGTGTTGGGCTTTTGCTCTTGCAATAAATGAGAACTCAGAAATGCTTGGATGAAAATAAATGAGGTGGTTGGGGTATTTATAGCCTCCCAACCACTTCTAGCTGTTGGCTGATTTTTGCTGGCGAAGGGCGCACCGGACAGTCCGGTGCTCCACCAGACAGTCACTATGCACTGTTGTAATACTCAAAATTGTGTACAAGAAATATATAGTGATTTCCGTATTAGATGTGCCTCATTTGCATCATAAAAAGAGCATACACAGAATTTAGAGATGAATTAAGACAAATGATAAAAAAATAATAATATGCATCATGTTGGAGTTATATGTTTGTGCACTAAATAAAATAACAAGGATAATAATAATAGGATAATAATTACTAGAAGCTTGAATTCTAAATTGAGAATTTGGGTTTGAAATAAGAGGAGGAAATAAATGAGAAAAATACTACATAAAATAAAATAAAAATCAGAATAAATACCTTTCACACTGGTATTATTAAACTATACATTTCAAACTAAGGACAAGATTATCATAAAGTCTGAATTTAAAATTTTATTGAAGAATGAATTTGAAATGGGAAAATGGAAAATAAAAAGAAAGAAAAAAACAGAAAGGAAAAAGAGAAGCGCGCGGCCCAGGAACTGGCTTCAGCCCACCTCGCGCCAGCCCATATCCCACCGCGGGTACTCACTTACACGCGGGGCCCACTTGTTGGCTTCCACTGGTAACGGCGTGCTCACTGGCTTGCGGGCCCTCGTTGTCAGGCGCCCACCTCCCCTTCCTTCGCCGCTTGACTCGGATGAGCTCTGCTATGGCGCAGATGGTGGAATCCGTTGGTGTGGGCCGCGAACGGACTTCGAGCGGCCATAAGAAGACCGGAACCAGATCCTTATCCTCCTCTTTGCTTCATCCACGCGTGAACAGCTCTAACCAAACCGATCTCCGCCTTAGCCGTGCTAGCCGTGAGGACCGCGTTCCGCTGCCCAGAGCAAGCGTTTTCCCCCTCACCGATCTAGGCGTGTAGACGGGTTATGGTGCATCGCCGGGGCGTGGTGGAGCTGTTCGTGGACTCGGCGGGGCAAATCTGGCGATGGGGAGAGGTTAATTTCTCGCCGTGATTGAGGACCATCCGCGGATTCGCAAGATCACGCGGCCAGGGGGAGTCTTCACCTCAAATCGAGGTAATCAGTGTGCTATCTCCTTTGTTCGGTTCCTCGATTGATGTAGCTCTCCTCCGATTTGAGTATCGCGCACCAGCGCGCCATTGGGTCGACCTCGCCGACGCCCGCCACCGCGGGCGGTGTTATTCGGCCACGCCTGGCCACCAGGTGGGGAAGAAGCCCTGCTGTTCATCGGATCATAGTTGTGTGACTCTGATTGATCCGGGCGTAGTGTTTTGGCCAGGGGGATTTTACCACCGTGGATCTTGGATCCTACGGGTGAGGGCGAGCGCAGGTATATCAGGGTCGTGGATCAATCGGTGCTGTTGATCACATATCGCACGGTTGGGTAGCGTGCCGGTTCATTTATGTGCCGGCTTATAATCTGGGCCCTCGGTTCTGGATCGTTCGGCCCACAATAGAAAATACCCCTTCGCGGTGTATCTTTTGCAAAAGAGCCCCTCTGCTTTCAGGAAACCAACCCGCCGTCCAGTGGGAAGTTTTCTGAGTCTAGAATTTTCTTGCGCCAAGCCCCTTGCTGTCTCTGGTAATCTTGCGCCCAATCCAGAGGAATATAAAAACCGAGAAATGATTATAGAATTTAGTTTTTAATACAAAAACAATTCCAGAAACTTGTAAAATACATAGAAAATTCATATTTGCTCCAAATTGAATCATTCCAATTTCTAAAATTTGGTAATATTATTCTCTATCATTTAGTGTCTCTGTTTTGGCATGAAAACAGTAAGAAAATTAATTTATCATTTAATCCTATTTCAAGCACATTAAATCTTAGAAAATTCATAACTTAAAATCTATAACTCTAAAAATTATGATTCCTGTTCCTAGGTTCTTATTTTAATGTGTAGAATTTTATTGTGTATTTCATTCACATGTTTGGTGCAATGTTAATTTTTGCTATACTATGTATGTATTGTGTTGATGCGAGTAGACGAGCAAGCCACTGTGGAATCTGAGGTTCAGCAAGTAGAGATAGCTGAGCAGGAGCTCATTGAAGGCAAGTTGTGCCCTTGATCACTTACTTTTTCCCAGCCATGTTCTTATTAATTATAATGATCTGCATAGGTTAATTTTGATGGGATCCTTTAGGTTACCCCAGTTTTGGTTATCTTTATACCTTGTTCACCCCTGAAATATTTTTGGGTAGTACCTGCTATTGCCTTATGTGGATTGGGTATGGAGATACATTATTCATGATTACTCTTTTATTATATTTTTATTATTATTGTTCATGTTAAGATCATTAAATTAATGGAAACATGGAGCGACCACCCGGGAAAACAGTGCTACCACAAGGGTTTAATGGGACACCCTTGGCTGATTAACTAGGAAAGCTAGTGGAGGTCTTCCTTACCCGAAAGGGGCAAGGGCAGTAGGGGAGTGGTCAGTGTAGGGAGGTCCTTGGGTTGATTTTGCTGCGATGGCGGTCAGGCGAAGGATTCCTGCACTGGAGCTTCCTTTAAACTGTAGCGGGATTTCTGAAGCTAGTGGAACTTTGTAAAGGCCTCGTAGTGTTACCCTGCCTCGCCTCCTCGGTAGAGGTGTATGGGATTGGCCGTCTCTTTGGCAGATGGGTAACATGACTTGTGGGTAAAGATGCGCAACCTCCGCAGAGTGTAAAACTAGTGTACTAGCCGTGCTCACGGTCATGAGCGGCTCGGACCCTCACATGATTAAATATGGAACTTAAATTTAATTTGACATTTGCATCGCATTTGGGATTATTTTACTATTACTTTTCTTTATTATTATTAAGGTTTGGTATTTACTTACACCTAGTAATTGCTAATAAAATTTTGACCAACTTAAAAGCAATGCTTAGCTTCAGCCTATAATTCATTGATCAGCCTTACACTTCATGAACTCCCACCTTTGGTGAGTTCATGCCACATTATTCCCCACGACTTGTTGAGCTATGAACGTATGTGAGCTCACTCTTGCTGTCTCACACCCCCCCCACAGGAGAAGAGCAGGTGGTTCAGGAGGAGCCACAAGGCGAGGAGTTTGATCTAATCTAGGTGGCGTTTCTCAGTTGACATTGGCGTCGTCGATCCTTAGTTCGTTTTATGGTTATTCCTTTATTTTGTAATACGACTTCCGCTATGTAATAAATACTCTGATGTTTTGTGACATTTATCTCTATACACTATGTTATTATATATGTTGTCCTCTTTGGCGCATGTATGAGATGCACCCGGATTTGTCCCTTAAACCCGGGTGTGACAGAAGTGGTATCAGAGAAAATGTTGACTGTAGGACGAAACCTAGATAGAAATGGACAAAACCCTTACCTACTTATCTCATTCTGATTCATTCTACACTCACCTTACTCTGATTCTTTCTACACTTATCTTGATCCTGTCTCACCTTCTATTGTTCTACTCTGATCATTCTTACCTTTTCTACTCTGAGACAAGATGGATTTCATACCATGGAATCCCTACCCCTATGACATTTTTAGGAGATAGGAAGCCTAAGACCAAATCAAAACTATTTTCTATATTTAAAAATGTTGCTTGATTGTTCTGATGAAAAATGTCTGATTTGCTTCTTTGATTGATTGAAATATTATATATGGACATCTTAGCCTGTGCCAGCATAAGGTAATAAATTAGCTATGGTAGGTAAAACATTAAACTGCTTAGCTAATAAATCCCCCAAAGTAACATGATTCGTAATTACTGCCTTGTCTACTACTCTCTCTTACCATATGTATCTAACTCAGATGGTCAATACCAAGAGGGGTGGTGGAATTGATTTGCCTCCTAATCGACACACTCGAAGGATATATAGACAACCTCAGCCCCAGCCAGCAGGGATGAATCCTCCTAATCCTCCACTAGGCGGAGTTGATCTACTGATTGCAGCTCAAATGGCGGTGATGCAGCAAATGGCGGACACTATGGCTGATATGCGTGCCCAGATGCAGCAAGAATGCCAGGAGATGCGTCAGGAAAGAGAAGATATACGCCAAGAGTTGCGCCAAGAGAGAGAAGAGATGCGCCAGGAGAGAAGGGCGCAACAACAGCAGCTGCAACAACAACTTCAACAATAGCAGCAACAACAACAAGTGCCATTGCCTCCACCACCACCACCACCAGTTCCACCTCGTGATAAGCACCGAGAGTTTATGAGTCATAAGCCACCGACCTTCGCCAGTTCGCCAGATCCACTTGATGCAGATGATTGGTTGAAGTCAATTGAGAAGATGCTCAACATCGCCCAATGCTCAGACCGGGAGAAAGTTCTTTATGCCCCAGGTCGTCTGATAGGTCCTGCTGCTGACTGGTGGGATTCTTATACTGCTGCCCATGATGCTGCTGATGCTATTACTTGGGCAGAGTTCAGTACACAGTTCAGGAACTACCATATTCCACTTAGTATGATAAAGATCAAGAAGAAGGAGTTTCTGTCATTGAAGCAAGGCAACATGTCAGTCAGCGAGTACATAGACAAATTTATTCAGCTGTCAAGATATGCTCTGGAGGAAGTTGCTGAGGATGAGAGGAAGCAGGAGCACTTTATTGAAGGACTTAATGGACCCTTGCAGTATGCACTGGTTGCACACACATTTCCGTCGTTTCAGAGGCTACTGGATAAGGCTCTTGCTATTGAACACAAGCGTGTTCAACTGGGTGATTTGAAGAGGAAGGCTATCTCATAGGGACAGGGTAGCAGTAGTGTTCGTCCCCGCTACGTACTGCCACAGGGTACACCGACTCGACCAGGAGGACCACGCCCAGTTCAGTATGCTCCACAGGGGTCTCCACGGACACCTCCTACTCGTCAGGCTACTCCCACTGGCACCCCAACGAGGTCTACAGGACAGAAGACTGGCCCTACATGCTTCAAGTGCAGTCAGATTGGGCACTATGCTAATGCTTGTCCTATGGGAAATTCTGGTACACCAGCTAAGAACAAGCAACACACTCCTGGCAAGGGATATTCTATAGCCAGGGTGAATCAAGTCAGTGTTGAAGATGCTCCTGATGGTGTTGACATCGTACTTGGTATGTTTTACATTAATGTCATTCCTGCAACAATATTATTTGATTCTGGTGCTACACATTCATTCATGTCTGCTCGATATGCCAACACTAATGAGATACCCCTACTAAATATGAGAAAACCAATGATAGTAATCACACCTAAAGGGCCTATTGAGGCAAATCAAATGACACGTAGATTGATATTATCAATTATGGGAAGAGAATTTGGAGCTACCGCTAAAATATTAGAGGCCAGCAGTATAGATCTGATTCTTGGTATGTCATGGTTAAGGAAGGCAAAGGCCATTATAGCATGTGGTAGGGGTACTATAGAGCTCACTAGTCCTAAAGGAGAAACATTTCAAGTTAATATTGCAGTAACCACCTCATCCAAGCGTACAATGTTCTTTATACCTGAGGAGTTTGTTGGTGACAACATCCGGGTGGTTAGAGATTTTCCGGATGTCTTTCCAGAGGAGTTACCAGGGATGCCACCGGATAGGGAAGTTGAGTTTGTTATTGATCTTTTACCTGGAACTGCCCTTATTTCTAAACGACCATACAGGATGGCTGTAGAAGAACTGAAGGAGCTTAAGAAGCAGTTAACTGAGTTACAGGAGGCGGGGTACATTCGTCTGAGTTCCTCGCCTTGGGGAGCACCGGTGTTATTTGTACAGAAGAAGGATGGATCACAACGGATGTGTGTGGACTATAGATCACTTAATGATGTTACTGTGAAAAACAAGTATCCTTTACCCCGTATTGAGGATTTGTTTGATCAGATGAGAGGAGCCAGGGTATTCGCGAAGATTGATCTCCGATCGGGATACCATCAGATGAAGATTAGACCATCAGATATTCCTAAGACGGCTTTCTCAACCCGATATGGATTATACGAGTTTACTGTTATGTCATTTGGATTAACCAATGCACCAGCTTATTTCATGAATTTGATGAATAAGGTGTTTATGGAGTATTTGGACAGATTCATCGTGGTGTTCATCGACGATATTCTTATCTATTCTAAGAGTGAAAGTGATCATGAAGAACATCTAAGGTTGGTGCTACAGAAGCTACGAGATAATCAACTTTATGCCAAGTTTAGCAAGTGCGAGTTTTGGATTGACAAGGTGTCATTCCTTGGTCATATTATTTCTAATGGAGGAATAACAGTGGATCCTGCTAAAGTGAAGGAGATAATGGAGTGGAGAGTGCCCACTACAGTTACTGAGATTCGGAGTTTCTTGGGACTCGCAGGATATTATCGGAGATTTATTGAAGGGTTCTCTAAGATTGCCAAGCCTATGACCTCGCTTTTGGAGAAAGGAAGAGAATTCAAGTGGGATGAGAAATGCCAAGAGAGCTTTGATCAATTGAAGGAGAGATTGATGTCACCACCAGTATTGGTTATGCCAGATCTGCAGAAGGGATTTGACATTTATTGTGATGCATGTGGCCAAGGATTGGGATGTGTACTCATGCAAGAGGGACATGTGATCGCCTATGCATCTCGTCAGTTGCGGAAACATGAATTGAACTATCCCACTCATGACTTGGAGCTGGCTGCCGTTGTGCATGCACTTAAGATTTGGAGACACTACATTATGGGAACTAAGTGCCAAGTATACACGGATCATAAGAGTTTGAAGTACATATTCACTCAGAAGGATCTCAACCTTAGGCAACGCCGTTGGTTGGAGCTCATTAAGGATTATGATTTGGAGATTCATTACCACCTAGGCAAGGCAAATTTGGTCGCAGATGCCTTGAGTCGGAAGGAGCATGTTCACTCCGCTTTCGTTGTCCAGCTACCCGATGAGTTGGCAAAAGATTTTGAGAGGCTCAACCTGGGAATTGTTACACATACAAAAGGAATTACCGTTGAATTGGAACCTACCTTGGAGCAAGAAATTCGTAAAGGTCAGATTGGAGATGCCAAAATCCAAGAGATCAAGGATCTGATAACAGAGGGTAGAGGCCCATAATTCACAGAAGATGAGCAAGGCACGATATGGTTCAAGAATCGGATCTGTGTTCCCGATATTGATAGTCTTCGGGAAACTATATTGAAGGAAGCACATGACTCAGTTTATTCTATCCACCCTGGGAGTAATAAGATGTATCAGGATTTGAAGCAAAATTATTGGTGGTATGGACTAAAGAGAGATGTGGCTGCACACGTGGCTATGTGCGATGTGTGTCAAAGAGTTAAGGCTGAACATTAGAGGCCAGCCGGACTACTGCATCCACTGAAGATACCTGAGTGGAAATGGGAAGAGATTGGCATGGACTTCATTGTTGGGCTACCCCGCACATCTGCAGGGTATGATTCTATATGGGTGATTGTGGACAGGCTAACTAAAGTAGCCCACTTTATTCCAGTGAAGACCACATATTCAGGAGCTAAGTTGGCAGAGTTGTACATGGCACGGATTGTCTGCCTACATGGTGTGCCAAAGAAGATTTTGTCAGACCGGGGATCACAGTTTACCTCTCGATATTGGAAGAAGTTGCACGAGTCCTTGGATACAAGATTAAATTTTAGTTCGACTTACCATCCCCAGACTGATGGGCAGACTGAGAGGACCAACCAAGTGCTAGTGGATATGTTAAGAGCATGTGCTCTTAAACATGGTGGAAGTTGGGATAAGAGTTTGCCTTATGCGGAGTTCTCCTATAATAATAGCTATCAGGCCAGTTTGAAGATGTCACCGTTTGAGGCTTTATATGGCAGAAAGTGCAGGACTCCACTATATTGGGATCAAACTGGTGAAAGGCAGTTGTTTGGGTCTGAGATTATACAGGAAGCAGAAGAACAAGTTCAGCAAATAAGGGAGAATTTGAGAACTGCACAGTCCAGGCAGAAAAGCTATGCTGATACTCGGAGAAGACTGCTAGAGTTTAAGGAGGGAGATTATGTCTATTTGAAGGTGTGACCACTCCGGGGTATGTGAAGGTTCAAAGTCAAAGGAAAGTTGTCCCCTCGCTTCATTGGACCCTTCTTAATCTTGAAGCGAGTGGGAGAGGTCGTATATCAATTGGAGTTACCAGATCATCTTGCGGATGTTCATGATGTTTTTCATGTATCTCAGCTGAAGAAATGTCTTAGGGTACCTGAGGAGCAATTACCAATGGAGGACCTTAGTGTTTAAGAGGATCTGACTTATGCTGAGTACCCCATCAAGATTTTGGATACTTTGACTCGAGTCACGAGGAATAAGGTTATAAAGATGTGCAAAGTGCAATGGAGCCACCACGGTGAAGACGAAGCAACTTGGGAAAGAGAAGAAGAGCTTCGTATAGATTTTCCCCACCTTTTCCCTAGATCTTCCTAAATCTCGAGGACGAGATTATTTTTAAGGGGGGTAGGATTTGTAATACTCAAAATTGTGTACAAGAAATATATAGTGATTTCCGTATTTGATGTGCCTCATTTGCATCATAAAAAGAGCATACACAGAATTTAGAGATGAATTAAGACAAATGATAAAAAAATAATAATATGCATCATGTTGGAGTTATATGTTTGTGCACTAAATAAAATAACAAGGATAATAATAATAGGATAATAATTACTAGAAGCTTGAATTCTAAATTGAGAATTTGGGTTTGAAATAAGAGGAGGAAATAAATGAGAAAAATACTACATAAAATAAAATAAAAATCAGAATAAATACCTTTCACACTGGTATTATTAAACTATACATTTCAAACTAAGGACAACATTATCATAAAGTCTGAATTTAAAATTTTATTGAAGAATGAATTTGAAATGGGAAAATGGAAAATAAAAAGAAAGAAAAAAAAACAGAAAGGAAATAGAGAAGCGCGCGGCCCAGGAACTGGCTTCAGCCCACCTCGCGCCAGCCCATATCCCACCGCGGGTACTCACTTACGCGCGGGGCCCACTTGTTGGCTTCCACTGGTAACAACGTGCTCACTGGCTTGCGGGCCCTCTTTGTCAGGCGCCCACCTCCCCTTCCTTCGCCGCTTGACTCAGACGAGCTCTGCTATGGCGCAGATGGTGGAATCCGTTGGTGTGGGCCGCGAACGGACTTCGGGCGGCCATAAGAAGACCGGAACCGGATCCTTATCCTCCTCTTTGCTTCATCCACACGTGAACAGCTCTAACCAAACCGATCTCCGCCTTAGCCGTGCTAGCCGTGAGGACCGCGTTCCGCCGCCCAGAGCAAGCGTTTTCCCCCTCGCCGATCTAGGCGTGTAGACGGGTTGTGGCGCATCGCCGGGGCATGGTGGAGCTGTTCGTGGACTCGACGGGGCAAATCTGGCGATGGGGAGAGGTTAATTTCTCGCCGTGATTGAGGACCATCCGCGGATTCGCACCATCGAGCGGCCAGGGGGAGTCTTCACCTCAAATCGAGGTAATCAGTGTGCTATCTCCTTTGTTTGGTTCCTTGATTGATGTAGCTCTCCTCCGATTTGAGTATCGCGCACCAGCGCGCCATTGGGTCGACCTCGCCGGCGCCCGCCACCACGGGCGGTGTTATTCGGCCGCCCCTGGCCACCGGGTGGGGAAGAAGCCCTGCTGTCCATCGGATCGTAGTTGTGCGACTCTGATTGATCCGGGCGTAGTGTTTTGGCCAGGGGGATTTTACCACCGTGGATCTTGGATCCTACGGGTGAGGGCGAGCGCAGGTATATCAGGGCCGTGGATCAATCGGTGTCGTTGATCACATATGGCATGGTTGGGTAGCGTGCCGGTTCATTTATGTGCCGGCTTTCAATCTGGGCCCTCGGTTCTGGATCGTTCGGCCCACAATAGAAAATACCCCTTCGCGGTGTATCTTTTGCAAAAGAGCCCCTCTGCTTTCAGGAAACCAACCCGCCATCCAGTGGGAAGTTTTCTGAGTCTAGAATTTTCTTGTGCCAAGCCCCCTGCTGTCTCTGGTAATCTTGCGCCCAATCTAGAGGAATATAAAAACCGAGAAATGATTATAGAATTTAGTTTTTAATACAAAAACAATTCCAGAAACTTGTAAAATGCATAGAAAATTCATATTTGCTCCAAATTGAACCATTCCAATTTCTAAAATTTGGTAATATTATTCTCTATCATTTAGTGTCTCTGTTTTGGCATGAAAACAGTAAGAAAATTAATTTATCATTTAATCCTATTTCAAGCACATTAAATCTTAGAAAATTCATAACTTAAAATCTATAACTCTAAAAATTATGATTCCTGTTCCTAGGTTCTTATTTTAATGTGTAGAATTTTATTGTGTATTTCATTCACATGTTTGGTGCAATGTTAATTTTTTCTATACTATGTATGTATTGTGTTAATGCGAGTAGACGAGCAAGCCACTGTGGAATCTGAGGTTCAGTAAGTAGAGATAGCTGAGCAGGAGCTCATTGAAGGCAAGTTGTGCCCTGGATCACTTACTTTTTCCCAGCCATGTTCTTATTAATTATAATGATCTGCATAGGTTAATTTTGATGGGATCCTTTAGGTTACCCAGTTTTGGTTATCTTTATACCTTGTTCACCCTTGAAATATTTTTGGGTAGTACCTGCTATTGCTTTATGTGGATTGGGTATGGAGATACATTATTCATGATTACTCTTTTATTATATTTTTATTATTACTGTTCATGTTAAGATCATTAAATTAATGGGAACATGGAGCGACCACCCGGGAAAATAGTGCTACCACAAGGGTTTAATGGGACGCCCTTGGCTGATTAACTAGGAAAGCTAGTGGAGGTCTTCCTTACCCGAAAGGGGCAAGGGCAGTAGGGGAGTGGTCAGTGTAGGGAGGTCCTTGGGTTGATTCTTCTGCGATGGCGGTCAGGCGAGGGATTCCTGCACTGGAGCTTCCTTTAAACTGTAGCGGGATTTCTGAAGCTAGTGGAACTTTGTAAAGGCCTCATAGTGTTACCCTGCCTCGCCTTCTCGGTAGAGGTGTATGGGATTGGTCGTCTCTTAGCAGATGGGTAACATGACTTGTGGGTAAAGATGCGCAACCTCCGCAGAGTGTAAAACTAGTACACTAGTCGTGCTCACGGTCATGAGCGGCTCGAACCCTCACATGATTAAATATGGAACTTAAATTTAATTTGACATTTGCATCGTATTTGGGATTATTTTACTATTACTTTTCTTTATTATTATTAAGGTTTGGTATTTACTTACACCTAGTAATTGCTAATAAAATTTTGACCAACTTAAAAGCAATGCTCAGCTTCAGCCTATAATTCATTGATCAGCCTTACACTTCATGAACTCCCACCTTTGGTGAGTTCATGCCACATTATTCCCCACGACTTGTTGAGCTATGAACGTATGTGAGCTCACTCTTGTTGTCTCACACCCCCCATAGGAGAAGAGCAGGTGGTTCAGGAGGAGCCACAAGGCGAGGAGTTTGATCTGATCTAGGTGGCGTTTCTCAGTTGACATTGGCACTGTCGATCCTTAGTTCGTTTTATGGTTATTCCTTTATTTTGTAATAAGACTTCCGCTATGTAATAAATACTCTGATGTTTTGTGACATTTATCTCTATACACTCTGTTATTATATATGTTGTCTTCTTTGGCGCATGTATGAGATGCACCCGGATTTGTCCCTTAAACCCGGGTGTGACAACTGTCTAGTGCGCGCCTCATCAGCGCAACCGTCAGTGTTCGGAGCTGGACGACAGTGGGAGCCTTTGTCGTCTTGCTGCACCGGGTAGTCCGGTGGCGCACCGGATAGTCCGGTGCCCTCTGACTTCTGCGCTCTGACTTTTGCATTTGCACTATTCACGCATAGTACTTTTTGCAGTCGACCGTTGGCGCCTGGTAGCCGTTGCTCCGCTGGCTCACCAGACAGTCCGGTGGCACATCGGACAGTCCGGTGAATTATAGCGGAGCGTGCCCTATAATTTCCCGAGAGTGGCTGGTTCGAGGGGGCGCCTGGCTGGCGCACCGGACAGAGTCCGGTGCACACCAGACACTGTCCGGTGCACCATTTTCTAGCACATTTAAGTCCTTTTGCTCCAATTAAATTGTGTCCCTAACTTGATTTCTTTCTTGGTTTGTGTTGAACCTTATGCACCTGTAATACATGAATTCTAGACAAACTAGTTAGTCCATGTGTTTGCGTTGGTCATCAACCACCAAAATTAATTATAGGAAATGGTTAACCCTATTTCCCTTTCAGACGCCAAACCAGCTCCGGGGGTTACTGTCACAGAACCTCTCAAGGTATTAGGCCCACCTACAGATGACCTTGTCCTAAGGACCTCAGACAGTCATGCAGGTGCGCATAATGACTCGGTTAGTTCGGTTATATGTATCTTCATCATATCGCCCAAGAGCGCTTAACCCATGACGTAGACATTACACATAATCGGAGAAGAGAACAAGTAGAAAGGATTACAATAATATAATTTATATTCATATCAAAATATAGAGAGAGCAATTATTACATAGTCGGGTGTACGAGTGTGGAACTTATTATTACATAACTCGGAGGAAAAACATCCTCCCCCAAATAAGTTTATTGAACTTCATCCTGCTTTGGCACCACCTTTGAGCAGAAACACCAAAACTCGGCTGTTTCATCACCTACAATAACATGGGTTCGAAAACCCTAAGTATGGAGTGTACTTTCGCAAGTCTTACCCATCAAAGGAAAAATACTCTCAAGGATATGCTGGCTTTTGGGAATCAAGGTAAAGTTTAACAAGATTCAAAGACTCTGTTTGCAGAAAAACTTACTATAAGTGGATCCTCAAAAATCCATTTTTATTATCAGGTTAAGTAGTTACCTGCATCTAGAGTTCTTTCTATCCTAGATCAGGCACTTAGCCTATGCTAGCCGTCTTTTATCATTCCTTCAATTCACTTGATTGCTACGTGTAGGGCAGTGACCAAGTCTTCATGTCTGAGAAGTAACGGTGATCTGAATCGATTAATACTGAGCTCGGGATCTCCAACCACACGACATATGTAGCACTTAACCCTTGCATATGTCAACTCGCCACCAAGTTTCTCAAGACCAGAATGGGTTCACGCAAACCGAGAGCACAGATGCTCCACCGTACAGCCTCTTGCCACGGAGGGTACACGCTACTCTCACCATCTCTCCACTCCCATTGCATGGTGGCCTTTCTGGCATTGGTCCGACCGAGGCAAAGCTTACCCATGACGAGGCATGTGGCCAGTTAAAAGGTCCTCGATCATCAAGCCTACATCGGCTCGATCCTTAAGCGACTCAGAAGGAGACACTACATCGAGACTTCCTTCTCGTGCAAGTTACCCGCCCGGTCTCGTCTTTATCATTTACATCCCAAAGTTTGGTACCTGACAGAGGTACATCTTTTGTGATGTTGAACCCATCACGGCCATGATGGATTCACCATCATAAGTCTTTTCTTTGCAAAAATTCCCATCCCATATGAAGCATCACCTTTTGTTTAAAACAAAACATTTTTTTGTTTTCAAAAGCAAAGCTAAGCATCAGAAAACTTTAAGTAAATCAGGTAACAAGGAATGGTAATCAGTTCCAAGGAAGGGAATGCATCAATTGTTTAGCACACAACTCCTATCACCTAATGCATCATATAAGGTGATAAAGTTTTTAAAACATCAAGGAAAGGGGATAATGCACCTTGTCTTGCCTTGTGTTGTAGGAGGTTCTGGGTCTGCTCCACAAATGTCGAAGTAGAAGTTATTCTCGGCTGGTGGATTCTCAGCTTGAGGGACATCTTCTTCTTCAACTACAGTCTCTTCCTTGTTTTCTATACATAACAGTACATATACATGAATGCTTATGTGATGCTATGAATATGCAGTTACATAATAGAAACATACTAAGTTGTATCTTGAATACAACTTTCCTTCACGGTACACACTAATCACTAGGGTTTCCTAAGTTAGTATTCTATCAGTGTTAGGCAATTAAACCCTAGGAGGCTAGTTTATTGGGTTTGGGACCAAACAATGTCCAAATCATTTTGCCACATAGCGTGTAATTTCAATTTTCATTTTAGTCCACCAATAATGTTGTTTCAAGTCTTGATACATCTTAGTGCTTCCAGGGTGAATGGAATACCGACTAAGATGAGATTCGTCCAGGATTTGTTGACGAACTTCAGCATCCTTTGGCACTACTATGCGGTCTTTGAACCATATTACTCCTTGATCATCCTTCCTAAAACAATTTGCCTTGCCGACCTCCATTTTCTCACGAATTTATTTCATACCCTTATCTGTTCTTTGAGCATCAATAATCCTTTGAAGAAGAACTGACTCAAGCTTCAAATGTGTCAAAGTTCCTTGTTGTACTATCCCCAGATTCAACTTTTCCATTTCTTGACATAAGGTGGTGTCAACTGCTCTTACTGTGAGACAATGACAAGAGGCCTTGCGACTTAAAGCATCTGCCACCACATTAACCTTTCCTGGGTGATAATGAATTTCCAAATCATAATCCTTGATTAGCTCGAGCCACCTTCTTTGTCTCATGTTTAGCTCTGACTGGGTGAAGATATACTTCAAACTTTTGTGATCCGTATACAAGTGGCATATATTCCCCAGCAGATAATGACGCCAAATCTTAAGGGCATGAACTACTGCAGCCAGTTCCAAATCATGTGTGGGATAATGTTCCTCATGCCGGTGCAGCTGCCTTGAAGCATAGGCTATTACTCGTCCTTCTTGCATCAGGACATATCCTCGTCCATTGCCTGATGCGTCACAATAAAAATCAAATGGCTTTTCAATATCTTGTTGGGCTGAAACTGGTGCAGTGGTTAACAATACTTTCAGTTATTCAAAGTCCTAGTTACACTTAGAGGACCAGTCGAACTTAGTATCATTCTTCAATAACCCAGTAATGGATTTAACAATTTTGGAGAAATCCAAATAAATCTGCGGTAATAACTAGCCAATACATGGAAACTTCGAACTTGATGCACTATAGTGGGTGATTTCCATTCCAGAATATCCTTGATAGAGGTACATCTTTTCTAATGTTGAACCCATCACGGCCATGATGGATTCACCATCATAAGTCTTTTCTTTGTAAAAATTCCCATCCCATATGAAGCATCACCTTTTGTTTAAAACAAAACATTTTTTTGTTTTCTAAAGCAAAGCTAAGCATCAGAAAACTTTAAGTAAATCAGGTAAAAAGGAATGGTAATCAATTCCAAGGAAGGGAATTCATCAATTGTTTAGCACACAACTCCTATCACCTAATGCATCATATATGGTGATAAAATTTTTAAAACATCAAGGAAAGGGGATAATGCGCCAGGGCTTGCCTTGTGTTGCAGGAGGTTCCGGGTCTACTCCACAAATGTCGAAGTAGAAGTTATTCTCGGCTGGTGGATTCTCAGCTTGAGGGACAACTTCTTCTTCAACTACAGTCTCTTCCTCGTTTTCTATAGATAACAGTACATATACATGAATGCTTATGTGATGCTATGAATATGCAATTACATAATAGAAACATACTAAGTTGTATCTTGAATACAACTTTCCTTCATGGTACACACTAATCACTAGGGTTTCCTAAGTTAGTATTCTATCAGTATTAGGCAATTAAACCCTAGGAGGCTAGTTTATTGGGTTTGGGACCTAACTATGTCCAAATCATTTCAAACTTCACCCAAGGTCTTTAATCATCATACTAAACCTACCCAAAAAGTTTTACCATTTTTGGAGCTACTAAATTATTTCTAAAATTCTAAAAGGCTTAGTTTGAGCATCTTTAAATGCTAAATAATTCCAGGCTTGGGATAAAAACCTTGGGACTATTTTTATTAAATACTAGATGATTTTAGAAGTCTAACAAAATTGTTCCCATATTTTTACCATTGTTCTATTATTTTTATACAACTTTTCTAATCTGGTTGTAAAAAGAAAAGGAAAAATAATGAACAGTGATGGCCGAATCTGACCCAAGTCTGCCTACGAATGGGGAGAAGCGCCCGCGTTGGCGGCTTTGCGTAGAGTTCCCTGGCGTTTTAAATAACTAGTAAAGAATCTGTGGCACTATTCATGTGTCTCTCTGACTTTTGCACAAAACCCCTTGCACTTCTATCTCTTCACGACTCGAGTCCCCGACCACGCACAGGTCGAACACCTGGCTGGAATTGTGCGTACTCGCTGGTGGGGACCTGTTACGCTGGCGTCGAACATACGGGATCAATCACTGATGCTATCCAAACATCTCTGTATACTTAATTTGACTAGTCTGTCACTTATTCATGCTAGTGTGCGACGACCGTGGAACAAATGCTGCGGCGAACCCATTCTGGGTTACATGAACCGGTAGCGTTCAATCAAGCACCTAGGAAAGAGTCAGTGGCTTTCTAGAACTATTGTGTTTGCGTGAACTTGGACAGAAGCACCCTGGAACGACCGATTGACGGAAGCCATGACTGCGACGGTGTTCTCGGGTAATACCGTCCCGTTCACGATGCTACGACGCAGTAGAGTTCATTCGGTTGAGCCGATGAGCATCACAGGCACAAGATGGTGTAGAAACACGAACGAGAAGGACGCGAATGGACCTGTGGGTCGCTGCCCACGGCGCGGTGTCTCATAGCGGCGTAGATGACCAATTTGGGGGAAATTCCAAATTCAGGGGCTGTGGTGGCTAATCGGCGGTGAGGAGCGGTGTACTTGGTTCGTAACGAGATAACGGAGCAAGCCGCACACTCAATTTACAGCGATCGCTCGAGTATTTCATGAATTTGGGATGGGATGAGCTAGAGGTCGGAGAGGAGGTGAGTCACCGGAGCATAACTACCGTGGTGCTCACCAGGGCAAAGGCTCAGGCGGCAGATGGGAATCTACTGCGATGTGGTAATGCCTCCAAATACGTGGCATCCTTGCGGCAAGCGGCAAACTCCGGCGATGGCATCTCGACCTGTCACGGGGCAAGTGGGTACGACGTCCAGCTCACAATCTCATCCGCGGTCAAGATCTTTTCACTGGTCCGGTAATATCCACACCGCGCTGTGTACGAATCGCGGCGGCCGGCGTGAATCCACACGTGGAGCTCACTGGCAGTGAGTTCACTGAACCTGGATTTTTATTCAGTTACTTTACCATCGCGGTCCAATTCAGTCGTTCTGGCAGAGCAACTTGCAGGGCCTCATTCTCTGATTTTCGTGTGACAACCCACTAATCTGTTTGTAGCAAAGTTGTTCTTCTATAAACCAGCTTTAATTTTATTATAGCACCCTCGATCAAACATCCACTGGATCCTATGCAAAATCGATCTCAAAGTTCATCCCAGTTCACTGACAGTCAAATTTCAGCATTGGAGTTAACTAACCGTCCAACTTCAGGTCCATTTTTCTCCCATTTCCATGTAGCTCCAAGGCTTAGTCACTTAATCAAACTTGAACTACTAACATGGCTCTACCAATTTGTTGTAATGACTTGGGGAAAAATCTTCATGGATTAAGAGATACAAGGGCATAAACTTAGCGTGATCACACTGATTTCAGAGTAAGCTATATGGGTGCTCTTGGGGCTTTTTACAAATTACTCCAATTTGTTCCACTACACTTGAAAATCTTCCAATGTAAAAGTTGCTTAGTTTTTGATACTCTACCACTTTGATATAGGCACTTTGGTCAAAAAGTGTATAGAAATTGAAATCACCTTATAGGGCACAAATTAGTGTTTCTAGGGTTCTTATTAGAGTTTGAGTGCTCTAGGGTTTATGTGCCACTCAAATCCATCAAGTTTAGTATCTTATGAACATTTCCACTAACTTTTGAGATAATACTCAATTTGGTATCACACATACCCACATACCTCTATCCCTTGGTTAAGTACCCTATCCTAGGGTTAAGGATTCACTTCAAGCCATCACATCACACTTGTTTTGAACTTTTAGCCTAGTGGATGCACTCTAGGTGTAACATACATAATGAAATGTCAATGCATATGATGTTATGCCCAAGTTTTAGTTCTTGTAACAACAGGGGTGTTACAGTTACATTCAAGAAGTCTATTTTCTTCGACTATTTGCCTTACTAGAAAGAGTTAGATGTGCGACACACAATTGATGGTATGCACGTTCAGAAGAATGTGTTTGAAAGAATAATTGGCACCTTGCTAGACATAAAGGGTAAAACAAAAGAATGGCTCAATTCACGCACGAACTTGGTAAATTTAGGTATAAAAAAGAACTACATCCTATTTTTTAAGAAAATGGGAAGTACCATCTCCCAGCAACAAGCTACAATCTCAATGTAGATGAGAAACATGCGATGTATGTTTGGCTCAAGAATTTGAAAGTCACATTCGGATTCTGCTCTAGCATACGGAGTATTGTGTCAATGAAAGACCTAACAGTCACCAACTACAACTCACATGATTTCCATGTCATGCTAACTACATTCCTAGGTATTGCCATTAGGTCTATAAATCATTTATTCTTAAAGATGGCAATAACATGGTTGTGCTACTTTTTCAATAGGATTTCATAAAAGGTAATTAATCGTGATGAGTTAGCATCTCTTCAGGAATTCTTAGTGGGGACAATATCACAGTTTGAGATGTGTTTCCCTCCACTATTCTTTGATATTATGGTGCACGTTGTGGTACACTTGGTGCCACAAATAGAGGCATTGGGTCTTATGTACTTGCATGAAATGTGGACGTAGGAGCGTTTCATGTCAATACTAAGTGGCTATGTATCAACTCGTGCTCGTCTTGAGGCATCCATGATAGAGGGGTATTGTACCAAAGAGGCCATTGAGTCTAGAGGTCCATTTTGCAATAGTATCCTAAAAGATCAAGTTGCAATAGGTTTACCTCCATCACGACACGAGGGTAGACTGTATGGACGCAGAAGGATGGGACAAAAATCTTTCATCCCACTGGATTACAATACAGTACTTGAGGCACATCACAACATCCTACATCAGCTTGCGATAATGGATCCATTTATCCAACAACACATCAATGAGCTTCACGAGAAAAATCCTTGGCATAAAGATGATTGGGTAATGAAGCAACACAAGTAGTGGTTCAACGCATGGTTAATGGTGAAGGACATTCCACATGGAGAAACAATAGAATAACAAACCATTAAGGGGTTGGCATCTAGACCTTCACGCCATGAAATTGTTATTGAGGCCATGATCAAGGGGCTTCAGCCAGGACCTACAGTCCAATATTTTGCAAGGAAGCCACCATAGACCTTGGAAAAACTCCTTCTGAAGATGGATGAGTATATCTGGGCTGATAATGATTTCTGCCAAAGAAGAGAGGAAGCATACAGGTTTTCATGACCAGGGGCTTCGGAGGAAGACTTCATCCCAGGCATGTCAGGTCAATCCAAAATTCCAGTGCCAACGATGAAAGGGCCAACAATGCTAAGAGCAGTCATCATAGCTCACAGTCTTTGGGCATGCAGCAAACTTCTTACAGACCACCAGCTCCGAGAGGCAGAGGAGGAAGAAGCTTCAGTGGAGGAAGGTTCGGTAACCAACCTAGGAAGTTGTACTACCTTTTCTGTGGTGAGGACAAGGGTCACACAACGAGGACGTGCCAGGTCATGATCCAGAAGCAAAAGGAAATTACTGAAGCCGAAGCGTGACAGAATCAGCCGAAGTAGGTCCTCCATACTACTTCGTGCTACTCTCCTACAATCTAGAATACGTAGGCAACCAACAGCCTACGGCTTCAGCAGCTTCAGCAAGTCACTCCCAAGCCTCCTAGGCTCAATTACCCCCACCCCCACCAATGGTGCCTACCCCAAGTCATGATCAGCAGCAAGAATGGCACCTTCGGCCTCAACAACAACGTGATCGTCGGGAACAGTCTGAAGCTCGCACAGTTAATAGCACTGTGCCCAAATCTAGGCATTTCTACTGAAGATGACACAACGTTTTGGCCAAAAGAAAGCTCTGATTTGTTCCATTCCTACTCTTTTTACTTTTATATTTCTGTTGTAAAAGACAATACAAGAAGGTTTAACCTTCAACTCAATGTAATAAACCTGTGGTTACACCATCAAGTGTAACAAAACCAAGTTCCGAAGCTCCAAAGACGTTCCCAAAGGAGCGCAGAGTAAGTTCTGAAGCTCCAAAGATGTTCCTAAGGGAGCGCAGAGTAAGTTCCGAAGCTCAAAAGTCATTCCTAAGGGAATGCAGAGCTAAGATGCCACCTAAATCAAAGGTGAAGAAGCTCCAAAGTCGTTCCTAAGGGAATGCAGAGCTTAAATGCCACCTAAGTAAAAGGTGAAGAAGCTCCAAAGTCGTCCCTAAGGGGATGCAGAGCTTAGCTCCAAAGTCATTCCTAAGGGGATGCAGAGCTGAAATACCACCTAAGTAAAAGGTGAAGAGACTCCAAAGTCATTCCTAAGGGGATGCATGATGAGGACATCACTTCTATATATACAATGAATGGACCGATAACACGATTGCGTGCACGACATCTAAATCTCCAGGTACGTTCTACTCTAGTTAATTGTGTTTCAGAGCTTACGCTTGGGGACATGGATGTTTTGATGATTAGGAACCTCGGAGAGGACCAGCAAGGACTTGGGAAAGGCCTAGGTGTTGAGGAGGAGCAGCAAGGGCGTTCACAACAGAAAGGAGATCAAGTCCGAGTCGGCTGCGACTCCATCTAAGGACCAGTCTGCACTAAAATAGACGCCCAAGATGCATCCGGACACCGATTGCAACAGACTTGATATGGTTGGAAAGATAACGAGATTATCTAACCAACCCAACTTGTTCCACCCTAAAAATTCATCCAGAGTCAATGGGAATCATCGAAACAAGTCAGCGTTCAGATTCTGTTTTGGTGCTGCGACATTGTCTGTTGGGCCGTTGGGCCGTGTATCACGTTGGAGCCCATTAGGGGCGAGTCTAGGGGTCACGCACGCCCTAATACTCTATTTATTCAGCAGCCGCCACCACATTTAGTTTTGGGTTTTGCTTAGATCAATTCTGTCATCGAACAGTGTCGCCATCATCGGCTTGTGAGACCCCATCCCGTAATTAATACAATTTTGGTTACGTTTCATTCCTGTTCTTGCTTGTGTTCTTGATTGCGCTTGCAGGGATAAGCCTTCGTGGCGAGGTCATTCGTGTGTCACAGGTGATAACCAATGGAGCCATGGTGTAGTGATTGCGAGGAACGGTCGCTCGGAGCCTTGGATCATCAACGTCGAGATCTCCACTCAATCAAGTTATCATATCTCATGGAAGATCGGGCCACATCTACTATCAATGCAGAGTCTGGATGTGTATTCGCGTGGGTTTTTACCTTCGGCATAAACATCATTTTGCATCATACCATCATATCATATCATATCGCATAGCATCACATCATACACCATTTTGCATCAGCAAAAAGCCGTGGAGAAGAAGGAAAATTGTTCCTTCAAATACTTGTCGGATCATGAAAAAATGTGCTGTAGCACAACATATGCCTTCGGTAGATATATCGTACTACACGAAGCTAACCTTCGTCAACAATGGCACAAGAAAATTTCTCTTCTTTGCGAAGCATGAAAAGAAGGGAAGGTGTTTTTTCGCCAAAGGCTCAAAAACGGTACGTACGTAGATTTCATGCATCACAAAGAGATGTATTACATTAATGTACATGCAAATACTTGATGTTTGTTTCTTACACAAGGCAACAGTCATACACAAGCATTACATTTTCAAGCATACAAAAATTTAATCTTCCTTTAGCACTTTTTTAGCAGCTTTGTGTAATAGTCTGTCGACGACTTCGTCAACGACTTCGTTAGCAACCTTCATTATATCCAAAGCTTCTTTCATAGCTGGGTCGGCTTCGGGATTGTACGGCTCCAGTGGTGGTGAAAGGCCGGCTGCAATAAATAATATGTTTGGGAATTTTGAAGCTAGAAACGAACAACGAAGCAAAACTTTAAATAAAGGTACCTATAATCGTGGCACGTTCAGCAGCTTCTTTAGCTTGCTTAGCCTCCTCTCGGGCATCGTGAGATTCTTTCTCATTCTTTTTAATGGCTTCATCAGCCATCTCACGACCGCCCTTCATCCAAACATCAGAGTAAAACCTCCCGCATAACAAAGAGGCTTCGGCCGAGGTGTCCTTGGTGTCATCTACTGAGAAAATAGATTCCAGCTATGCTGCGGCCTTAACAAGTTCACAATTGGCCTTCTCTAAAATTGTCGCGACCCCTCGGGCACCGGAGAAAGCATAGAAATCCCCATGATTGCTAAGTATTTCATCAAAAGCTTCGGCCTCTTCGCCTATCCACTGGATAATCCCTTCGGGATCGCCACAAATAAATTTCTTTCCAAAGAGTATGCTCCCACCTTTGCAAAGCTATTTTTCAGCTTCTTCACGCATTCTGAGGACGTTTCATAGCATCTCTCCTTGGAATCCTGAAGCTCTTCAACATTCTTTTGCATCCTTGACCTTTCCATTTTACTTATTTCTTGCTTCGCCTTTGCAACTTTGAAATTTTCATTCATTTCTGCAAGCTTTTTCTTCAAACCTTTGACTTCAGCTTTGTGGGCTTCAGTTTGAGCGCTAAGCTTGACTTCGCTAGCCTTCAGCTTGTCCACTAAGGAAAATAGTATTTTATCTTTCTCAAGAGCTTCATTCCTTAGTGTGACAATCTCTAACCGAAGATTTCCATGTGCCATCTTGCAGCTTTCGTCGTCTGCTTCCTTTTGAGCCCTTAAAGCTTTACTTAGAATTAAGCCCTAATAACAAAAAATATATGTGAGAACATAACGATAGCAAGAAAACCTACAAACATAGTGTTGGGGACTTGTTCTCAAATGCTATGAGTTAAGAACAAGGCAACACAAAACATTAGTGGTTAAAGTCCATCGTCCTTCGAAGCATTATCTCCCTTAGGATATAATGATCTTTAGACGAAGGTTATGAAGGACGTACCTTCATCATCACAGTATATATTAATGGAAGTAGAAGCATATAAAACATGAAAAATAACATGAATAATCATATGACATCATTAATATGTCTTTATTATATCATCATGAATGAACATGAACAATATTGAATTACATTTATACCTTCGGCTTGACAGAAGGCAAAAGTTCAAGTATGACGCGCGAGTGATTACAGGTTAGCGTGAACAGTACGGTGTCACTATTCATCTATTTATAGACACAGGACGCAGCCTGTTTAGAATTACATTCATGCCATCGACATTTACTATTGACTTAGGGAAATCTATTGAGGACTAGACAGCCTTTTCCCCTTTAAGTCGATTTCATTTTCCATCGTTAAGCCGAAGCTTCTTCATGGGTAGCTTTGGCACTGATTCATCCTTCTCTCGAACCGCGCTCTTCATATTATGTATAGCTTCATCCCATGCCTGAAGGTTCATGTACATATATTATACTTGGGGAAACATGTTAGTCGTGTTTTTGAGGACCTTCGAAAGACAAAGGCCCCCAACAGACTGCAGCGTGAACGAAGGCCTTAAGCCGAAGGTCCAAAAAAACACCTTCCCTTCGCTAGAATAGCGACAATCAATGACAGACGTGGCCTGCCATGTTACAAAGCACTAGGCATATAAATATGGACCCACAGCGGCAACATTTGATACGTTGTCTCTGCTATTTGCGTTATTTTCTCAAATTTCTAGCTCTTGCTCAATAGTTCTTGCCTGATTTTCGAGCTTTTAGAGCTTTGGTTTAAAGGTGTGTTTGCTCCAAATTTGAGGAGAAGAAGATGAGTGAGGAGAAGAAGATGACTGAAGAGAAGAAAATGACCGAGGAGAAGAAGCTGTATGAGGAAAAGAAAGTTGTGGATCGTTTCATCGCTGGGTTTTATGAGTCTATGGCAAAAACGAATACAGAGAAAATTACTAAGGAGATCATGGAAGGTTTGTCCAAAGATTCTGATGACAGTGATAGTTATGACATGGAAAGTGAGGATGAAGATTCTGAGGATCGGCCATGGCGGCCAAGCCATACTATCTTCGGAAAATCGACTATCAAGCAAAGTCATATTGACGCCATGAGGGGGAGATATTTTCGCGATATGTCTATTGTTAGAGTTGGAGGAGATAGTACTGCCCCTGTTCTGGAGAAAAACGAAATTGTTATTTATCGAAGCTTCCTGAAAGCAGGTCTCCGGTTCCCACTGAGCAAATTTGTGGTTGAGGTATTGAAGATTTTTCAGATTTTTCTTCATCAGATTACCCTCAAAGCTATAATTAGAATGGGGATGTTTGTCTGGGCTGTAAGAAGCCAGGGGCTAGAGCCGAGCGCAAAGTGCTTCTATAGTATGCATGAGCTTTTATATGAGACGAAGGCTGTTAGCAAAGAACAATACCACAACAACTTTGGCTGCTACGGTTTCATCGCCCACTCTAATGCAAGTTACCCGGTGCCGACATACCGAAAAAGATGGCCCAGGGCCTGGATGGAGGAGTGGTTTTATGTTAAAAATGATCTGATTAAAAGAGAAGATATCAAGGAAATTATCCAGTGCCCCATCTGGTCTCGCTTCGGCCTTCGAAGGCCGAAGGTGGAAATTGATGGCGATGTTGAAGCATGCTAGAAGGCTTTTAGTACTGTTTGTGCCTTCATTGGTACGAGGGATTTAGTTCAAGAGCACATATCCTTTAGTGTGTGGCCACTTTTGGAGAGCTGGGATATGCCAAAGGAAACTACTGCCGACTCAAGTGAAGGTGGCCTGGTTCGACTGAAGTATACCTTTAGATTTAGGGAAAAGATTAATGAGCCAGACGATGACTGGCTGAAATGTATTGAAGCTACCTGTGACGAGTTGCTTGGGGCATATTCCCGGGCCGAAGATGATGCCCTGTCCACAGCCTTCGGGGGCTGGGGGAAAAAGATTGAACAGGGTATTGGATGCAGTTGGCTTCGTATACCCTGATTATCACTACCCGCTGCGAAGGCAAGGGAAAAAGAGAAAAGCTGTCACTTTGGGCACCACTGATGTGCCGAAGGGCAAAAAAGTGAAGGTTCTGACCCACCGGCCGCGGTATATTTAACCGGCCGTAGTGCCTGAATTTGGCAAAGGGGCCACTTCAACTGTCGAAGTAAGACAAGCTGCTCCGATTGTGCAGAGCGTTGAAGAGCCGACTGTAGTGCCGAAGGTACCTACAGTCGGGCCAGCCGAAGCTAAGAATGGTAAGACCGAAGAGCCACAGGTGGAAAAAATAGAGAAAATGCTAGAAATTCTGAGCCCACCAACTGAGGCAAAATTGCCGAAGGTGCAAAAGGCTCCTGCCGCAACTCCCAAGAGGAGGAGAATGGCCAGCGTGCTAGACGCTGTCTTGGAGACTACAAAGGCCTTGAGCCCGGGACCTATTAAGAAAAATGCTAAAGCTACCAAAATCCAAGACTAGGCCGAAGCTGGTCCTTCAGCGCCCGTTGGGACAAAGTCTGTCGCGGCTGAAGATAAAGCTGATCAACAAACTGTAGATATCGACATGGCAGCAAGGCAAGACATGGCAGAAAAAGCAAAACCTTCTATCTCCGAAGCCCTAGTTGAAGATATTGATTACATTTTTTGACATGCTTCGGGGAAAAAAATATCCAAAGAAGAAATCGTGGAAGCAAGACATTATGCTCAAAAACTGAAATATCCGAAAGGAGCCTTAGTGTTTAATGGCAGTAATGAAGATGATTTCCTGTACTGTCTCCCGGACAACAAAGAAATATCCATTTGCCGGGAGATAGCTAAAAGTATGGGATTTCCGAAACATGAAGAAGGCCTTTCAGTTATGTCGAAGGATGATCTTGCTGATAGCCTGGCATACAACAGTATAAAGGTATGGAAGTTAACCTTGAAGTTGGGAATGAAGTATTTTATTTTCATGCTCAATTCTTTCTTTTTCTTTACAAGGTTTAATTCTTAGTAATGCCTTGAGGGCACAAAAAAACGCCGAAGACGAAGGTTGTACAATAGCCCTTAACAACCTTCGCTCAGAGGTGATTGAGCTAAGAAATGAAGTTCTAGAGAAAGACAAGATTTTGATTTCATTGGTAAATAAAATAAAATAAGACGAAGCTCAATACAAAACTCAAGCTGAAGCCCAAAAAGCTGAGGTTGAAGACCTTCGGAGACAACTGACCGAAGCTAATGAGAGGTGCGCGCTCGCACATGCTAACCAAGAGATCAGTGAATACTGGAAAAATAAGCTAGAGAAAAATGTTGAAGAACTTCACGAATCCAAGGAAAGGTGCTTTGAGAAATCCTTGGATTGCGTGAAGAAATTAAAAACTAGCTTCGCCAAAGTGGGCGCCTACTCTTCCGAAGAAAATTTCATACGAGGCGACCTCGAAGGCGTTGTTGAATGGATAAGTGGAGAAGCTGAAGCCTTCGAGGAAATATTAAGTGATCGCGGGGATATTTGTGCCTTCTCCGGTGCCCGAGGAATCGCAGCTATTCAAGAGAAGGCCGGATGTGATCATGTTAAGGCTATAGCCCAGGCCGAAGCTGCCTTCTCCACAGACGATACGAAGGATCCTTCAGCCGAAGCAACTTTAATGGACGGGAAGTTTTATAATGATGTCTGCGTGAACGGTGGTCGAGAGCTGGCCCACGAGATTATAAAAAAGAATGAAAAAGACACCCACGACGCCCAGGCAGAAGCAAAGCGAGCTGAAGAGACTGTTGAACGCGAAAGGCGTATAGGTATTGTTTTTTTGATTTTTTAGCTTCGGTACTTGCTTTGTGACTTCGAACTAATCAATTTACCTATTTTAGCTGAACTATCCCCACCACTGGAGCCGTACGATCCCTAGCTGATCCAGAAATGAAGGAAGCACTAGATTCTATTGTACTAATACTTTCATAACTTCATTGTAAAAATACTTTGTGACATTTGGTGTATGAAGCAATTGATATGTAAATTACCGTAATATATTTCTCTATGATGCGTGAAATTTACACACATATCGTTTTTGAGCCTTCGGCGAAAAAAACACCTTCCCTTCTTTTCATGCTTTGTAAAGAAAGAGATCCATTCTTATGGCAAATCTGATAAAACTATATTTCCCGAAGCTTGCTTCGTGCCTTAGCACATTTTCATTTTGTCGAAGCATTTGCCGAAGATTGGCTTCGTATTCGATTCATGTGCCATTAATGCAATATGATGTATGATGTAATGTTATGCGAGATGATGTGATGATGTGATGCAAAATGATGAGGATGCCGAAGACACACACCCATGCGCCCACACTAGAATACACAAGACTTTGCATCCCTTAGGAACGTCTTTTGAGTCTAAGCTCTACATCCCCTTAGGAACGACTTTTGAGCTTCTTCACCTTCTACTTCGGTGGAATAAGTTCTGCATCCCCTTAGGAATGACCTTTGAACTTCTTCACCTTATATTTCGGCGGTATAAGTTCTGCATCCCCTTAGGAATGACTTTTGAACTTCTTCACCTTATATTTCGGCGGTATTTGGCTTTGCATTCCCTTTGGAACGACTTTTGAGCAGAAAACTTACACTGCGCTCCCTTAGGAACGACTTTTTATAGCTTCATCAATTTTGGCTCTGCATTCCCTTAGGAATGACTTTTGAGCAGAAAACTTACACTACGCTCCCTTAGGAATGACTTTTTGTAGCTTCATCAATTTTGGCTCTGCATTTCCTTACGAACGACTTTTGAGCTTCGTGAATCTGTGAAGAAGATATATTTCATTCTGGTGCAAATAGAATCATTACAAGAAATTAAAACTAAGTTTTTCATTACTTGTTCCTCATACAGAAAGTAAAACGACAGAAAAGGTAATAGTATTTCAGAAGTAGGATATTGCTCAGTATATGTGCTTTGATTCTGGTATAGTGCTGTTGACTGTACGAGCTTCGGACTCCTCCCTGAAGTCACGTTGCTGTTGGGGGTGGTGGCGCCCTTCTGGCTGCTGGTTTTGGGTATAAGTAGGTTGCAATGGTGGTGGCGGTGGGAGCTGAGGCCAGGAAGCTTGTGAATGGTTTGCCGAAGCAACAAAAGCTACAGGTTGATTGCCCACAAATTCTGGTATGTAGGGAGAGTGACATGAAGCAGTATGTAAAACCTGCTTCGGCTGATTCTACCGGGCCTCTGCTTCGGCAATCTCCTTTGTTTCTGTAGGGTAACCTAACACATTCTTGTCGTGTGGCCCTTGTCTTCACCATAGAATAAATAATAAATTTTTCTGGGCTGATCCCCATATCTTCCTCCGAAGCCCCTACCGCCTCTGCCCCTTGGAGCTGGTGGCCTGAAGGAGCTTTGCTGCTGTCCTGAAGACTGTGAGCTGTGCTGTGGCCTCTGAAACTGGCTTCCGTTATCATCATTCTGACTGGAGCTGTGGATTGATTTGACATGCCTAGGGTGGATTCTTCCTCCGAAGCCCCTAGTCATCTCAAAAAACCTATAAGCTTCCTCCCTTCTTTGGCGGAAATCATTATTAGCCCGGATGTACTCATCCATTTTCTAAAGCAGCTTCTCCAGGGTCTAGGGGGTTTCCTAGCAAAGTATTGAGTCATAGGCCCTGGCCGAAGACCTTTGATCATGGCCTCAATGACGATTTCATTGGGCACTGTGGGTGCTTGTGCTCTCAGGCGCAAGAACCTTCGGACATACGCCTGAAGATACTCCTCATGGTCTTGTGTGCACTAGAACAAGGCCTGAGCTATGACTGGCTTCATCTAAAACCCTTGAAAACTGGTAACTAGCATGTCCTTAAGCTTCTACATGACGTGATTGTCCCTGGCCGGAGAGAAGAGTACCACGTCTGGGCCACACTTCGGACTGCCATGACGAAGGACTTCGCCATGACTGTGGTATTGCCCCCATATGAAGATATGGTTGCTTCGTAGCTCATCAGAAACTGATTCGGATCTGAGTGCCCATCATACATGGGGAGCTGAGGTGGCTTGTATGATGGGGGCCATGGGGTAGCCTGCAGTTCTGCTGACAGAGGAGAAGCATCATCAAAAGCAAAATTCCCATGATGGAAATCGTCATACCAATCATCATCATTGTAAGAATTATCCTGACAAAGCTCTCTTTGAGGAGGTCTTCGGTCCTGGTCATCTTGAGTGAGATGACGTATTTCTTCAACAGTCTCATCGATCTTCTTCTGTAGATCGGAAAGACGAAGCATTTTCTCTCTCTTCCTTTCGACCTGTTGATGGATAGCTTCGAGGTCCCTTATTTCCTGATCCAGCTCCTCTTCGTGAAGCGTTGGACTTGTAGCCTTCCTCTTTTGAGTTCGAGCTTTGCGCAGTGTTTCCTGGTTGACATCTAGAGGCTGCAATGCAGCCCCTTGCCCTGAAGCTTTCTTCGGCGGCATGACGAAGGTCACAGCTGGCCGAAGGTGGTCGAATGAGTTCACCGGAGGTGGGCACCAATGTTGGGGACTAGTTCTCAAATGCTATGAGTTAAGAACAAGGCAACACAAAACATTAGTGGTTAAAGTCCATCGTCCTTCGAAGCATTATCTCCCTTAGGATATAATGATCTTTAGACGAAGGTTATGAAGGACGTACCTTCATCATCACAGTATATATTAATGGAAGTAGAAGCATATAAAACATGAGAAATAACATGAATAATCATATGACATCATTAATATGTCTTTATTATATCATCATGAATGAACATGAACAATATTGAATTACATTTATACCTTCTACTTGACAGAAGGCAAAAGTTCAAGTATGACGCGCGAGTGATTATAGGTCAGCGTGAACAGTACGGTGTCACTGTTCATCTATTTATAGACACAGGACGCAGCCTGTGTAGAATTACATTCATGCCCTCGACATTTATTATTGACTTAGGGAAATCTATTGAGGACTAGACAGACTTTTCCCCTTTAGGTCGGTTTCACTTTCCATCGTTAAGCCGAAGCTTCTTCAAGGGTAGCTTCGGCACTGATTCATCCCTCTCTCGAATCGCGCTCTTCATATTATGTATAGCTTCATCCCATGCCCAAAGGTTCCTATACATATATTATACTTGGGGAAACATGTTAGTCGTGTTTTTGAGGACCTTCGGAAGACGAAGGCCCCCAACACATAGTTTACTTTACAATAAAAGTATATATACCTTCAAGCTATTATAAGCAAGGCTATCTGTAAGATCATCCTTTGACATTGCAGATAGGCCGAGCTCAAGCTTCGGGAATCCCATGTTCCTCATCATTTCCCAACAAACAGATATCTCTTTATTGTTCGGTAGGCAATAGAGGAAATCATCTTCATCAGTGCCGCTGTACACCAAGGATCCTTGTGGATACTTGAGATCCCTGGCATATTGTCTAGCTTCGGCAATCTGCTCTTCCGACAATTGTTTCCCTGAAACATGTCGCACGATAAACTCCACCTCCTTAACAGGTGCTTCGGTAGCAGGAGACTTAAATTTCTCAGGTACACTTTCTTTTTCCAAGGTTAGAGGAGTAGCCCCCGAAGGATATGCTTCGGCGGGAACAGAGGGTCCAGCCTCATAGGTAGCCCGTGCCATGCTAGCTTCACCAGATTTCTTTAAGGGTTCGCCCTCTGTGTTAGGTGCTGAAGCAAGAGTTGGTACTTTTACAGATTCCATGACAGCATCTAGTACGCTGGCCATTCCCCTCTTCCTCGGAGTTGCTGTAGGAATCTTTGATGTCTTCGGTAGCTCCGTCTCTCTCAATGGACTCAGAACCTTCGGTTGCTCTGCCGCTTTCTTCTGTTCTGGCCCTTTGGCTGGTTCTGTCTTAGCTTCGACAGGAGCGGAGCGACTTGGCTCAGATACGGAAGAAGACCCCTCAATGGGCCTTGGCACTTTGGCCATTTCAATGCGCTTGGGGCGGTGTGTTAAAACCTTAACTTTCTTCGACTTCGGCGTGCTAGAAGTCGCCGAAGCAGCAGTCTTTCTTTTCTTTACTTGCTTTCGCAAAGGATAACCGTAATCTTGGTTTACAAATCTGATGACATCAAATACTCTATTCAGCCTCTTTTTGCCTCGCGCCCCGAAGGCCGTTGTCATAGCATCATCTTCAGCCCTCGAGTAGGCACCTAACAACTCATCACTGGTTGCTTTAATGGCATCTAGCCAGTCATCATTTGGCTCATCAAACTAGCTCCTGTATTTGAACGTGTACTTTAGGTAGATTAAACCACCTTCGCTAGACCCAGCAGCAGTGTTGGGGGCTTGTTCTCAAATGCTATGAATCAAGAACAAGACAACATAAAAGTGTTAAATGTCAAGCTCCTTCATCCTTGGAAACAGTATATCCCTTTGGGTATAATGAATCCCGGACGAAGGTTACGAAGGAAAAGACCTTCGTTAGGTTGATAAATGAGTAAACAGAATAATTATATATAAAATGTGCAAGTAATAATACCAGCATTATCATCGATACATTTCCGTTATTAAATTCATAAAAATGAATTACAAACGTACCTTCAGACTGATGTAAGGTAAAGGTACAAATCGTGATGCAAAAAGGCGTGTGCCAAGTCAGCTGAACAGTACGGGAGTACTGTTCACCTATTTATAGGCACAGGAAGTAGCCCGTACAAAATTACATTGATGCCCTTTATATTTATCAATAACTACAGTACTTCTTCGAGGTCCAATTCGGCTTTTCATCTTTAAGTCGGTTCCTCTTTTCTGTTATTGTGCCGAAGCCTTTCTGCACATAGCTTCGTGATCGTCTTATCCTTCGTCATGATCATTTTTCATTCCTCTCGCGCTTCGTCTTAACCATGCTCTTGTATATTCGCGGCCTGACTCCGAAGGTGCCTGCTCCGAAGGTGCCTGTTCACATATTACACTTGGAAAATATTATCAGACTATACTTTTGAGGACCTTCGGGAGCCGAAGGCCCCCAACAGTAGCCCCTCGCAATGTCAATTTATTGTAAAGATAAATTCATATTGCGACATGGACGAAGGCTTTAAGCCGAAGGTTCGAAAAAACACCTTCCTTTTGCTAGAATAGCAACAGTCATTGACAAGCGGGGCCCTCCAGTTTTCGACATACTGGGTGTATAAATACAAGCTCACCGCGAGTTTATTTGGCACGCCCTTTTGCCACCTGCTTTTTTCTCACCCAGCTATTAGCCTACGCACCTAGCTTTCAGCCTGCGCGCGTCAGCATTTGCTCGGTCTTAGATTTTTAAGCTTCGGTGCCATGTCTGGTTTGCCAGCATTCGCGAAAATGTCTGAGGATAAGATAGTTGCTGGTGCTTGGAAGCTAAGCCTTTCGGAGGAGATGCACCTTGGTTTTCTTGAGTCAATGTCGAAGACCAATACGGAAAAGATTGTCAAGGAAACTTTGGAGGGTTTATCTGAAGATACTGGCGACAATGATAGCTATGATGTGGATAGTGGTGGGGAGGACTCCGAAGATCGCCCGTGGCGACCTAGCCACTCAAACTTCAGAAAAACAACTATAAAGCAGAGTCACCTTGAAAATATGAGGGGGAGATATTTCCGGGATATATCCATCGTGAGGGCAGATGACGGAGAAAAAACTACGCCGACCCCCGAAGATAATGAGGTCGTGATCTTCCGAAGCTTTTTAAAGGCTGGGCTACGATTCCCTCTAAGCAGGTTTGTGGTAGAGGTTCTGAAATTATATCAAATCTACCTTCATCAACTTACCCAGTGATAAGATTGGGAATCTTTGTCTGGGCCGTGAGGAGCCAGGGCCTGGAGCCAAGTGCAAAAAGCTTTTGCAATATACACGAGCTAGTATATGAGACGAAACCCTGGGGTAAGGAGCAATATCATAATAATTTTGGTTGCTATAGCTTCGGTGCCCGCTCTGGGTCAAGCTGTCCCATGCCAACCTTTCGGAAGAGATGGCCCAGGGAATGGATGAAGGAATGATTCTACGTGAAGAATGATTTGAAGGTTCGGGAAGATATCAAAGACATCATCATGCGCCCTATCTGGCAGCGCTTCGGACTCCGAAAACCAAAGGTAGAAATGAACGAAGCAGCTGAAGAATGTCAGAGGGCCTTCGGCGTAGTCTGTTCTTTTATTGGGACCATGGATTTAATGCAAGAGCACATTGCCTTCAGAGTGTGGCCACTTGTAGATGACAGGGAAATGCCGAAGGAGACTGTTAAAGAAACTGACGAGGGTGGACTAATCAGGCTGAAATATACATTCAAGTATGGAGATAAGTTTGTTGAACCGGATGATGATTGGCTGAAAAGCATTGAGAATGTAAGTGATGAATTGCTTGGGGCATACTCGAAGGCCGAAAACACTGCATTATCAGCGGCTTTCGGAGGCCGAAAAAAGAAGAGACTCAACCAAGTATTTGATGCAATTGGATTTATCTATCTCGACTACTATTATCCAATGCGAGGTCAAAAGAGAAAAAATACTTCTCCTGCAAAGGACACTGCTTCGGCTGCTCCCGGGGAGCCAGCACCAAAGAGGAAGAAAGTAAAAGTGTCCACACACCCTCCACGCTGTATTGAGCCGGCCACAGTGCCCGAGTTTATTGGCGAGGCCTCTTCGGCCACCGAAGCCAGAGAACCAACTGCAGCGCCAAAATCCGAAAAAATGGCCGAAGCACCAGCAATAAGAAAAGAGAAATCTGAAGAAAGAAAAACACTAGATGTTATAAGTCCTTCGTCAAAAGTTGAGACAGCTAAAAGCCAGAAGGGGCTAGCAGTGACCCCGAAAAGAAAAAGGATGGTTAATGTGCTGGATGTTTTGGAGACAATTAAATCTTCAAGCATAACTCCAAAGAAAACTGTTGAAGTGTCTACTGAAGCCTTTGCTGCCGAAACTTCGAAGCAGCAGTTTGAAACTGAAACTGGGCCTTCGGAATCCACCAAGATACAACCTTTGAAGGCAAGTTTAGAAACTGAAAAAGCAAAAATAGCAGAGCCGATTCTGACTGAGGAAATTGGCACTGCCACCCCCGAAGCATCTTCCAAAATACATGATTATATTGTGCGACATGCTTCGGGGAAGAAACTATCTGAAGAAGAGATTTTTGAAGCCAATCACTATGCCCGAGAACTGAAGTATCCGAGGGGGGCGTAGTGTTCAATGGGACAAACGAAGATGATTTCCTGTACTGTCTCCTAGAGAATAAAGAATTATCCATGTGTCAGGAGATGGCTAGAAGCATGGGGTTCCCGAAACTCGAAGCTGGCCTTTGCGCCATGACGAAAGAGGATCTTGCGGATAGCCTGGCGTACACTAGTCTGAAGGTACAAAAATTGTGAATTTTGAAGTTTATGAATTTTGAATTAGTTTTTTGCTCTTATGTTAACTCATTTATTCTTTTGAATAGGGCTTAATACTTAGCAATGCCTTAAGGGCTCAGAAGAATGCTGAGGATGAGAGCTGCACCATTGCTCTCAACAACCTTCGAACAGAGGTTATCAGGCTAAGAAACGAAGCCTTGGAGAAGGACAGAATTCTGCTTACATTAGTGGAAAAAATGAAGGAAGACGAAGCTAACTCTAAAACTCAAGCCGAAGCTCAGAAGCGTGGAATTGAAGATCTTCGTAAACAACTAGCCCGAGCCAAAGAAGAACGCACTCTTGAAGAAACAAGACGAGAATTAAGCGATCAATGGGCAGATCATTTGGAAGTTAATGTTAAAGAGCTTCGTGCTTCTCAGAGAAGATGCTATGTTAAATCCATAGAGTGCATTAAAAAGATAAAATCCAGCTTTGCCAAAGTTGGCGCATTCTCTAGCGAAGAGAATTTCTCAAGGGGCAATCCCGAAGGTCCGATGGAATGGATCGGTAACGAAGCTAAGGCCTTCGAAGAAATCCTGAATAGCCGCGGAGACATATGTGCTTTTTCGGGTGCTAGAGGAATTGCTACTGTTTTGGAGAAGAAAGGTTGTGAGCATGTAAAATCTTTAGCGCAATCCGAAGCTACTTTGTCCTCCGAAGACATTAAAGACCCCTCAGACGAAGCAAGCATGATCGGCGGAAAATTTTTCACCGATATCTGGGACAATGGCGGCCGAGAAATGGCGCAAGAAATTATTCAAAAGAGTGAAAAAGGCATCCATGATGCTAGAAAAGTAGCGGCGGCTGCCGAAAAAAGTACAGAGCCCGAAGGGCAAATAGGTATTAATTAGTGATTTTTATTATGTTGTAATTTTTGATTCCAGACTTTGTTCACGGTTTGTAATAGTAATATAGCCGTATCTTCTCTTCGCTCAGAACCTGCTGAGGCATCTCCGGGCCCCCACCCGAAGGGGGACGATGAAATTAGAAAAATGGCCGAAGCCATTATGGACAAGGTTGTTGACCAGCTACTGAACGAAGCTGCAGAAATAGTTCTTAAAGAGGATTAAATGCTACTGTAAAAACATTTGGAACGTAACATATGTAATATATTGTAACTTTGAATGTAATATATAATCCATGTACAGTTTTAATTCTTTATGATGCATGAAATCTTGCATACCATTTTTTGAGCCTTCGGCGAAAAAACACCTTCCCTTCTTTTCATGCTTCGTGAAGAAAATCTTATATTTTAAGAAATTGCACACTTCCCTGGTGAAGATTATCCAAGCTTCGTGAAATATTCTCCGAAGCTATAGAAAAGTTTTTTGTTGCCTCTCTAATGAAGCTGCACTTCTTCTCGACTTGTTTTGTGCTTTAGTACGATTTTCTCTTTTCCAAAATATTCTCCAAAGATCAATACTGTATGCCCTTCTTGTTCCGCATGCAATATGCTATATGATGCTTATGTTATGCAGAATGATGTGATGATGTTATGTTATGCAAAATGACATTTGTGCCACAGATACATATCCCTGTAATAGAGCACACATACTTTTATATCAGCGCTGACTTTTCGCTGTAAGCCTCCCTTAGGAGCTTCTTCGCCTTTTACTTTCAGCGGAATCAGCGTTTATTTTTCGCTGTAAGCCTCCCTTAGGAGCTTCTTCGCCTTTTACTTTCGGCGGAATCAGCGCTGACTTTTCGCTGTAAGCTCAGAAAACTTACTCTGCGCTCCTTTAGGAACGACTTTTCACTGTTTCAAATAATTTGCACTGTGTCCATTATAAAAAATTTTGACAATACAACGGTCCTTCATGCCACCATAAATTCGTATGCTTCGACGAATCAAGCCTATGGAGAAGACATATTTTTGTTATGGCAATTCGGTAAACTGTTACCAGGATTTGAAAAATAATAAAAACATTTAAACTCCCCATAATTGTTCTTTACTGCGAAGAAAATAAAACTGAAAGTGAAAGCATAAAAAGCTGCTGCGGGAATAGGATATTTTGTCAGTAAATGTGCTTCGACTCTGGCACAGTGCTATTGATTGTGCGAGCTTCGGATTCTTCTCTGAAGTCCCTCTGGGGGTGAGAGTGCTGGCTCCCTTCTGACTGCGAAGCTCGTTGTATTGGTGGTGGCGGTGGAAGCTGTTGCCAGGAAGCTTGGGGTTGGCTTGCCGAAGCAACAGAGGCTGCAGGGTGATTGCCCACATATTCTGGAATGTAAGGCGAATGGTACGAAGCAGTATGCATGACCTGCTTCGGTTGATTCTATTGTGCAGCAGCTTTTGCTAGCTCCTTTTGCTTCTGGATGGTAATGTGACACATCCTGGTGGTGTGGCCCTTACCTTCACCACAGAATAGGCAGTATATTTTTCTTGGTTGATCCCCAAATCTTCCCCCGAAGCCCCTGGCGCCTCTGCCCCTTGGCGCTGGCGGCCGGAAGGAGCTTTGCTGATGCCCCGAAGCTTGCGAGGAGCACTGTGGCCTTTGCTGTTGACTCGCTTTGTCGTCATTTTGAGTAGAATTGTGAATTGACCTGACGTGCCTTGGATAAAATCTTCCTCCGAAGCCCCTAGTCATTTCAGAGAACCTAAGGGCTTCCTCCCTTCTTTAGCGAAAATCATTGTCAGCTCGAATGTACTCGTCCATCTTCTAGAGTAGCTTCTCCAGAGTTTGAGGAGGCTTCCTGGCAAAGTACTGAGCTGCAGGTCCTGGCCGAAGCCCCTTGATCATGGCCTCAATGACAATTTCATTGGGCACTGTTGGTGCCTGCGCCCTCAGACGTAGGAACCTTCGGACATATGCCTGAAGATATTCTTCGTGATCCTGGGTGCACTGGAATAAAGCTTGAGCAGTGACTGGCTTCGTCTGAAACCCTTGGAAGCTGGTTACAAGCATATCCTTCAACTTTTGCCATGAGGTGATTGTCCCTGGCCTAAGGGAAGAGTACCAAGTTTGTGCAACGCTTCTGACAGCCATGACGAAGGACTTTGCCATGACCGCCGTGTTGCCACCATACGAAGATATAGTTGCCTCATAGCTCATCAAGAATTGTTTCGGGTCTGAATGCCCGTCGTACATGGGGAGCTGAGGCGGCTTGTAAGACTGTGGCCAAGGAACAGCCTGCAGTTCTGTTGACAAGGGAGAAGCATCATCAAAAGCAAAATTTCCGTGATGGAAATCTTCATACTAGTCATCCTCGTTGTAGAAACTCTCTTGATGAAGCTCTCTGCGCGGGGACCTTTGATTCTGGTCATCTTGAGCGAGATGTCGAAGCTCTTCAGAGGCTTCGTCTATCTGCTTTTGAAGATCAGCTAGACGAGCCATCTTCTCCTTCTTCCGTTGAACCTGTTGATGGAGCATCTCCATTTTTTGTACTTCTTGGTCCAAATCGTCTTCCGGAGGCGTTGGACTGATGGCCTTCCTCTTCTGGCTTCGGGCCTCCCTAAGAGAGACGACATCCTGATTGGGGTCCAGCGGCTGCAGAGTGGCCGCCCCTGTCGTTGAAGCTTTTTTCGGCGGCATGACGAAGGTGATGTTTGCCGAAGGTTTTCAAAACCCAAAAAGTGGAAGTGAGTTGACCGAAGGTGGGCGCCAATGTTGGGGGCTTGTTCTCAAATGCTATGAATCAAGAACATGACAACATAAAAGTGTTAAATGTCAAGCTCCTTCGTCCTTAGAAACAGTATATCCCTTTGGTATAATGAATCCCGGACGAAGGTTACGAAGGAAAAGACCTTCGTTAGGTTGATAAATGAGTAAACAGAATAATTATATATAAAATGTGCAAGTAATAATACCAGCATTATCATCGATACTTTTCCGTTATTAAATTCATAAAAACGAATTACAAACGTACCTTCAGACTGATGTAAGGTAAAGGTACAAATCGTGATGCAAAAAGGCGTGTGCCAAGTCAGCGTGAACAGTACGGGAGTACTGTTCACCTATTTATAGGCACGGGACGCAGCCCATACAAAATTACATTGATGCCCTTTATATTTATCAATAACTACAGTAATTCTTCGAGGTCCAATTCGGCTTTTCATCTTTAAGTCGGTTCCTCTTTTCTGTTATTGTGCCGAAGCCTTTCTGCACATAGCTTCGTGATCGTCTTATCCTTCGTCATGATCGTTTTTCATTCCAGTCGCGCTTTGTCTTAACCATGCTCTTGTATATTCGCGGCCTGACTCTGAAGGTGCCTGCTCCGAAGGTGCCTGTTCACATATTACACTTGGAAAATATTATCAGACTATACTTTTGAGGACCTTCGGGAGCCGAAGGCCCCCAACAAGCAGCCTCCTTCGGCATCTCCCACACACTTGCCAGTGGCCACACTCTATAAGCATTGTGCTCCTGGACTAAGTCCCTGGTGCCTATGTAAGTGCATACTGTATTAAAAGCAGCCTGGCATGCTTGTATATCATTCCCATGGGAAATGGATGGCCTCCTAATGCCGAAGCGAGACCATATAGGACGTTGAATAATCCCCTTAATATCTTCTCTTTCAACCAGGTCATTTTTCACGTAGAACCACTCCTGCATCTAGGCCCCCGACCATCTCTTCCGAAATGTCGGAACTAGTAGCTCACCCCAGAGTGAGGCACGAAGCTGTAGCAACCAAAGTTGTTGTGTTATTGTTCCTTTCCGGTGGCCTTCATCTCATAAGATAGCTCATGGATGTTACAGAAACATTTTGCATCTGGTTCCAATCCCTGGCTCCTCGTGGCCCATATAAAGATCCCCATCTTGATGATAGCTTCGGGAGTAAGCTGATGAAGGTAAATCTCAAAAGTTTTTAGGACCTCGACCAGTAATTTATCTAGAGGGAACCGAAGCCCTGCCTTCATGAAGCTTCTATAAACTACCACCTCGTCTGGTCCGGGCAAAGGGACATTATTTTCCCCTCCAGCCCTCATAATTGAAATATCACGGAAGTACCTTCCCCTCATTGCATCAATTTGCCCTTGCTTGATAGTTGATTTCCGAAGACAACATGACTTGGTCTCCAGGGCCGATCTTCGGCATCTTCATTCCTGCATTACACATCAAAGCTTTCACTATCACTAGAACCCTCAGATATCCCAGCTAACATCTCATGTGCAATCTTCTCTGCATTGGTTTTTTCCATAGCTTTGTAAAACCCGAACAGCACCGGGTCAACAATCTTCTTCTCGTCAGCCATCAAATCAACGGTTGTTGAAATGCCGAAGCTTGAAATCCAATTAAATTCGGCAAAGTCAGCACTAGAGATCTAGTGCAAGAATTCTTGGCAAATAGGGTATTTCCGACCTCTAGTGGCTGGGGAATGCCAAGAAAAAGGATGGGAGCAAAAAGCACAAACTTGTTCAGCTCCCATACCGGTTCAAGTTTGAGAAAGAGTTCAAGAAGCCATGCCAAGAGTGGCTGGAAATGATTGAAACTATGTGCAATGAAATTCTTGGCAATTACACCAAGAAGGAGGACAGCTAATGACTGCTGCCTTTGGCATTTGGCCAAAACGAAGGCTGACTCGCGTGATGGATACTCTAAATTTTGAATATCCAGACTATGAAAGATTTGACAAGGGTGCCGAAGGTTTGAAAAGGAAAAGGATTGTTAGTATTTTAAATAGACAGGCTGCCAGACTGGTAAAGGAGGACGAGAAGATATCGAAGAAGGCAAAATCTGCTCCCGAGCCAAAGGCGGCAGTCTCCAAAAAGAGGAAGCCTGAAGTAGCTGAGCCGAAGGTGGCTGAGGCAAGAGAAGAAGCTCCTTCAATGCCCCCTGCTGCTGAAATAGCAAAAATTCTAAAGGTAATGATTGAATCCTTGCCCATCAAGCTGCTAAGTCCTCTGGGACCGGAACTGACGAAACTTTTATAGAAGAAGGATCAACCTTCGGCCATAAAGGAGAAGATTAAAGGTGAGAAGAGACGAAGAATTGTCAATGTTATGTAAGCTATTGAGCGGACACCACCTCTAGCCTCGACGTCCAGAATGGTGCTTGTTGCAACTGCCGAGGCTGAAGCCGCTGCCAAAGCTACTAATCTTGTGAGCACAATGTCAGGAATTGACATGCTCATATCAGATATGATCATAGAGGGGACAGTTGCGACCGCAGAGGAAAACGTGGCCGTGGTGCCTGGCAAGGGGAAGGAAGTTGCTGATACTTCGTCGAAAGAAAAAGAATTTGACCTTCCGCACCTGGGAGGTCAAGAATTGTTTGAGGCAAAGAAAGAGGAGCTAGAAGAATATGGAAAATCTTGTGGCTACCAGCGGGATCCATGCTCTTCGGTAGAGTTGATGAGGAAATCCTGGGATGTATTCGCGACCATGCTGGGGCAAAAATAATCGGCACTCTATCAAAGAGTGTTGGTTTCCCGAAGCTAGAGTCTGATATTAGTGGGTACCGATGTCAACATATCGTGGGTAGCCTATATTACTCCAATTTCAAGGTGAAATCTTTTGCCTAGATTCTTGTTATCTTTGTGATAGATTAAAATATTCTAAAGTCAACTTATTTTCACAGAGCATGCTGCTAAGCAAGGCATTAAGAATGCAACAAGACCTCAAAGATAAGAAAAATGAGATAATAATTGAAGGCTTGGAAAGCAAGATCAAAGATTGCGAAGCTTCTCTTGAAAAGAAAGACTTCTTGCTTCAAGCAACGAAGGTTCTCTTGTGGAATTTCAAGCTGACATGCTAGATTAAACGAGGAGCTTCTCAAAGCTCAAACAACCTTAAAGGAAAAATCAGAGTGCTTTGAACAAGAGAAAAAGCAACTACAAGCGAAATATAAAGCCGAAGCAGATAAGAACATGAAGCTATAGGAATCGCTGAGGGACCTTCGGAACAAATGCTCGAAGTTTGCCACTCGCTGCGTGCAACGGTTAAAAGGAATCATCAGCTCGGTTGGGGCCAGCTCTAAAGAAATTGCCCCTTCGGCTGAAGGCATATCAAAAACTTTCAAGCATATCGAGAATGAAGTTGATGCACTCGATGAAGTAATAATTGGGCATGGTGATTTCTGTGCTCTGTTAGCTTCTCGTGGCATGGCTGCTGCATTTTTGAAGGCCGGATGCATACATGCTAAAATAGTAAACAAGCCAAACTTTAGCCTGTCGCCATCAGACTTGATTAATATTCCTGGTGAGGCCCGAAGTATCGGAAATAGATTTATTACTCAAATTTGGGCTAAAGGCGGACGAGAGTTGGCTGGAGATGAAGCTCAGAATTTGCTTAAATCAGTACAAAACTTGTACCTACTATTTTCCTTGATTTTTCTTTATTACCATTGCTTTTACCTTATACCGTTGTTTGTCTGCAGGATGGCGACGCCGAAGGTTAGTAATCCGAAGCGCATTCTGAAGGTTGCTGGGCTGAAGCATCCTTTTATGACTTCCTGTATAGAGCTTAGGATCTATTTGCATTATTTTTGCAAAAAATTGTAATCGAGAGTTGAACTCAATACTGTATATATTGGTCCATACCTTGTAATATAGTTTTACCTTTCCATCCATGTGTGAATTGCTTTGTTGTGGATGAAACCCATGTGTAACTTTTGAGCCAAAGGCGAAAAACACCTTCCCTTCTTTTTGTACACATCGAAGCATTTCCTTGCATAAAATGCTTGTGTTCATGTTTGAAACGAAGCTTCTTCGTATTCAACGAAGCACTTTGTCACCGAAGTTGGACCATTTCTGTTCATTTTATCGTCCGTGCTTCATGTCATGATAATGATGATCCTATGAATGTCTAATGAATGTTTGTATGAATGCAAAGAATTATGCGATGTAATATGCAAATGTATGACCCAAACACACACGAAGCCATACCCAGACTCTGCATCCCCATAGGAACGACTTTGGAGTCTCTTCACCTTCTATTTCGGTGGCATTTAAGCTCTGCATTCCCTTAGGAATGACTTTGGAGCTTCTTCGCCTTCTATTTCGGTGGCATTTAAGCTATGCATCCCCTTAGGAACGACTTTGGAGCTTCTTCACCTTCTATTTTGGTGGTATTTGGCTCTACATTCCCTTAGGAACGACTTTTGAGCTTCGGGACTTACTCTACGCTACCTTAGGAATGACTTTTGTAGCTTCGGAACTTACTCTGCGCTCCCTTAGGAACAACTATTGTAGCTTCGGAACTTACTCTGCGCTCCGTTAGGAACGACTTTTGTAGCTTCGTCTCCCTCAGAGTGATTACAGCTCTACATCCCCTTAGGGACGTCTTTTGACCTTTTCCATGTTCTCTTTGCACTCGATGGTGCGGATTCTGATATTACATGTTACATTTTTTGGAGAAATTTGGCCCTTGTATTGCACAGGGCTAAACAAAAATGACAATTACAAACTATGGCCCCATTAAAAACCTTTCTCCCCTCCTGAATGGAAAAGGGTGCCATAGGGAAAATAAAAACATTACATCAATTATACATAATATCGCCGAAGCTCATCCGCATTCCAAGATCTGGGTATGTCATTGTCGTCCATATCCTTCAATCTATAAGAACCGAGTCTTGACGAAGATACTACCAGAAAAGGACCTTCCCATTTCAACTGTAACTTCCCCACTGTATCTGGGTTGGCTATCCTTCGAAACACCAAATGGCCTGGCTTGATATTTTTCAATCGAACTTTCCTATCACGCCAATTTATCGTTTTGACCTGATACTTATTGATGTGCTCTATGGCCTGAAGTCTGGTCCCTTCTATGGTGTATTTTGTTATTTGAGAATCAGTTTCATCCTCCGCTGAAGTTGTGGTTCTTATTGATCCTGTTCTTGCTTCTTCTGGTGTTATTGTTCGTCACCGAACAGGAGCTTGAAGGGAGTAAAACCTGTTGACCTTGAGATAGCAGTGTTGTGGCTCCACACCACTATGATCAACTCATCTTCCCACTTTCCTCTAGGCTGATTGAAGATTAACTTCATTATTCCTGTCAGTATAATTCCATTTGCTCTCTCTACTAACCCATTTGATTCCTGATGCCTTACTGATGCAAAATGTATTTTTGTACCGATTCGGTCACAAAAAAACCTTGAATGTTTCAGCATCGAATTGAGTTCCATTGTCGACTGTAATAGCCTTCGGCACACCGAAGCGACAAATAATATTTTGCTAGAAGAACTTCTGGACTGTGGCCGAAGTTATGGTAGCTAGAGGTTTAGCTTCAATCCACTTCGAGAAATATTCCGCCGCTACCACAACATATTTTAAATTTTCTTGTGCTAGTGGGAGCGGTCCCAACAAATACAGGCCCCATCTTTACAATGGCCAAGTAGGTTGGATCAATTGTGTTAAAGACGAAGGTTGTTTCTGGTCTCTGGCACACTTCTGACAGTTTTCACATTTCTGGACCAAGTCCGCTGCATCCAAAGCTGCCTTCGGCCAATAAAAACATTGTCTAAAAACCATTCATAGTAGAGGCATGGGTCCGATGTGGGCTCCACACAGTCCTGCATGTATTTCCTTCATTAACTCCTGTCCTTCATTCCTGGAAAGGCATTTAAGCAATGGGGAACAAACTCCATGCTTGTATAACTCCCCCTCAATTATTACATACGGTCTTGTTCTTGCCTCCATTTCTTATTGTAAGCTTCATCGTCTGAGAGGCGGCTGCCTTGGAGGAAGGATATTATTTCGGTCCTCCAGTCTTCACTATGTACAGGTGAGATTGTGAGCACTACTCTCTCCATGAGCTCGACTAAGGGTGCTTTTATTTTTTCAAAAAATACTTCTGAAGACAAAGGGAGCCCCTATGCCGCGGACTTAGCTAGCAAATCTGCATGCTCATTTTCTCCCCTTAGGATATTTTTAACAGAAAATCTTTCAAAAGAAGCTTCCAATCTTCGGACTTAATCCAAATACTTTTCAAGCTTTGGGTCTCTTGCTTTGCTACTCTTATCCACGTGGCCAGAAATAACTTGCGAATCAGTTTTGAGGATTGCCCTTCTTATTCCCATTGCCTTTAGTTTTTGAAGGCCTAAAAGAAGAGCTTCGTACTCGGCAATGTTATTTGTACAACTGAAGTCTAACTTTATTGCATAACATGTTCTAACTTTAGAGGGTGCCACTAGAACAGCTGTTGCTCCTGCACCAAAAGTTCCCCAAGATCCATCGCAGAATACCGTCCAAGCTTCGGCATCTTTTGTTGCTTCTTCATCCTGAGCCCCTGGCGTCCAATCAGCAATGAAGTCTGCTAACACCTGGGATTGAATTGAGGATCTATGTACATAATCAATGGTGAATTCATTAAGTTCCACGACCCATTTTCTAATCCTTCTTGTAGCTTCTCTGTTCCTCATTATATCTCTCAGGGGTTGTGATGAAGGCACTATTATATGATATGCTTGAAAGTAGTGTCAAAGCTTCCTGGAGGCCATCAATACAGCATACAATACCTTCTCCAATTCTGTGTAATTTTTCTTTGATAGGCTGAGTACTTCGGAGACAAAGTATACCAGTGCTTGTCTTTTTACTTGGCCATCTTGCTTCTCTTGTACGAGTGTCGCACTAACCGCAGCATGGGAAGCAACCACAAACAGAAGTAGCAGAGTTCCTGATGAAGGTGGAGTTAGAGTTGTCAAATCTATCAGATATTGTTTTAACTCTTCGAAGGCTTTCTGTTGAGCCGAACCCCACTGAAAGACTTCGGCTGCCTTCAGTATTTCAAAGAATGGTAAATTCCTCTCTGTTGATCTTGATATAAATCTATTCAATGATGCCAGCCTTCCTGCCAACCGTTGAGCCCCCTTCTTTGAATTTGGTGGCTCCATCCGAAGGATAGCCTCGATCTTGCTTGGATTAGCTTCGATGCCTTTTGTTGATACCAGACAACCAAGAAACTTGCCCTACTTCACTCCAAAAACACATTTTTTCTGGGTTCAACTTGAGACCAGCTTGTTTGAAATTGGCAAATGTCTCTTGCAAATCGGCAACATAATTTTCTTGTTTTGTGCTTTTCACTATGATGTCATCGACATAAGTTAGCATATTCCTGTCTATTTGAGAGTGAAGAACCTTGGCAGTCATTCTGCTGAAGCTTCCTTCAGCATTTTTGAGCCCCTTAGGCATCCGAAGGTAACAATAGGTACCACTAGGAGTTATGAAGTTTGTCTTTGGCTCATCATCTTTCTTCATCCAAATTTGGTGATAGCCCGAGTAGCAGTCCAATAGGCTCATAAGTTCTGAAGAAGATGCTGCATCTATAAGGGAATCTATTCTTGGTAAAGGGAACTCATCCTTCAGACATGTCTTGTTGAGGTCTATGAAATCAATGCACATTCTCCATTTCCCATTAGTTTTTTCACCATAACGGTGTTAGCCAGCCACTCTGGATATGTTACTTCTCTGATAACACCAACACTGAGAAGTCTCTTTACTTCATTTCGTGCACCTTCAGCGCTATCATCAGACATTTTTCGAAGCCTCTGCTTTCTTGGTCTGAAGGATGGGTCCACATTGAGTGAATGCTCAATGACGTCTCTATTGACACCACAGAGATCATTAGCTGTCGACGCGAAGACATTTTTGTTGTTGAACAAGAATCTTAGCAGAGTCTTTTCCTGTTCACCAGATAGCTGAGATCCCAGTAATACCTTTTGGTCTGCTATGTCTTCACACAAGAGCATAGGCTTCGGCTGATCTGCTAAAGCAGCCTTCTCTCTTTTGTGCTTGTACTAATGATAAGCTTCGGCTTCATCTATATTATGGATAGCCTTCGAATCCATCCAACTCCCTTCAGCCCTCCTGGCAGCTTCTTGACTCCCTGAACAACAATGGGCCCTTGTTCCGAAGGTATCTTCATGCATAAATATGTTGGATGAAGTATTGCTTCGAAGGCATTAAGCGTCCCTCGACCAATGATTGCATTGTATGGATACTCCATGTCAACAATGTCAAAGACAACCTGTTCAGTTCTTGTGTTATGGACATAGCCGAAGGTAACTAACATTGTTATCTTGCCAAGTGCCACAATCTGTCTTCCTCCAAATCCACAAAGAGGGTGTGTTGCATCATGTATCTTATCTTCTAGCTCTTGCATTTGCCTGAAAGCCTTTGCAAAGATGATGTCTGCTGCACTACCTGTGTCAACCAAGACATTGTGGACCAGAAATCCCTTGATGACACAAGATATAACCATTGCATCATTGTGAGGATAATCTTTGAGCTGAATATCTTCCTGAGTGAAGGTGATTGGAATGTGAGACCACTTGGATTTGATGAAGGGTCCTTGCACCCCAACATGTTGTACCCTTCTTTGTGCTTCCTTTTTCTGCTTCTTGTTGGATGGTTCAGAGCTTGAACCACCTGTGATTGGGAGCACCAGCTTCGTGGCTGAAGGTGCTACAGCTTGGTTGTTGTGCGAAGCCATCGTCACAACCGCGGAAGTGAGTTCACCGGAGGTGGGCGCCAATGTTGGTCCTTGTTCTTGGATGCTATACATCAAGAACAATGCAACACAATTGTTAGTGATTAGAGACCTTCGTCCTTCAAAGCATTATCTCCCCTGGGATATAATGATCTTCAGACGAAGGTTATGAAGGGCATACCTTCATCATTTTAGTGAACAAAATGTAAATAGAGACATATGAAACACAAAAGAATATAAAAAATCATCACTCATTAGATACATTATATTCTTATTTTATAAACATGGATAAACATCAATGATATTTAAATTACATTTATACCTTCGACTTGATAGAAGGTGGAAAACGAGAGTGACGCGAGAGTGATTACAATTCAGCATGAACAGTACAGGGGTACTGTTCATCTATTTATAGGCACGAGACGCAGTCCGGACAAAGTTACATCCGTGTCCCTAATAACTAATTATAATCATAACATAGACTATCAGGGACATTACAATCTTTTCCTCTTTAAGTCGGTATCGTCCTTCGTCTTTGTAACGCCCCGAATTTTTTGCAGTTGAATATTTTTTTCTTTTCTTCACTCGCCAAATTCGGGCGTTACCTTTTCTTTTTCTTTTTCCCCTCGCTAGACCTTGATCTTTTCCAAAGTTAGCGGGATTCGGCTTGGAATTCCCGTGTAAAGAAAAACCCTAAATTGCTTTATGTTGTTTGAGGCACCATGCCGAACTATGCATTCTTTGACTGCTTGAAAGTGCAAGTGCATTCATCTAGGAAGATCGAATTTCGAAAATGAGAAGAAACCTTTTCTTTATTTTTTCTTTTTCTTTCTCTCTCTCCTCCCTTTTCTCTCTCCCGCGCCGTGGGCTGCTCCTGGCCGGCCCAGCCGCCCCCGCGTGCCCCCCCCCTCTTGGGCCTAGCCGGCCCAACCGCCCCCCCCCCCACTCCCTTCCCCTTATCTCTCTCTCTCTCCCTCCCTTTCTCCCATTCCCTCCCCACCCTAGCCGCCACCGCCCCCTTGCCCTAGCTCGGCCGCCCCTGCCGCCGGCCCAACCACCGCCCCTCGCCGCTCGCTCGCCCGTCCCTGTCCCCGGTGAGCCCCCTCCCCCTCCTCCCTCCCTCTCCCCTCTCCCCTCCTCTCTCCTTGGCCGCGGCCCAGCTGCCCTCGGCCGCCCGCCCGGCCGTGCCACCCTCGGCCGCCCCCTGGCCGCGCCCCCTGGCCGCTCGGCCGGCCCAGCCGCCCCGGCTCGGCCGCCCCTGCGCGCCCCGCCAGCCCAGCCGCCCCGGCTCGGCCGCCCCTACGCGCCCCGCCAGCCCAGCCGCCTAGCTCGGCCGCCCCCTGCGCGCCCAGCTCGGCCGCCCCGCGCCCGCGCCCAGTCCAGCCGCCCCTGCCCCAGGCCGGTTCAACCGCCCCCCCTTTTTTATTTGTTTTATTTATTTTATTTTATTTTACTTTCTGTTATCATTGTTATTTATTTCATTTTAGGCAGGCTAATCATCGTTCATGTTATTGAAGTAGGAAACTTAATTTAGAATTCCGTTACGCTAGTTATTTCATATATAATCAATTGTTTATCCAGTTCAATGTTGATCAACTAAAAATGACTAGGTTTCCATTAGTGCATATAACTAAATTCTTTTGTTAGAACCAATTGTAACTAATCATTAGTGCATAAGCTTTAACCCCCCCCCCCGCGAGACCCTTTCCCGTTTCTTTCTAATCATAATGAATGCGATATCGAATGTCATACTTGATGCATATTTACTTTATTTGTTCCCTTGTATGATGTACTGTTTGTTTCCCAATTTGAATGGATGAATGTATGTATGCTTGCAATCGCATAGAGAACGATCCGGTCGAAAAGCCCGAAGAACTCGCAGGAGAAGCCCCTGAGCAGCAGTCGGTTGGTGGAGGCAAGTGTCCTTTGACCTATCTCTGTCCTATTCATTCTTTAATTCACCTCCCGCATTACACATTTATACCTAAGGATTGACTAGCTTTTGTTATCCATGTCCTTGTTTACCTATTTGGGTCGGTTTATTATTGTTTAGCTTCATGCGATTGCTCAAACTCTAATCAATGAACATGATGAGATTATATATGATACGCTGTTTTCCCCTCTCTTATTATGATGTTATACTTGTGGTTTTTCAAGGGGGCTCGAGCTGTTTCTCGAGTGCCTCTCCGTAAGGACCTGTTCTATGGATGATCGCCCGGGAAAACAGTGCAACCATGAGGGTGGAATGGGACGCCCTTAGCTGAATAATTAGAGGAACCGGGGTGTAGTTCGCTTAGCCGTCGTGCCGTCAATGGGGCTCGGTGTATGCGGCTCGCTCTGCCAAGGTTGATTTGTCCCTTGGGGAGGAGTGCGGTACATTTAGGAAACCTAACGGGCGACTACAGTCCCGGGGAATCTTTGTAAAGGCTACGTAGTGATGCCCTGCTGGGTCACCTTGGTAGTGATCAATGGAGAGTCATGATCTCCGGGCAGAAAGGGAATCACGGCTTGTGGGTAAAGTGCACAACCTCTGCAGAGTGTTTGAAAATTGATATATCAGCCGTGCTCGCGGTTATGAGCGGCCAAGGGAGCTCCAGTGATTAGTGGTACTTGATCAGAGACATTTTGGTTTACAGATGACAATGAGGATGGTTATGATTATGCTGATGGTAATGGTAAGTGGTATTCTTTCCGTTTGGAAAGGGTACTTTGGGTTAATAACTTGGGTTAATGCTAAAACCTGGCTTTCTACTAGTAAATAACAAACTGACCAACTAAAAGCAACTGCTTGACTTATCCCCACATAAAGCTAGTCCACTACAGCCAAACAGGATACTTGCTGAGTATGTTGATGTGTACTCACTCTTGCTCTACACACCAAACCCCCGCCCCCAGGTTGTCAGCATTGCAACCACTGCTCAGGAGAAGATGAAGCTGTGGAAGGAGACTTCCAGGAGTTCCAAGACTACGACGAGTTCTAGGTGTGGGTTAGCGGCAACCCCCAGTCGGCTGCCTGTGAAGGCCGCGGTTATCTACGTTTCTTTTCCGCACTTTGAATTATTGTAAGGACTATATGGACGTCTCAGACGTATGATGTAATCGACTATTATTTCCCCTTTTAATACTATTTTGAGCACTGTGTGATGATGTCCATGTTATGTAACTGCTGTGTACGTGAATAACTGATCCTGGCACGTACATGGTTCGCATTCGGTTTACCTTCTAAAAACCGGGTGTGACATAAGTGGTATCAAAGCTGTGCTGACTGTAGGACCGCTAACCTAGAGTAGAATGGTCGTTCTAAGGATTATAGACCTCTGTCACTGCCTTGACTTTGGTACCCCTTCAAAAGTTGGTCATACCGACCAAACCTATGTTCTACTATATATTATACCTTGCTGAAAATTATGTTTTATTCTAATCCTTCATTTATTTATGATTCATTATTTGCTGGTCATATTAATTTTGTTCTCACCCTTTTGCTTGCGATGTCTTTTGTAGATGGCTCGACTTAGACACACTGCACGAAAGTCCGTCATCCCCTTCTTACCCTCCCGCCTTGCTGAGCGTCCGCTTCGCCGTCCCGTGGCCGGACAGTCCAGCCACTTGGAGAGACTGCACCACCGCCTGCATGAGGAGCAGGAACGTCGACGACAGGAGCAGCAGGGCTCTTCCTTCTCGCTCCAGCAGGAGATAGAGTCTGTGAGGAGCTGCTCCCCTGTGCTTCCCCTGGAGGCGCTCCCTGCACCACCACTGGGCGCCCCAGCCTCTGGAGTAGCTGCTGGAGGAGACCCAGACTACGGAGATGGCGACGACAGCCCGAGCCACGACACTGACTTCCCTGCTGACCATGAGCCGGAAGGATGGGTTGCTCGACCCATCACTCGCGACGCTGCTCGCGAGTGTCACTTCCACGACGCGCTCGACACCCTGCTACGTCGGGCACTTGACCGGCGTACTTGGTCCATCGAGTATCGTTGTGTGGTCTACCAGCATAGTCGCGGGGTCTACCCAGACCGCTGGGAGGCGACCTGTTTGGTGCGCCGTCCGGAGAACAGTCTCCAGGGCGCGGAGGCTTGCTCAGAGCACTATTCTATCTCTGAGCGGGACTCAGCTGAGGCGGCCATGCAAGATGCTGCACGGCGTGCGCTTTCGCACTACTGCTCGGTTCTCGGTGGGGTAGCTGACGGTCTCGACCTGAAGTATTACCCTCGCCGTCCATCTGGCAGCACAGGAGGCGTGATTGTTTCACCTGCTGGTGAGGACAATCCTAGGTTGAGCAGCACAGTCAACCTAGCCGCCGTGCTAAACACGGAGCTGGACCATGCATTAGACGAGCTGAGTAGGGCTCGTGCTGAGATCGCCCTGCTGTGGGCTGAGCGCGCGGAACGTCGTCACTTGGATGATGGTTCCCCCGCTCCCGTTGGGACTCAGCACCCGTACCGCTCACCTCGGCGTGGACACCAGTCTTATGGCAATCCCGACTGCAAGACCAAGATAAATCTAGAACCATAGCTCGTTAGAGTTGGATCTTGTAATTAATACGAAATATATATACATAGAAGCTTCAGTCTTAGCGTTAATCTCGGTCTTAGTTAGTCTTAGTTAGACAGGGTAGTTTGCTATATCCTGTGCATTTATGTTTGTCATGATGAACTATGTTTGGTTTGGATCTTTGTAATGACTGTCACCAGAGTGTGGGTATCCCCTGCATTTTGGCTTACCTATTATGTTAATGGAGTTAGTTATATAGTTGGGAAACCCTTTATTCTACTTTCCTCTTTATCTGAGAAGCTGTGTGGTCTGCGATGGAGATCAGTGGAGATGCTCATCTGTTCAGTGTTGTTGAAGAATTCTATACTCTTTTCTTATGCTGCAAGATTTGCTAGATCAGTTCTGATGTGTGGTTGCATTCTGTAGATGTCAGAGAACAGGCGCAGAGGAGGAAGGCGTGCTCAGCAGGAGCGAGCCGCTCCGCAGGATGAGGTGCCTCAGCAGCAGCACCTGCCACCCCCGCCCCCGATGTCGATCGAGCAGATGTTTCTGATGCAGACTCAGGCAGTTCAGGCCATCGGTCAGACTCTGGCTGCCATTCAGCAGCTGTAGCAGCAGCAACAGCAGCAAGCACCACCCCAGCCTCAGATGCCTCAGATGCCCAGAGACAAGCGTGCTGAATTCATGAGAGGTCATCCCCCAACGTTCGCTCACACTTCTGACCCCATGGATGCTGAAGATTGGCTGCGCACTGTGGAGCGGGAGTTGCATACCGCTCAGTGTGATGACAGGGAGAAAGTCTTGTATGGTCCCCGTCTGTTGAGAGGAGCAGCCCAATCATGGTGGGAGTCTTACCTCGCCACCCATGCCAACCCCGATGCCATCACCTGGGAAGAGTTCAGAGGTAGCTTTCGTCAGTACCATGTGCCTGCAGGTCTGATGACAGTGAAGAAGGAGGAGTTCCTGGCCCTTAAGCAAGGGTCATCATCTGTCAGTGAGTACCGGGACAGGTTTCTGCAGCTGTCTCGCTATGCTCCTGAAGATGTCAACACCGACGCCAAGCGACAATACCGTTTCTTGAGAGGCTTGGTTGACCCTCTTCAGTACCAACTGATGAATCATACCTTCCCGACATTCCAGCACCTGATTGACAGAGCAATCATGACAGAAAGGAAGCGTAAGGAGATGGAGGATCGTAAGCGCAAGATCAGTGGACCCCAGCCTGGAAGCAACAGCCGCCCTCGTTTCTCAAGCAATCAACCTCAGCAGTTCAGGCAGAACCAGCGTCCACCTCAGCAGCATCAGCAGTTCCAAAGGCAGTATCCTCAGCATCAGTATCAGAACCGTCAGAGCAATCAGTCAGGAGGTCAGTTTTAGAGGCAGAATCAGCAGACACCTTGTCTTCCTGCCCCAGCAAACCAGCAGAACAATCAGGCAGCACCAGCTCAGGTTGGAAACAGGGCATGTTTCCACTGTGGAGAGCAAGGCCATTGGGTGATGCAATGTCCGAAGAAGGCAACCCAGCAGCAGTCAGGCCCCAATGCCCCAGCAAAGCAGAATGTGTCTCAGCCTGGAGCAGGCAACCGCTCTCAACCGCGCTATAATCATGGGAGACTGAACCACTTGGAGGCTGAAGTAGTTTAGGAGACTCCCAACATGATAGTAGGTATGTTCCCAGTCGACTCCCATATTGCAGAAGTGTTATTTGATACTGGAGCAACGCATTCTTTCATTACTGCATCATGGGTAGAAGCACATAATCTTCCAATTACTACCATGTCAACCCCCATTCAAATTGACTCAGCCGGTGGTAGAATTCGAGCCGATAGCATTTGTTTGAATGTAAGTGTGGAAATAAGGGGGATAGCATTTCCCGCTAACCTTATAGTAATGGGTACTCAGGGAATAGATGTCATCCTAGGGATGAATTGGCTAGATAAGTATCAGGCAGTTATCAGTTGTGATAAAAGGATAATCAAGTTGGTGTCCCCACTAGGAGGGGAAGTGGTGACCGAGTTAGTCCCGCCTGAGCCAAAGAAAGGAAGTTGTTATCAGATGGCTGTCGATAGCAGTGAAGCAGACCCAATTGAGAGTATCAAGGTTATGTCTGAATTCCCAGATGTGTTTCCAAAGGACTTACCGGGTATGCCACCAGAGCGGAAAGTTGAGTTCGCTATAGAGCTTCTTCCTGGAACCGCCCCTATCTTTAAGAGAGCTTACAGAATATCTGGACCAGAGTTGGTTGAGCTTAAGAAGCAGATTGATGAGCTGTCAGAGAAAGGTTACATCCGGCCAAGCACCTCGCCTTGGGCCGCCCCTGTCTTGTTTGTGGAAAAGAAAGATGGCACCAAGAGGATGTGTATCGATTATCGAGCTTTGAATGATGTCACGATCAAGAACAAGTACCCTTTGCCCAGAATAGAAGATCTGTTCGACCAGTTGAGAGGAGCCAGTGTGTTCTCCAAGATCGATCTGAGGTCAGGTTATCATCAGCTCAGGATCCGACCTTCGGACATTCCGAAGACGGCATTCATTACCAAGTATGGTTTGTATGAGTTCACAGTGATGTCTTTTGGTTTGACCAATGCACCAGCGTTCTTCATGAACTTGATGAATAGTGTATTCATGGATTATCTCGATAAGTTTGTGGTGGTATTCATTGATGACATTCTGGTTTATTCTCAAAGCGAAGAAGAACATGCAGATCATTTGAGGATGGTATTGCAGAGATTGCGAGAGCACCAGTTGTATGCAAAGTTGAGCAAGTGTGAGTTCTGGATCAGTGAAGTCCTGTTCTTGGGTCACATAATCAACAAAGAAGGATTGGCTGTGGATCCGAAGAAAGTGGCAGACATTCTGAACTGGAAAGCGCCAACGGATGCTCGAGGAATCAAGAGCTTCATTGGAATGACCGGATATTATCGGCGATTCATTGAAGGGTTTTCGAAGATTGCGAAACCAATGACAGCGTTGCTAGGCAACAAGGTTGAGTTCAAGTGGACCCAGAAATGCCAAGAGGCCTTTGAAGCGCTGAAAGAGAAGTTGACTACAGCGCCTGTCCTAGTCTTGCCTGATGTGCACAAGCCCTTCTCGGTGTATTGCGATGCTTGTTACACAGGTTTGGGATGCGTGTTGATGCAAGAGGGAAGAGTTGTGGCTTACTCGTCCCGACAGCTGAAGGTTCATGAGAAGAATTACCCAATCCATGACCTAGAGTTGGCAGCAGTGGTTCACGCACTGAAGACATGGAGGCACTATCTGTATGGACAGAAATGCGATGTTTACACATATCACAAGAGTCTGAAGTACATATTCACTCAGTCAGAGTTGAACATGAGGCAACGAAGATGGTTAGAGTTGATCAAAGACTATGAGTTGGAGATCCATTACCATCCAGGCAAAGCGAACGTAGTGGCAGATGCTTTGAGCAGAAAGAGTCAAGTCAATCTGATGGTCGCTCGTCTGATGCCTTATGAGTTGGCCAAAGAGTTTGACAGGTTGAGTCTCGGGTTTCTGAACAATTCGCGAGGAGTCACAGTTGAGTTGGAACCTACCTTGGAGCGAGAAATCAAAGAAGCGCAGAAGAATGATGAAAAGATCAGTGAGATTCGGCGACTGATTCTAGATGGCAGAGGCAAAGATTTTCGAGAAGATGCAGAAGGCGTGGTATGGTTCAAAGACCGCTTGTGTGTTCCCAATGTCCAGTCCATTCAGGAGTTGATTCTCAAGGAAGCTCATGAGACAGCCTATTCGATTCACCCTGGCAGTGAGAAGATGTATCAGGATCTGAAGAAGAAATTATGGTGGTACGGAATGAAGAGGGAAATCGCAGAGCATGTGGCTATGTGCGATAGTTGCCGAAGAATTAAGGCAGAGCACCAGAGACCAGCTGGATTGTTGCAACCGTTGCAGATCCCTCAGTGGAAATGGGATGAAATCGGTATGGATTTCATAGTCGGATTGCCTCGCACTCGAGCCGGCTATGATTCCATTTGGGTAGTAGTGGACCGTTTGATCAAGTCAGCCCACTTCATACCAGTCAAGACCAACTACAGCAGTGCAGTACTGGCAGAGTTGTATATGTCTCGGATCGTTTGTCTTCATGGTGTGCCAAAGAAGATAGTGTCAGACAGAGGAACGCAGTTCACCTCTCATTTCTGGCAGCAGTTGCATGAAGCCTTGGGCACACATCTGAATTTCAGTTCAGCTTATCATCCGCAGACAGATGGTCAGACTGAAAGGACCAATCAAATTCTCGAAGATATGTTGAGAGCCTGTGCGCTGCAAGATCAGTCCGGATGGGATAAGAGATTGCCTTATGCAGAGTTTTCCTATAACAACAGTTACCAGACCAGTTTGAAGATGTCACCGTTTCAGGCGCTCTATGGAAGGAGTTGCAGAACCCCGTTGCAATGGGATCAGCCTGGAGAGAAGCAAGTGTTTGGGCCAGATATTTTGCTTGAAGCCGAAGAGAACATCAAGATGGTCCGAGAGAATCTGAAGATAGCGCAATCGAGGCAGCGAAGCTATGCGGACACAAGAAGAGAGCTGAGTTTTGAAGTCGGAGACTTTGTCTATCTGAAAGTGTCACCGATCAGAGGAGTCAGAAGGTTCGGAATCAAAGGCAAGCTAGCACCCCGCTACATTGGTCCGTATCAGATTCTTGCAAGACGTGGAGAAGTGGCCTATCAGCTCAGTCTGCCAGAGAATTTGTCTGCTGTGCATGACGTCTTTCATGTGTCTCAGTTGAAGATGTGCTTGCGTGTGCCAGAAGAGCAGTTGCCAGTGGAAGGTCTTGAAGTCCAAGAGGACTTGACCTACACAGAGAAGCCAGCGCAAATCCTTGAGGTTGCAGATAGAGTCACCCGAAGGAAGACCATCAGGATGTGCAAAGTTAGATGGAATCACCACTCTGAGGAAGAAGCAACCTGGGAGCGTGAAGATGATCTGATGGCTAAATACCCTGAGCTCTTTGCTAGCCAGCCCTGAATCTCGAGGGCGAGATTCTTTTAAGGGGGATAGGTTTGTAACGCCCCGAATTTTTTGCAGTTGAATATTTTTTCTTTTCTTCACTCGCCAAATTCGGGCGTTACCTTTTCTTTTTCTTTTTCCCCTCGCTAGACCTTGATCTTTTCCAAAGTTAGCGGGATTCGGCTTGGAATTCCTGTGTAAAGAAAAACCATAAATTGCTTTATGTTGTTTGATGCACCATGCCGAACTATGCATTCTTTGACTGCTTGAAAGTGCAAGTGCATTCATCTAGGAAGATCGGATTTCGAAAATGAGAAGAAACCTTTTCTTTATTTTTTTCTTTTTCTTTCTCTCTCTCCTCCCTTTTCTCTCTCTCGCGCCGTGGGCTGCTCCTGGCCGGCCCAGCCGCCCCCAGCCGGCCCAGCCGCCCCCGCGCCCCCCCCTCTTGGGCCTAGCCGGCCCAACCGCCCCCCCCCCCACTCCCTTCCCCTTATCTCTCTCTCTCCCTCCCTTTCTCCCATTCCCTCCCCACCCTAGCCGCCGCCGCCCCCTTGCCCCAGCTCGGCCGCCCCTGCCGCCGGCCCAACCGCCGCCCCTCGCCGCTCGCTCGCCCGTCCCTGTCCCCGGTGAGCCCCCTCCCCCTCCTCCCTCCCTCTCCCTTCTCCCCTCCTCTCTCCTTGGCCGCGGCCCAGCCGCCCTCGGCCGCCCGCCCGGCCGTGCCGCCCTCGGCCGCCCCCTGGCCGCGCCCCCTGGCCGCTCGGCCGGCCCAGCCGCCCCGGCTCGGCCGCCCCTGCGCGCCCCGCCAGCCCAGCCGCCCCGGCTCGGCCGCCCCTGCGCGCCCCGCCAGCCCAGCCGCCCAGCTCGGCCGCCCCCTGGCCGGTTCGGCCGCCCCGCGCCCGCGCCCAGTCCAGCCGCCCCTGCCCCAGGCCGGTTCAACCGCCCCCTGGCCGGTTCAACCGCCCTCCCCCCTTTTTTATTTGTTTTATTTATTTTATTTTATTTTACTTTCTGTTATCATTGTTATTTATTTCATTTTAGGCAGGCTAATCATCGTTCATGTTATTGAAGTAGGAAACTTAATTTAGAATTCCGTTACGCTAGTTATTTCATATATAATCAATTGTTTATCCAGTTCAATGTTGATCAACTGAAAATGACTAGGTTTCCATTAGTGCATATAACTAAATTCTTTTGTTAGAACCAATTGTAACTAATCATTAGTGCATAAGCTTTAACCCCCCCCCCCCCCCCCGCGAGACCCTTTCCCGTTTCTTTCTAATCATAATGAATGCGATATCGAATGTCATACTTGATGCATATTTACTTTATTTGTTCCCTTGTATGATGTACTGTTTGTTTCCCAATTTGAATGGATGAATGTATGTATGCTTGCAATCGCATAGAGAACGATCCGGTCGAAAAGCCCGAAGAACTCGCAGGAGAAGCCCCTGAGCAGCAGTCGGTTGGTGGAGGCAAGTGTCCTTTGACCTATCTCTGTCCTATTCATTCTTTAATTCACCTCCCGCATTACACATTTATACCTAAGGATTGACTAGCTTTTGTTATCCATGTCCTTGTTTACCTATTTGGGTCGGTTTATTATTGTTTTGCTTCATGCTATTGCTCAAACTCTAATCAATGAACATGATGAGATTATATATGATACGCTGTTTTCCCCTCTATTATTATGATGTTATACTTGTGGTTTTTCAAGGGGGCTCGAGCGGTTTCTCGAGTGCCTCTCCATAAGGACCTGTTCTATGGATGACCGCCCGGGAAAACAGTGCAACCATGAGGGTGGAATGGGACGCCTTTAGCTGAATAATTAGAGGAACCGGGGTGTAGTTCGCTTAGCCGTCGTGCCGTCAATGGGGCTCGGTGTATGCGGCTCGCTCTGCCAAGGTTGATTTGTCCCTTGGGGAGGAGTGCGGTACATTTAGGAAACCTAACGGGCGACTACAGTCCCAGGGAATCTTTGTAAAGGCTACGTAGTGATGCCCTGCTGGGTCACCTTGGTAGTGATCAATGGAGAGTCATGATCTCCGGGCAGAAAGGGAATCACGGCTTGTGGGTAAAGTGCACAACCTCTGCAGAGTGTTTGAAAACTGATATATCAGCCGTGCTCGCGGTTATGAGCGGCCAAGGGAGCTCCAGTGATTAGTGGTACTTGATCAGAGTCATTTTGGTTTACAGATGACAATGAGGATGGTTATGATTATGCTGATGGTAATGGTAAGTGGTATTCTTTCCGTTTGGAAAGGGTACTTTGGGTTAATAACTTGGGTTAATGCTAAAACCTGGCTTTCTACTAGTAAATAACAAACTGACCAACTAAAAGCAACTGCTTGACTTATCCCCACATAAAGCTAGTCCACTACAGCCAAACAAGATACTTGTTGAGTATGTTGATGTGTACTCACTCTTGCTCTACACACCAAACCCCCCCCAGGTTGTCAGCATTGCAACCACTGCTCAGGAGAAGATGAAGCTGTGGAAGGAGACTTCCAGGAGTTCCAAGACTACGACGAGTTCTAGGTGTGGGTTAGCGGCAACCCCCAGTCGGCTGCCTGTGAAGGCCGCGGTTATCTATGTTTCTTTTCCGCACTTTGATTTATTGTAAGGACTATATGGACGTCTCAGACGTATGATGTAATCGACTATTATTTCCCCTTTTAATACTATTTTGAGCACTGTGTGATGATGTCCATGTTATGTAACTGCTATGTACGTGAATAACTGATCCTGGCACGTACATGGTTCGCATTCGATTTACCTTCTAAAAACCGGGTGTGACAGTCTTCAGCATGACACCAAGCCGAAGCTCTATCAATCGTAGTTTTGGCTTTTATCTTCATGTCACAACTGCTTTTGTACTGTCCTACCGAAGGTGTTTTTGCTTAGAGGACCTTCGACGGAGAAGAAGGCCCCCAACAGAGTGTCTGAGCCGCTCATGATCGTAAGCATGGCTGATATACCAGTTTTACACTCTACAGAGGTTGCACATCTTTACCCACAAGTCGTGTTACCCATTTGCCACGGAGTTGATCAGACCCCATACATCTCTACCAAGGAAGCGAGGCAGGGTACCACTACGAGACCTTTACAAAGTTCCACTAGCTTCAGAAAACCCGCTACAATTTCTAGGAAGCGCAATGTAGGGATCCCCCGTCTAACCGCCATCACAACAAAATCAGCCCGAGAACCTCCCTACACCGACCACTCCCCTACTGCCTTGCCCCTTTCGGGTAAGGTAGTCCTCCACTAGCTTTCCTAATTAGTCAGCCAAGGGCGTCTCATACCACCCTTATGGTAGCACTATTTTCTCGGTGGTTCTCCATGTTCCAATTAACAATATGATCTTATCATGAACAATAATTAAACAACAACATAATTGGAACATGATCATAATGAAACATTAGTTTCCCAAAACCAGGTAAAGCAATAGCATATCTACCCAATAATTCATCTGTTTGCAAGGTGGGGAATAAACAATGCTAGGGAAACCTATTAGGTCCCATCAAATTAACCTGAGCATGTCACAGTGATTAAAAGCGAACATTATTAGGTAAAAAGGAGTGATCAAGGGCATAACTTGCCTTAGACTCAAGATTTCAGGTACCAGGATGGTCTTCAGATTCTCGGGACTTCACTACTATTCATAACAATATAAACAAACATGGTATAGGCAAAATTAACATCGCACCAAACATAAGCACAAATTGCATAATAATATTCTACGCGATGCTACGAGATCGTAGGTTTGAGAACCACTAAATTCGGAGCTACAAATATAAAGTTATGAATTTCTAAAGATTTAGGAGTGGGGTTCAATAGAAATTAAGTACATAATTGTAATTCAAATTTCATGGTAATACAAGGTTACTAGATGATGAAGAATATTATTAGGAGACTAATGCAATTGGAATGGATCAAATTGGAGTTAAAATGAATTAGTTATGATTTAAACAAGTTTCTAGAATTATTTATATTTTAGAAAACATTTTCCGCATTTAATTTACTCTTTTCCTGTTGACTTATGGACGGTGGCCATCATTTTCTACAAGTTCACGGGCCTATTCAAAAGAGGAAGGATCAATCTGCAATATAAATTGAACTAAGGTGGATGACGGGTTGGTTCATTAGAAACCCAGGGGTTTATTTGCAAAAGAAGCACGATGAAGGGGTATGGTTGATCCTGAACCGCCCGATCCGCCAACAACAGACATGATTAGATCGGGGGCGATTATCTAACCGGTACGCGATACAGACCATCGGATCAATTATCGACGCCCAAAATTAAAAATTAGCGAGTTCTATCCCTACACGTACATCGATCGATCTATGGCCCAGATCCGCTCGCGCGAAGGTGTATGCGATGACATAATCTCGTCCCTCCATTGCTGATCTGATTGTCGTGAAGCCTTCTAGTCGAACAGGTACACCCGGCCCGATCCAAGTCGTTAGCGGCTAGATCAACAGCTGTCGCAGCGTCTTCCTCCCACACCAATGATGCCCAGGCGCCACCGCCCACTGGACACGGCGGTGAAGTCCAACGAGCACGCTTGGAAGTGCCCCACCATAGCACACCCTCAAATGTTAACTGGCTCAAAACAAAGGGGAGGAGCGGGTGAACTCGATAGGAACTCACCTACCGGTGCTAAGGGCAGGAGAGGTGCCGCTCCACGGCAAAGGGCAGATTCGCGGCAACCCATGACTTCGGCGAGAAATTCCTAGTGCAACGCATGCTAATCAAGTCCGGTGAGGCCACGAGCACCATCCTAGCAACGAGTTGAAGCTCCTAGACCCGATGCTGGGACCCAAAGTTGGTGTACGTACGTGTCCCCAGTGGTGGCTTCCCTTCTATATCCTTCTCCCCTCCGTCTCCGACGAGGTGCACCCAGGATGGGACTAGCTTCTATTCTTGTAAGCGAAGCGCACGATACTTATACCCCAAAGTCCGAGTATGAACCACCCGCGAGATCCCCGGCACTGGCGGCCATGGTCAGCTCCGACCGACAGGCGTTCTGTTACCGGAGAAATCGGGGGAGGTTTGTTGCAACAAATTTGGTCTTGGTAAGAGGTTTTCTGGCAAAGGGGGAAAAGATAGCCGGCGCCCGAACCCTTGCGGTAGGGTGACCACTTGAGGCTGAGAAGCGGTCCTAGGCCGGCGGCTTCAGGTGCATGATTCGCTCCGCTGTGAGGAAAGGGACGAACCCGACAAACGGTGCCCACCTGGCGGCGACTAAAGGCGGAGGCGAGTATGGCATGTGGGTCCCACTGCCAGAGGCAGGCCGAGGGCGCGCATGCGGGCGTGGCTTCGGAATGGGTCGGCGCGAACAACTAGGCCGGCTGAGACGAATCTGGCCCAGAATCAAGGCAAGTCTTCTTTTCTTTTTCTTTTTATTTTCTGATTTCTATTTTAAATTCAAATCAAACTCAAGTTTGAATTCTAAACTTTTACTTTTAGATGCATAAATAAAACACCAGCATGAATGCAAAACTATATTTTTTTATATATTTGTTTTATTTTAGTTCTTTTATACATGATTCCAATCATGAAATAGAGAATAGTTCACGTCTTATGAATTTTAGGAAGTATAATTTATACTGTAGGTTATATATTAAGAAATAGTTTAATCACAATTCTTCTATATAATTTCAATCCAAGGATAATTTAGTTTATCTAGGTATCTTTTATTTTAGTCTAAAAAATCATATTAATTTTGGGAGTAGTAACTTCGAAATTATGAATATTCTTAAGGAAAGGTGTTTTGATTTAAAACATTTGAGAATTTTCCTTATTTTCACAAGATTAAACTTAGGGTGTTACAAGACGTGATTGGCCCAATTGTAGTCAGGCAGTGACCGTGTGAGCCTCAGAATTATCCCACCTCACTTAACTTGGGAGGAGGAAGCCACCTTAAAAGGGAGAGCCACCCTTCCCCTATCGGACTAGTCTTTTGGGGCGATTGTGCCTTTCCCTAAGTTGGGTGTGTTTAATGAACTATTGGGCTCCGGGCAAGCCTAATTTGTTGGGCCTCGGCCAACCCCACCTGGGCTCGGTGTATCATCTGGTATTAGAGCTAGGGCCCATTTTAATAAGGTGGGAATGATGAGGACATCCTCCACTATTACCCATTGGCAAAGATGCAATTAGCCTAGTTGGCCCAATTGTAGTCGGACGATGATCGTGTGAGCCTCAGAATTATCCCGCCTTAGCTTGGCGGAGGAAGTCACCTTAAAAGGGAGAGCAACCCTTCCCCCATCAGATTAGTCTTTTGGGGCGATTGGGCCTCTTCATGAGTTGGGTCTGTTTAATGAACTGTTCGGCTGGCCTGGAGGGTTGCCCGGAGCCCAACAGTTCATTAAGCACACCCAACTCAGGAAGAGGCCCAATCGCCCCAAAAGACTAGTCTGATGGGAGAAGGGTGGCTCTCCCTTTTAAGGTGACTTTCTCCTCCCAAGTTAATTAAGGTGGGATAATTCTAAGGCAAACACGGTTATCGTCCGACTATAATTCGGCCAACTGGGCCAATCGTGTCTTTGCCAACAAGTAATAGTGGAGGATGTCCTCATCAATGACCTTGCTCACCACACTTGTAGCAGACGTGTCGCTCAGCCTGATATGATCCTTGTTGTTTGTTGGGGCCTTTGTCCTTCGAAGGTCGTCAAAACAATAATTAACCATTGTTTCCTGATACATCTCTAAAACTATTACATGTGCTTCAATAAAAATAACCTTCAGAATGAATCAAGCAAAGACGAAGGTATAATCTTCGAGACAACCACATAAAAAAACGAAGAAAGAAGCTAGAAAAAGTCGGAAGAAGGTGTTCATAGATTTTGGCGATAAGATGATAGAGAGAAAAGACACTGCTACCCTTATCACATTTAATAGTCCAAATGTTTAGGCTTCAGGGCACAATTGTAATTCTACCAAAGATGTATTCCACACCTATAAATAGGTGAACAGTGCCCCGCACAATTCCACCTTTTTCGGGGGGAGATCTCAACTTTGTTGTATCTATTCTATGAAATATCTTTGTGTTTCTTTGTATTAAGAAGCCGAAGGTATGTTTGTAATCTTGTTCAAACAAGGAAATGGAAGATGGAATAGAAACACTATTGTTGGTCACTCGTTCTCAAATGCTGTGAATCAAGAACAAGGAAACACAATTGTTAAGGATTAGAGACCTTCGTCCTTCGAAGCATTGATTCCCTTTTGGATTCAATGATCATCAGACGAAGGTGTAGAAGGGCATGCCTTCATCACATTATCAAAAGATTGGGGTACACAAATATCAATATAAAAAGTACAAGTCATCGATTCATTGATATTTGTATTTCATAAGGCGTATATGAATATCAATAGAATTAATATTACATTAATACCTTCGGCTTGCTCGAAGGTGAAGACGCGAGAAAGCGATTACAATTCAGCGCTACAGTATGGTGTTACTGTTCATCTATTTATAGGCACGGGATGCAGCCCGGGTAAAATTACATTCATGACCCTCAACATTTGTTTATAGACATGACTTAGATTACTAGGGTCTATCTAGTCTTTTCCTCCTCTGCTTGATCGGAACCAAAGCTGATGGTAGCTTCGGCATTTGGCATCGTTGCTTCTACGCAAGGTCTTCGTCTTGAGAACCTTCGGCAGAAGGAGGGAAGACTTCTGTATCACTTTGCCGAAGGTGTTTTTGTCTTGAGGACCTTTGGTAGAGAAGAAGGCCCCCAACAGTAGCCCCTTCGCGGTGCTAGATTATTTTTTCATAACGAGCAAGATCCACAAAAAAACACGAAGGCTTCGGAATGTTGAAGGTCCAAAAAACACCTTCCTTGAGCTTGTTATCAGAAAACAATTAAAATATTCTAAGCGCTGGCCGGTCCACCATTCAGCTAGTATACACCCTTTGGTGGTTCGCCTTCTTCTCCTGCAGGGCTATATAAACATACAGGTTGGTGAGAAGTTACCACAACATTCATTGTTATTGTGTCGTTGTGATGTTGAAAATTTTAACCGAAGCCGAAGCTCTCTGCATTGAACAAGCTATGGCCAAAGTTGAAAGTGATAAGAGGTAGTCAAGGCTGGTTGGGCAACTGAGACAGCATCCATATCAGAAATGATGAGGCAGTCAAGGTTGGTTGTGCAAGAGGAAGCTATTGCCGAAGGTACCTCTAACGCCGAAGCTGAACAAGCTATGGCCAAAGTTGAAAGTGATAAGGAAAGTGAAGAGGATGATAGCATTCTATGCCCAACCAAGCCTAGTCATGTTGAATTTGGAAAATCCACAGTAAAAGCAGAGGATCTAGTTGTGATGAAGAAACAGGGTTATTTTGGAGAGAATGATGATGAATTAATTCACTTTGCTGGAGAAGAAATAATTCCAAAACCAAAGGAAGATGAAGTTGTGGTGTTCAAGAGCTTCTTCAGGGAGGGGCTTCGGTTCCCCCTTTACGAGATGGTAGGGTAAGTTTTGAAGAAGTTTGAAATTTACCTGCATCAATTGACCCCCAATGCCATTGTTAGACTTAAGCATGTATATTTGGGCTCTTCGAAGCCAAGGAAAAGTGCTAAGGCCGAAGGGTTCTATCGAGTGCATGAACTTCATTATCAGACAAAGGCTAGAGCCAATGGTCTGCACAAGAACTTCGGGTGCTACAATTTTGCATACCGAAAAGATACCAAGGCCCCCGTGATTGGCTACTACACTAAATGGCCGACCGGGTGGAAGAATGAGTGGTTTTACATGAAGGCTGATGAGAAGAAAAGGGAGAAGCTCATGAGCATGGTAATGATTCCCTTAAGGCTAAACTTCGCATGACTCGACCCTTGTGCAATATGCAGCTAGGGTCTCCTTGCCAACTGGTCGAAGTGGAATTTAGGGTCGTGGCTGAGCACATTAGCACTAGGGACTTAGTGCAAGAATATTTAGCAAAAAGAACATTCCCAACTTCTAGCGGGTGGGGAATGCCGAAGAGGAAGGAAGAGGGAAAAAAGTATGAACTTGTACGCCTTCCTTATTGGTTCAAATTCCAAAAAAGATTTAGAAAACCCTGCACTGAATGGTTGGAGTTGATAGAAACAATGTGCAATGAAATTCTCGGGAACTACACGAAGAAAGAAGATCAGCTGATGACTGCTGCCTTCGGCACCCGTGAAAAACAAAGATTGAATCGGGTGATGGATGCTTTGCACTTTGAGTATCCAGATTATGACAGACTTGACGAAGGGGCCGGAGGAGCGAAAAGGAAAAGAATTGTTAGCATTCTGACATGGCAGGTGTTGGGGACTTGTTCTCAAATGCTATGAATTAAGAACAAGGCAACACAGAATGTTAAATGTTAATGCCCATCTTCCTTCGAAGTATTATTTCCCTTAGGATATAATGATCTTCAGACGAAGGTCATGAAAGACATACCTTCGTACATTACGATATATGTTAATGAAAGAAGGAGCATATGAAATATAAGAGACAACATAAACAATCACATAACATAATTAACTCATCCTCATTATATTACCATGGAAAGACAGAAACAATATTGAATTACAAATGTACCTTCAGCTTGATAGAAGGTAAAAGTACAAGCGTGATGCACAAGTCAGCGTGAATAGTATGGGGGTATTGTTCATCTATTTATAGGCACAGGACGCAGCTTGTGAGGAATTACATTCATGCCCTTCATATTTACTATTGATTTATAGACAACCCAATCGGGACTAGATAGCCTTTTCCCCTTTAAGTCGGTTCCTTTTTCCACCATTGAGCCGAAGCTCCCTTCCGCGTAGCTTCGGAGCAACACTAGCCTTCGTCACGACCATGCCCTTCACATTGTATATACTTTTAATTCGAGTCCGAAGGTACCTGTTCACATGTCACACTTGGAAGACATTGTTAAATCATGTTTTTGAGGACCTTCGTCAGACAAAGGCCCCCAACAGTAGGCCATTCGGTCCGTCAAGGAAGATCAGAAGGCTGTTAAGAAGCAAAAAAATTCTAGCGGAGTTGAAAGATTCAGCCCCTAAGAAATTAAAGCTTGTCAGAATATCTCCTACAGAGGCGAAGGTACAAGATTGTCACAGCGGTTTTGGAAGGCAAACCGAATGCGAACCATGTACGTGCCAGGATCAGAACTCACGTACACATCGATTACATAATTGGACATCATCACACAATGCTCAAAGTAAATAGCGGAAAGGTACTTTAATTACAATAAGATGTCTGTGACATCCATAGAGTCTAATACATAACCATTGTCTTTAACATAAATATCAAAGTGCGGAGAAACGAAACGTAGATGATAAGCCTACACAGGCAGCTGACTAGGGGTTTGCCACTAAGATAAACTAGAACTCGTCGTAGCCCTAGAACTCCTCAAAGTCCTCCATGTTGCCAGCATCACCTCCTGAGCACTGAGTACAGTGGGGACAACCTAGGGTGGGGGTGGTTTGTAAAGCAAAGGTGAGTACACATCAACGTACTCAGCAAATGTCCCGTTCGGCTAAAGTGGACTAGCTGTATGTGGGGTTAAGGTTAAGCAGTTGCTTTTAGTAAGTCAAACGTTTATTACTATTATTAGAGCCAATTTTTTAGTAATAAACCCAATTATTACCCAAAATTACTCCCTCCAAGAGGAAATACTAGAAATCAGAATTATAACCAACATTATTAACCATCATCATAAAAGTAATCAAAGTTCTTCTAATCAAAGAGGATCCCAAGGCTGCTCTTAACCGTGAGCTCGGCTAATATACCAGTTTCTAACACTCTATAGAGGTTCCACAATTTACCCATGAGTCGTGATCCCTTTTTGCCTCGGGTCGATCAAACCCTCAAACACTACCAAGGTGAGTCGGCAAGGTTTCACTATGTAGCTTTTACAAATACTCCCCTGGTGCATAACTGCTTGTTAGGTTTCGCTAGTCGTACAAACGCAGTACACCTCCCTAAGGTGGGTGACTAACAAAACCAAATCGAATGAACCTTTGCACCCTCTTGGCAGAGCGAGCACTACGCCTCGGACCCCATTGACGGCCCTCAGGGAAAGCCAACTACACCCCAGGTTCATCTAATTAATCAGCTAAGGGCGTCCCATTCCACCCTCATGGTTGCACTTTATCCCGGGTAGTCACTCCACGAACAGGTCCTTATGGAGAGGTACTCGGGAAAAAGGCCTGAGCCCCCTAGAGTATCACAATATCATCATCGGGATAACATCATCGTATCATAAATAATCACATCATGTTCATTGATTAAGTTAAAGCAATAGAATAAAGCTAACCATGATTAACCCAAAAGGTAAGTAAGGGTAAGCTAAATACAGACTAGTCAATCCTTAGGTTTAGATAATGTAATGCGGGACAGTGAATTATAAAGTAAGTAGGACACAATAGGTCAGAGAACACTTGCCTTCACCAGGTTGTTGCTCAGGAAGGTCTTCAGCAACACACTTAGGAACCACGGACTACTCATTATCTAAATAAAGCGAGCATACATTCAATACATTTGGAAAGTACTAATGAACAGGACATCGAACATGTACAAACATTGGAATACATCTCAAAAAGGCACAATATTAAATGAGGAATGAGATCAAAACATGATCATGAACTAATTCATTTAGGAGTTGACTATTCTTTAAGTGTTGTCCATAATTACATAACCTAATTCTATTCATTTTACTGAGACCTAAAAGTTAGATCAGAGATGAATTCATGTAATACATATTATTAATCTCATAAGACTAAATATAATTTAACCTCTAGGGTTTTCCTTTTATTTATTTTATTAAATGAATAAATCCACACACATACTAGTTCATAGTTAACCATAAAATTAGAATATGCAGATAGTAAATGGAACTAATTTATTTAAATAGAGAATATTCCTATGAACATTTTGCAATTTGAATCACCAAATTTGGAATTCATATGCAAAAGATATGAAATAAACAAGTTTGGGAATTTAAAATATGAAAATAGGTCTAATTCTATAATTATTTAAAAGCCTAGAGTTCAATCTGCAAGATTACAGGGGCCTGCGCGCGAAAACCAGGGACAACAGATTTATTTCCTAAAACCTGAGGGTCTCTTAAGCAAAACTACACGTGAAGGGGTATCGAACGATCTTAACCATCGGATCAGAGATCGACGGGCAGGATTAGATCTACGGGCGAGGGCACGCGCGTGGGCGAGCGAGGCGCTGACAAGCGGGCCAGCGGTGTCAGTGACCGAGGAGAGGGGCGCGCTGACCAGTCGGACCCAGCGCCAGGGGGAGCAGGTGCTGACTGATGGGCCCGGACATAGGACGCGCGGGCGCGAAGCGGTATCCCGTGATCTCGGTGTGCGATTAAAATCAGACGGGGAGATCAAAACCGGGAGGGCTGGTTAGCTGCGTGCGGCGCCGTTCCTCATCGCGGCGGTGAGGTCGCCGGAGTTGGGGCGGCTGCGTGCTACGGTGGTTCTGGGGTCGCCGGAGTTTGTTAGAAATGAAGGGGACGACTCGGCGAACTTGCTGGCGGGTTTGTGGCCACTAGACCGGGGTCAGAAAGAAGAGAACGGCGGGGAAAAGGCCCCGGGCAGGTCGGGACAATTCTGGTGAGGAATTCCGGCCGCTAGGAGAGGCAATCGACCGTGACAGGGCTCGGTCTAGATTCAGTGGAGGTGGGGGAGCACTATGGTCCAACGCCGTGGCACTAGACGGGGTTGGGTTGGCCGGACACCGTGCGGGCGCGGCGAGCAAGCGCGGCCGCGCACCGGCAAGGCCAAATTGGCTAAAGGCAGGCACAAATAGGGAAAACCAAGCACGGCAACAGATGTCTCACCTCGGGGCGGAGCTCGGGGTCGCTTGGCGTGGCCTCCGATGAGCTAGAAGACTGGCACGGCGGGCACAGGTCTCCGGTGAAGCTGAGCGGCGTGGGCAGAGCGAGAGAGAGGGCGGGGCTGTGTGAAATGTGACAGGGAAATGAGTGCGGGCGCGGGCGGTGCTCAAAAAGGAGCTGCGGCCGTGGGCGGGCAACGTGGCCGAGGATTCCGGCAACGTGCGCGAGTGCGCGTGCTAGTCCACAGCAGGCGCAGGGAAGGTGGAGCTGATAGGGGGGGTCCCACGGCATAGCAAGAGAGAGAGCGGGCACGCGGGGGCAATGGCTCGACGTCTGGCGAAGCGGGCCCACAAAGTAGAGAGGGAAGAGGGTCGCGCGGGCGAAGGGAACTGACACCAACAGCCTGGCCCCACTGGGCAGAGAGAGGGAGAGAGTGAGCGTGGGGTGGGAGGAAACCGCCACTGACAGGTGGCGCCCACCTGTCAGGCGGCGTGGGCGCACGGCCCCACTGGGCTGGATGGGCCGGCTTGGGCTACTTTGGCCTTTTCTTTTTCCCTCGATTTTCTAATTGCTTTTCCATTTCTTTTTCTCTAGGGTTTTCAATTCAAATTCAAATCAAGTTTCAAATTCAAACTAATTCAACCATGTGCAACAATTCAAAGAATATTTAAGCTCAGCATGATGCAACATGTCATGACTCATAGTGTTTTAGCAAAAATAAATAATTAATCCCTCCTTAATTAAGCTATATCTACTTAAAAAGGAAAAAGAGATAGAGAATCTAGAGAGAGATAGAACCTAGGGTGAGAGAGAGAAGAGTAACAACTGAATTTGGATGATAATAAGAAAGAAATTTTATACCCCCAATTTTAGGGTGTTACAGACCTATCCCCCTTAAAAAGAATCTTGCCCTCGAGATTCAAGGTTGGCTAGAAAAGAGCTCAGGGTACTTGGCTTTCAAATCATCTTCTCTTTCCTAGGTTGCTTCTTCCTCTGAGTGATGGCCCATTTGACTTTGCACATCCTGATGGTACTTCTCTGAGTGACCTGATCTGCTGTTTCTAGGATTTGAGTTGGCTTCTCAATATATGTCAGATCTTCTTGAACTTCAAGATCCTCTGTTGGCAACTATTCTTCTGGCACTCTCAAGCATTTCTTTAGTTGAGACACATGGAACACATCATGCACAGCTGACAGATTCTCTAGTAAACTGAGTTGATATGCCACTTCTCCACGCCTTGCTTGGATCTGGTATGGTACGATGTATCGAGGTGCTAGGTTGCCTTTGACTCCGAATCTTTTGATTCCTCTGATTGGTGACACCTTTAAGTAGACATAGTCTCCTACTTCAAAACTCAGTTCTCTTCTTCGGGTGTCAGCATAGCTTCGCTGTCTAGATTGTGCTGCCTTCAGATTCTCTTGGACCATTCTGATGTTCTCTTTGACTTCAAGCAAAATATCTGGACCGAACACCTACCTTTCGCCAGGTTGGTCCCAATGCAATGGAGTCCTGCAATTCCTCCCATAAAGCGCTTCAAACGGTGACATCTTCAGACTGGCATGATAGCTGTTGTTGTAAGAGAATTATGCATATGGTAGCCTCTTGTCCCAACCTATCTTGTCCTACAAAGCACAAGCCCTCAACATATATTCAAGAATCTAGTTGGTTCTCTCTGTTTGACCATCTATATGCGGGTGATAAGCTGAGCTGAACTTCAAGTGTGTGCCCAAAGCTTCATGCAACTGCTGCCAAAAATGAGAGGTGAAATGAGTGCCTCTATCTAATACTATCTTCTTTGGAACGCCGTGCAAGAACACAATCCAAGACATGTATAGTTCGGCCAACACCACACTGTTGTAGGTGGTCTTGACTGGTATGAAATGGGCCGCCTTTGTCAAACGGTCCACTACTACCCAGATGGAGTCATACCCAGTATGAGTGCGAGGCAAACCGACTATAAAGTCCATCCCGATTAATCCCATTTCCACTGAGGTATCTGCAACGGTTGCAACAAACCTGCAGGTCTCTGATGTTCTGCCTTAATCCTCTAACAACTGTCACATACAACCACATATTCTTCTATCTCCCTTTTCATACCGTACCACCAGAATCATTTCTTCAAGTCTTGGTACATCTTCTCGCTACCAGGATGTATAGAATATGATGTCTCATGAGCTTCCTTGAGAATCAGTTCTCGGATCGATTTGATGTCAGGAACACACAGTCTATCCTTGAACCATACCACTCCTTCTACGTCTTCACATAAATCCTTGCCTTTTCCATCTATGATCAGCTGTCGGATCTTGTTGATCTTCTCATCATCCTTCTGACCCTTCATGATGTCTTGCTCTAGAGTGGGTTCCAACTCAATTGTCACCCCTTAGGTGTTGTTCAGAAATCCGAGACTCAATCTATCGAATTCCTTCGCTAGCTCATACGGCACGGGGTGAGCGGCCAACATATTAACTTGACTCTTTCTACTAAGAGCATCTGCAACCACATTTGCTTTGCCTGGGTGATAATGAATCTCCAGCTCATAATCTTTGATCAACTCTAGCCATATTCACTGTCTCATGTTTAGCTCTGACTGAGTGAATATATATTTGAGACTCTTGTGGTCCGTGTAGATATCACACTTCTGCCCATAAAAATAATGCCTCCAGGTCTTCAATGCATGAACCACGGCTGCTAATTCCAGATCATAAGTAGGATAATTCTTCTCATGAATCTTCAGCTGGTGGGACGAGTATGCCACTACTCTCCCTTCCTGCATCAACACACATCCTAGTCTGGTGTACGAAGCATCACAATATACTGAGAATGGCTTGTGAACATCTGGCAGAATCAATACTGGTGCTGTCGTCAACCTCTCCTTCAATGTCTCAAAGGACTTCTGGCATGCTGGGGTCCACTTGAACTCATCCTTCTTTGCCAATAAGGCTGTCATTGGTCTGGCAATCTTGGAGAAACCTTCAATGAAACGCCGATAGTAACCGGCCATTCCAATGAAACTCTTGATTCCTCGGACGTCTTTTGGTGCTTTCCAGTCCAAAATAGCTGCTACCTTCTTCGGATCTACAGCCAATCCCTCTCGATTTATAATATGACCCAATAAAAGGACTTCACTGATCCAGAACTCGCACTTGCTAAGCTTGGCATGCAGCTGACAATCTCATAGCCTTTGAAGTACTTTCCTCAAATGTTCCTCATGTTCTTGCTCATTCTGGGAATATATAAGAATATCATCGATGAACACCACTACGAACCTGTCAAGGTAGTCCATGAACACACTGTTCATCAAGTACATGAAATAAGCTGGCGCATTCGTCAAACCGAATGACATGACCGTGAACTCATATACTCCGTACTTGATGATGAATGTTGTCTTCGGTAGGTCCGAAGGCCAGATTCTGAGCTGATGGTAACCTGACCTCAGGTCTATCTTCGAGAACATACTGGCTCCTCTCAACTGATCGAATAGGTCTTCAACTGGATTCTGAGCTGATGGTAACATGTTCTTGATAGTAACCTCATTCAAGGATCTATAGTCAATGCACATCCTCTTCGTACCATCCTTCTTCTCCACAAATAGCACTGGGGCTGCCCAAGGTGAGGTACTTGGTCTGATGTAGTCTTTCTCTAACAACTCATCAATCTGCTTCTTGAGTTCCACCAATTCTGGTCCGAACACTCGATAGGCTCTCTTGGAAATAGGAGTGGTGCCTGGTATAAGCTCTATGGCAAATTCAACCTTCCTTTCAGGTGGCATACCTGGTAACTCCTCGGGAAACACATCTGGGAATTCTGATACTTCATTGATAGCCTCTGATGGTTTAATCTCCTCAATATGGGTAGTGACTTGGTGACAGCTTCCTTTCCTTGGTCCAGACAAGACCAACTCCACTAACACTTCTTCTCCTGATAGGGACTCTAACTTCACCATTCTCTTGTCAAAACTAAGACTGGCTTGATATTTGGTTAGCCAGTTCATCCCTAGGATGACATCTATAGTTGCATCCTGGTTACAGATAACTATTAAATCAGCGGGAAACTCTATCCCCCTTATTTGAACTCTTGCACTAGGGCAAAATCTATCTGTTTGGGTTTTTCCACCAATTGAACTAACCCTCATAGGTGGGTACATGAGTGCTACTGGTATATTATGTGATTTTACCCATGATGTAGTCATAAAAGAATACGTTGCTCTAGTATCAAATAACACATTTGCAGAATGGTACTCAACTGAAAACGTACCTAGTGCCACTCATGGAGTCTCCTGGACTGTGTTGGCCTCCAAGTGGTTCACCTTTCCATACTGGGCACGAGGCTGCCCACGGTTGTTGCCTCCTTGCTGCATTGCATTCTGCCTGACTAGGGCATTGGGAGTTGGTTGCTGCTGAGTTGCTTTCTTTGGGTAATGATTCGCCCAATGGCTTTGTTCCCCATAGTGGAAACATGCATGACTTCCTCCTTGCGCTGGCACTGCTTGGTTATTCTGGTTGGTTGCTGGGGCAGGAAGATGGGCTGCCTGGTTGCCCTGATGCTGATATTGATTTCCTCCCTGCTGGTTGTTCTGATAGTACTACTGCTGCTGCTGAGGAAACTGCCTCTGGTACTACCATTGCTGGTTCTGACACTCGTGCTAGTGCTGGTGCTAGTGACCTTGCTTGAATTGCTGAGGTGGGTTGCCTGAGTAGCGGGGATGGTTGCTACTCCCAACCTGAGATCCACCAATCTTGTGTTTCCTGTCCTCCATCTCCCGACGCTTCCTTTCAGTCATAATAGCCCTATCAATTAGATGCTGGAAGGTGGGCAAGGTGTGGTTCATCAGCTGGTAGTGGAGGGGATCAACCAATCCTCTCAGGAAACAGTACTGCCTCTTGGCATCCGTGTTGACATCTTCTGGGGCATAACGTGACAGCTGCAAAAACTTGTCCATGTACGCACTGACAGACAGGGGACCTTGCTTCAAGGCGAGAAACTCCTCCTTCCTCACTATCATCAGTCCCTCGGGCATGTGGTGGCGACGGAAGTTGTCCCTGAATTCCTCCCAGGTAATGGCTTCAGGGTTGGCATGGGTGGCGAGGTAAGACTCCCACCAAGACTGTGCTGCTCCCCTCAGCTATCGGGGACCATACAACACCTTCTCACGATCGTTGCACTAGGCAGTGTGCAACTCACGTTCCATGGTACGCAGCCAATCTTCAGCATCCATGGGATCAGCACAATGGGCAAAGACAGGGGGATGGCTCCTCATGAATTCTACCTGTTTGTCTCTAGGCACCTATGGCATCTGGACTTGCACTTGAGGCTGAGGCGGGGGTGGCTACTGCTGCACCTGCTGCATCGCTACTAAGGTTTGGCCAATTGCTTGGACTGCTTGAGTCTGCATCAGGAACATCTGCTCAATGGTCATCGGTGGTGGCGGTGGCAACTGCTGCTGCTGAGCTGCATCTTCCTAGGGTGCCTGCTGTTCGGGCTGAGCACGCCTTGCACCTCTGCGCCTGTTCTCAGACATCTATAGAAAGCACACACACATTAGATCTGACTCTGCAGTCTTTCAGCATAAGAAAAGATTTAGAAACCTTCATGGCACTAAACAAATGAGCATCTTCACTGATAGCTTCTTAGATAAAAAGGAAAGTGAAAATAAATGGATTACCCAACTATATAACTGACTTTACTAATAACTACACCAAGTTGCAGGGGATGCCCACACCTTGATGTCAATCATTACAAAGATCCAACTACATTACATGTTCATCATGACAAGCATTCCAACAAATGATAAGCGACCTAACTCTAACTAAGACTGACTAAGACTAAAACACTGAATTAAGCATTATTACAGACTTCGACTCCATCGATCTATGGATCCAAATCTATCCGGGTCCTGCAGTCTGGGGTACCATAGTCGAAGCGACCACGGGACGGTGAGCGGTAAGGGTGCTAAATCCCGATAGGGGCGGGAGAACCACCATCCAAATAGTGGTGTGCTGCGCACTCAGCACGCAATTCCTCAACCTTCGCCTGAACCTTGCCCAACTCGTCAAGGGCATGGTCTAGCTCTGTGTTGAGCACGACGACCAGGTTGACCATGCTGTTCAGCCTAGGATTGCCCTCACCAATAGGTAAGACAATCACACCTCCAGCACTGCCGGTCGAACGGTGAGGGTAGTACTTCAAGTCAAGGCCATCAGCTACCCCACTGAACAACGAGCAATACTGAGAAAGTGCCTGTCATGCTCCATCTTGCATGGCTGCCTCGACAGTATCCCTCTCAGTAATAGAATAGTGCTCTGAGAAGGCCTCTGCACCCCGGAGATCATCGTCCGGACGGCGCACCAAGCAAGTAGCCTCCCACTGGTCTGGGTATAACCCATAACGGTGCTGATAGACTACACAACGGTAATCGATAGACCAAGTGTGTTGGTAGAAGGCCCGACGTAGCAAGGTGTCGAGAGCGTCGTGGAAGTGACACCTGCGAGCGGCGTCACGAGTGATGGGTCTAGCGATCCACCCCTCCGGTTCCTCCGAGAGCTCCGTGCCGTGGCTCGAACTGCCACCGGCATCGTCGTCTCTCCGTCTCCGTCAGGGTCTCCTTGTCACACCTGAGTTTTAGGGGTCCAAAACCCGGGCGCGAAATAATCACCAGGTGTGCTGGGACCAAGTCTCACCAGGCAATGCATATGACAAATTGAATTTAGTTCCATAAATTAATCATATGAGGGTCCGAGCTGCTCATGACCATGAGCACGACTGATATACTAGTTTTACACTCTGCAGAGGTTGCACATCTTTACCCACAAGTCATGTTACCCATCTGCCACGGGGTTGTACGGGCCCCATACACCTCTACCAAGGAAGTGAGGCAGGGTAACACTACGAGGCCTTTACAAAGTTCCACTAGCTTCAGAAAACCCGCTACAGTTTATAGGAAGCTCCAATGCAGGGATCCCTCGCCTGACTGCCATCGCAGCAAAATCAACCCAAGGACCTCCCTACACTGACCACTCCCCTACTACCCTTGCCCCTTTCGGGTAGGGTAGTCATGCACTAGCTTTCCTAGTTAATCAGCCAGGGGCATCCCATACTACCCTTGTGGTAGCACTGTTTTCCCGGGTGGTCGTTCCATGTTCCCATTAACATAATGATCTTAACATGAACAGTAATAATTAACTGATAATAAAAGTGTAATCACGAATAATGTATCTCCATACCCAAAACCACATAAAGCAATAGCAAGTACTACCAAAAAATATGCAGTGGTAAAACAAGGTATAAAGATAGCCAAAACTGGGGTAACCTATTGGATCCCATCAAAATTAACCTATGCAGATCATTATGATTAATAAGAACATGACTGGGTAAAAATAAGTGATCAAGGGCACAACTTGCCTGGCACTTGAGATTCCAGGTACCAAGTTGCTCTTCAGGTGACTCGTGACCTCACGCTAGTCGTAGCAATACAAGCAAACAGTGTATAGACAAAATTAACATCACACCAAACATAAGAACAAACTGCATAATAATAATCTACGCATTGCTATGAGATCACGAGAACAAGAATTACTAAATTCGGAGTTACGGTTATCAAGTTATGAATTTCCGAAGTTATTAAGTACCTAGAATAGAGTAATTCATATGAATAATTTTTAAATCAAGTTTCATAGTCAGACAAAGGTACTAGTTGATAAACAATATTTAAACAAAATTAATGCCACTGGAATGATTCAATTTGGAGTTATGGATTTTAAGTTATGGATTTCCAAAGATTCTAGGTGTTTTGTATAAGGTTAATTAGGATATCAATTTTAATATGGCTTTCATGTCAAAATAGTGCACAAAATGATAAACAATAATATTACGAAATTATAGGAACTGGAATGGATCAATGTGGACTTAACATGAATTTTCTATGAATTATACAAGTTTCTAGCATTTATTTTCTCATTAAAAATCATTTTCTAATTACTTTTACTGGATTTTCTAATTCTCTGGACTGGGCGCATAAATATCAGAAACTACAGGGGCTAGCTCACAAATCTCCCCATGACTCAGGATTCCCCACAGTGTGGACTGCGGGTTTATTTAAAAGAAGACCGGGGTCTCTTCAGAAAGAAGTGCACGGCGAAGGGGTATGGGCAATTCTCGGCCGTCTGATCACGACACAAGGGTTCAGATTAGATTCCCATGCTCCCGAACTGGTATCCAACCACAACCACAAGATCCCAATCCCATGGCCATGGTTCAATCCCTGCGAAAGGGTATGCATTTTCTAATCCCGACCGAGCGCTATGAGATCAACGATCCGGATCGCACGCATCAAAGGGGGCGCTACCAACTAATCTGGGTCACACCATTTGGGATCAACGGCCACAATTCTAACTGGCGCGATCTAATCTCCTCTGTCCATATCCAATCTAACGGCCCATCCACCGTCTTCTACCTCCTGAACGCCCATTCCCCAGGTGATGCCAAGACACTCCACGGCGGTAACATTGCCGATGAGAACTCCCCGGATCGATGCAAAGTGCCCCAAGGGCGAATCTGAGGGCACCAACGTGACCCCCAGGGAACAGCGAATGTGCACGTAGTGGACTTACTGTGAATCGCAGCACAGTTGTCCTGGGCCATGGCAGAGTGCGAGCTCGGTGGGTTCTTCAACCCCGGTGAGCAATTTGGCCTCCACCGAGAGTCTACTCTTCGCTCTGGTGCCATGGACATCATCGATGTACCCCAGCGAGTCACCCAGACCATGCGACCGAGCCCGAGCGACGGTTTTCCTTGGTTTCTCCCATGGCGGCATTTTCCCCCGCGTACTGAGCCTACTGCGGCCGAGATCGGGATATGGCACTCCACTACGATTTCTGGGAAGCGATGAGAGCTAGTTGTTGGAGATAGTAGGGGTTGAGGTCCTATTTGAGGGCGCACCTGACCGGAGAGCCGAGCCCGGCGGGAGCGGAGGTCTGTTACGGCCACCGATTTGTTCGGGATTGACCCAAGATTCAGCAGCAATTTCTGTCATCCCCGCACCGGCCTAGAACAAAATCATGGTGCGGACAATGGTTCTAGAATGCGGGCCCCATGTAGCGGCGTAGTCACATGCCTGAGCTAGGTAAGCAGGCGTGGCATAGGGGCTGGTCACTAGGCTCCCGAGATTCGGGTCAAATCTCAACAATCCCTATGACATTTCTGTCTTCAGGTGCCTACGCGAGGTGGAAGACACCGGATATTAGGGCCCACACGCCAGAATAACAGGGACGCGGGAGCTAGTGGGTTGTGAAGAGGAAATCGGCCCACGTATGGTCCCTTTTTTATTTCTGTTTTCCATTTTTTTGTAATCAGGTTCAAATTCAATTTCACCAACTTCAAATTTATTTAAATGTACAAGCACAAAATCCAGTGTGTATGCAAAGTATTATTTTATTAATTTATTTATTTGTTATTATTTAAACAAATATTTTTTGTTGAATATGCACAAAGAAAGGAAGACCAAATGATCACCAACGGTTTCATAATCCCAAAACACTACATAATTATATTTATTTATTTATTTGTATAATTGTTATTATTTTTTTTCTTCGATACAAAATTTGGCTTTACAAATCCTACCCCCCTTACACGAAATCTCATCCTCGAGATTTGTAAGAAAAAGGAATAGCGGGAGATTGGTTGTATTGTAGCTTTTAGTTTCTAGTTGGTACCAAAATCAAGAGATTTTTTTGATACAAATGGGTAGGTGATTAGGAAGGCATGGGCATATATGTATAACCACCAAATGTGTAAGAAACAAAATGTCTTTAAAGCATGGATAGGCTTGGGTAGGACATAGTAGGGTAAGGAAGGACTCCATGCACAGCGGATCTTGATTCCTTTGGAAGTATGGCTTGACTCTTATTATTCCTCAACGAGTTTGATCTCCATCTTCTCGAGTCTTGATGTCTTTATCCAGGTTAGGGATAAGAGGTTAGGATAGATTTGTAGGCAACAACTTAGTAGGTAGTGTAGTTGGTTTAGTAGGCAACTATGAGTTAAATGAGATTAGTCAGAATTTAGTTTGGTTGTTTTCTTCTAGATTGGTTGGATAAGTTATGTACCCTGTTGTTGGGGGCCTTCGTCCTCCGAAGGTCCTCAAAAACATGATTTCACAATGTTTTCCAAGTGGATTATATGAACAGGTATTTTCGGATTCAGAATTATGGATATGGAGCACGACCAGGACGAAGCCTGAACCAGACGAAGGTCGAGGGCAGCCGAAGCTGTGCGCAGGGAAGCTTCGGCGCGATGGCATAAGGGGGAACCGACTTAAAGATGAAAAGACTTCGGGGGCCTCGACAGATTTCCATAAACCGTTAACAAATGTAATGGACATGGATGTAATTTTACGTGGGCTGCGTCCCGCGTCTATAAATAGATGAACAGTACTCCCGTACTGTTCACGCTGACTTGGCACTGACTTTTGCGTCACGTTTGTACTTCTACCTTCTCTCGACCGAAGGTACATTTGTAATTTGAAATCATTTCTGTTTCTCCATGTTAATAAAATAGAAATGATCCTATGTTGATATTTATATTTCACACTTTATATGAATCCTTCGGCATTATTTATTATATTTACGAAGGTATGTCTCTTGTGACCTTCGTCCTAAAGCATTATTTCCCAAAGGGGCGTAATGTTTCGAAGGACGAAGGACCTTAATGTTTAACACCTTCTATGTTGCCTTGTTCTTAACTCGAAGCATTTGAGAACAAGTCTCCAACATTGGCGCCCACCTCCGGTGAACTCACTTCCACTTCGAGTTTTTGTGAACACCTTCGGAAGCTATAGACCTTCGCTATGGCGCCGAAGAAAGCTTCAGCGACTGGGGCAGGAGCACTACAACCGCTGGACCACAACCAGGAGACCGTCTCTCTTCGGGAGGCCCGAAGCCAGAAGAGAAAAGCCGTCAGCCCGACGCTTGAGGAAGAAGAGCTAGACCAAGAAATCAGAGAGATGGAGATGCTACATCAACAAGTGCAGAGGAAGAAGGAGAAGATGGCCCGCCTAGCTGAGTTGCAAAGGCAAATAGACGAAGCCTCTGAGGAAGTTCGTCATCTCACTCACGATGAGCAGAACAGAAGGCCTCATCAGAAAGACCTTCATCAGGAGGGCTTCGTCAACGAAGATGACTGGTATGATAATTTCCATCAGGGAAATTTTGTTTTCGATGATGCTTCTCCTTTGTCTGCTGAGCTGCAGGCTACACCTTGGCCTCCATCCTATAAGCCACCCCAGCTTCCCATGTTTGACGGCCACTCCGACCCGAAGCAATTCTTGATGAGCTACGAAGCAACAGTGTCTTCGTACGGGGGCAATGCTGCAGTCATGGCGAAGTCTTTCGTTATGGCCGTCAGGAATGTTGCTCAGACTTGGTATTCCTCTCTTCGGCCAGGAACAATCACTTCATGGCAGAAGCTGAAGGATATGTTACTGACCAGCTTTCAAGGATTTCAAACGAAGCCGGTCACAGCTCAAGCCCTCTTCCAGTGTATTCAGGATCACGAAGAATACCTTCAGGCGTATGTCCGAAGGTTCTTACGATTGAGGGCGCAGGCACCAACGGTGCCCAATGAAATCGTTATCGAAGCCATGATCAAGGGGCTTCGTCCTGGACCTGCAGCTCAATACTTTGCTCGAAAGCCTCCTCAGACCCTGGAGAAATTGCTCCAAAAGATGGATGAGTACATTCGTGCTGACAATGACTTTCGCCAAAGAAGGGAGGAGGCCTTCAAATTTTCTGAAATGACCAGGGGCTTCGGAGGAAGATACTACCCGAGGCATGTCCGTTCCATCCACAACACTCAGAATGATGATAAGGGGAGTCAGCAAAACAGGCCGCAGTGCTCCTCACAGGCTTCGGGGCAACAACAAACCTCCTTCCGGCCACCAGCTCCAAGAGGCAGAGGCGCCAGGGGCTTCGGCGGAAGATTCGGAGATCAGCCAAGGAGACTGTTTTGCTTGTTCTGTGGAGAAGGCAAGGGCCATACCACTAGGACGTGCCATGTTACAATCCAGAAGCAAAAGGAAATAGCCGAAGCTGCATCTCAACAAGCTCAGCCGAAGCAGGTCATGCATACTGCTTCGTATCATCCGCCTTATATCCCACAATACATAGACAACCACCCTGCAGCTTCTGTAGCTTCGGCAAGTCAACCTCAAGCTTCCTGGCAGCAGCTTCCGCCTCCACCTCCATTGCAGCAAGGTCAACAGCCAGAAGGGAGTCAATACGCTCCACATCAGAGGGATTTCAGAGAACAGTCCGAAGCTCGCACAGTCAACAGCACTGTGCCAGAGTCGAAGCACATTTATTGACATATCCTACCTTTGATAGCAGTCTTTTCTATTCAGTTTTATTTTCTGAAGCAAAAAACATTGATAGTTTTCATGTAATAATTTCGTTGTTTCCTACGAGGAAAATCTATTTGCTCCACAAGCCTAAGTTGCTGAAGCCTAAAACTTTTTCCGTTACCAAGGAGGACCTTCGGATCAAAAATCCTTCGGAGTAGCAGAAAGTCGTTCTAGGGAACGCAGAGTAAGTTTATGAAGTCACAAAAAGCCGTTCCAAAGGGAGCGCAGTGTAAGTTTTCTGCTCAGAAGTCGTTCCTAAAGGAATGCAGAGCCTACAGCGAAAAGTCAACGCTGATACCGCCTAAGTAAAAGGCGAAGAAGCTCCTAAGGGAGGCTTACAGCGAAAAGTCAACGCTGATACCGCCTAAGTAAAAGGCAAAGAAGCTCCTAAGGGAGGCTTACAGCGAAAAGTCAACGCTGAAACCGTCTAAGTAAAAGACGAAGAAGCTCCAAAGACGTTCCTAAGGGAATGCAGAGCTTACGAATATATTTTATGTGTATCTTCGGAACAAATGACACATGCATAACATAACATCATCTCATCATTTTGCATAGCATAAGCATCATACATCATATTGCATTTGGCAAGAGAAGGGGATACTCTCAACCTTCGAAAGGATGCTTTGAGAAAGTGACATCGAAATTGTATAGCTTCGGAATACAGTTTCGAAGAATATTTTTACGAAACGTGGGCGAATTTTATCAGATCAATATCAAAGTTGTATAGCTTCGGAATATAGCTTCGGAGAATGTTTTCACGAAGCATGGATATCATTCATCAGAGTAATTTTATCGAAGAATGTCTTCTTCACGAAGCATGAAAAGAAGGGAAGGTGTTTTTTCGCCGAAGGCTCAAAAATGGTATGTATTTAAAATTTCATGCATCGTAAAGAATTCAATAATGAAAAGAGACTTGTATATTACATTCAAATGTACAAAGTGTTGCATAGATTACACTTTAAATGTTTTTTCCAAATAGTATCTAATCTTCTCTTAATACTGCTTCGGCGGCTTCATTCAGAAGTTGGTCAACAACCTTGTCCATGATAGTTTCGGCCATCTGTTTAATTTCTTCATCCCCTTTTGTGTGGGGGTCGGCAGTTGGTTCAACAGTTTCTGAGCGAAGAGAACACTTCTTCATTACTGTTACAAATCGCGAGCAAAGTTTAAAATGAAAATTACAACGCAACAAGAACGACTAATTGGTACCTAATTGTCTTTCGGGCTCCGTGCTCCTTTCGGCAGCTTCTGCTACTTTTCTAGCATCATGAATGCCTTTTTCGCTTCTTTGGATGATCTCTTGCGCCATTCCTCGGCCGCCGTCGTTCCAGATATCAGTAAAAAATTTGCCACCAACCACGCTTGCTTCGGCCGAGGGGTCCTTGATATCTTCGGAAGATAAGGTAGCTTCGGACTGAGCTAAAAATTTTATATGCCCGCAACCTTTCTTCTCTAAGACAGAAGCAATTCCTCTGGCGCCCGAAAAAGCGCATATGTCGCCACGACTGTTCAGAATCTCTTCGAAGGCCTCTGCTTCGTGGCTAATCCATTCCAGCGGATCTTCGGGATTGCCTCGAGAAAAATTCTCTTCGCTGGAAAAGGCGCCGACGCTAGCAAAGATGGTTTTAATTTTATTCACGCACTCTATAGATTTAACATAGCATTTCCCCTGAGATGTGCGAAGCTCCTTAACTCTTGATTCCAATTTGCTGACCATAAAATCACTAAGTTCTCGTTTCGTTTCCTCAAGCGCGCGCTCCTCTTTAACTCTAGCCAGCTGTTTCTGAAGATCTTTAATCTCGCGTTTTTGAGTTTCGGTTTGGGCCTTTGAAGCAGCTTCGTCTTTTTTCACTTTATCTATCAGTGTAAGTAGAATTTTATCTTTTTCCAAAGCTTCGTTTCTCAGTTTGATGACTTCGGAGCGTAAATTATTAAACGCAATTTCATAACTTTCATCTTCGGCGCTCTTTTGCGCTCTTAGCGCGTTGCTTAGGATCAGGCCCTATACGAAAAAGAATTCATATAAGAAAAAAGGAATGAGTTGCGTAAAAAAATAATAAGGGGGTTTTAATTCCCGTACCTTCAGGCTGTTGTACGCAAGACTGTCTGCGAGATCTTCTTTCGTCATGGCGCTTAATCCAGATTCAAGCTTCGGGAAACCAATACTCCTGGCCATCTCTCGGCAGACAGATAGCTCTTTGTTGTCAGGCAGGCAGTATAAGAAATCATCTTCATTTGTCCCATTGAATATTACTGCCCCCTTTGGATATTTTAACTCCTTTGCATAATGGTTAGCTTCATGAGTTTCTTCTTCAGATAGTTTTTTCCCCGAAGCATGTCGTATGATGTAATCACACATGCTGGCAGACGCTTCGGGGATGGCAGTGTCAGTTTCTTCAACTAAAATTGGTTCTGGTATTTTTATTGCTTCGGCTTCCAAAGTTTGCTCCTTGAAGGGCTCTGAAGGCCCAGCTTCAGTTTCAGCTTGTTGCGTCGGAGCTTCAGAAGAAGCTTCAGCAATTTCAACACTCTTTTTTGGAGTTGTGCTTGAAGACTTAATTGTCTCCAAGACATCTAGTACATTTACCATTCTCTTCCTTTTTGGGGTCACCATTGTACCCTTTTGGATTTTTGCTGCTTCGACATTTGCTACAGGACTCAAAATTTCTGATGCTTTTTCCTTAGTCGGATTTTTTGTTTCTTCCATTTTTTCTGTGGATGGCGCTTCGGCCATCTTTGCAATTTCTGGCAGCAAGGTTGGCTGTTCAGCTTCGGCGGCCGAAGAAATTTCTCCGGTGAACTCAGGCACCGAAGCTGGTTCAATATGGCGTGGTCGGTGTGTGAGGACCTTCAACCTTTTTCCTTTCGGTTCTGGCTCGCTAGGAGCAGTTGCAGCTTCTTCTTTTTCAGAGGTTATGTTTTTCCTTTTTTGCCTTCGGATGGGATAACGATAATCAGGGTAGAAGAACCCGACTGCATCAAACACTCGGTTGAGTCTCTTCTTTTTTCGGCCTCCGAAGGCTGCTGATAGTGCAGTATTTTCAGCCTTCGAATATGCCCCAAGTAATTCATCACTTAATGTTTCAATGCTTTTCAGCCAGTCATCATCAGGTTCAACAAATTTATCTGCATATTTGAATGTGTACCTTAATCTGACTAGTCCGCCTTCGTCGGACTCTTTGATAGTTTCCTTCGGCATTTCCCACTTTTCTGCAAGTGGCCATACCCTGAAGGCAATGTGTTCTTGGACCAAGTCCCTTGTCCCAATAAACGAGCAGACTACCCCGAAGGCTCTTTGGCATTCTTCGGCGGCTTCGTCCATTTCGACCTTCGGCCTTCGAAGACCGAAGCGTTGCCAGATTAGGTGCATAATAATACTCTTCACATTCTCTTGAGCTGTTAGATCATTCTTTACATAAAACCATTCAGTCATCCAGGCTCCGGGCCACCTCTTCCGAAAGGTCGGCACAGGGCAGCTTGACCCGGAGCGGGCGCCGAAGCTGTAGCACCCAAAGTTGTTGTGGTATTGCTCCTTTCCCCAGGGCTTCGTCTCGTATAATAACTCATGAATGTTGCAGAAGCTTTTAGCGTTCGGTTCCAAACCTTGGCTCCTCGCAGCCCAGACAAACACTCCCATTCTTATGATGGCTTCGGGAGTGATTTGATGCAGATGGACTTGAAATGTCTTTAGTACCTCAACAACAGAGTTGCTCAGGGGGAATCGAAGCCCAGCCTTGAGGAAGCTTCGGAAAATCACAACTTCATCTTCTTCGGGGGTGGGAGAAGTTTTTTCCCCGGCATCAGCTCTCACAATAGATATGTCTCGGAAATATCGCCCCCTCATATTATCAATGTGACTCTGCTTGATGGTCGTTTTCCCAAAAACTGTGTGGCTTGGTCGCCACGGTCGATCTTCGGCCTCTTCCCCACCACTTTCCACATCATAGCTGTCGCTGTCATCAGTATCTTCGGACAGACCTTCGAGAATTTCCTTCGTGATTTTCTCTGTATTGGTCTCTGCCATCGCTATCAGGAACCCCAGATTCTTCTCCTCCTCGAGACTCAGCTTCGTCTCAGCAGGGATCTTCAGCTTCGTCTCAGCAGGGATCTTCTTGCCTTCAGACATCTTCCGGAACGCTAAAAAATTGTTCCCGAGGCCGAAGCTTCGAAATCAAAAAGACCAGCAAATCTTAACGAACAAGAGCTAAAAATTTTAGTGGGCCGAAGCAAAAGGCAAGTGTGCGTACAAAATGAGTTCGCGATGTGACCTTATTTATACGCCTAGGGCGTTGAAAATTGAAGGGCCCCGCTTGTCAGTGAATGTTGCTATTCTAGCAAAGGGAAGGTGTTTTTTCGGACCTTCGGCTCAAGGCCTTCGTCCATATCGCAATCTGAATTTATTATTTACAAATTAATATTGCGAGGGGCTACTGTTGGGGGCCTTCGTCCTCCGAAGGTCCTCAAAAACATGATTTCACAATGTTTTCCAAGTGGATTATATGAACAGGTATTTTCGGATTCAGAATTATGGATATGGAGCACGACCAGGACGAAGCCTGAACCAGACGAAGGTCGAGGGCAGCCGAAGCTGTGCGCAGGGAAGCTTCGGCGCGATGGCATAAGGGGGAACCGACTTAAAGATGAAAAGACTTCGGGGGCCTCGACAGATTTCCATAAACCGTTAACAAATGTAATGGACATGGATGTAATTTTACGTGGGCTGCGTCCCGCGTCTATAAATAGATGAACAGTACTCCCGTACTGTTCACGCTGACTTGGCACTGACTTTTGCGTCACGTTTGTACTTCTACCTTCTCTCGACCGAAGGTACATTTGTAATTTGAAATTATTTCTGTTTCTCCATGTTAATAAAATAGAAATGATCCTATGTTGATATTTATATTTCACACTTTATATGAATCCTTCGGCATTATTTATTATATTTACGAAGGTATGTCTCTTGTGACCTTCGTCCTAAAGCATTATTTCCCAAAGGGGCGTAATGTTTCGAAGGACGAAGGACCTTAATGTTTAACACCTTCTATGTTGCCTTGTTCTTAACTCGAAGCATTTGAGAACAAGTCTCCAACACCTGTTATGTAGGTCAAGTTGTTGGGTATGGCCGAGTTGATCTAAGATCTCAAACTGGTTTATAGGAGCAGGGTCTAATGTCTTTCCTCAGCATTAGCAAATCCTATTGGAGTGACTCCCAAAAGGCTTGACCATAATAGATTAGATATGATTGGATATGACTAGAATAGACTAGTTTAGGTTAGATAGATCTACTAGGGTAGGATAAATAGTGTTAGGATATGTTAGAGTCTTTTAAGATAGGATGTATTATATGGTGTAGGTAGGTCAGAATCTCTGTCAGGTTAAAACAGAGGCGTTATGCAACTATCAGATGGGTAAAGTAGTTGCATATGGTCAGGTTGGTCGGTCATGCTTTATTTAGTGTAGAGTGAACTAAGATAAAACATGTTCTATAGGAGTAGAGTCTCATTTATTTTACCACTATTAATTGGTTAAGTGATTGACCATAGGTTAACTCGACTTAAGGTTAGATTTCGTTAGGTTAGATTAACCTATTAGATTCTATCAGATCTAGAATAAATTGGGGTGACTATTTTACAGTAGATAAGATCTAAATAAGTTTTGGATTAGTTCATGGTTGTTATTCTAGAGTGGGATAAATACGCTAATTAGGTTAAGATGAATCCCTAAGGATAAGGTAGAATCTTTTGAGGTCAGTTAGATCTATTAGGATGACTTAAAATCTTTTTCAAGATAAGATGATTCTATTAAGGCAATAGAGTATCTTTTATGATAAGGTGGATTTATTAAGCTAGATATATTTTAATTAGGATAAGTTAGGATCTTTTGAGTGGAGATGGATCTATGAGTGTAGGATAGAATCTTTTAAGATGAGATAGATGTTGTTTAGGCTAGATATATTAATGAGGAATAATCTAGTTTGTCTAGTTATCATTTTTATAAGCATTTTTTCCTATATGCATATGCAGATGTAATTGTGGACATTACTCCACAATTCATCACACTCAATCAAAGATCCAAATCAAACAAGTATCAGGAGAACAAACATTCAAGTTCATAGATATCTATAAAAATAGTTTTGTTTTTGTTCCTAACATTAGGTCTCCTATTCCTAAAGGTCACTTTAGGCATAGGATTTCAAAGTGTGAAATCCACATTTGTCTTTAGAAAGAAAAAGGTAAGAATAATTAGAGTAAAGCAGCAGTGGATGAGAAAAGATTAAGGAAAGTTTAGAAAGGATCAGAGTAGCAAAGGTAAGTAGATAATGGTTGTCCATTTCTATCTAGGTTTCGTCCTACAGTCAATATCGCCTCTAATACCACTTCTGTCACACCCGGGTATTAGGGGTCCAAAACCCGGGCGATAAATAATCACCAGGTATGCTGGGACCAAGTCTCACACAAATGATGAATAGTAGTACAGAAACGAATGTCACATCTTTACTATATAATAGGAGTTCTATACAAAATAAATAAATAATTACATCATAAGGAGACAATGATCCAGCAACCCAAAGATAACTGGGAGACGACAGCCTAGACCTCTCACGAACTCATCACAGCATCCTTCATGCGCCTCATCCTGCGGTACCTGTTCTTGACCTATGGGCGGGTGTGAGGCAGTAAGAGTTAGCTCACATACGTTCATAGCTCAACAAGTTATGGGGAATAATGTGCATGAACTCGCCAAAGGTGGGAGCTCATGTAAAGTGTAAGGCTTACCAAAGAGGATGGTTGAAGCTGAGCATTGCTTTTAAAGTTGGTCAAAATTTTATTAGCAATTACTAAGTATAAGTAAATACCAAACCCAATTAAGTAGTAGAACAAAAGTAATAACAACACCCTCAATGCAATGCATATGACAAATTGAATTTAGTTCCATAAATTAATCATGTGAGGGTTCGAGCTGCTCATGACCGTGAGCACGGCTGATACACCAGTTTTACACTCTATAGAGGTTGCACATCTTTACCCACAAGTCATGTTACCCATCTTCCATGGGGTTGTACGGGCCCCATACACCTCTACCAAGGAAGCGAGGCAGGGTAACACTACGAGGCCTTTACAAAGTTCCACTAGCTTCAGAAAACCCGCTACAGTTTATATGAAGCTCCAATGCAGGGATCCCTCGCCTGACCGCCATCGCAGCAAAATCAACCCAAGGACCTCCCTACACTGACCACTCCCCTACTGCTCTTGCCCCTTTCGGGTAAGGTAGTCATCCACTAGCTTTCCTAGTTAATCAGCCAAGGGCATCCCATACTACCCTTGTGGTAGCACTGTTTTCCCGGGTGGTCGCTCCATGTTCCCATTAACATAATGATCTTAACATGAACATTAATAATTAACTGATAATATGTAATACCCAAATATGTAAACAATGGAATTAGAGTTGATCTCAATGTTTGGTATCCATTACTTATCATCACATGTGACTGGTCTGGTAAAAAAATGATGAGTAGATCTTTACTAAAACACAAATAAACCAAAGCATCATGTTGGAATTTTTGTTTGTGCGTGAAGCAATGGTCATAAATATATTAATAAAAATATAATAATAGCTTGAGAAGTGGATTGAACCCCAAATTAAAATTAGGGTTTGAAAATAAGAAAAAGGAGAGAAGAGAAAGAAAAAGAGAAAAGTTATGAAAATATAAATAATATATATAATTATATTTTTAAATTGGTATTCTTAATTTCACAATATAATTTGAGGACAATTTGGCACAAGTTTTGAATTTAAAATCTGAATTCAAAGTGAAATTTGGGAATAAAGAAGAAGAAAATAGGAAAAGGAAAAGAGAAAGAGAAATCGTGTGCCTGGGCCGATTTACCCCACTTTGGCCCAACACCCTACTAACCCTCGCGCAGCCCATTCCACTTCCGCGTAGTCACCGTCGCTGACATGGCAGGCCCCGCTTGTCACCCGACGTCCCCACCCACGCGCCAGATGACTAGTGGGCCGGTTTGGCAGTCCCTTGTGTCAGTCGTCCATTCCTCTTGCGCGTGCTTACCGCCTCTGTGTTGCGGGGCCCAGGCATCAGGTCTGTCTCCCCCGTGAAGCTCGGACCACACTATGACCAGATCGTGCAACGGAAGCGCACGGCCGCCCTCCGCTAGAGTCAGGAAGATCGTTCGGGTCTGGGCCATGGGTATATAGCGCGGACTCTGTGCTCCTGCTCCCAAACCTCGGTCCCAATTCGCCAGCGCAGAGAGATTTTGAGACCGCCGCCATTGCAGTTCATGCGAACCTGAAGATTGTGCCTCGGCGAACTGCTAGGAAGCTTTGGGTGGTCGAGCCGAAGGATTGGGAAGCCTTGCGATTTGGGTTGATGGTCGGAATCATGGCTGATTTCTCGTCGTCGTTCAAATCCGACCTCAGGTCGCCATTTACCGCGGCGGACTCTCTCTCCACGTTCTCCTTCGGTAAGGATCCCTCTGGTGGATTTCTTATCACCTCCGCATTGCGTAGGCGCTTTTAGATTAGGGGATTGGTGCTCCTGTGCGCGGATTCTGTGCCTCACCGGCGAGGGCACGCCGCGGGCAGGCAATGTCGTCGACCTCCCGGTCTAGATTGGGGGCGCGCGTATGTGGCCGTTGATGATCGGGTGATCGGCTACGATTAGAGGGCCGCATACCACTTCGCGAAATAAAATCTGTGCCACAGATTGTTGATCTAAGGGCTAGGTTGGGTCGATGGCGTGGGACTCCCTCGGCCATCGATCTCGTATCGGAGGGCCTCGAGCACGTGCTAATACATTAAGTGGTATGATTTGATCTGGGTTGTCCAGATGGGATCCAACGGTTGAAGCTCCATACCGCCGTTCAGCGTGAATGGGTTTTAATCTGGACCGTCCGTAGAGGATCGGATGGATAGGATCCGTTAATACCCTTTCAGCCGGGGAATTTTACTTAAGAGACCCCGAACTTCTACTCAATTGACCCACGGTCCATAGTAGGGTAAAAGTAATTACGCATGGGCCCTGAATTTTATAGGTTTGACCCTAGGGAACTCTAGATTTGTGGCTGCAACCCATTTACCCTTATTTATTAGAGAAATTAATGGTCAAAACTTGTTTAAGCCATATTTAATTCATTTTAACTCTGTTTTGCTCCGTTCAAATTGCATTAACTTTGTAATAAAATTTTGTACACCTTAAAACATTATTTTTATCAGTTCACATACCTTTATAATTGGATACTTATTTAAACTTGTGTTAGTTTATTAATCAATCTAGTCAAGTCAACCTATCTATAACTATAGTTTGACTAAAACAAGATCCCTAGTTAAGATCATAACCTAAATTAAAGTCGAATTAATTATTACTTTAATACCTTCTCTCATATGATTTATGCTAATCAAACATAAAACATAGATACTATTAATTAAACATGAAGATATTCCGGGAATCGTATCTCTTTAGCCGTAACTCCGATTTTAGTGGTTCTCATTTCTGCGATCTCGTAGCTTCGCGTAGATCATTATTATTCAATTTGTTGTCATGTTTGGTGTGATGTTGATTTTAACTATATCATGTTTGTTTGTATTGCTACGACTAGAGCAAGGTTTCGAGGATATGAAGAATCACCCTGGTAACCGGAATCTCAAGTGCCAGGCAAGTTGTGCCCTTAATCCACTTTTGTTACCCAATAATATTCTTTATTACCACTATTCAATGCATAGGCTTAATTTTGATGGGACCCAATAGGTCACCCTAGTCTGTTATCCTTTTTACCTTGTTTACCCCTGAATCACATAGGTAGTTTTTGCTATTGCTTTATATGGTTTTGGGATTAATACTACTTTATGTTCATGTTCCAATTATTATGTTTTTGTTCATGTCAATATCATTATATTATTGTTAATTGGAACATGGAGCTTAACTTGAGAAACATGTGCCACCACAAGGGAGGAATGGGACCCCTTAGCTAACTAATTAGGAAAGCTAGTGGAAGACTACCTTACTCGAAAGGGGCAAGGGCAGTAGGGGAGTTGCATGCAAGGAGGTTCTCGGGTTGATTTTGCTGCGATGGCGGTCAGACGGGGGATTCTTGCAAGTGCTCTTCCCATAAACTGTAGCCGGTTTTCGGAAGCTAGTGGAACTTTGTAAAGGCCTCATAGTGGATCCCTAGCCATTCACCTCGGTAGTGTCTAAGGGTCTAGCTAACCCTAGCGACATAGGAAACACGACTTGTGGGTAAAGGGTACAACCTCTGCAGAGTGTAAAACTGGTATACTAGCCAAGCTCACAGTCAAGAGCAGCTCAGGACTCTCGCATGATTAAATTATGGAACCTAAATTCAATTTGTCATTTGCATTTGCATGGGATTATTATTAATTTTGTTCTGTTATTTATTATGGTTTGGTATTTACTTACATGTAGTAACTGCTAATAAAATTTTGACCAACTTATAAAAGCAATGCTCAGCTTCAACCTTTATTTGTTGATCAGCCTTACACTTCTCATGAACTCTCACCTTTGGTGAGTTCATGTCACATTATTCCCCACAACTTGTTGAGCAATGAACATGTGTGAGCTCACCCTTGCAGTCTCACACCCCCCACAGGAGAAGAACATGTGGTTCAAGTGGAGCCACGTATCGAGGAGTTCGATTCAATCTAGGTGGCGTTTCCTAGTTGACTTCTGTGCCAAGGAGGATCCTTAGTTTGTTTTACTTTTATCTTTTATTTTGTAATAAGACTTCCGCTATGTAATAAATACTCTGATGTTATTGTGACATTTATCTCTATACACTCTGTTATTGTATATGTTGTCTTCTTGGCGCATGTATGAGATGCACCCGGCTTCGTCCCTTAAAGCCCGGGGTGTTACAAAAGTGGTATCAGAGGAAATGTTGACTGTAGGACGAAACCTAGATAGAAATGGACAACCCTTACCTACTTACCTTACTCTGGTTCATTCTATACTTATCTTGATCCTGTCTCACCTTTTGCTAGCATACTCTGATTACTCTTATCTTTTCCACTCTAAGACAAGATGGATTTCATACCTTGGAATCCTACATTTATGAACTTTTTTTAGAGATAGGAGACCTAAGATAAAAAAAATTAAAACTATTTTCTCTATTAAAAAATGTTGGTCGATTGTTCTGATGATAAATGCTTGATTTGCTTTTTTGATTGATTGAAACATTATAGTTGGGCATCTTAGCATGTACCATCGTAAGGTAATGTATTAGCTTTAGTGGATAACACACTAATCTACTTAGCTAATAAATCCCCCGCAGTAACATTCCTCGTAATTACTCGCCTTGTCTACAATTCTTCCTTCCTTACCATGTGTTTCTAACCCAGATGGGCTACCCATATAGTGTTAGAAGAGAGCACTATAGATGTGATCCTTGGTATGTCATGGTTAAGAAAGGCAAATGCAGTATATACACTATGCTAAGGGAACCGTAGAACTCACCGGTTCCAAAGGACAAAGATTTGAAGTTGAAGTTGCAGTGACTACCACCATCAGACTAGTGGCATTCTTAGTAGATGAGAAGTTTGTGGGTGACAACATCTGTGCAGTTAGGGATTTTCTGGATGTCTTTCCAGAGGAGTTACCAGGGATGCCACCAAATAGGGAAGTTGAGTTCGCTATTGATCTCTTACCTGAGACTACTCCTACTTTAAAACGGCCATACAGGATGTCTGTAGAAGAGTTAAAGGGACTGAAGAAGCAGTTAACAGAGTTACAAGAGGCTGGGTACATTCATTCGGATTCTTCACCTTGTGGAGCGCCGGTTCTATTTGTACAGAAGAAAGAAGGATCACAAGGGATGTGCGTGGATTATAGGTCCCTTAACGATGTCACTGTGGAGAACAAGTATCCATTACCCCGCATTGAGGATTTATTTGATTAGATGAGAGGTGCAAGGGTATTCTCGAAGATTGATCTCTGATCGGGTTACCATCAAATGAAGATTAGGCCATCGGATATTCCTAAGACAGCTTTCTCAACTCGATATGGATTATATGAGTTCACTGTTATGTCGTTTGGATTAACCAATGCACCAGCTTATTTTATGAACTTGAGGAATAAGGTGTTTATGGAGTATTTGGACAGATTCGTCGTGGTATTCATCGATGATATACTTATTTATTCCAAGAGTGATAGTGATCATGAGGAACATCTGAGATTGGTGCTACAGAAGCTACGAGATAATCAACTCTACGCCAAGTTTAGCAAGTGTGAGTTTTGGATTGGTGAGGTGCCATTCCTTGGACATATCATCTCTAATGGCGGAATATCAGTGGATCCCGCTAAGGTCAAGGAGATTATGGAGTGGAGCGTACCCACTACAGTTACAGAGATTCGGAGTTTCTTAGGACTTGCCGGATACTATCAGAGATTTATTAAAGGATTTTCTAAGATTGCTAAGCCTATGACCTCACTTCTGGAGAAGGGAAGAGAATTTAAGTGGGACGAGAAGTGCCAAGATAGCTTTGATCAATTGAAGAAGAGATTGATGTCACCACCAGTGTTGGTTATGCCAGATCTACAGAAAGGATTTGACATTTATTGTGATGCATGTGGCCAAGGCTTAGGATGTGTGCTCATGCAAGAAGGACATGTGATCGCCTACGCGTCTCGTCAGTTGCGGAAACACGAGTTGAACTACCCCACTCATGACTTAGAACTGGCAGCCGTTGTGCATGCGCTTAAGATTTGGAGACATTATATTATGGGAACCAAGTGTCAAGTGTACACAGATCATAAGAGTTTGAAGTATATATTCACTTAGAAGGATCTCAACCTTAGGCAACGCCGTTGGTTGGAGCTTATTAAGGATTATGATTTGGAGATTCACTATCACCCGGGCAAGGCAAATTTGGTTGCAGATGCCTTGAGTCGAAAGGAGCATGTTCATTTAGCTGTTGTTGCCTAGCTACCCGATGAGATTGTTGAGGATTTCAGGAGACTTAACCTAGGGATAGTTGCTCACATTGAAGGAGTTACTATTGATGTGGAATCTACTTTGGAATAAGAAATATGCAAAGGACAAATTGGTGATGCTAAGATACAAGAGATCAAGGATCCTATTACTGAAGGTCGAGGTCTGCAATTCACGGAGGATGAACAAGGCACAATATGGTTCAAGGATCGGATATGAGTTCCCGAGATTGAAAGTCTTCGTGAGACTATACTGAAGGAAGCTCATGACTCGGATTATTCTATTCATCCTAGTGGTACCAAGATGTATCAGGATTTGAAGCAGAAATACTGGTGGTATGGATTGAAGAGAGATGTGGCTGCACATGTGGCTATGTGCGATGTGTGTCAAAGAGTTAAGGCCGAACACCAAAGACCAACTGTATTATTATACCCATTAAAGATACCCGAGTGGAAGTGGGAAGAGATTGGTATGGACTTCATTACTGGATTGCCTCGCACCTCGAAAGGATATAATTCTGTATGGGTTATTGTGGATAGACTAGCCAAAGTGGCTCATTTCATTCCGGTCAAGACTACTTATAAGGGATCTCAATTGGTAGAGTTATATATGGCTTGGATTATGTCTCTACACGGTGTACCGAAGAAGATCATTTTGGATAGAGGATCATAGTCTACGTCTAGATTTTGGAAAAGTTTTCATGAGAATATGGATGTGAAGTCGAATTTTAGTTCAGCCTACCTCAGACTGATGGACAGACTGAAAGGACTAATCAAGTATTGGAAGACATGTTGAGAGCTTATGCCCTTCAGCATGGTAGTAGTTGGGACAAGAGTCTACCTTATGCTGAGTTCTCATATAATAATAGTTACCAGGCCAGTCTAAAGATGTCACCGTTCGAGACTCTATATGGCAGGAAATGTAGGACTCCTCTATATTGGATCAGACTAGGGGAAGACCGTTCTTTGGACCTGAACTTATTCAAGAAGTAGAAGAACAAGTCCGTATAATTCGGGGGAATTTGAGGGTAGCTCATTCCAGACAAAGGAGCTATGCAGATAATAGAAGAAGACCACTGGAATTTGAGGAAAGAAATCATGTGTACCTCAAGGTGTCACCACTTCGTGGAATGAGGAGAGTTAAAGTTAAGGACAAATTGTCCCTCGCTTTATTGGACCCTTTAGAGTTTTTTAGGCAGGTTGGAGAGATGGCCCATCAACTCGAGCTACCTGATAATCTATCTGATGTGCATAATGTATTCCATGTGTCTCAACCTAAGAAGTGTCTCCGTGTCCCTGAGGAACAGTTACCAATGGAAGAGCTCAGTGTTCAGGGTGATTTGACTTACATGGAGTACCCTATCAAGATTCTGGATACATTGACTCGAGTTACAGGAAATAAGGTTATAAAGATGTGCAAAGTGCAATGGAGTCACCATGAAGAAGATGAAGCAACATGGAAAAGAGAAGAAGAGCTTCGCATAGATTTCCCCCATCTTTTCCCTAGATCTTCCTAAATCTCGAGGACGAGATTCTTTTTAAGGGGTGTAGGATTTGTAATACCCAAATATGTAAACAATGGAATTAGAGTTGATCTCAATGTTTGGTATCCATTACTTATCATCACATGTGACTGGTCAGGTAAAAAAATGATGAGTAGATCTTTACTAAAACACAAATAAACCAAAGCATCATGTTGGAATTTTTGTTTGTGCGTTAAGCAATGGTCATAAATATATTAATAAAAATATAATAATAGCTTGAGAAGTGGATTGAACCCCAAATTAAAATTAGGGTTTGAAAATAAGAAAAAGGAGAGAAGAGAAAGAAAAATAGAAAAGTTATGAAAATATAAATAATATATATATATATATATTTATATTTTTAAATTGGTATTCTTAATTTCATAATATAATTTGAGGACAATTTGGCACAAGATTTGAATTTAAAATCTGAATTCAAAGTGGAATTTGGGAATAAAGAAGAAGAAAATAGGAAAAGAAAAAGAGAAAGAGAAATCGTGCGCCTAGGCCAATTTACCCCACTTTGGCCCAACACCCTACTAACCCTCGCGCAGCCCATTCCACTTCCGCACAGTCACCGTCACTGACATGGCGGGCCCTGCTTGTCACCCGACGTCCCCACCCACGCGCTAGATGACTAGTGGGCCGGTTTGGCAGTCCCTTGTGTCAGCCATCCATTCCTCTCGCGCGTGCTTACCGCCTCTGCGTTGCGGGGCCCAGGCGTCAGGTCCATCTCCCCCATGATGCTTAGACCACACTACAACCAGATCGTGCAACGGAAGCGCGTGGCCGCCCTCCGCTAGAGTCGAGAAGACCGTTCGGGTCTAGGCCATGGGTATATAGCGCTGACTCTGCGCTCCTGCTCCCAAACCTCGGTCCCAATTCGCCAGCGCAGAGAGATTGTGTGACCGCCGCCGTTGCAGTTCATGCGAACCTGAAGATTGTGCCACGGTGAACTGCTAGGAAGCTTCGGGTGGTCGAGCCAAAGGATTGGGAAGCCTTGCGACGTGGGTTGATGGTTGGAATCATGGCTGATTTCTCGTTGTCGTTCAAATCCGACCTCGGGCCGCCATTCACCGCAGCGGACTCTCTCTCCACCTTCTCCTCCAGTAAGGATCCCTCTGGTGGATTTGTTATCACCTCCGCATTGTGTAGGCGCTTTTAGATTAGAGGATTGGCGCTCTTGTGTATGGATTCTGTGCCTCGCCGGCGAGGGCACGCCGTGGGCAGGCGGCGCCGCCGGCCTCCCGGTCTGGATTGGGGGCACGCGTACGTGGTCGTCGATGATCGGGTGATCGGCTAGGATTAGAGGGCCGCATACCGCTTCACGAAATAAAATCTGTGCCGCAGATTGCTGATCTAAGGGCTAGGTTGGGTCAACGGCGTGGAACTCCCTCGGCCATCGATCTCGTATCGGAGGGCCTCGAGCACGTGCTAATACATTAAGTGGTATGATTTTATCTGGGTTGTCCAGATGGGATCCAACGGTTGAAGCTCCATACCGGTTCAACGTGAATGGGTTTTAATCTGGACCGTCCGTATAGGATCGGATGGATAGGATCTGTTGATATTCTTTCAGCTGGGGAATTTTACTTAAGAGACCCCGAACTTCAACTCAATTGACCCGCGGTCCACAGTAGGGTAAAATTAATTACGCATGGGCCCTGAATTTTGCATGTTCGACCCTAGGGAACTCTAGATTTGTGGCTGCAGCCCATTTACCCTTATTTATTAGGGAAATTAATGGTCAAAACTTGTTTAAGTCATATTTAATTCATTTTAACTCTTTTTTGCTCCGTTCAAATTGCATTAACTTTGTAATAAAATTTTGTACACCTTAAAACATTATTTTTATCAGTTCACATACCTTTATAATTGGATACTTATTTAAACTTGTGTTAGTTTATTAATCAATCTAGTCAAGTCAACCTATCTATAACTATAGTTTGACTAAAACAAGATCCCTAGTTAAGATCATAACCTAAATTAAAGTCGAATTAATTATTACTTTAATACCTTCTCTCATATGATTTATTCTAATCAAACATAAAACATAGATACTATTGATTAAACATGAAGATATTCCAGGAATCGTATCTCTTTAGTCGTAACTCCGATTTTAGTGGTTCTCGTTTCCGTGATCTCGTAGCTTCGCGTAGATCATTATTATTCAATTTGTTCTCATGTTTGGTGTGATGTTGATTTTAACTATATCATGTTTGTTTGTATTGCTACGACTAGAGCGAGGTTTTGAGGATATGAAGAATCACCCTGGTAACTAGAATCTCAAGTGCCAGGCAAGTTGTGCCCTTGATCCACTTTTGTTACCCAATAATATTCTTTATTACCGCTATTCAATGCATAGGCTTAATTTTGATGGGACCCAATAGGTCACCCTAGTCTGTTATCCTTTTTACCTTGTTTACCCCTGAATCACATGGGTAGTTTTTGCTATTGCTTTATATGGTTTTGGGATTAATACTACTTTATGTTCATGTTCCAATTATTATGTTTTTGTTCATGTCAATATCATTATATTATTATTAATTGGAACATGGAGCTTAACATGAGAAACACGTGCCACCATAAGGGAGGAATGGGACCCCTTGGCTAACTAATTAGGAAAGCTAGTGGAAGACTACCTTACCCGAAAGGGGTAGGGGAGTTGCATGCAAGGAGGTTCTCGGGTTGATTTTGCTGCGATGGCGGTCAGACGGGGGATTCTTGCAAGTGCTATTCCCATAAACTGTAGCGGGTTTTCGGAAGCTAGTGGAACTTTGTAAAGGCCTCGTAGTGGATCCCTAGCCATTCACCTCGGTAGTGTCTAAGGGTCTAGCTAACCCTAGCGACATGGGAAACACGAATTGTGGGTAAAGGGTACAACCTCTGCAGAGTGTAAAACTGGTATACTAGCCGAGCTCACGGTCAAGAGCAGCTCAGGACTCTCGCATGATTAAATTATGGAACCTAAATTCAATTTATCATTTGCATTTGCATGGGATTATTATTAATTTTGTTCTATTATTTATTATGGTTTGGTATTTACTTACACGTAGTAACTGCTTATAAAATTTTGACCAACTTATAAAAGCAATGCTCAGCTTCAACCTTTATTTGTTGATCAGCCTTACACTTCTCATGAACTCCCACATTAGAAGGTCAAAAATTAACGTCAATCTAGATATAAATGGAAAACGATGATGAGATTAAGTTGGTATGCCTTTGATAGATATGGGGAAACCAAAGGCATCAAACTCAAGAAAACGATCAAACCTGTCTTTTGTAGGTCAGATTGATAAAGCAACGGTATGATCCTCAAGAAGAGGCAAACTGGAATTAGGGATATCAACTTGCACCAACCGAATAAGGGAATGGTTTTGGAAGGAGATATGACTCGAGATTCTTGTTTTAAGCCTGGGTACACTTTATGTCCAACAAAGAAATTATCTAAGCATTCATTTGCATGAGTTTGGTCATGGAGTGATAATGGAGAATTCAAATTTGGGTTATGGTTCACTAAATAAGAACATGTCCTAGTTTTGGGTTTACGCAAACAAGTCGCCAACCTTCCATCGACACATCAAGCACGAGAGCAAACACATATAACACCTGAACAGATTACCTAAGAAACGGAGGACAACTATTTCATTGAAGTTCATAATACAACATCACACCACATTATCTACAATCACCGGCTACTAGAATAAAGGTGAGAGAAGCATTTTCGTGCATAGGTGATAAACAAGATGCAACAATCAGGATGCATGCTCGTCCTGTTCGTCCTCACAAGTTTTTGCCAATCTAATGTGGCAATAGCGTTCTATCTCAGTGGCATACTTATGACTCTCTCGATATTTTTCTAGTCGTTAGCTACACATACGGATTCGAGGTTAGTGTACCTGCAGAAAAATTTCATCACAGCCCAGTTTCCCATGATGCAATTTAACCATGACAATTTATCATAGTTTATACTCCATATATTTCTATATGGAGGCAGTTCATTAAGTGCCGAGCCACGCATAGGCACCGCTGCCACACTTTAACCATAGGGCAGCCCATTATGGTAACTCACCTTCTTACCCGAGCGTTGGTGCATCGTTACAAGTACATTACACTTCTCAGTATTCCCATGTCTGTATACCCATACACATCCATGGGGTACTGAATCCCAGAAAAGTAAATACTCTACATCGCAGCCTTCATATATACATATGTGTGACATGTATATAATCAAGTGCTTTTATGCTCTTCCCTAGACCGACGTTTGTTCGGTCATGCTCTCACATCTCACCTTACCTGAGCGTCGATCCATTCACAATTGAATGGCCTCAAAAATAACAATACACATGTATGCAATATCCCCCCGGTTGTGGGTTAGTGTTTTGATCTAAGCCACCTCATAGTCCTTAGTTTTAGGGCTTAATAGAGGATGTCGCTAGCTTTCAAATCTGTAATTTTTCAAAACCAAACAATGTGTTTAGTTGAAAATAGGTTTTCCAAGACCAAAACTATGTTTTGAAAATACGTATGTGACCGTATATACTTAATCTTGCTCTGATACCAGCTGTGGCATAACCTCCCAAGTTATTGGGCCCACATGCACCTACCCGTCTCAAAGACCTCAGACAGCTATGCATGTGCACCGGATAACTTAATAGGATCCGTCCGAGTGTCCCAAAGACCCCAGATAAACCACTTATAACCAGGATCACAAGATTAAGTAAACACAAATCACATAACCACATTTGTAGCGGAAATTCTTTATTACAACAGTTACAAGTTACAACAAGTTTACATTATATTTATCGTAGTGATTACAAAAGTGATTCAAAGAAATATACCTTGAAATGTTATAAATTATTTGTAAGTTTGAAATATATGCTAGCTCAATGACAATCCTCAATAAGAAGTATAGAAGAGCTACTTTAACCTATAAGAAGGCCAAGCCCACCGGCACTTAGCACCATCAATAGCAGCACAAATCTAGTACCTACAACAACATGGGTTTGAAAACCCTGAGTACGAAGTGTACTTTCGCAAGTCTTACCTGACTAAGGAAAAATGACTCTCAAGGATATGCTGGTTAAATAAGAATCAAGGAAAAGGCTTTAGCAAGAATCAACTTAGATACTTTTGCAGAAATAGCTTACTAAAGTGAGTCCTTACTTCCAATACTTTAACGCCATATTAAATATTAATATACTCTGGTTGCATCTAGTCTGATTTCACCATCTCATCAATACAACATCTTTTTTATTCATAATGTTTACATCATGACCAAGGTTGCAGGTCAGAGATCAAGTCTCCACTGTCCAGGGATATAACGGTGATCTGAATCGATTTACTCAGCTGAGGATCTCTAACCACATGACATATGTAGCACTTAACCCTTGAATATGTTAACCATTCCCACAGATCCTCCACAACGTGAACCGGTCCGTGCTACCTGGGAGCAAAGTACTCCTCCGTCCAGCCTCTAGCCGGGAGGGTACACGCTACTCCCACCATCTCCCACGCCCAGTGCACGGTTGTCTTTTCACGTATAGAATAGCCGGGTTCAAACTTACCCTGTCCCATACCAGGGTATGTGGCCAGTTAAGATAATCCTTGATCATACAGGCCTACATACTCATCCAATCCTTAATTAACCTAGGTAGAACATCACCTGTCCCATACCAGGGTATGTGGCCCAGTGCGTGGTTGCTATTGCTTTATATGGTTTTGGGATTAATACTACTTTATATTCATGTTCCAATTATTATGTTTTTGTTCATGTCAATATCATTATATTATTGTTAATTGGAACATGGAGCTTAACATGAGAAACACGTGCCACCATAAGGGAGGAATGGGACCCCTTGGCTAACTAATTAGGAAAGCTAGTGGAAGACTACCTTACCCAAAAGGGGTAGGGGAGTTGCATGCAAGGAGGTTCTTGGGTTGATTTTGCTACAATGGCGGTCAGATGGGGGATTCTTGTAAGTGCTCTTCCCATAAACTGTAGCGGGTTTTTGGAAGCTAGTAGAACTTTGTAAAGGCCTCGTAGTGGATCCCTAGCCATTCACCTCGGTAGTGTCTAAGGGTCTAGCTAACCCTAGCGACATGGGAAACACGACTTGTGGGTAAAGGGTACAACATCTGCAAAGTGTAAAACTGGTATACTAGCCGAGCTCACAGTCAAGAGTAGCTCAGGACTCTCGCATGATTAAATTATGGAACCTAAATTCAATTTGTCATTTGCATTTGCATGGGATTATTATTAATTTTGTTCTATTATTTATTATGGTTTGGTATTTACTTACACGTAGTAATTGCTAATAAAATTTTGACGAACTTATAAAAGCAATGCTCAGCTTCAACCTTTATTTGTTGATCAGCCTTACACTTCTCATGAACTCCCACCTTTGGTGAGTTCATGTCACATTATTCCCCATAACTTGTTGAGCGATGAACATGTGTGAGCTCACCCTTGCTGTCTCACACCCCCCATAGGAGAAGAACAGGTGGTTAAAGTGGAGCCACGTATCGAGGAGTTTGATTCGATCTAGGTGGCGTTTCCCAGTTGACTTCTGCGCCAAGGACGATTCTTAGTTTGTTTTACATTTATCTTTTATTTTGTAATAAGACTTCCGCTATGTAATAAATACTCTGATGTTATTGTGACATTTATCTCTATACACTCTGTTATTGTATATGTTGTCTTCTTGGTGCATGTATGAGATGCACCTGCCTTTATCCCTTAAAGCCCGGGGTGTTACATAATAAAAGAGTAATCATGAATAATGTATCTCCATACCCAAAACCACATAAAGCAATAGCAAGTACTACCCAAAAATGTTCAGTGGTAAAACAAGGTATGAAGATAGCCAAAACTGGGGTAACCTATTGGATCCCATCAAAATTAACCTATGCAGATCATTATGATTAATAAGAACATGACTGGGTAAAAATAAGTGATCAAGGGCATAACTTGCCTGGGACTTGAGATTCCGGGTACCAAGTTGCTCTTTAGGTGACTCGTGACCTCACGCTAGTCGTAGCAACACAAGCAAACAATGTATAGACAAAATTAACATCACACCAAACATAAGAACAAATTGCATAATAATAATCTACACGTTGCTATGAGATCGCGAGAACAAGAATTACTAAATTCGGAGTTACGGTTATCAAGTTATGAATTTCTGAAGTTATTAACTACCTAGAATAGAGTAATTCATGTGAATAATTTTTAAATCAAGTTTCATGGTCAGACAAAGGTACTAGGTGATAAATAATATTTAAACCAAATTAATGCCACTGGAATGATTCAATTTGGAGTTATGGATTTTAAGTTATGGATTTCCAAAGATTCTAGGTGTTTTGTACAAGATTAATTAGGATATCAATTTTAGTATCGCTTTCATGTCAAAACAGTGACATGAAATGATAGGAACTGGAATGGATCAATTTGGACTTAACATGAGTTTTCTATGAATTATACAAGTTTCTAGCATTTATTTTCTCATTAAAAATCATTTTCTAATTACTTTTACTGGATTTTCTAATTCTCTGGACTGGGCGCATAAATATCAGAAACTACGGGGCTAGCTCGCAAATCTCCCCAAGAATCAGGATTTCCCAAAGTGTGGACTGCAGGTTTATTTAAAAGAAGGCCAAAGGCTCTTTAGAAAGAAGTGCACGGCAAGGGGTATGGGCAATTCTCTGCCGTCCGAATCGCGACACAAGGGTTCAGATTAGAATCCCTCACTCCCGAATCGGTATCCAACCACAACCATAGGATCCCGATCCCATGGCCATGGTTCAATCCCCGCGAAAGGGTATGCATTTTCTAATCCTGACCAAGCGCTGTGAGATCAATGGTCCAGATCGCACGCATCAAAGGGGGCGCTACCAACTAATCTGGGTCACACCATTTGGGATCAACGACCACAATTCTAACTAACGTGATCTAATCTCCTCTGCTCATATCCAATCTAATGGCCCATCCACCATCTTCTACCTCTTGAACGCCCATTCCCCAGGTGACACCGAGACACTCCACGGTGTTAACATTGCCGATGACAACTCCCCGGATCGATGCACAGTGTCCCAAGGGCAAATCTGAGGGCACCAACGTGACCCCCAGGGAACAACGAATGTACACATAGTAGACTTACCGTGAATCGCAGCACAGTTATCCTAGGCCACGGTAGAGTGCGAGCTCGGCGGGTTCTTCAACCCTGGTGAGCAATTCGGCCTCCACCGAGAGTCTACTCTTCGCTCTGGTGCCACGGACATCATCGATGTACCCCAGCGAGTCGCCCAGACCATGCGACCGAGCCCGAGCGACGGTTTTCCTTGGTTTCTCCCATGGCGGCTTTTTCCCCCGCGTACCAAGCCTACTACGGCCGAGATCGGGATATGGCACTCCACTACGATTTCTGGGAAGCGGTGAGAGCTAGTTGTTGGAGATAGTATGGGTTGAGGTCCTATTAGAGGGCGCACTTGACCGGAGACCCGAGCCCGACGGGAGCGGAGGTCTATTACAGCCACCGATTTGTTCGGGATTGACCCAAGATTCAGCAGCGATTTCCGTCATCCCCGTGCCGGCCTAGAACAAAACCATGGTGCGGACAATGGTTCTAGAATGCGGGCCCCATGTAGCGGCGCGGTCACATGCCTAAGCTAGGTAAGCAGGCGCGGCATAGGGGCTGGTCACCAGGCTCCCGAGATTTGGGTCAAATCTCAACAATACCTATGACATTTCTGTCTTCAGGTGCCTACGCAAGGTGGAAGACACCGGATATTGGGGCCCACACGCCAGAATAATAGGGACGCGGGAGCTAGTGGGTTGTGAAGAGGAAATCAGCCCAAGTATGGTCGCTTGTTTATTTCTGTTTTCCATTTTTTTGTAATCAGGTTCAAATTCAATTTCACCAACTTCAAATTTATTTAAATGTACAAGCACAAAATCCAGTGTGTATGCAAAGTATTATTTTATTAATTTATTTATTTGTTATTTTTAAACAAATACTTTTTGTTGAATATGCACAAAGAAAGGAAGACCAAATGATCACCAACGGTTTCATAATCCCAAAACACTACATAATTATATTTATTTATTTATTTGTATAATTTTTATTATTATTTTTATCCGATACAAAATTGGGCTTTACACTCCTCCAGCAGCCGGGATGCCCTGTGGTGATGCATGGGGCATCTCTGGCTGAGGTGCAGGGGAAGGCTGCCTCCCAGACTCCACCTCCTGCTGAGGCGAGGGGGAAGAGTCCTGCTGCTCCTGCTCCTGTCATCGGCGCTCCTGCTCCTTGTGCAGGCGACGATGCAGTCTCTCCAGGTGACTGGACTGACCTGGCACCATGCGACGCAGTGGACGCTCCGCCAGGCGAGAAGGCAAAAAGGGGATCACCGACTTACGTGCAATGCACCTAATACAAGCCATCTACCAAAGACATCATAAGCACAAGAGTGAGAGTAGAACTATAAGACCAGAAAGTAAACAGAAAGAAAAGTGAGACAAAACTTTTGAGATAAGTAAATAACATAGAGTTAGTCAAGATGACCAACTTTTGAAAGGACACTAAGGTCAAGGTAAGAGTAGGGGTCTATAGTCCTTTGGGCGACCATTCTAGTCTAGGTTAGCGGTCCCACAGTCAGCAAGGTTTTGATACCACTTATGTCACACCCGGTTTTAGAAGGCAAACCGAATGCGAACCATCTACGTGCCAGGACCAGAACTCATGTACACAGCGATTATATAATTGGACATCATCACACAATGCTCAAAGTAAATAGCACTAAGGTACTTTAATTACAATAAGATGTCCGAGACATCCACATAGTCTAATACATAACCATTGTCTTTAACATAAATATCAAAGTGCAGAGAAACGAAACGTAGATGATAAGCCTACACAGGTAGCTGACTGGGGGTTTGCCACTAAGATAAACTAGAGGTCGTAGTCCTAGAACTCCTCGAAGTCCTCCATGTTGCCAGCATCACCTCCTGAGCACTGAGTACAGTGGGGACAACCTGGGGTGGGGGTGGTTTGTAAAGCAAGGGTGAGTACACATCAACGTACTCAGCAAATGTCCCGTTTGGCTAAAGTGGACTAGCTGTATGTGGGGTTGAGGTTAAGCAGTTGCTTTTAGTTAGTCAAACATTTATTACTATTATTAGAGCCAAATTTTTAGTAATAAACCCAATTATTACCCAAAAGTACTCCCTCCAAGAGGAAATACTAGAAATCAGAATTATAACCAACATTATTAACCATCATCATAAAAGTAACCAAAGTTCTTCTAATCAAAGAGGATCCCAAGGCTGCTCTTAACCGTGAGCTTGGCTGATATACCAGTTTCTAACACTCTGCAGAGGTTGCACACTTTACCCACGAGTCGTGATCCCTTTTTGCCTCGGGTTGTTCAAACCCTCAAACACAACCAAGGTGAGTCGGCAAGGTTTCACTGTGTAGCTTTTACAAAGACTCCCCAGGTGCATAGCAGCTTGTTAGGTTTCGCCAGTCGTACAAATGCAGTACACCTCCCCAAGGTGGGTGACTAACAAAACCAGATTGAATGAACCTCTGCACCCCCCCCCCTTGGCAGAGCGAGCACTATACCCCGGCCCCCATTGAAGGCCCTCAGGCAAAGCAAACTACACCCCCAGGTTCATCTAATTAATCAGCTAAGGGTGTCCCATTCCACCCTCATGGTTGCACTGTTATCCCGAGTAGTCACTCCACGAATAGGTCCTTACAGAGAGGTACTCAGGAAAAAGGCCTGAGCCCCCTAGAGTATCACAATATCATCATCGGGATAACATCATCGTATCATAAATAATCACATCATGTTCATTGATTAAGTTAAAGCAATAGCATAAAGCTAACCATGATTAACCCAAAAGGTAAACAAGGGTAAGATAAATATAGACTAGTCAATCCTTAGGTTTAGATAATGTAATGCGAGACATTGAATTATAAAGTATGTAGGACACAATAGGTCAAAGGACACTTGCCTTCACCAGGTTGTTGCTCAGGAAGGTCTTCAGCAACACACTCAGGAACCACGACTACTCGTTATCTAAATAAAGCGAGCATACATTCAATACATTTGGAAAGTACCAATGAACAACACACCAAACATGTACAAAGATTGGAATACATCTCAAAAAGGCACAATATTAAATAAGGAGGAATGAGATCAAAGCATGATCATGAACTAATTTCATTTAGGAGTTGACTATTCTTTAAGTGTTGTCCATAATTACATAACCTAATTCTATTCATTTTACTGAGACCTAAAAGTTAGATCAGAGATGAATTCATGTAATACATATTATTAATCTCATAAGACTAAATATACTTTAACCTTTAGGGTTTTCCTTTTATTTATTTTATTAAATTAATAAATCCACACAAATACTAGTTCATAGTTAACCATAAAATTAGAATGTGCAGATAGTAAATGGAACTAATTTATTTAAATAGAGAATAATCGTATGAACATTTTGCAATTTGAATCACCAAATTTGGAGTTCATATGCAAAAGATATGAAATAAACAAGTTTGGGAATTTAAAATATGAAAATAGGTCTAATTCTATAATTATTTAAAAGCCTAGGGTTCATTCTGCAAGATTACAGGGGCATGCGCGCGAAAACCAGGGACGGCGGGTTTATTTCCTAAAACATGAGGGTCTCTTAAGCAAAACTACACGTGAAGGGGTATTGGACGATCTCAACCATCGGATCAGAGATTGACAGGCAGGATTAGAACCACGGGTGAGGGCATGCGCGCGCGGGCGAGCGAGCGCTGACAGCGGGCCAGCGGTGTCAGCGACCGAGGAGAGGGGGGCGTGCTAACCGGTCGGACCCAGCGCCAGGGGCGCGGGTGCTGACCGATGGGCCCGGACACAGGACGCGCGGGCACGAAGTGGTATCCCACGATCTCAGCCATGCGATCAAGATCGGACGGGGGAGATCAAAGCCGAGAGGGCTGGTTAGCTGCGGGCGGCGCCGCTCCTCTTCGCGGTGGTGAGGTCGCCGGAGTTGGGGTGGGTGTGTGCTATGGTGGTTCCGGGGTCGCCGGAGTTGGTTAGAAATGAAGGGGACGACTCGGCGAACTTGCTGGCATGGTTGTGGCCACTAGAATGGGGTCAGAAAGGGGAGAACGACGGGGAAAAGGCCCCGGGCGGGTCGGCACAATTCCGGTGAGGAATTCCGACCGCTAGGAGAGGCAATCGACCGCGATAGGGCTTGGTCTAGATTCAGTGGAGGTGGGGGAGCACTATGGGCCAACGTCGGGGCACTAGACGGGTTTGGGTTGGCCGGACACCGTGCGGGCACGGCGAGCAAGCGCTGCCGCACACCGGCGAGGCCAAATTGGCTAAAGGCAGGCGCAAATAGGGAAAACCAAGCATGGGAACGGATGTCTCACCTCGGGGCGGAGCTCAGGGTCGCTTGGTGTGGCCTCTGATGAGCTTGAAGACCGGCACGGTGGGCACGGGCCTCCGGCGAAGCTAAGCGGCGTGGGTAGAGCGCGAGAGAGGGCGGGGCTTTGTAGAATGGGACGGGGAAATGAGTGCGGGCGCGGGCGGTGCTCAAAAAGGATCTACGGGCGTGGGTGGGCGACATGGCCGAGGATTCCGGCGACGTGCGCGAGTGCGCGTGCTGGTCCACGGCGTGTGCGGGGAAGGCGGAGCTGACAGGGGGTCCCACGGCACAGCGAGAGAGAGCGGGCGCGCGGGGGCAATGACTCGACGTTTGGCAAAGCGGGCCCGCAAAGCAGAGAGGGAAGAGGGGGCGCGAGCGAAGGGAACCGGCACCGACAGCCTGGCCCCACTAGGCAGAGAGAGGGAGAGAGTGAGCGCGTGGGGGAGGAAACCACCGCTGACAAGTGGCACCCACCTGTTAGGAAGCGCGGGCGTGCAGCCCTGCTGGGCTGGATGGGCTAGCTTGGACTGCTTTGGCCTTTTATTTTTCCCTCGATTTTCTAATTGCTTTTCCATTTCTTTTTCTCTAGGGTTTTCAATTCAAATTTAAATCAAGTTTCAAATTCAAACTAATTCAACCATGTGCAACAATTCAAAGAATATTTAAGCTCAGCATGATGCAACATGTCATGACTCATAATGTTTTAGCAAAAATAATTAATTAATCCCTCCTTAATTAAGCTATATCTACTCAAAAAGGAAAAAAGAGAGAATCTAGAGAGAGATAGAACCTAGGGTGAGAGAGAGAAGATTAACACCTGAATTTTGATGATAATAAGAAAGAAATTTTATACCCCCAAATTCAGGGTGTGAAAAAGATGTGCCAGAAAAGACGGCAGGCCCTTCTCCCTCCTCTATTGATATTTCAGAAATTATGAAGGTAATGACTGAACCCATCCTGTTCGCAATGCTAAGTCCTCTAGGGTCAGATCTGACTAGACTATTGCAGTCGAAGGAGACCGCTTCGGCTACCAGAGGGAATGCTGGGGGTCAGAAGAAACGACGAATGATGAACGTGATGCAAGCCATCGAGCGAACCCTATGCCCAGCCTCGGTAGAAAAAACTTTTGTGCCTGCTGAAGCTGAAGATGCTGTCGAAGCTAAAGCTAGTTAAGCTACACTTGAAGTCGATGATCTCGCTGCCACAATGTCAGAAATTGACAGACTTATATCTGACGTGGTTCCTGAGAAGAATGTAGCCAAAGCGTCTACTGATCAAGGGAAAGAGAACTACGGAGACCTCTTCGGAAGACAAAGATTTTGATCTATGGCACTTGGGAGACCAAGGGCTCCCCGAAGAGGACATGTCAGAGCTAAAAGAATTTGCAATCTCCTACGGGTACCAGCCGGGGTCAATGCTCTTCGGCGGGGTCAATGAAGAAGTTGTGGGATGCATCCGCGACCGTGCGGGTGCTAAAATTATAAGCACCCTGTCCAAGAGTGTTGGTTTCCCGAAGCTTGAAAAAGACATCAGTTGCTACAGACGCCAGCACATCATAGGCAGCTTATTTTACTCGAGCTTTAAAGTAAGATTGTTTTTACATGTTACCACTGGTATCTTCGTGTTGACTTAGGTATTCTAATTTTTAATTCATTTTTACAGAGTTTGTTATTAAGCAAAGCTTTAAAAATGCAACAAGATGATGAAGATAGAAAGAACGAGATTGTTGTCAAGGGTTTCTAAGATAGAATTAAGAAACTTTAAGATTCTATAAAAGAAAAGGATGACTTGATGCAATCAGCCGAAGGATCACTTGCCGAAGCGCAAGCCCAGAATAAGAAATTGAGCAAGGAACTGAAAGAAGCTCAGACACTTTTGGAAGAAAACTCCAGCCGATTCAACCGCAAAACTGAAGCTTTGAATATGACACTCAAGGTTGAGGCTGAGAAGAACCTGAGCTCAATGAAACTCTCAGAACTCTTAAGGAGAAATGTTTCAACTTTGCAAGCCAATGCACTGCTCAATTGAAGAGTATATTCAATTCAGTTGGAGCTACATCCGAGGATGCTATCCTTTCTGCCGAAGATGTCCCCGGAGCACTTGAATGTGTCGAGAAAGAGGTTGACGTCCTTGACGAAGTCATAACTGGCTAGGGAGACTTCTGTGCGCTAGTGGCTTCTCGCAGTACGTGTAGAGCCCAAAAAAATTTGTATCAAAGAAAAATAAGGTTATAAATAAATAAATATGTTTATAAGTGGGTATCTTGGGATTATGGAACCCTTGGGAGATAATTGGTTTTCTCTTCTTTGTGCATATTTGATTAATGGAATTATGTGGGTTAACATAACAAATAAATAAATAAATAAAATGCCTCTCATGATAAAGTTATTGTATTGTTGCACCTTGTATTCAAATTTGTGGAACAAGCTTAAGCTAAGAAAACTAGAATTTGAAAATGGAAATATAAAATAAAAGAGAAAAGAGAAGGAAGAAATTACTATGTGAATAAAAATATTTATAATATATATATATATATTATTCTTGTACAGATTTGAGATTGTACATTTGACTCAAAGGTGAAATTCATAACAGATTTCAAATTCAAATTAGAGATTCAAATGAAAAGAAAAAGAAAATAAAAAGAAAAAGGGAGAACTAAGAAAAATACTACATAAAATAAAATAAAATTCAGAATAAACATCCTTCACACTTATATTATTAAATTATACCTTTCAAACTGAGGACAAGATATTCACAAAGTTTGAACTCAAACTTGAAATTCAAATTGGATTTGAAAATGAAGAAAAGAAATAGAAAATAAAAAGGAAAAAAGAGAAAAACCCTAACTGGGCCAACTCTCCCCATTTCGGCCCACCTGGGGTTGACACTGCGCGTCAGCCCACCTCTTCTCCCACGCGATCAGTCACTTACAGGCGGGCCCCACTGGCCGGCGCCTCACTGCGCACGCACGCACGCCCGGTGCGACTGCCATGCGGGCCCTGCTGGCAGGCCATAACTCATTCACTCCGTGGGAATCGCTGAGTATGGCGGGTGGGCCCTACTTGTCATCTTCCCCGGCCGCAAGCTCCAACAGAATCGCGGCAAATCCGCCGCCGTGAGCTCCGCGCGGACTCCGCGGTCATTGCGCCATCGTTGCACCAACCCTCCCGACTCCTGCGCACCGCTCGGGGTATAAAACCTGCCCCCTGTGATCTCGTCGCCTCGCCGCCATTGGGAGAGTGCCGCCGCTAGGAAGAGAACCCATAGTTGCCGCCGCACTTGGATATCGTGCTCAACGCGGCCGTACCCACGTCGAGTGTCCAATTGAGTTCGCCCGGTCTCGGGAAGGGTGGTCAGCTACTCTTCGTGGACGAATCGTGCTCCGGCGCCTCGGAATTTCTCACCGGACTTCGTGCGGTGGGCGAATTCCGCCCCGTGCCGTGGTCGACTCTCCCCGCCGTCGCTATCTGTCCTAAGGTACCTCCTATCGGATCACCCCGTCCTCAATTTCGTTTTGCGCACGAATTTAGCTGAATCCGGTGGCCGGGGAGGTAGAATTGGGGAGCTCCGACGTGGTGGCCGCCGTGAGCATGAGCGCTCCCCAGCTCGGCTCCGTTGGAGGGGAAGAAGGCCCCTGCACCGTCCGTCCATGGATGGGTGGACACGATTAGATCTAGAACCCATTCAGCCGTGACCGTTGGATCTTGGGTTCATGGCTACGATTGGATCATGCGTACCGTTTCGCCAGATGGAACCGTGACCGTTGATCCATCATCGGTCGGATCCAAGTTGTTCTCCGGTACTTAAAATTTGGGCCGTCCGATTGGATTTCAATGGTGGAGATTAGATCGTGCTCTTACCGGTTCGCGCTGTGACTCTCCCTAATCCGGACCGTCCAAAACTGATCGGTCGGCCCAGGTGTCGCGATACCCCTTCGCGTGGCTTATTTCCTAAAGAGACCCTGTCATATTAGATAATCAACCCGCCGTCCTGTGCGGGTGTAGCCTAAGTCTGGGGATTCTTTCAAGAAGGCCCCTGCACTTTTCTGTTATTGAGGCCCGGTCCAGTGAATAAGAAAATCATAGAAAATGATTTAGAGAATGATTTTTAGTGTTAAAATAAATCTTGAAACTTAATTAATTCATAACTAATTCATTTTAGCTCCAAATTGAGTCATTCCAATTCCTAAAATTTTGTAATAATATTCTCTACCATTTAGAATCACTGTTTTGACATGAACTCTGTCAGAAAATTTATTTATCATTTAATCATATTATAATCACCTTAAATCTTAGGAAATTCATAACTTGAATTCTACAACTCCAAAATTAATAATTCTTTTTCCTGTGATCTTATTTTAATATGTAGATTATTAATATGTATTTTGCATATATGTTTGGTGTAATGTTAATTTTGCCTATACCATGTATGTTTGTATTGCTACGACTAGCAGTGAGGTCACGAGGATCTGAAGAAATCATCCTGGTACCTGGATCTCAAGGCCCAGGCAAGTTGTGCCCTTGATCACTTCTTTTTACCCACTCATGTTCTGATTAATCATAATGATCTGCATAGGTTAATTTTGATGGGACCCAATAGGTTACCCTAGTTTGACTATCTTTATACCTTGTTCACCACTGAATCTTTGGGTAGTACTTGCTAGTGCTATATGTGGCTTTGGGTATAGAGATACACCTTACTATTCATGATTATACTTTTGTTATCAGTTGTTATTTATGGTTCATGTTAAGATCATTATGTTAATTGGAACATGGAGAACCACCCGGGAAAACAGTGCTACCACAAGGGTAGTATGGGATGCCCTTGGCTGATTAATTAGGAAAGCTAGTGGAAGACTACCTTACCCGAAAGGGGCAAGGGCAGTAGGGGAGAGGTCAGTGCGGGGAGGCCCTCGGGAGGATTTTGCTGCGATGGCGGTCCTGCAAGGGATTCCTGCACTGGATCTTCCTATAAACTGTAGCGGGTTTTCGGAAGCTAGTGGAACTTTGTAAAGGCCTCGTAGTGTTACCCTGCCTCGCTTCCTTGGTAGAGGTGAATGGGATTCATGACCCCTTGGCAGATGGGTAATACGACTTGTGGGTAAAGATGCGCAACCTCTGCAGAGTGTAAAACTGGTATACTAGCCGTGCTCACGGTCATGAGCAGCTCGGACCCTCACATGATTAAATTATGGAACTTAAACTCAATTTGTCATATGCATTGCATCGCAGGTGATGTTGTTACTTTTGTTCTACTACTTAATTGGGCTGGTATTTACTTATACTTAGTAACTGCTAATAAAATTTTGACCAACTTTAAAAGCAATGCTCAGCTCTAACCATCTTCTTTGGTAAGCCTTACACTTCACGTGAGCTCCCACCTTTGGCGAGTTCATGCACATTATTCCCCACAACTTGTTGAGCGATGAACGTATGTGAGCTCACTCTTGCTGTCTCACATACACCACAGGTCAAGAACAGGTACTGCAGGATGATGCTCATGGAGGATGCTGCGAAGAGTTCGTGAGTGGTCTAGGTCGTCGTCTCCCAGTCAACTTTGGGGTTGCTGGACCGTTGTCTCCTTATAATGTAATTATTTATTTTGTATAGAACTCCTGTTATATATAAAATTGTGACATTCGATCCTGTGCCACTATACATCATATGTATGAGACTTGGTCCCAGCATACCTGGTGTTTATGTTAACCCCGGGTTTTGGACCCCTAAAATCCGGGTGTTACAGAAGTGGTATCAGAGGAATGTTGACTGTAGGACGAAACCTAGATAGAACTGGACAACCATTATTCACTTACCTCTGCTACTCTGATTCTTTCTAAACTTTTCTTAATCTTTTCTCATCTATTTCCGCTTTACTCTGATTATTCTTACCTTTATTTTCCTTCTAAAGACAAACTTGGATTTCACACTTTGAAATCCTGTGCCTAAAGTGACTTTAGAAATAGGAAACCCATTCTTAGGAACAAAAAAACAAAACTATTTTTATAGATATCTATGAACTTGAATGTTTGTTCTTATGATACTTGTTTGATTTGGATCTTTGATTGAGTGTGATGGGTTGTGGAGTGATGTCCACAATTGCATCTGCATATACACATAGGTATAAAAAATATAATTATAAAATAACTAGACAACCTAGATTGTCCCCATTGGAACATATCTAGCTTAAGAAATTTATCTTGTCACTAAAAAGATCTCATTCTAACCAATTCATCTTATCTTAAAAGACCCTCTCTTATCTTAATAGATCCATCTCATCTTAAAAGATACTCATCTTATCTTGAAAAGATTGTATCTCATCCTAATAGATCCAACTAGTCTTAAAAGATTCTATCTTATCTTTATGGATCCATCTTATCCTAATAAGCATACTTATCCACCCTAAGTAAACAACCATGATCTAATACAACTCAATTAGATCTTATTTAGTCCAACTAGTCATACCAATCTAACCTAGATTCAATCTTGTGTAATAGATCCATCTTATTTTAAAGGATATTCTATTACCTTAATAGATTCATCTTACCTTAAAAAGATTTTATCCGGTCCTAATAAATCTAACTAACTTCTAAAGATTCTAACATATCCTAATAATATTTATCCTACCCTATTGGACCTATCTAACCTAAATTAGTCTAACCTAGTCATATCCAATTTAATCTAGATCTTATCTTACCTAATGTGACCTGATCCAGTGTGGTCTAATGTTATCTAACTTAATGTGGTCCACTTAAACAGATTAATGACACTAGTAGAAGAGATTAGACCCCACTAGCCATGTATTAACACATTGGATCAATTCAACCATAAGCTAACCCAACCCATAGTGCCATAATGAATAGTATGACCTTTCTATTCCCACCTAATAACAAACAAACTTTTAACCTACATCTTGTAGTCTATCTCACCCATATATATCTCTCATCTTGACTAATTCTATCTTACCCTTGGATATTCACCTTATATGATTGGTTACCCCAATCTGGACATAAAACAAAGACCAAGCCCTACTAAAGAATCTTCAGAATTATGACCAGCTACTAGCTTATTCATTCCGCTTATTGAATAATTTCCTTTGCAAAACTATTACCATATACTTCTAACTTTCATGGTTAATACCAGGAAAGGAAAGATTATCACATAACAACAAACAGAAAATGAACCCTCCAAATCCTCCACCTGTTGACAACAATCAAGTGGTTGCTACCCAAAGACTGGTAATACAACAGTTAACAGACATGGTGACCGAGATGCAGAATCAGATAAGGCAACAACGCGAGGAAATACGTCAAGCCCGCCAAGAAATAAGGCAAGCACGGTTGGAGAGACAACAACAACAACAGCCCCCACCACCACCAGCTTCACCAAGCTACATAGATATAAATTATGATGATTTGTAAGATCTAGGTGTTACTTTAGTTAGTAACATGATAATATTTTAGAAGAAATAATAAAGGTCTATTGACCCAATGTTTTGTTAAAGAATTATACCTCATGCTGAGATTTCTTTGTTTGTGCATATGTTCCTTTTTATTACAAATCTCGAGGACGAGATTATTTTTAAGGGGGGTAGGATTTGTAGAGCCCAAAAAAATTTGTATCAAAGAAAAATAAGGTTATAAATAAATAAATATGTTTATAAGTGGGTATCTTGGGATTATGGAACCCTTGGGAGATAATTGGTTTTCTCTTCTTTGTGCATATTTGATTAATGGAATTATGTGGGTTAACATAACAAATAAATAAATAAATAAAATGCCTCTCATGATAAAGTTATTGTATTGTTGCACCTTGTATTCAAATTTGTGGAACAAGCTTAAGCTAAGAAAACTAGAATTTGAAAATGGAAATATAAAATAAAAGAGAAAAGAGAAGGAAGAAATTACTATGTGAATAAAAATATTTATAATATATATATATATATTATTCTTGTACAGATTTGAGATTGTACATTTGACTCAAAGGTGAAATTCATAACAGATTTCAAATTCAAATTAGAGATTCAAATGAAAAGAAAAAGAAAATAAAAAGAAAAAGGGAGAACTAAGAAAAATACTACATAAAATAAAATAAAATTCAGAATAAACATCCTTCACACTTATATTATTAAATTATACCTTTCAAACTGAGGACAAGATATTCACAAAGTTTGAACTCAAACTTGAAATTCAAATTGGATTTGAAAATGAAGAAAAGAAATAGAAAATAAAAAGGAAAAAAGAGAAAAACCCTAACTGGGCCAACTCTCCCCATTTCGGCCCACCTGGGGTTGACACTGCGCGTCAGCCCACCTCTTCTCCCACGCGATCAGTCACTTACAGGCGGGCCCCACTGGCCGGCGCCTCACTGCGCACGCACGCACGCCCGGTGCGACTGCCATGCGGGCCCTGCTGGCAGGCCATAACTCATTCACTCCGTGGGAATCGCTGAGTATGGCGGGTGGGCCCTACTTGTCATCTTCCCCGGCCGCAAGCTCCAACAGAATCGCGGCAAATCCGCCGCCGTGAGCTCCGCGCGGACTCCGCGGTCATTGCGCCATCGTTGCACCAACCCTCCCGACTCCTGCGCACCGCTCGGGGTATAAAACCTGCCCCCTGTGATCTCGTCGCCTCGCCGCCATTGGGAGAGTGCCGCCGCTAGGAAGAGAACCCATAGTTGCCGCCGCACTTGGATATCGTGCTCAACGCGGCCGTACCCACGTCGAGTGTCCAATTGAGTTCGCCCGGTCTCGGGAAGGGTGGTCAGCTACTCTTCGTGGACGAATCGTGCTCCGGCGCCTCGGAATTTCTCACCGGACTTCGTGCGGTGGGCGAATTCCGCCCCGTGCCGTGGTCGACTCTCCCCGCCGTCGCTATCTGTCCTAAGGTACCTCCTATCGGATCACCCCGTCCTCAATTTCGTTTTGCGCACGAATTTAGCTGAATCCGGTGGCCGGGGAGGTAGAATTGGGGAGCTCCGACGTGGTGGCCGCCGTGAGCATGAGCGCTCCCCAGCTCGGCTCCGTTGGAGGGGAAGAAGGCCCCTGCACCGTCCGTCCATGGATGGGTGGACACGATTAGATCTAGAACCCATTCAGCCGTGACCGTTGGATCTTGGGTTCATGGCTACGATTGGATCATGCGTACCGTTTCGCCAGATGGAACCGTGACCGTTGATCCATCATCGGTCGGATCCAAGTTGTTCTCCGGTACTTAAAATTTGGGCCGTCCGATTGGATTTCAATGGTGGAGATTAGATCGTGCTCTTACCGGTTCGCGCTGTGACTCTCCCTAATCCGGACCGTCCAAAACTGATCGGTCGGCCCAGGTGTCGCGATACCCCTTCGCGTGGCTTATTTCCTAAAGAGACCCTGTCATATTAGATAATCAACCCGCCGTCCTGTGCGGGTGTAGCCTGAGTCTGGGGATTCTTTCAAGAAGGCCCCTGCACTTTTCTGTTATTGAGGCCCGGTCCAGTGAATAAGAAAATCATAGAAAATGATTTAGAAAATGATTTTTAGTGTTAAAATAAATCTTGAAACTTAATTAATTCATAACTAATTCATTTTAGCTCCAAATTGAGTCATTCCAATTCCTAAAATTTTGTAATAATATTCTCTACCATTTAGAATCACTGTTTTGACATGAACTCTGTCAGAAAATTTATTTATCATTTAATCATATTATAATCACCTTAAATCTTAGGAAATTCATAACTTGAATTCTACAACTCCAAAATTAATAATTCTTTTTCCTGTGATCTTATTTTAATATGTAGATTATTAATATGTATTTTGCATATATGTTTGGTGTAATGTTAATTTTGCCTATACCATGTATGTTTGTATTGCTACGACTAGCAGTGAGGTCACGAGGATCTGAAGAAATCATCCTGGTACCTGGATCTCAAGGCCCAGGCAAGTTGTGCCCTTGATCACTTCTTTTTACCCACTCATGTTCTGATTAATCATAATGATCTGCATAGGTTAATTTTGATGGGACCCAATAGGTTACCCTAGTTTGACTATCTTTATACCTTGTTCACCACTGAATCTTTGGGTAGTACTTGCTAGTGCTATATGTGGCTTTGGGTATAGAGATACACCTTACTATTCATGATTATACTTTTGTTATCAGTTGTTATTTATGGTTCATGTTAAGATCATTATGTTAATTGGAACATGGAGAACCACCCGGGAAAACAGTGCTACCACAAGGGTAGTATGGGATGCCCTTGGCTGATTAATTAGGAAAGCTAGTGGAAGACTACCTTACCCGAAAGGGGCAAGGGCAGTAGGGGAGAGGTCAGTGCGGGGAGGCCCTCGGGAGGATTTTGCTGCGATGGCGGTCCTGCAAGGGATTCCTGCACTGGATCTTCCTATAAACTGTAGCGGGTTTTCGGAAGCTAGTGGAACTTTGTAAAGGCCTCGTAGTGTTACCCTGCCTCGCTTCCTTGGTAGAGGTGAATGGGATTCATGACCCCTTGGCAGATGGGTAATACGACTTGTGGGTAAAGATGCGCAACCTCTGCAGAGTGTAAAACTGGTATACTAGCCGTGCTCACGGTCATGAGCAGCTCGGACCCTCACATGATTAAATTATGGAACTTAAACTCAATTTGTCATATGCATTGCATCGCAGGTGATGTTGTTACTTTTGTTCTACTACTTAATTGGGCTGGTATTTACTTATACTTAGTAACTGCTAATAAAATTTTGACCAACTTTAAAAGCAATGCTCAGCTCTAACCATCTTCTTTGGTAAGCCTTACACTTCACGTGAGCTCCCACCTTTGGCGAGTTCATGCACATTATTCCCCACAACTTGTTGAGCGATGAACGTATGTGAGCTCACTCTTGCTGTCTCACATACACCACAGGTCAAGAACAGGTACTGCAGGATGATGCTCATGGAGGATGCTGCGAAGAGTTCGTGAGTGGTCTAGGTCGTCGTCTCCCAGTCAACTTTGGGGTTGCTGGACCGTTGTCTCCTTATAATGTAATTATTTATTTTGTATAGAACTCCTGTTATATATAAAATTGTGACATTCGATCCTGTGCCACTATACATCATATGTATGAGACTTGGTCCCAGCATACCTGGTGTTTATGTTAACCCCGGGTTTTGGACCCCTAAAATCCGGGTGTTACAGTACGGCCGCCGCTTTCATAAAAGTCAGGTGTAATCACGCAAGGGCCATTAACAGGCCAAATTTTAACCTTTTGGCATCAGACCTAGTAGATATTCCGGCCGAAGCTCGAAGCATAGGCAACAGATTTATCACCCAAATTTGGGCAAAGGGTGGCCGAGAGCTGGCTGGAAACAAAGCTCATAATCTGCCCAACAAGGTATAGATTTTTACCTCTATTCTTTTATTTTATGTTTTTCCTTACCAGATTCCTCATTACCCTTTTCTTCATCATTCTTCAGGGTGATGGTTCTGAAGATTAGCGAACCGAAGTTAGGTCTAGACCGAAGACTTTAGAGGCTTCCCCTTGTTGATATATGTAGAAAGACTTTTTGGAAATTCTTTGTGCAAGAAGTGTATTATTTGACGAAGGATTGTAATTGAGTGTGAACAGAATCGTAAATATTTGTAAATGCTTTGTAATGCTATTTTACCTTTCATTCGTATGTTGTCTGCTTTGCTATGGACGAAACCAATGCTCATAACTTTTTGAGCTGAAGGCGAAAAACACCTTCCTTTCTTTTTGTTCACATCGAAGCACCTCTCATATACAATGAAATTTCATTTGAGACGAAGCCTCTTCATGTATTCGAAGCATTTTCTCATTGAAGGCAGGAACCCAAACTTTTCCTGTTAATGCTTTGTGCTTTATGTCATGATGATGAATCTACGAATGCCTAATGTATGTTTGTATGAATGCAAAAGATGATGTGATGAAGTATGCAAATGTATGCCAAAGGTAAGAAACTCACACGAACACACACCCAGACTCTGCATCCCCTTAGGAACGACTTTGGAGTCTCTTAACCTTTTACTTAGGTGGTTGTTCAGCTCTGCATTCCCTTGGGAACGACTTTGGAGCTATGCTCTGCATCCCCTTAGGAACGACTTTGTAGCTCCTTCACCTTTTACTTATGTGGCATTTAAGCTCTGCATTCCCTTAAGAACGACTTTGAAGCTTCTTCACCTTTCACTTAGGTGGCATTCTAGCTCTGCATCCCCTTAGGGACGACTTTGGAGCTTCTTCATACTTTTTTACACTCGATGGTGTAATCTCAGATCCTTACATTTTACATGTGGGGGAATTTGGCTCTTGTATTGCACTGGGCAGCACAAATTAAAAATTACAACTTATGGTCCCATTAAAAACCTTTCTCCCCTCTTTGAAAGGAAAAGGGTGCCATAAGAAAAAAATAAGAAGATTACAAAATTCACACATAATATCTCTGAAGCTCATCTGCATTCCATGATCTTGGAATGTCATTACCATCCATGTCCTTCAACCTGTATGATCCAGGTCTTGACGAAGACAACACCAAAAAAGGACCCTCCCATTTGAGCTGAAGTTTTCCCACTGTATCTGGGTTGGCCACTCTCTGAAGTACCAAGTGTCCTGGTTTGATGTTTTTCAGTCTTACCTTCCAATCACGCCATTTAACTGTTGCAGCTTGATACTTATTGATGTGATCTATTGCTTGAAGTCTGGTCCCTTCTATGGTGTGTTTTGTTATTTTGCAATCCTCTTCGTCTTCTGCCGAAGCTAGGGTCCTTATTGAACCCGTTCTTGCTTCTTCTGGTGTTATTGCTTTGTCACCAAACAAGAGCTTGAATGGGGTAAATCCTGTTTACCTTGAGACAACAATTTTGTGGTTCCATACCACTTTTATTAACTCGTCTGGCCACTTTCCTTTCGGTTGATTGAAGATTGACTTCATTATCCCTGTTATTATTATTCCATTAGCTCGTTCTACAAATCCATTTGATTATGGATGTCTCACTGATGCAAAATGTATTTTTGTACCGATTTGGTCACAAAAAGCTTTGAATGTTTTGGCATCAAACTAAGTTCCGTTATCAACTGTAATGGCAGTCGGCACACCGAAGCGATAAACAATATTTTGCCAGAAAAACTTTTGGACCATGGCCGAAGTGATTGTAGCTAGAGGTTTAGCTTCAATCCATTTTGAAAAATATTCCACCGCTACTACAACATATTTTAAATTTTCTTGCGCTGGTGGAAGTGGGCCTAGCAAATCTAGGCCCCACCTTTGTAGTGGCCAGGTGGGCTGGATTAGCTGAGTTAGAGACGAACGTTGTTTTTGCTCTCTAGCACACTTCTGGCAGTTTTCACATTTTTGAACTAAATTCACTGCATTCGAAGCTGCCTTCGGCCAATAAAGTCCTTATCTAAAAACCTTTCCATGTAAAGGTCTGGACCCAATATGAGCTCCGCACAGTCCTGTATGTATCTCCATCATTAGCTCCTCACCTTCGGTTCTAGACAAACACTTTAGTAATGGCGAGCAGACTCCTTGTTTATATAGTTCCCCCTCTATGATTACATAGGGCCTTGTTCTAGCTTCCATTCTTTTGATATAAGCTTCGTCATCTCAAAGACCATTGCCTTGTAGGAAAGATACAATCTCAGTCCTCCAAGCTTCACTGTGCACTGGTGAGATTGTAAGCACTGCTCGCTCCATGAGCTCGACTGAAGGTGCTTTTATTGTTTCAAAGAATACTTCCAAAGGTAATGGGAGCCCCTATGCTGCTGACTTGGCTAATAGATCTGCATGTTCATTTTCTCCTCTCGGGATATTCTTTACAGAGATGCCTTCGAAAGAGGCTTCCATTCTTCGGACTGTGTCTAGATACTTCCCGAGCTTCGGATCTCTTGCTCTGCTGCTTTTGTCAATGTGGCTTGTAATAACTTGTGAGTCCGATTTGAGGATTGTCCTTCTTTTTCCCATTGCCTTAAGCTTTTGAAGCCCCAGGAGAAGGGCTTCGTACTCTGCAATGTTATTTGTGCAGTTGAACTCTAGCCTTGCTGCGTAGCAGGTTCTGATCTTAGATGGTGAAATTAGAATGGTAGTTGCTCCTGCGCCAAAGGTTCCCCATGACCCATCACAAAACATTATCCAAGCTTCATCATCTTTTATTCTTTCTTCGTCCTGAGCCCCTGGCGTCCAATCAGCAATGAAGTCTGCTAATGCCTATGATTGAATTGAAGATCTATGGACATAATCTATGGTGAATTCATATAGCTCTACAGCCCATTTCCCAACTCTTCCTGTGGCTTCTCTGTTCCTTATTATGTTCTTGAGAGGCTGAGAAGAAGGTACTATGATATGGTATGACTAGAAATAGTGCCAAAGCTTTCTGGAGGCCATCAATACAGCATATAGTACCTTCTCCAACTCTGTGTAGTTTTTCTTTGATGGACTAAGCACTTCAGAGATGAAGTATACTGGCACTTGCTTCTTTGCTTGGCCATCTTGCTTTTCTTGCAACAACGCTACACTAATTGTAGCGTGAGAAGCAGCTACATACAGCAGCAAAGAATGGCAGGTGGGGTTAAAGTTGTCAGCTCTATTAAGTATTGCTTCAGCTCTTCGAAAGCCTTTTGCTAAATTGGTCCCCACTGGAAGAATTCGGCTGACTTCAAAACTTCAAAGAATGGCAAGTTCCTTTCTATCAATCTTGAAATGAATCTGTTCAATGAAGACAATCTTCATGTCAGCCTTTGGGTGCCTTTTCTTGACTTCGGTGGCTCCATCCGAAGTATAGCTTCTATCTTGTTTGGGTTTGCCTCAATTCCCTTTGTTGACACGAGACACCCAAGAAACTTTCCCTTCTTTACCCCAAAAACACATTTTTCTGGGTTGAGCTTGAGACCTGCCTTTTTAAAATTGGCAAATGTTTCTTGTAGTTCAGTGATATGATTTTCTTGCTTAGTACTTTTGACTATGATATCATCAACATATGTTAGAACATTCCTGTCAATTTGCGAGCAAAGAACTTTAGCAGTCATTCTGCTGAAACTTCCTCCAGTGTTCTTGAGCCCCTCAGGCATCCGAAGGTAGCAGTAGGTCCCACTAGGGGTTATGAAGCTTGTTTTGGGCTCGTCTTCTTTCTTCATCCAAATTTGATGGTAGCCTGAATAGCAGTCCAATAGACTCATGAGCTCTGAGGTGGCTGCGGCGTCCACAAGGGAGTCTATTCTTGGCAATGGGAACTCATCCTTTGGACATGCATTATTGAGATCTGTAAAGTCAATGCACATCCTCCACTTTCCATTAGCTTTCTTAACCATCACAGTATTAGCCAGCCACTCTAGATATGTTACCTCTCTAATTACTCCAGCGCTCAGAAGCCTTTTGACTTTGTTTTGTGCACCTTCGGCTTTGTCATCAGACATCTTCTGAAGCTTCTGCTTTCATGGCCTAATAGCCGGATCTACATTAAGTGAATGCTCAATAACATCTCTGTTAACACCACAAAGATCATTGGCTGACCAAGAAAAGACATCCTTGTTGTTGAACAGAAACCTCAACAGGGTTTTTTCTTCTTCATCAGACAATTGAGATCCCAGCAACACCTTCTGCTCAGCTATGTCTTCTCATAAAAGCATGGGCTTCGGTTGATCTGCGGAGGCAGCTTTATCTCTTTTGTGCTTATACTGCTGGTGAACTTCGGCTTCATCTATGTTATGGATAGCCTTTGAATCTATCCAGTTCCCTTCGGCCCTTCTAGCAGCCTCTTGACTTCCATGCACAGCTATGGGACCTTGATCTGATAGTATCTTTATGCATAGATATGCTGGATGAAGTATTGCTTCGAAGGCATTTAATGTTCCTCGACCAATGACTGCATTGTAAGGATACTCCATATCAACAATGTCAAAGACAACTTGCTCTATCCTTGTGTTATGAACATAGCCGAAGGTAATCGGCATTGTTATCTTGCCAAGTGCCATTATCTGCCTTCCTCCGAAGCTAGAGAGGGGATGTGTTGCATCATGTATCTTATCATCCTGCTCTTGCATCTGCCTGAAGGCTTTTGCGAAGATGATATCTGCTGCACTGCCTGTGTCTACAAGGACATTGTGAACCAGAAACCCTTTGATAACACAAGATATGACCATTGCATCATTATGGGGGTAATCCTTGAGCTAAAGGTCTTCCTAAGAGAAGGTGATTGGTATGTGTGACCACTTAGACTTGATGAAGGGTCCTTGCACTCCAACGTGTTGTACCCTTCTTTGTGCCTCTTTCTTCTGCTTCTTGTTAGTTGGCTCAGAGCTTGAACCGCCCATGATTGGGAGCACCAGCTTCGTAGTCGAAGGTAACATGGCTTGAGCTTCTTGCGAAGCCATTGTCACTACCATGGAAGTGAGTTCACTGGAGGTGGGCACCAATGTTGGTCACTCATTCTCAAATGTTGTCAATCAAGAACAAGGCAACACTATTGTTAAGGATTAGTGACCTTCATCCTCCGAAGCATTAATTCCCTTTTGGATTCAGTGATCATCGGACGAAGGTCAAGAAGGACATGCCTTCATCACATTATCAAAAGATTGGGGTACACAAATATCAATATAAAGAGTACAAGTCATCGATTCATTGATATTTGTATTTCATAAGGCGTATATGAATATCAATAGAATTAATATTACATTAATACCTTCGGCTTGCTCGAAGGTGAAGACGTGAGAAAGCGATTACAATTCAGCATGAACAGTACGGTGTGTTCATCTATTTATAGGCACGGGACGTAGCTTGGGTAAAATTACATTCATGACCCTCAACATTTGTTTATAGACATGACTTAGATTACTAGGGTCTATCTAGTCTTTTCCTCCTCTACTTGATCTGAACCAAAGCTGATGGTAGCTTCAGCATTTGGCATCGTTGTTTCTACGCAAGGTCCTCGTCTTGAGAACCTTTGGTAGAAGGAGGGAAGACTTCTGTATCACTTTGCCGAAGGTGTTTTTGTCTTGAGGACCTTCGGCAGAGAAGAAGACCCCCAACAACTATGAAACATAACATGAGTTTTACATTCTATGGTGCATTTATGTTTCTATTTAAAGTAGTTCCACCTTCATCCTCTCTCAAAACCTTCGTCTTCAAGTTAACACTCTGAAGATGCATTAATTTGAAGATGAAGGTTCAAACTTCTCAATCTGTGTTGCCTTTTTTTGATGTCATATAGGAATTGAAAACAAGTGACGAACATTGGCACCCACCTCTAGTGATTCCATGACCACAGCAACAACCTACATCATGCCACTAGAGAAGGCAACAATAACCAGCTCCGCACCAACCAAGGGCACAAGCTCTCCTCATGGAGGCAAGAAACCAAAAGAGGAAGGCTATCAGCCCAACACAACAAGATGATGCGCTGGATCAAGAGATTAATAATCTCGAAGCTATCCATCAACAAGTGGAGAAGCGTAAAGAGAAGATGCTTCGACTTACTGAACTACAGAAGAACATTGATGATGCAGCTAAAGAAATTTGCAACATTGCACTAGACACTGAGCAACAAGAACATCAACAAAATCAGAAAGACCTTCAGCATGAAGGCCACAATCATGAAGACCTATGGTACGAAGTCTTCAACCATGAAAATTTTGCTTATGATGATGCTTCTCCTTTACCTACAGAGTTGCAAGCAATGCCATGGCCACCTTCATACAAACCACCACAATTGCCTATGTATGATGGCCATTCTGACCCAAAGCAATTCCTGAAGAGCTATGAAGCGACAATATCATCTTACAGAGGCAACACAACTGTCATGGCCAAGTCCTTCGTCATGGCAGTCAGGAGTGTTGCTCAGACATGGTATTCTTCTCTTCGACCATGAACAATAACCTCTTGGCAGAAGTTGAAGGACATGTTCATCACAAGCTTTCAAGGTTTTCAGACAAAGCCAGTCACGCTCAGGCTATATTTCAATGTACACAAGATCATGATGAATATTTGCAAGCTTATGTCCGAAGATTCCTCTGACTTCAAGCTTAGGCACCAACAGTCCCAAATGAAAAAGTTACAGAGGCCATGATCAAAGGGCTTTGCCCAAGACCATTGGCCTAATACTTTGCCAAGAAACCCCCTAGTCTTTACAAAAGCTTCTCCAAAAGATGGATGAGTTTATCAGGGCATATAGTGACTTTTGTCAAAGGAAATAAGAGGCTCAGAGGTATACGGAGATGACCAGGGGCTTTGATGGAAGGTTCAACCCAAGACATATCAGAACCATACACAACCCAACTTAAAACGAAAACAAAAACAATCACACTCAGTGACAACAGAGCCAATCCCAGTCTAAGGAACCCAACAACAACAATCATAGAATAGCTTTAGACCACAAGCTCCAAGAGGTGGAAGACGAGGAAGGTGTTTTAGAGGAAGGTTTCACTCTTAACCAAGGAAAATGTCCTGTCTTTTTAGCGGAGAGGACAAGGGACACACGACCAGGATTTGCTAGGTGAGAACACCTAGAGTGGGGGTGAATAGGTGATCCTGTAAAAATGAAAAACTAATAGCCACAAAACTTAGTTATAAGTGTTAGTGTGGCTAAGTGGCTTGAAGCGATCTCTTGCGAACACAGACAAACAAAGAGAGAGCAATCACAAGAGACACGCAATTTTCATCCCGTGGTTCGGCCAAGTGAAACTTGCCTACTTCCACGTTGTGGCGTCCCAATGAACGAGGGTTGCACTCAACCCCTTTCAAGTGATCCAATGATCAACTTGAATACCATGGCTTTCTTCCTTAGTCTTTTCTCCAGTTTGCGAGGAATCTCCACAACTTGGAGCCTCTCGCCCTTACAATGATGATCACAAGAGAAGCACAGAAGTAAGGGAGGGGAGAGCAACGCACACAAGACTCAAATCATAGCACAATCACGCACACAAGTCACAACTCGAGCTCAAAACACAACGCACAGAGTTATCAACTCAAATGGAGCTCAAGTCACTATCTCAAAGAATCAAATGCGCGAAGTTGGAGTCTTGGAGTCTTAGAATGTTTTTTTTGTAAGCTTGGGTAGCTCCTCCATGCGCCTAGGGGTCCCTTTTATAGCCCTAAGGCAGCTAGGAGCCGTTGGAGATCAACAAGGAAGGCTATCCTTGCCTTCTGTCGAGTGGCGCACTGGACAGTCCGGTGTGCCACCGGACAGTCACTGTAGACGGTCCAGTGCTGATCTCCTTCCTATTCTGGCGCAGACGACCATTGCAGATTCGTGGCAGTTGGCGCACTGGACACCGTCCGGTGCACACCGGACAGTCTGGTGCCTCCTGCTGACCGTTGGCGCGGGCCACGCGTTGCCCGCGGATTGCGCGGTCGACCATTGCGCTGGGGACCGTTGGCTCGGTGCACCAACGGACAGTTCGGTGAATTATAGTCGTACGCCGCTGATTTTTCCCGAGAGTGGCATGTTCATCGGAGGCTGGCCTGGCGCACCGGACAGTGTCCTGTGCACCACCGGACAGTCCGGTGTGCCAAGCCGAGCTAGACTTTGGCTGTACCAAGCCAAGTCTTTTGCATTTCTTTTCTTCTCTTCTTTTCTCTGTTTCTAGCACTTAGACAATATATGTTAGTACTCAAAACAATGTACTACGTCTAGAAACATACCTTGTTGCATGATTTGCACTTCTTGCTTGTTTAGCACATAATCAACTCACCTAATATGTGTTGGACACTTAATCACCAAAACATTATAGAAATGGCCCAAAGGCACATTTCCCTTTCAATCTCCCCCTTTTTGGTGATTTATGCCAACACATCAAAAAGCAACACAAATAAGTGCAACATCGATGCAAATAAGGACCAAATTGTTTGACTCTAATTTGGCATATTTGGATCATTCTTTGCCACCACTTGGTTTGTTTTTGCAAATCAAATTCATTTTCCTATCTCTAAGTCAAACACACTTGTTTAGGCACAAAGAGAGATATTCCAATGGAAAAATTGATCGAGTGCCAAAAACTCCCTTTTTTCCCATAATCATAAATTCTCCCCCACAAGAGACAGAATTTTGCAATAAGAGCATTTTGGACAAATCAAAAGTTCTAACTCTACTATTTTCAAAATTCTCAAGTGGTAGCTGATCCATTTGCTTTGGCCTTAATTTCTCCCCCATTGGCATTAAGCACCAAAACGGGGTCATTTTTGGCCCTCTAACCCCATTGCCTCACCAAAAATGTCAATTAAGAGCAAAAAGGCAATAAGAGCATACGAATGAACTTGGAATTAAGTATACTAATACCGGAGTGCAGTGGAAGTCTTTGCATGGTCCAAGTTCACCTTTCCCTTTCAATACACCTTTGAGACTACATCAAGTATACTCAAACAAATGGATTAGTCTCAAAGGGTCAAGTTGTAGCACATCTCCCCCTAAATATGTGCATCACTCACACATGGACTTGTGAGGTCAGGGAATCCCTTGCACAACTTGAGCACCATAAATAAGCAACAAATTACATAAATGCATAAAGTAACATGATCAAAGGCATATAACACATGTATGCTATAGTTCAATCCAAGTTACGCGAATCTAAGACATTTAGCTCACTACGCAACCTGCAAAACCTTTTCTCATCTAAAGGCTTGGTGAAGATATTGGCTAGCTGGTTCTCGGTGTTAATATGGTACACCTCGATATCTCCCTTTTGCTGGTGGTCTCTCAGGAAGTGATGCCGGATGTCTATGTGCTTAGTGCGGCTATGTTCAACAGGATTATCCGCCATGAGGATTGCACTCTCATTGTCACATACGAGTGGGACTTTTCTCAGATTGTAGCCAAAGTCCCGGAGGGTTTGCCTCATCCAAAGTAGTTGCGCGCAACACTGTCCTGCGGCAACATACTCGGCCTCAGCGGTGGATAGGGCAACTGATGTTTGTTTCTTTGAGCTCCACGACACCAGGGACATTCCTAGAAATTGGCACGTCCCTGATGTGCTCTTCCTATCAACCTTGCACCCGGCATAATCGGAGTCTGAATATCCAATCAAGTCAAAGGTAGACCCCTTTGGATACCAGATCCCGAAGCAAGGCGTAGCAACTAAATACCTAAGAATTCGCTTAACGGCCACAAGGTGACATTCCTTGGGGTCGGATTGAAATCTAGCACACATGCATACACTAAGCATAATGTTCGGTCACAAATAAAGCAAGGAACCTATCATAGACCGGTATGCCTTTTGATCAATGGACTTACCTCCTTTGTTGAGGTCGACATGCCCGTCGGTTCCCATCGGTGTCTTTGCGGGCTTGGTGTCCTTCATCCCAAACCTCTTGAGAAGATCTTGAGTGTACTTTGTTTGGGAGAGGAAGGTGTCGTCCTTGAGTTGTCTCACTTGGAACCGAAGAAAGTAGTTCTACTCACCCATCATCGACATCTCAAACTTTTGAGTCATCACCCTGCTAAACTCTTCACAAGACTTTTGGTTAGTAGAACCAAATATTATGTCATTGACATAAATTTGGCACACAAAAAGGTCACCATCACAAGTCTTAGTGAAAAGAGTGGGATCGGCTTTCCCAACCTTGAAAGCATTAGCAATTAAGAAATCTCTAAGGCATTCATGCCATGCTCTTGGGGCTTGCTTAAGTCCATAGAGCGCCTTAGAGAGCTTAAAAATGTGGTCGGGATACCTATCATCCTCAAAGCCAGGGGGTTGTTCCACGTATACCTCCTCCTTGATTGGCCCGTTAAGGAAAGCGCTCTTCACATCCATTTGAAACAACCTGAAAGAGTGGTGAGCGGCATAGGCTAACAATATTCAAATAGACTCTAGCCTAGCCACAGGAGCAAAAGTCTCCTCAAAATCCAAACCTGCAACTTGGGCATAACCTTTTGCCACAAGTCGAGCCTTGTTTCGTGTCACCACCTTGTGCTCGTCTTGCTTGTTGCGGAACACCCACTTGGTTCCCACAACGTTTTGCTTTGGACGTGGCACCAGGCTCCAAACTTCATTTCACTTGAAGTTGTTGAGCTCTTCCTGCATGGCCAACACCCAATCCGGATCCTGCAAGGCCTCTTCTACCCTGAAAGGCTTAATAGAAGAGACAAACGAGTAATGCTCACAAAAGTTAGCTAATCTTGAGCGAGTAGTTACTCCCTTGCTTATGTCACCGAGAATCTGATCGACGGGGTGATTTCTTTGGATTGTCGCTCGAACTTGAGTTGGAGGGGCCAGTGGTGCTTCTTCCTCCATAACTTATTCTTCTTGTGCTCCCCCTTGATCACGCGCTTCTTCTTGAGGAACCTGTCCATCATCTTGAGTTAGGGGATGCACCATAGTTGAGGAAGACGGCTGATCTTGCTCTTGTTGTTCCTGTGGTCGCACATCACCTATCGCCATCGTGCGTATTGCGGCCGTTGGAACATCATCTTCATCTACATCATCAAGATCAACTTGCTCTCTTGGAGAGCCATTAGTTTCATCAAATACAACGTCGCTAGAGTCTTCAATCAAACCCGATGATTTTTTGAAGACTCTATACGCTCTTGTATTTGAGTCATACCCTAGTAAAAACCCTTCTACTGCCTTGGGAGCAAATTTAGAATTTCTACCTTTCTTCACTAGAATGTAACATTTGCTCCCAAATACACGAAAGTATGAGACATTGGGTTTGTTACCGGTAAGTAGTTCATACGAGGTCTTCTTGAGAAGGCGATGTAGGTAGAGCCGGTTTATGGCGTGGCAAGCTGTATTCACAGCTTTTGACCAAAACCGCTCGGACGTCTTGAACTCTCCAAGCATCATCCTCGCCATGTCGATGAGCGTCCTGTTCTTCCTCTCTACCACACCATTTTGTTGTGGTGTGTAGGGAGCGGAGAACTCGTGCTTGACGCCTTCTTCTTCAAGATATTCCTCAACTTTCAGATTCTTGAATACGGACCCGTTGTCGCTTCTTATCTTTTTCACCTTGAGCTCAAATTCGTTTTGAGCCCTCCTTAGAAAGCGCTTTAGCGTCCCTTGGGTTTCTGATTTATCCTGCAAAAAGAACACCCAAGTGAAGCGGGAAAAATCATCAACAATAACAAGACCATACTTACTTCCCCTGATGCTAAGGTAGGCAACGGGTCCGAAGAGGTCCATATGTAGTAGCTCCAGTGGTCTTGATGTTGTCATCACATTCTTGTTCTGATGAGCGCTCCCCACTTGTTTTCTCGCCTGACAAGCTACACAAGGTCTATCTTTCTCGAAACAAACATTTGTTAGTCCTAACACATGTTCTCCCTTTAGAAGTTTATGAAGGTTCTTCATCCCAACATGTGCTAGACGGCGATGCCACAGCCAGCCCATGCTAGTCTTAGCTATTAAGCATGCATCTAGGTCAGCCTCCTCTTTCAAAAAATCAACTAAGTAGAGTTTGTCGTCTAATACACCCTTAAATTCTAATGAACCATCACTCCTTCTAAAGACAGAAACATCAATATTGGTAAATAGACAATTATAACCCATGTTACATAATTGACTCACAGACAATAAGTTGTACCCGAGCGATTCAACTAAGAACACATTAGATATAGAATGCTCGGACGAAATTGCTATCTTGCCCAAGCCTTTGACCTTGCCTTGGTTCCCATCTCCAAAAATAATCGTATCCTGGGAACCCTTGTTCTTGATGTAGGAGGTGAACATCTTCTTCTCCCCCATCATGTGGTTTGTGCATCCGCTTTCGATAATCCAGCTTGAGCCTCCGGATGCATAAACCTGCAAGGCAATTTACACTTGGGTTTTAGGTACCCAACTCTTGTTGGGTCCTACAAGGTTAGTCATAATAGCCTTTGGAACCCAAATACAAGTCTTGTCTCCCTTGCATTTGGATCCCAACTTTCTAGCAACTACTTTATCATTTTTACATAAGAGCGTGAATGAAGTATTGCAAGCATGGTAAATGGTAGAAGGCTCATTACATACTCTCCTAGGCACATGATGCACAACATGATTCCTCCTAGGCTTACTTCTACCATGCACAAAAGTAGAGCTAGAAGCAAACATAGCATGTGAATTAAACGCATCATAACTCCTATTATAATGAGCATTTCTAGAAAATTTTCTATCATTATAAATGAAGGCATGATTCTTTTGAATACTATTAACCATAGGGGCCTTTCCTTTCTCCTTGTTGGGAATGGGAGCCCTTTGGCTTGTTAAGTTCTTGGCTTCCTTTCGAAAGCCAAGTCCATCCTTAATTGAGGGGTGTCTACCAACGGTGTAGGCATCCCTAGCAAATTTTAACTTATCAAAATCAACCTTGCAAGTCTTAAGTTGAGCATTAAGACTTGCCACCTCATCATTTAATTTGGTAATAGATGCAAGATGTTTATCACAAGCATCAATATCAAAATCCTTGTATCTATTGCAAATTACAACATGTTCTACACATGAACTAGATTTATTAGCTACCTCTAGCTTAGCATTTAAATCATCATTCAAAATCTTTAAACTAGAGATTGATTCATGGCACATAGACAATTCAGAGGATAACATTTCATTTCTTTTAGTTTCTAAAGCAAGAGACTTTTGTACACTAACAAATTTGTCATGTTCTTCATATAAAATGTCCTCTTGCTTCTCTAGCAATCTATCTTTTTCATTTAGAGCATCAATTAACTCATTAATTTTATCTACTTTTGCTCTATCTAAACCCTTAAATAAATCAGTATAATCTACTTCATCATCACTAGAATCATTATCGCTTGAAGTAGTATACTTAGGGGTTTCTCGAACACTTACCTTCTTTTCCTTGGCCATGAGGCAAGTGTGGCGTTCGTTGGGGAAGAGAGAAGACTTGTTGAAGGCCGAGGCTGCCAGTCCTTCATCGTCGGAGTCGGATGAAGAGCAGTCCGAGTCCCATTCTTTACCAAGGTGCGCCTCGCCCTTCGCCTTCTTGTAAACTTTCTTCTTCTCCCTCTTCCCGTGTTTTCTTGTTCCTGGTCATTTTCATTATCGGGGCATTGAGCAATAAAATGACCAGTCTTACCGCATTTAAAACAGGAGTGTTTTCCCTTTGCTTTGTTCTTGTTGGGGTGCTCCTTTCGTCTTTTTAGCGCAGTCTTGAAGCGTTTGATGATTAGAGCCATCTCATCTTCGTTTAGCCTGGCAGCTTCAACTTGTGCCACCTTGCTTGGTAGCGCCTCCCTGCTGCTTGTTGCTTTGAGGGCAACGGTTTGAGGCTCGTGGACGGGTAGTGGACCGTTTAGAGCATCGTCCACATATCGGGCCTCCTTCACCATCATGCGCCCGCTCACGAACTTCCCAATAATCTCCTCGGGCATCATCTTGGTGTACCTGGGATTCTCACGAATAAGGTTAACAAGATGGGGGTCAATTACTGTGAATGACCTTAGCATAAGTCGGACGATGTCATGGTCCATCCATCTTGTGCTGCCATAGCTTCTAATCTTGTTAACCAGGGTCTTGAGCCTGTTGTATGTTTGTGTTGGCTCTCCCCTGATCATCGCGAACCTCCCAAGCTCTCCTTCCACCAACTCCATTTTGGTGATCATGGTGGCGTCGTTCCACTCATGAGATATCTTGAGGGTGTCCCAGATTTGCTTGGCATTGTCCAAGCCGCTCACCTTGTTGTACTCATCCCTGCACAAAGATGCTAGCAAAACAGTGGTAGCTTGTGCATTCTTATGAATTTGCTCATTTATGAAAACGGGGTTGTCAGTATTATCAAAATGCATTCCGTTTTCAACAATCTCCCAAATACTAGGATGGAGAGAAAATAGGTGACTACGCATTTTGTGACTCCAAAATGAGTAGTCTTCTCCATCAAAGTGCGGAGGTTTCCCAAGTGGAATTGATAGTAAATGAGCACTAGAATTGAATGGAATATTAGAATAATCAAATGAAAAGTTTTGATTAACCGGTTTCTTTTTAGACGAGTCATCGTAGTCGTCGTCTCTTGGTTAAGAAGAAGATTCATCGCTGTCATAGTAGACGATCTTCTTGATGCGCCTCTTTTTCTTCCCATCCTTCTTCTTGTGACTCGAGCCAGAGTCAGTGGGCTTGTCATCTCTTGGCTCGTTGAAGATGGACTCCTTCTCCTTGTCGTTGACCACCATCCCCTTTCCCTTAGGATCCTTCGGGCGATTAGTCCCTTGTGTGAAGAGAATGACTTTGATACCAAGTGAGAACACCTAGAGGGGGGTGAATAGGTGATCCTGTAAAAATGAAAAACTAATAGCCACAAAACTTAGTTATAAGTGTTAGTGTGGCTAAGTGGCTTGAAGCGATCTCTTGCGAACACAGACAAACAAAGAGAGAGCAATCACAAGAGACACGCAATTTTTATCCCGTGGTTCGGCCAAGTGAAACTTGCCTACTTCCACGTTGTGGCGTCCCAATGAACGAGGGTTGCACTCAACCCCTTTCAAGTGATCCAATGATCAACTTGAATACCATGGCTTTCTTCCTTAGTCTTTTCTCCCATTTGCGAGGAATCTCCACAACTTGGAGCATCTCGCCCTTACAATGATGATCACAAGAGAAGCACAGAAGTAAGGGAGGGGAGAGCAACGCACACAAGACTCAAATCACAGCACAATCATGCACACAAGTCACAACTCGAGCTCAAAACACAACGCACGGAGTTCTCAACTCAAATGGAGCTCAAGTCACTATCTCAAAGAATCAAATGCACGAAGTTGGAGTCTTGGAGTCTTAGAATGTTTTTTGTAAGCTTGGGTAGCTCCTCCATGCGCCTAGGGGTCCCTTTTATAGCCCCAAGGCAGCTAGGAGTCGTTGGAGATCAACAAGGAAGGCTATCCTTGCCTTCTGTCAAGTGGCACACCGGACAGTCCGGTGCGCCACCAGACAGTCACTGTAGACGATCCGGTGCCGATCTCCTTCCTATTCTGGCGCAGACGACCGTTGCAGATTCATGGTAGTTGGCGCATCGGACACTGTCTGGTGCACACCGGACAGTCCGGTGCCCCCTACCGACCATTGGCGTGGGCCACGCATCGTCCGTGGATTGTGCGGCCGACCGTTGGCTCACCGGACAGTCCGGTGCACCACCGGACAGTCCGGTGAATTATAGTCCTACGCCACCGATTTTTCCCGAGAGTGGCCTGTTCACCTGAGGCTGGCCTGGCGCACCGGACACTGTCTGGTGCACCACCGGACAGTCCAGTGTGCCAAGCCGAGCTGGACTTTGGCTATACCAAGCCAAGTCTTTTGCATTTCTTTTCTTCTCTTCTTTTCTCTGTTTCTAGCACTTAGACAATATATGTTAGTACTCAAAACAATGTACTAAGTCTAGAAACATACCTTGTTACATGATTTGCACTTCTTGCTTGTTTGGCACATAATCAACTCACTTAATATGTGTTGGACACTTAATCACCAAAACATTATAGAAATGGCCCAAAGGGAATGCAGAGCTCAATGAAAAACCTAGTAAAGGTGTAAAAGCTCTGAAGTCGTTACTAAAGGAATGCAGAGCTCAATGAAAACATCTAGTAAAGGTGTAAAAGCTTTGAAGTCGTTCCTAAGGGAATGCAGACCTCACTGAAAATGCCTAGTAAAGGTGTAAAGGTGCAAAGGACTCCAAAGCTGTTCCTAAGGTTATGCAGAGTCAAATCCAAAAGATGAAGACACATTTAAGTTTTTCGTTGTTATTGTAATTTTGTATCGCATATGTTTTCCATTATTTCACATCTTTGTAAAGAGTATACAGAGGAGACAAAAGGGCAAAGAACGGCAAATCATTCTTCTCCAATAGCCAAGTGTCTTCCAAGTATTTTCGACTAAAATAAGAACTTTGGATGAATGATGATTTCTTTACAAAGCGTGAAAAGAAGGGAAAGTGTTTTTTGCCTTCGGCTCAAACGGTACATATACTTATTTCATGCTGCATAAAGAAATATCACAGAATCCTCATTTACACAAAACACGAATTTCACACAATGGTTCATATATATACACATCCGAAATATCATTAAAAAGGTTTTTACAATAGCTCCTTAGTGTTCATTCAAAACCCTTTTGGCAATATCATTTAGCGCTTTGTCAACAGCTTCATCTATTGTCTTATGCACCACTTCAAGCCTAGCCAGGAAATCATTCAGCTCTAGATCGTTTTTAGGATTGTACGGCTCCAATAGTGGGGAAAGGGCCGCTGTAAAAAAATTGGTGTTTATGTAGTAAACTGTAGTTAATCCAAAGGTAGAACATAACAAAATAGTTTACCTCTAAGTTTCTCCAATCGCAAAGCATCCTCAGCCTTTTTAGTCGCTTCGGCAGCCTGGTGAGCCTGTAAAACAAAATACAATGTGTTAAAATACTACTACATAAAAAATGCAAAGGACAAGATTCAACATTCAAAAGAAACATTTCCCTCATTGTCCCTAACAGCTTCATCCACCATTTGCCTTCCACCAACAAGCTAGATGTTGGAATAGAATTTTCCTCCCAGTTCAACAGCTTTGGCCAAAGGGTCTTTAATATCAGTAGCGGAAACCTTAAACTTTGGTCAGATCACGGACTTCACATGCTCACAACCAGCCTTTCCAAGCAACGAGGCTGCTCCCCATGCACACATACAGGCATAAAAATCTCCTCGACTGATAAGGACTTCGTCGAAGGCCTCAACTTCACCTTCTATCCATTTTATTACTCCTTCGTCATCACCACGAATGAACTTTTTGTCGCTGGAAAAAGCATCGATGCTAGCAAACATAGTTTTTAATTTCTCACAAAACTGTGCTGCAATGGAAAAGCATTGTTCCTTCGACTCCCGAGGCTCATCAACATTTTCTCGAATTCTATCACCTTCAGCTTCGGCTATCTCGCGCTTTGCCTTTTCAACTTCAAAATTTTCGTTTACTTCATCATTTTTTCCTTTTAGCTTAGACATTTCATACCCATGTGCCTTCAGCTTGTGCTGCCAGTTTAGTTTCGAGGTCTGCAATGCGCTTTGCATTCTGTTTCTTCTCATCTTCCAACTTTAAAATTTTGTCATTCTTCTCTTCAAAAGATTTCTTGAACTCAGTGTGATCTTCAAGCAATTCGCTAGCTAGAGTATTCAGAATCTTTTCATTCTCCTCTGCCTACTACCGAAGCTCAATAACCTCTGATCGCAAATTTTCGAAGGCTATTCGAGTACTCTCTTCTTCAGCATCCTTCTTAGCTTTTAAAGCTTTGCTCAGGATAAGTCCCTGCGTGTTATATAGTTTTTAAAGTTAGTCAATCAAGTCATATTCATGGAAAATAGCGCGTGAAAATTATGTCCTAACCTTTAAATTGTTGTATGCTAAACAATCTGCAAGATGGTCCTTCGGCATAGCAGATAGCCTGCATTCAACCTTTGGGTAACCCATCTTATCCATTATTTCATGACATACTTCAATTTCCCTACTATCCATGAGATAGTAGAGATAGTCATCCTCATCATTGCCACCATACATAAGCGAGCCTGAGGGGTACTTAAGATTTTTGGCATAATCTTGAACTTCATCAATCTGCTCAGCAATCAATTTTCCCCAGATGCATGATGAATAATGTAATCACGCCACTCGGATGGTGTTTCCTCAATCATTGCCAAATCTTTCTCTCCTATAGAGTCTTTAGCTGTAAAACTCTCACCCTTCTCTTGTTCCTTCTCCTTATCAACACCTGTTATAGAATAAACTTTCGAACTGCTATCCTTTTCTGGCTCATGGGTAACCTTCGAGCTAGTAGCCACCATTAATTCAGTGGCCACATTTTCAATGGTAGGTGCGCTAAGAGGACTTTCGGCAATCTTCGGCACTACGGGCGAAGCCACCTTTGCAGGCTTCAGAACATTGGCCATTCTTTTCCCGTTTCGAGGGGTCCCTGTCATAGTAGCTTCTAGCTTCGGCTGGTCCTTCACAATGGTTGACATCTTTGGCTCCATGCTAGCCAGGGGTACTTCGTCCTGAATTGGCACTTCAATAACATTATCCTCCACAATTTTTTTGTATCCTGCATTTAAAATATAAAATAAAACAAACATTTTTCCAAAAACTAAATCAGTCAAAGAGCAAAAGTCAAGGGTTGTTACCTTTGAAATGGTAGGAGAGTCATCCTTCGGAGACAGAACCTTCGTCTCATCCACCGACACGGTCGAGAGTGCAGGTATCGCTGCTGCCCTTTCAACGTAGTACGACTTTGGCCAATTTGCTAGAATTTTTAGTCTTTTCTACTTCGGAGTAGTCGAAGGAGATCTTAAAGCACTTTTCCTTTTTTCACATTTCCCTCGGATAGGGAAGCATTAGTCAGGATAAACAAAACCAATAACATCAAACACCATGTTTAATCTCCTCTTTCCTCGGACACCAAATGTAGTATTCATAGCTTCGTCTTCAACCTTGGTATAAGCACCCAACATTTCATCGCATGTTGCCTCGACAGCTTCAAGCCATTCATCGCAAGGTTCACCAAAATGATTTCTGTATCTATATGTATATTTTAAGTACACTAAGCTACCTTTCCTAGCACTCTGGCTCGACCCAACCTCAATCTCCTTCAGCATTTCCCATTCATTGATGAGGGGCCAGATTCTAAAAGCTATATTGTGACGGAACCTCCCAAGTTATTAGGCCCACCTACAGTTGTCCTTATCCAACGGACCTTTGACAACCCTGTAGATGCACATAATTACTCGACAAGTTCGGTATCTGTATCCTGATTTCCTCGCCCAAGAGCGTTTCACCCGTCACGCAGATATTACAACACATCGAAGGAACAAATAAGCGGAAGCGAATTACAATAACTTAATTTACATTCATCAAAATATAGAGAGTGTAATTATTACATTACCAGGTTATAAGAGTGCATAGAGTAATATTATTATAGACTGGGGAGGCAAAAACCCCTCCCGCATAAAAGTATATTATTTCTCAAGTGGGAGGCCAACATCCTCCCATGGCTTCACTGCTGAGGTTCTTCTTTGGGCACCACCTTAGAGCAAAAACAGCAAAAGTCTGTTGTTTCCTCACCTACAACAACATGAGTTTGAAAACCCTGAGTATGGAGTGTACTTTCGCAAGTCTTACTCGTCAAAAGAAAAGACTATCAAGGATATGCTGGTTTGAGGGAGTCAAGGTAAGGCTGATCAAGTATCAAAGACTTTGTTTTGTAGAAATGCTTACTAAAAGTGGATCCTTAAAAATCCAGTTTGATGAGCATGTTAAGTTATTACCTGTAACTAGAGTTCTTTCTACCCTAGTTCAAGCACTTGACCTGCACTAGCAGTCTTTCATCAACCCCTTTTAGTTTACTGGAATGCTACGTGTAAGTCAGTGACCAAGTCTTCATGTCCGAGAAGTAATGGCGATCTGAATCGATTAATACTTAGCTGAGGATCTCCAATCACACGACATATGTAGCACTTAACCCTTGTATATGTCAACTCGCCACCAGGTTTCTTAAGACCAGACCGGGTTCATGCCAACCGAGAGCACATATACACCACCGTCCAGCCTCTTGCCACGGAGGGTACATGCTACTCTCACCATCTCTCCACTCCCATTGCATGTTGGCCTTTTTGGTATTAGTGTGCCTGAGGAAAAGCTTGCCCATGATGAGGCATGTGACCAGTTAAAGGGTCCTCGGTCAACAGGCCCACATCGACACGGTCCTTAAGCGACTCAGACGGAGACACTATACCGAGACTCTCTTCTCGTGCAAGTCACCCGCCCGGTCTCAGCTTTATCATTTAAAACCCAAAGTCTGGTACCTAGCAGAGGTACATCTTTTCTGATGTTGAACCCATCATGGCCCTGATGGATCCACCATCAAGTTTTATTTTTGAAAACATCCCTTCCACTGTGGAGCATCACCTTTTGTTTCAAACAAAACATTTGTTTTACTATAGCAGGACTAAGCATCAGAAAACCTTTTAAATAAATAGGTAATCAAGGAATAGTAAACAGTTCCAAGGAAGGAAATGCAGCAATTGGTTTAGCACATAACTCCTATCACCTAATGCATCATATAAGGTGATAAAGATTTAAAACAGCAGGGAGGTGGCAAATGCACCGGGGCTTGCCTTGTGTTGTAGGAGAGTCGGGCTCTGTTCCACAAATATCAAAATAAAAACAATTTTCGGCAGGTGGATTTTCTGTTGATGGAGCAGTCTCCTCTTCTTCAACAGTTACTTCTTCGTTTTCTATACATAACCATACATAACCATGAATGCTCATGTAATGCTGATGAAAATGCAATGATAGAAGAGATACATCAAGTTGTATCTTGAATACAACTTTCCTTCATGGTGCACCAAGGAAACTAGGGTCTTATAGGTCAATACCCTAGTAGGGTTAGATAGTTTTACCCTAAGGGGCTAGGGATTTGGGTTTGGGAATCAAACAATGTCCAAAGCATATCAAACTTTACCCATGGGTTCTAAGTGCCAAAATAAGTTCACCCAAAAAGTTTTATGATTTTTGGAGCCATCTAGTAATTTATAAAATTCAAAAAGACTAGGTTTAGGCCTTCTTAAATACTACATAATTCCTAGTTTGGGCTAAAAATCTTGGAACTATTTTTATTAAATACTATAGAAATTTAGGAGTCCAACAAAATTGACCTCATATTTTTATCATTTTTCCATAATTTCCTATGAATTTCCTAAGTCTGGCAGAAAAGGAAAAAGAGAAAGCATAAACAGTAACGGGCTCAATCTAGCCCGAGCCGGCCCACGACAGGCGAAACATGCCCGCGTTGCCAGATTTGTATAGAGGACCCTGGCGATTTGAAAAACCTTTAAAGAGTCTGTAGCACTATTTCCTTGTCTCACTGACATTCGCAGATAGGCCCTTCCCTTTCTATTCCTTCGCAAGGTGAGGTCCCCGACCGTGGACAGCGGAGCAGTGGCTCCGGCGAGCCTATACCGGCCGGAAAACACAAATACTGGACCCCTAGTTCGGCTGACACCTAACTCTACCCTGGGCGACATGAATCCCTCAACAAATTGCACAATTCCGGGTTGAGAACTCTTTGTCCATGGTGATGGCGCATACCGGGGATAATCCGAGGTGTTCCCAGTGATCCTATGTGTTCTAGCTCAATTGGCTAGGCCGATGAGCATCTACAGCACATAGGGGTATTGAAACGAGAGTGAGGAGGGTGTGAACGGACCTGTAGGGAGCTGGCCATGGCGAGCTCACACACGGCGGTGTTCTTGACTGATTTGGAGGAAACTCTAAATTAGAGCTCGCTGGTGGACAATCCGAGGCACGGGCTGGTCCGTTGGGTGTGTGATAACTTAGTGGAGCTCACTGGGGCAGCAATTTATAGGTTCCATCGGTGGTGGCGGCTAATTTTGAGAAGAGGCACGGTGGCCGGAGAGAAGGGAGGTCACTAGCGCAAGTGATTCGTGGCTTTCCTGTGGCCTGACCACCGGCGATGACCGGACATGCTAAGGCGAGTCACTGCGACGTGGTAGAGCACCTAGGCACATGGCACCCGAGCGGCAGGCGGCCAACTCCGACGAGGTTATCTGGACCGGTCATAAGGCAAGGGGGGTACGGCGGCCAGGGCAAAACAGTGTCCCGAGCTCATCCCCAGCGCCAGATTGTTCATCTGAGGATCGTTATCTGCATTTAACTGGGCGTGAATCGTGACACCGGCGTGAATCCAGGCGCGAGATCACCGGCGGCGAGGGGGGTTGAACCTGAGATCTTATTCAGTTTACTGTACTATCAGACCTCATCAGAGCGTCTGATAGACCGATTTACAGGGCTTAGATCTCATATTTTTATGTAGTAACTACTTAATCCATCTGTAACAAAGTTCTTGCCCTATAATCCAGCTACAATATTTCTATAGCAACCATACTCAAATACTCAATGGATTATACTCAAAATAGCTCCTAAACATGGCTCTGGTTCACTGTCAGTCCAGTTTCAGAGTTACACTCGACTGACAGACCAACTTCAGGTCTGTTTTTCTTCAAATTTTGTATGTTACCAAGGCTTAGTCACCTAAGCAAAGTTGCACTCCTATTATATCTCTTCAGACTTGATGTGTTGACCTAGGGCAAATTCCTTATGAATTGGGAGATATAGAGCTCCAAAGTTGCCCTCAATCAACTGAATTCAGACTTAGCACATGGAGTTCATGGGTACTTTTTACAAATAAGTCCAAGTTCCACTATTTAGCTTGCAAATTCTCAAATATAGAAAACACATTATTTGTGGTATTCTATCACTTTGGTATTTGCACTAGGGTCCAAAAGTGCACACAATTTACAATTACCCCCTTAGGGTTTCAATTAAGGTTTTTATGGTTTGTTTTTAGGGTTTTGGGCACATTAGGGTTTTAGTGCCACCAAAGAACATCAAATGTGAAACCTTAGGAATATTTCTCATGACTTTGAGGTTTTAACTTATTTGGGCTTCACTTACATCCATAAGCCCTAATTCAGGGTTAAGTACTCTACCCTGGGGTTAATCACACATCAAGTCACATCATTACAACTTGTTTGAAATTTTTACCTAGTGAATGCACTCTAGGTGTAACAAACACATGATATGCCAATGCTCATGATGTTATGCTCAAGTTTTAGTGACAGTAACACCAGAGGTGTTACATATATGCTCTTAACCAAATCTCTAGTGCAAATGTAACTTCACACAACATTAAATGCCACCAAGCAAGCTTAGGCCTCTTCTATCTCCATAATAGCTGGCCTTTTTACGCCGAAGCAAGATATGATAGGCCATTGAATTATACCCTTTATGTCCTCCTTCTTGTCCAAGTCATTTTTACGTAGAACCATTGCTTTGTCCACGAGCCTGGACACTTTTTCTAAAAAGTCTAGGCAGGACACCTGGCATTTGACCGGTATACGAAGGTATAGCAACCAAAATTATATGGTACTACTCTTTTCTAGTAGCCTTCGTCTGATAATGAAGCTCATGGATATTGCAAAAGCAATCGGCATCCGGCTCTACGCACTGACTCCTCACTACCCAGATGAAAACCCCCACTCTAATCAAAGCCTCAGGGGTAAGCTGATGAAGATATATTTCAAACCTTTTAAGGACTTCCACTAACATTTTATGAAGAGGAAAACGTAGTCCTACCTTCAAAAAGCTTTGATAAACAACTACTTCATCCTTCTTAGGAAGCAGAATAGTAGTATCCCCACCAAGTCTCACAATGGAAACGTCATGAAACTACTTACCCTTCATAGCCTCAATATGACCCTTCTTCACAGTTGACTTGCCAAAGACGACGTGGCTTGGTTTCTAAGGCCGCTCTTCGGCATCGTTAACATCACCCTCAAAATCAAAGTCCTCACTATCCTTGAAATCATCCAACAATCCGACCAGTATTTTGTCAGTAATCTTTGCAATATTACTCTTCTCCATGGCCTCCCGAAACCCGGCAAGCGCAACCTCTTCACTCCTGCTCCCCTCGACCATCCTAGCCCAAACCAAAAAAACCACCGAAGCTAAAATGATTGCAATTGATAATAATAACCTTCGGTTTAAAAGCACTAGCTATTCTACCAACAAATAGGTGAATGGTGTGATAAATGCGCATATTGTTTTAATTCTATTTATACACAAAAGTCAGGCCAGGGGCAAATAAAAAAGGCAAAAAAATAAAATTACCATTGTAGAATGGGTCCTGCATTTCAAATATTTTGCTGATTAGCTCAGGGAAGGAGTTTTTTTGGACCTTCGGCACAAGGCCTTCGTTCATTTCATAGTCTGAGTTCGTTGCGAGGAAACAAACTAATACTGTGAGGGGCTACTATTGGGGGCCTTCGTCCTTCGAAGGTCCTCAAAACACTAATTAACCATTGTTTCTTGATACATCTCTAAAAGTATTACATGTGCTTCAGTAAAAACCACCTTCGGAATGAATCAAGCAAAGACGAAGGTATAAGCTTCGGGACAACCATGTAAAAAGACGAAGAGAGAAGATAGAAGAAGCCGAAAGAAGGTGTTCATAGATTTTGGCGACAAGATGATAGAGAGAAAAGACACAGCTACCTTTATCACGTTTAATAGTCCAAATGTTTAGGATTTAGGGCACAATTGTAATTCTACCAAAGATGTGTTCCACACCAATAAATAGGTGAACAGTGCCCTGCACAATTCCACCTTTTTAAGGGGGGAAAGATCTCAACTTTGTTGTATCTATTCTGTGAAATATCTTTGTGTTGCTTTGTATCAAGAAGCCAAAGGTATGTTTGTAATCTTGTTTAAACAAGGAAAAGGAAGATGGAATAAAAACACTGTGAAACATAACCTGAGTTTTACATTCTATGGTGCATTTTGTTTCTATTTAAAGTAGTTCCACCTTCATCCTCTCTCAAAACCTTCGTCTTCATGTTAACACTTCGAAGAGGTGTTAATTTGAAGACGAAGGTTCAAACTTCTCAGTCTGTGTTGCCTTGTTTTTGATATCGTATAGGAATTGAAAAACACGTGACCAACACAGTTCATTCTATGTTTTTGTGAGATTCACCTTTGATGAGGCAAGGTCCTTGTTCTCCATGTGAGGACATGAAGCTATGAAGTGGCCCAGCTCCTTGCATTCGAAACATCCCTTTTTTCCTCTCCTCCTTTTGCTTTTGGAGGACATAGGCCTTGTTTGGATTCACTTATTTTTAAGAGCTTATTTTGATAAGCTAGCTTTTATATAGCTGCTAAGAAAACCACTTAAAGTGTTTGGTACGACTTTTCACCATCTCACTCAACAGTTTGAGAGGAGCGTGTGAGGTAGCAAATGTTTGGAGGGAAAGCAAAAAATGAAGAGGCACGTGGGGGCAAAAAAACTAGAAAAGCCCCTTCGTGGTGGCTTTTGGCTTATGTGTTTTGCTAGTTATTCTAAAAAAGTTATTGCTCGAAGAAGCTCATAAAAAACTAGGTGTTTGGAACCACTTCTGCTTATTTTTGATGAAAAGCTCGCAAATAAGTGGATCCAAACATGGCCATAAAGAGGTCATTAGTGCAAAGAACAGTAATACTTGGATTTTCACCTTTTTATTTGTTCTTGTTTGCTTCTTTTGTTGCTTTAGGAACTCGCTTTAGATGGAGTCTTGCGCATACTTAGATTTCTCCCTTCTCAACTTCTTCACCACACACCCGTGGATATCTTGAGGAGGTTGAACATGGCACATTCTCTACAGTCTTCTCATGTTCCTTTTAAGTCTCATTTGCATTGTAGCTATAGCTGGTTGCTCAATCAGTGATTGGTTTTCTCTTGAGCAACAGGGGTTATCACATGGTAATAATTGTTTATATGCGCACATGTACATGAATGAGGTTCGCAAAAATTTAAGCTAGAAACGACAACCTCATGAGCAACTTTAAGCATGATATGATCATCGAGCAATTCATTATGAGAATAAGACAACATATCATATTTTTCACTTAGAGCAAGTTTTTTAAATTTAGCATTTCTACTTAACCCTTAAGCATGGCATTTTCAATCTTAAATTGAGTAATACAAGATAAAACATTTTCATTTTTTCTTTACTCAATTAAAACCAAATCATACCATTGGACCAAATCATCATGAGAGCACCTTAGCTTGTCATCTTCTCCAAGTTGTCGTTGGTCTTGATGAGTACTTTCTCTAGCTTGAGAAGTGTCTCACCTTGTTCCTTGTTCTTTCTCAACAACTTTATCAAGAGCACCTTGTCTTCTTTTGTTGAGATGGGTGTAGAACTGGTGAATCTCCTTTTCTTCCACATCCTCAGTATCATTTTCCCTGTCATCATTATGAGCGGAGGCCTACAAAACAGTATTGGGAAATGTACCATGGGATGATGTGGATTTGTTTTCATCCTCAGTATCATCCTCATATTCCTCCTCAATGTTGCTTTGGTCTCCACTAGCATTGTTAGCAACAAGACAATTATGACTAGTGGGAGACGAACCTATCAGTGAGATGGATTCATCGTTTGGTTTCCATCGTCTTTCTTCCTCTCCCTTTTAAAGGTTAGTACCACAAGAAATAGAGAGAGTAGAAGCAATACATTTGGAATAAAATATTTTTCTTTAATTTGAGTCCATAGATCATGAGCATCCACAAATAAATCACTATCACTATTCATGACAGAAAAATAGGCATCCTTAGAAAGAGAGTCAACTAAGATGTTGCAAGAAGTATGATTTAGAGATAAACATCTTAGATCTTTCTTAAAGGGATTTTCACTAATGTTAGAGATCAAAATACTCTTACTAAAAGCATATCTTAAATTTGGATCAATACTCATGAAGGCATTATAAATAGAGACATAACAAGATTTATAATTAGAACCATCGCCTAGAAGAAGTTCCGGCGTTACCTCTTGTGACGCCCAAATTTGTATTTCGAATTGTTAAAAAATTTATTCTTCAAAAAAATCTAAACAAAGTTGGTTCCTAAAGAATAGATGAGAATGATCATTGTAGGAGTGTAGTCAATGATGTGCTTATAAAAGTCCTCTAAAGGTAAATTAAAATATTATTAAAAACAAAATTTGCTACTAAAACAAATAAGTAATGATTATGGAGTTCTAAAAGTAAACTTTTAATTTGACTTCATATATAAAACAAACAACTTGTGTGTGCACTTCATATTAGGAATATTGCCAAGATAAATAAATAAAGTAACCAAAAATAACTATAAATTATATCCCATGCTGGGATTTATCCTTTTGTGCACTTATGTCTGAGTTGTTTGAATCTAGATGGAATTCAAAATTTGGAATAGAAAACAAAATAAAAAAATAGGACCCACTTGGTCGTTTTCCCTTCCTCGGCCTAGCACCTCCACCGCCCATGTGGGCTGCTTTCGCTCGGCCCAAGTTGTTTCTACTTGGGCGGCCTAGGCGTTTGCTTCCTGTTGGCCCAGTGGCTTCATCGTTCCAGTGACTGTTAGATGGGGCACGATGCCAGACCTTTCTCCCAGCTCTAAATCCGAGCACCACTATAACCAACTAAGCACCAAAATCGTCGCTGAGTTTCTCTCCTATGGCAATAGAATTTGGCTAGTGGTCTTGGTCGTGGGGATATAAAACCCATGCACCGCTGCCCCTTCCCATACATCCACCTTACATTGGTAAACCTGGGACACAGAGCTACCATCGTCGTGAGGGAGAAGCGGGCTAATGGAGCCACCAGAGGCGAGGAGTGATGAAACTCTGTCGCGTGTACACCCTCGGTTCGCCGCCATCGTGTTGTTATGGTCGATCCTCGGTGAGAGATCCTTACCTAAGTTTTCGTTCATCTCTGCTATGAATAGTGTGTTCTAATCGAATTTTGGAGCTTCAGGGGGGTAATCTGGCGGAGGCGCCACCACCAGTTCATCCAGCGTCGACGCGCTCTGGGTCGGGAGGGAGAAGACACGTGGGGGCCCTAAGATCGATAAGGGATGGACCTGACTAGATCCTAGGTACCGTTCGACTATAAGGGAATGATGACCGTCCGATCCGACTTGAACGTGTGAGATTAGATTGGTAATAAAATGCTCCACAGGGTTAACTCTAGCCGTGGATCGTAGATCCAACGTTCCGCGATAAAATCACTTATATGCATGTGTGGGCGTGTGGTGGGGATGCGCTACGGCTTCGGATCCCATGTGCCAATCATGTGCCCTTTCATGTGGCATAGTTTCGACCAGCGGTATCGCGCCACGTGTCCGTGGTTGCCACCACTCTAGGCTGTTTTTCATTTCAACCCTCGGATTTTGTGAGAAATACTCGTAGTATGTTTTAGTTATAAAAGAATTAAAACTAGGTCCTAGTATTTATAAATTACACCCTTATTATAATCCAACATGTTGTCCAAAGATAGATGATATATATATATATATATATATAATTAGTTCCGAAAATATTTGTTTTGTAGAATTAATTCAATAACTCCTAGAAAATACATATCTTCCTTGTTTTAACTTCGTTTTAGCCCATTCCAGTTGCGTTAGTACATAATAATATTGCTTACATGTTGATAACATTATTTTCTCATAAAACATGTTTTCAAAAATGGATAACTAATTTGTTTAATCTATGTCCATTGTATTAACTTTTCTAAATCTAAGTTAATGTAGTATTTTAAATTGGTCCATCTGTAAATTGACTAGAAGATGATCTCTAACCAAGATTTAACATGTGTTAAAATTGATAAGTTATTTCTTTAATATCCTTCTCACATGGTTTATGTTAATCAACATAGAATATAATCTACTGTTTAATCACCTAAAACTTTAGAATACTAATTTTGGTGGTTTTCGAACCTACGCTCTCATAGCACCGCGTAGAATATTCTTGCGATGTTTGTTCTCATGTGTGGTGTACTGTTATTTTTATGTACTTCTTATTTATTTGTATGTATTACTACGAGTAGCAGCGAGATTACGAGTCACCCGAAGACAAATTTGGTGAAGTACTTTGGATCTCAAGTCTAAGGCAAGTTGTGCCCTTGATCACTTTTCTTTACCTAATAATATTCTTTGCTTAATCACTATGACATGCTCAAGTTAATTTGATGGGACCTAATAGGTTTCCCTAGTATTGTTTATCCCACACCTTGCAAACATATGAATTATTGGGTAGATTTGCTATTGATTTACCTGGTTTTGGGAAATTAATGATATATATGATCATGTTCCATTAATACTATTGACTTATTTATTGTTCATGATAAGATTATTGTATTGATTGGAACATAAGAACCACCCGGGAAAACAGTGCTACCACAAGGGTGAAATAGGACGCCCTTGACCAAGTAATTAGGAAAGCTAGGGAGAGATTACCTAACCCAAAAGGGAAAAGGGGGGAGGCATCACTGTAGAGTATAGGGAGGTCCTTAGGTCGAACTGATATAATGGCTTTTCGGACGAGGGATTCCTATGCTTCCTTCTTCCTGAATCCGTAGTGGGTTTTATCGAACTAGTGGAACTTTGGAAAGGCCTCATAGTGCTACCCTACCTCACCTCCTCGGTAGAGGTGTATGGGATTCATGACCCCGTGGAAAATGGGTAACACGACTTGTGGGTAAAGATGTGCAACCTCTGCAGAGTGTAAAACTGGTATATCAGTCGTGCTCACGGTCATGAGTGGCTCGAACACTCACATGATTAACTTATAGAATTAAACTTAATTTGTCATATGCATTGCATTGTGGGTGTTATTATTTATTTGGGTTGATATCTAATTATACTCAGTAACTGCTAATAAAATTTTGACCAACTTTAAAAGCAATGCTCAGCATTAACCATCTCCTTTGGTAAGCCTTACACTTCACATGAGCCCCCACCATAAGTGAGCTCATGCACATTATTCCCCACAACTTGTTGAGCGATGAACGTATGTGAGCTCACCCTTTCTATACTCACATTCCCCCAGGGCAAGAATAGGTACCACAGGATGAGGAGCATGAAGGATGTTGCGATGAGTTCGTGAGAGGTCTAGGCCGTCATCTCCTAGTCAACTATGGTTGCTGGATCGTCGTCTTCGTATGATGTAATTATATAGCTATTTTGTAGAGAATTCTTATTATATAGTAATGATGTGACATGCGTTTCTATAACCTGAGTCATCATATGTGTGAGACTTGATCCTAGCACATATTTGATTCGCGTCTGGATTTGCCCTTAAATCTGGGTGTGACACCTTATGTGGTGACATCGTCATCTTTGGACGACTAATACCAATTGAAAGTTCCCTTTGCCCGAGAATAGAATCTGGATGTCGCCTAGAGGGGGTGAATAGGCGAATAAAAATTAGCACCGAAAACTTAGAAATCTTACTCTACTCGAAGACTGGATAGTAGCAGAATGAAGATCACTTCAAGTAGGTCACAACAGAATTTAGAGTCCCTGTCTCAAGATAGCCAGCACTTCAATAATAACTTATACCAAAGATAAGTATAGAAGTGCAAAGAGTAAAGCAATCAAAGAAAGAGATAGAGCACAACAAGAGCACATAGGACATATGGGTTTTTTCCTGTGGTTCTGCAAAGCCTGAAATGCTTGCCTAGTCCACATTGGAGTTAGCCAACCTAGCTTGGAGTTTATTTTCAACTACTCCCTCGAGGCTTCCACTATGTTGAGTTCGGTTACAGCAGAGTTGCGATGGTTTACAATCTTCCTTGACATCACACCGGTAGAGTAACATCTTCTCTTGCTCAAGATCTCCGCCCACACTAACTTGCAACAGCACTCCTCTACTCTCTCTTGGCTTATAACTACGCCAACACACAACACTAGATAGAAATACACAAGAGAGGGAGATAGAAATGATTTTTAATGAGTCTACAAGTTGTTGCTGCACTTGGGAGCCTTAGACACCAGAAAATGGGCGCCTAGAGGGTCCTTTTATAGCCCCAAAAGGACCCCTAGTTGTTGCCCCTTCCTTGTAGAAAAGGCTGAAAACTACATCTTCTGTGAGGGCATTGGATCGGTCCGGTGCACACCAGACTGGGTTCTGTAGCCCCCAATCCGGGATCCTAATTGGCCACCTTCCTTAGCTAACGGTCACCGGACTGTCCGGTGATGTCAGCTAGCCGTTGATCGCCGCAGAGCCGTTGGAGAGAGCAGTTAGAGAGGTGGTACGGTGCATCGAACCGGTTACTGTACACGGTCTGGTGAATTTTCGCCAAAATTCCCAAGACCACATAGTTCACTATAGACGGTCTGGTGCACACCGGACCAGCATTGTTCATGGTCTGGTTTGCTAACCAGCAGCACACTAAGTGCTTTTACTCCATTTCTTCTCCATTTGACTTCAACTCTTGGTAGGACTTCCTTGTGACTTAGACAAACACATTTAGAGAATAATCCAATTAATTGACTAAATCCTAGAAAGTTACCTCTTTCCCATTCTTCTCCCAGTTTTTCTGTTTCTCCTCAGACAGAGCCCAAAATGGCACTTTCTCTACAAATAAAGTTAGAGAACAAACCAAAGTACCGAACATGTAGTAAAAGGTGTATGCAACATAGTTGAACACTCAAACCTTACATACTTAACCTTTTTCATCGTTTTACCCATTTTGGAATGTTTGAGGTTGATGCTAGACTCCAAACCATCAAGTCGACTTGACTTGATCTAGATTGCCATCTATGAGCTCCAACACCTTGCAAAGGTCATATAGAACATATCCAAACACAGGAACAACCTAAACTAAAAGATCAAAGTGGACTTAGCTCTTTTGGGTTGCTTCTAGGTTCTGGCTTTGACACTACTCCTTCTAGTGACCTTGTTCACTTCTTTGAGCTAGATCTTGAGCCTTATGACTTACATCACACTACCATAGGTATTAACTCATTGGTTGTAAGTCATACACTTAAGTCATGATCCTTGATGCACCATAATTCTTCTCAATTTGATCAACCTTGACTTTGCAAGTCTTCTTCACCCCTGGCTTTGGGTACGTCAGCCTTTTTGACCTTCTCCCGTTCACTCGGTACCTCAAAGCCCTTCTTGTCTCCATCATTGGCTTCAATTTATGCACACCGAGTTCCACATAAGCAATGTCCATCTCACTTGTGATGTCCATTATCCATAGTCATCTCAGCCTTAGGACCATCACACTTGAACACTTGTGTTGAACCCTGTAAGCTTTGTGCTAAGCACCTATTCAACACTTAGCAACACATACCAGTCCTTAATTGGGTTGTCATCCAAACCACAAAAACCCACAAGGGAGCTTTCAGAGGCGGTCGCAGATAGTTGAGGTATGTTGTAGCAATTTTTGGCCATTGGCAAGGGTCTGAATCCTCAAATAGGTGGTCGTCACGACCTCACGTCCATTGATGGCACCTACGAGTGGATCTGGCTTGCAAGCTTCTCGTCCACCATTGTCCTCACGTGGACATGGTGCTATAGCGAGGAGGATGGGGATGGCCTCAAACAATGTCAGTGACAGTGGCGGTGCTATTGGTACGTCTACACAGGTGGCCTTATGGAAATAGATAATGTTTTGGATCCTAGGTACAAATTGAAATTCATGAAAGCTTTCTCTATAGCACCATTTATGGGGAACAGAGTCCAATCAAAAGTAGTGAGTTGTCTAGAGTTTGGAGTTTGTTGTATGAGCTTGTATTGGAGTACCAAGTATCTATGGAGGGTGTGGCAACAACTGATGGTGTAGGTGCAGCTACTAAGAATGTTGCCCTTAATGAAGGTGATGACCTTATGTTTGGCATATTTGATAAGTTCTTGTCTGAGGAACCAAAATCATCTTCAACCTATATGTGCAATGAATTATGTTTGTATTTGGAAGAGCCAACACTACCAAGAACTCAAGAGCTTGACATCATTACTTGGTGGCAACACGCAGGAGTGAAGTATCCAACTCTTAGAAAAATTGCTCAGGATATCATGGCAATACCTCTAACAATAGTGGCATCAGAATCTGCTTTTAGTATTGGAGGGAGGGTAATTAGCCCACATCAAAGTAGACTTGCTCCAAAAACAATTGAAGGTTTGATGTGTATGTAAGCTTGGTCTCGTGCAGACATGTTAGGTGATCAATCTTTTTATATAAATGCACTAACAACTTGTTTGGAAGATGAAAAGGAATAAATGGCAATAGTGAATTTTTTAGCATTCATTTGTTTACTTTGACTAAATACTTATATTCACTATTTTTTAGGATGAACCAGATTGTTGATAAGTTGACAGATTTGAAGTTTATGGCTCGACGTTGAGCCAAGGTAATAATAATTTTTAGTATCATTTTCTTTGCTTTGATTAACTACTAAATACTTATATTTTCTTAATTTCTTTGCTTTGTTGTCTGGTGCCCAAGTGTTGTGTGCTGTTGTCTATCCAAGTGACCAAGATCAAGTATTCAAGTGTGAAGCTGTTGTGCAAGTGAAGTGTTGTTGGCACGTGTGCAAGTGACAACCTATGATGTTGTTGCCTTGTTGTCTGGTGCCCATGTGAAGTGTCGCTGTTACATGTAACCTGTTGGCTCTGTATTAGTCATGGGCATTGCCTGTACCTGTCCCTGTGGAGTACTGACTGTTCTCGTTCGCCTGTTCATGTTCGCAAGTGAAGTCATGGGTAGTGTTACCGTGTTGGCTTGGGTGCTTGGCTGTATTCTTAATTAAACCTGCAACATCTTATCTATGAGGTGTCAACTCAGTTAGAGTTCCTGGAATTTTTGTGAACTAAAGTTGCTTTGTTATGATTGTTGCACACGTTCAAATCATTTCCTCAGTTTTCATTAATGAGTACAACTATTCCTTATATCATATTGTCTTACAAATGCAGCTTTGTGACTTAGTTGCTTGTAGTACTATGCTGTTAAGTTTTCTAATAATGTATCCGCAGGTATCTGAAACCCGCTCGATATCCGACAGGTACGGGTACGGTATAAATTTTTACCCCGGGTACCGTCGCGGGCGGTGTTGGGGACTTGTTCTCAAATGCTATAAGTTAAGAACAAGGCAACACAAAAATAGGTTAATGGTTAACACCCTTCGTCCTTCGAAGCGATATTTCCCTAAGGATATAACGATCTTCAGACGAAGGTTATGAAGGACATTTCTTCATCACAACAGCGTATATTAATGGGAGACGAAGCATATGAAACATGAGAAATAACACGAATAATCATATGGCATCGTTCATATATTGTTTATAATCATGAACGGATAAGAACAATATCGAGTTATATTTGTACCTTCGGCTTGAAGGAAAGTACAAGCGTGACGTGAAAGTGAATGCCAAGTCAGCGTGAACAGTACGGGAGTATTGTTCACCTATTTATAGGCACGGGTCGCAGCCCATGTAAAATTACATCCAGGTCCTTTGCTTTTGATAACAACTCTATAATAATCTATTGAGGTCTAGATAGTCTTTTCCTTTTTAAGTCGGTTTCCTCTTCTCCGCTATCATGCCGAAGCTTCTTTGCGCACAGCTTCGGCTCTGCTCCATCCTTCGTTCTCTATGTTTCTCCGTACAGCAATTGTCCGAAGAGTCCATGTCCGAAGGTACCTGTTCATGTATTATACTCCAGAAATATTGTCAAATCTCGTTTTTGAGGACCTTCGGAAGCCAAAGGCCCCCAACAGTAGCCCCTCGCAATATTAATTTGTTAAGATAATAAATTCAAATTGCGATATGGACGGAGGCCCTAAGCCGAAGGTCCGAAAAAACATCTTCCCTTTGCTAGAATAGCAACAGCTACTAACAAGCGGGCCCTCCAGCACATAATACGCCAGGCGTATAAATAAGAGCGCACCACTAGCTCATTTAGCACGCTTTCTTGCCATCTGCCTTGCCTGCTCAAACAGCTCTTTGCTTACACACACTTGACTAGATTTTTAGATATTAAAGCTTCGACTTTGAGAGCACTTTTTTCAGCTCTTTCGAAGATGTCTGAGGATAAGAAGGCTACCGCTGAAACGAAGCTGAGCCTTTCTGAGGAGATGAATCTTGGCTTTATTGAATCGATAGCAAGGACAAATGCGGAGAAGATTGCTAGGGAAACTTTGGAGGGTTTGTCTGAAGGTACCAGTGATAGTGACAGCTATGATGTGGAGAGCGGCGGAGAAGACTCCGAAGATCGACCCTGGCGGCCAAGCCATGCAGTTTTTGGAAAATCGACTATTACGCAAAGCCATCTTGATAATATGAGGGGAAGATACTTTCGGGACATGTCTATTGTAAGGGCTGATGACGGAGAGAGGACTGTGCCTACTCCCGAAGAAAATGAAGTTGTGATCTTCCGAAGCTTTTTTAAGGCTGGGCTTCGGTTTCCATTGAGCAAATTTGTGGTTGAGGTTTTGAAGATTTATCAAATCTGCCTTCATCAAATTATGCCCGAAGCAATTATAAGAATGGGAATCTTTGTCTAGGCCGTGAAGAGCTAGGGCTTGGAACCAAATGCAAAAAGCTTTTGTAATATACATGAGCTAATATATGAGACGAAACCCTGAAGTAAAGAGCAATATCATAACAATTTTGGCTGTTATAGCTTCGGTGCCCGCTCTGGGTCAAGCTATCCCATGCCAACTTTTCGGAAGAGATGGCTCGGGGACTGGATGAAGGAATGGTTCTATGTGAAAAACGATTTGAAGGCACGAGAAGATATTAAAGATATCATCATGCGCCCTATCTGGCAGCGTTTCGGACTCCGGAAACCGAAGGTGGAAATGGATGAAGTAGCCGAAGAATGCCAGAGGGCCTTCGGCGTAGTCTGCTCCTTCGTTGGGACAAGAGATTTGGTCCAGGAACACATAGCTTTCAGAGTATGGCCTCTTGTAGAAAAGTGGGAAATGCCAAAAGAAACTATTACCAAGCCTGACGAAGGTGGGCTGATTAGGATGAAATTTACCTTCAGATATGATGATAAATTTATCGAGCCAGATGATGATTGGCTGAAATGTATTGAAGCCACAAGCGATGATCTGCTTGGGCCATACTCCAAGACAGAAGATAATGCGCTATCAGCGACCTTCGGTGGTCGGAAAAAGAAGAGGTTGAACAGAGTTTTTGATGCTATTGGATTCGTTTATCCTGATTACCGTTACCCGATACGGGGTGAAAAAAGAAAGGGTACAGCTTCTGTGAAGGAAGTTGCTTCGGCTGCTCCTAGTGAGCCGGTGTCGAAGAGAAAAAAGGTGAAGGTTCTTACGCACCGGCCCCGCTACATAGAGCCAGCCACCTTGCCCGAGTTTGTTGACGAGGCTGCTTCGGCTACCGAAGCCAAAAAATCTATATCTGCGCAGAAAACTGAAGAGCTGTCTGCAACACCGAAGGGTGAAAGAACTGAAGGGTCGAAAGTTGAAGGGACAAAAATATCAGAAGTTTTAAACCCTTCAGCAGAAGTTGGAGTGCCACAAACTCAGAAGGGTCCAGCTGTGACCGCCAAAAGGAAAAGGATGGTTAATGTTTTGGATGTACTGGAGACAATAAAGTCTCCAAGCTCCACGCTGAAAAAAGTTGTCGAAGCTAAAAAAGCACAAATTGAAACAACAGCCTCTGGAGGCGAAGCTACAAAGCACCAGGCTGAAATTGAAACTGGGCCTTCAGAGTGTGCCAAAGAAAAATCCTTGGAAACTGAAGGAGAAAATAAAAAGGAAACTTTAAAGCAAATTCTGTCTGAAAAAACTCTTTCTTCCAGTTCCGAAGCATCTTTCAAATTGCCTGATTATATTGTGTGACATGCTTCGGGCAAAATATTATCTGAAGAAGAAAAACAAGAAGCTCATCATTATGCCCAGAAATTAAAATATCTGAAAGGGGCGTTAATATTCAATGGCAGCAGAGAAGAAGACTTCTTGTATTGTCTCCCAGACAACAAGGAGATCTCTGTTTGCCGGGAGATGGCAAGAAGCTTTGGATTCCCAACTCTGGAAGATGGGCTTTCAGTTTTGTCAAAAGATGAAATAGCCGACAGCCTAGCATATAACAGCTTAAAGGTGAGAAAATAAACTATTGGGGACTTGTTCTCAAATGCTATAAATCAAGAACAAGACAACACGAAGATGTTAAGTATTAAATACCCTTCGTCCGCAGAAGCATTATCTCCTCGAGGGTTTAATGAACTTCGGACGAAGGATATAAACATAATATAATAAAGGTTACGAAAGAAAAGACCTTCGTTAAGTTGGTAAATGAGTAAACAGAATAAACATATATATATAAAGTGCGAAAATAATAATACCAGCATTATCATCAATACATTTCCATCATTAAATTCATGAAAACGAATTACAAATGTACCTTCAGACTGATGTAAGGCAAAGGTACAAGTCGTGATGCAAAAAGACGTGAGCCCCGTCAGCGTGAACAGTACGAGAGTACTGTTCACCTATTTATAGGCACGGGACGCAGCCCGTGTAAAATTACATTGATGCCCTTTACATTTATCAATAACTCTATAGTAATTCTTCGAGGTCCAATTTGGCTTTTCATCTTTAAGTCGGTTCCTCTTTTCTGCCGTTATGCCGAAGCTTTTCTGCATATGGCTTCATGATCGTCTTATCCTTCGTCATGACCGCTTTTCATTCCAGCTTCGTCTTAAACATGCCCTTATATATTCGCGACCTGACTCCGAAGGTGCCTGTTCCGAAGGTGCCTGTTCACATTTTACACTTGGAAAACATTGTCAAACTGTGTTTTTGAGGACCTTCGGGAGCCGAAGGCCCCCAACAGTAGCCCCTCGCAATATCAATTTATTGTAAAGATAAATTTATATTGCGACATGGACGAAGGCTTTAAGCCGAAGGTCCGAAAAAACACCTTCCTTTTGCTAGAATAGCAACAGTCATTGACAAGCGGGGCCCTCCAGTTTTCGACATACTGGGTGTATAAATACAAGCTCTCCGCGAGTTTATTTGACACGCCCTTTTGCCACCTGCTTTTTACTCACCGGCTTTCAACCTACGCACCCTGCCCTTAGCCTGCGCGCGACAGCATTTGCTCGGTCTTAAATTTTTAAGCTTCGGCTTCAAGTCTAGTTTGCCAGCATTCGCGAAAATGTCTGAAGATAAGACAGCTGCTGGTGCTTCGAAGCTAAGCCTTTCGGAGGAGATGCATCTGGGTTTTCTTGAGTCAATGTCGAAGACCAATACTGAAAAGATTGTCAAGGAAACTTTGGAGGGTTTATCTGAAGATACTAGCGACAGTGATAGCTATGATGTGGATAGTGGCGGAGAGGATTCCGAAGATCGCCCGTGGCGGCCTAGTCACTCAAACTTCGAAAAATCAACTATAAAGCAGAGTCACCTTGAAAACATGAGGGGGAGATACTTCCGAGATATATCCATCGTGAGGGCGGATGACGGAGAAAAAACTACGCGACCCCCGAAGATAATGAGGTTGTGATCTTCCGAAGCTTTTTAAAGGCTGGGCTACGATTCCCCCTAAGCAAGTTTGTAGTAGAAGTTCTGAAAATATATCAAATTTACCTTCATCAACTTACCCCTGAAGCAGTGATAAGATTGGGAATCTTCGTCTGGGCCGTGAGGAGCCAGGGTTTGGAGCCAAGTGCTAAAAGCTTTTGCAATATACACGAGTTAGTATATGAGACGAAACCATGGGGCAAGGAACAATATCATAATAATTTTGGTTGTTATAGCTTCGGTGCCCGCTCTGGGTCGAGCTGTCCCGTGCCAACCTTTCGGAAGAGATGGCCTGGGGAATGGATGAAGGAATGGTTCTATGTGAGAAACGATTTGACGGTTCGGGAAGATATCAAGGATATCATCATGCGCCCTATCTGGCAGCGCTTCGGACTTCGGAAACCAAAGGTAGAAATGGACGAAGCAGCTGAAGAATGTCAGAGGGCCTTCGGCGTAGTCTGTTCCTTTATTGGGACCAGGGATTTAATGCAAGAGCACATTGCCTTCAGAGTGTGGCCACTTGTAGATGACTGGGAAATGCCGAAGGAGACCATCAAAGAAGCTGATGAGGGTGGACTAATTAGACTGAAATATACATTCAAGTACGGAGATAAATTTGTTGAACCGGATGATGATTGGCTGAAAAGTATTGAGAATGTAAGTGATGAATTGCTTGGGACCTATTCAAAGGCTGAAAACACTGCATTATCAGCGGCTTTCGGAGGCCGAAAGAAGAAGAGGCTCAACCGAGTATTTGATGCTATTGGGTTTATCTATCCCGACTACTGTTATCCAATGCGAGGTCAAAAGAGAAAAAATACTGCTCCTGCAAAGGACACTACTTCGGCTGCTCCCGGGAAGCCAGCACCAAAGAGGAAGAAAGTAAAAGTGTCCACACACCCTCCACGTTGTATTGAGCCGGCCACAGTGCCCGAGTTTATTGGCGAGGCCTCTTCGGCCACCGAAGCCAGAGAACCAACTGCAGCGCTAAAATCCGAAGAAATGGCCGAGGCACCAGCAATAAGAAAGGAGAAATCTAAAGAAAGAGAAACACCAGATGTTATATGTCCTTCGACAAAAGTTGAGACAGCTAAAAGCCAGAAGGGGCCAGCAGCAACCCCGAAAAGAAAAAGAATGGTTAATGTGCTGGATGTCCTGGAGACGATTAAATCTTCAAGCACAACTCCAAAGAAAATTATTGAGGCGCCTATTGAAGCCTTTGCTGCTGAAACTTCGAAGCAGCAATCTGAAACTGAAGCTGGGCCTTCGGAATCCACCAAGATACAGCCTTTGGAGGTCGAAAAAATGTCAAAGGCAAGTTTAGGAACTGAAAAAGCAACAATAACAGAACCGATTCTGATTGGGGAAATTGATACTGCCACCCCCGAAGCATCCTCCAAAATACATGATTATATTGTGCGACATGCTTCGGGGAAGAAACTGTCTGAAGAAGAAATTTTTGAAGCCAATCACTATGCCCGAGAACTGAAATATCCGAAGGGGGCCATAGTATTCAACGGGACAAACGAAGATGACTTCTTATATTGCCTCCCAGACAATAAAGAATTATCTGTGTGCCGGGAAATGGCTAGAAGCATGGGATTCCCGAAGCTTGAAGCTGGCCTTTGCGCCATGACGAAGGAGGATCTTGCGGATAGTCTTGCATATAACAGTCTAAAGGTACGAAGATTGTAAACTTTGAATTTTGTGGATTTTGAATGAATCCTTTACTGTTGTGTTAATCCATTCATTCTTTTTGAATAGGGCTTAATTCTCATCAATGCCTTAAGGGCACAAAAGAATGCTGAAGACGAGAGCTGCACCATTGCTCTCAACAACCTTCGAACAGAGGTTATTAGGCTACGAAACGAAGCCTTGGAGAAAGACAGAATTCTGCTTACATTAGTGGAAAAAATGAAGGAGGACGAAGCTAACTCTAAAACTCAAGCCGAAGCACAGAGGCGTGAGATTGAAGATCTTCGTAAACAACTAGCCCGAGCCAAAGAAGAACGTATTCTTGAAGAAACAAAATGAGAGTTAAGTGAACAATGGGCAGATCATTTGGAAGTTAATGTTAAAGAGCTTCGTGCTTCTCAAAGAAAATGCTATGTTAAATCCATAGAGTGCGTTAAGAAGATAAAATCCAGCTTTGCCAACGTTGGCGCATTCTCTAGCGAGGAGAATTTCTCAAGGGGCAATCCCGAAGGTCCGATGGAATGGATTAGTAACGAAGCTGAGGCCTTCGAAGAAATCCTGAATAGCCGCGGAGACATATGTGCTTTTTTGGGTGCTAGAGGAATTGCTACTGTTTTGGAGAAGAAAGGTTGTGAGCATGTAAAATCTTTAGCGCAATCCGAAGCTACTTTGTCCTCCGAAGACATTAAAGACCCCTCAGCCGAAGCAAGCATGATGGGCGGAAAATTTTTCACTGATATCTAGGACAACGGCGGCCGAGAAATGGCACAAGAAATTATTCAAAAAAGCGAAAAAGGCATCCATGATGCCAGAAAAGTAGCGGCGGCTGCCGAAAAAAGTACCGAGCCCGAAGGGCAAATAGGTATTAATTAGTGATTTTTATTATGTTGTAATTTTTGATTCCAGACTTTGCTCACTGTTTGTAATAGTAATATAGCCGTATCTTCTCTTCGCTCAGAACCTGCTGAGGCATCTCCGGGCCCCCACCCGAAGGGGGACGATGAAATTAGAAAAATGGCCGAAGCCATTATGGACAAGGTTGTTGACCAGCTACTGAACGAAGTTGCAGAAATAGTTCTAAAAGAGGATTAAATGCTACTGTAAAAACATTTGGAACGTAACGTATGTAATATATTGTAACTTTGAATGTAATATATAATCCATGTACAGTTTTAATTCTTTACGATGCATGAAATCTTGCGTACATACCATTTTTTGAGCCTTCGGCGAAAAAACACCTTCCCTTCTTTTCATGCTTCGTGAAGAAAATTTTATATCACCAGAAGTTGCATTCGTTCGTGGTGAAGATTATCCAAGCTTCGTGAAATATTCTCCGAAGCTATAGAAAAGTTTTTGTTGCCTCTCTAATGAAGCTACACTTCTTCTCGGCTTGTCTTGTGCTTTAGCACGATTTTCTCTTTTCCGAATTATTCTCCGAAGATCAATACTGTATCCCCTTCTTGTTCCATATGCAATATGCTGTATGATGCTTATGTTATGCAGAATGATGTGATGATGTTATGTTATGCAAGATGACGTTTGTGCCACAGATACATATCCCTGTAATAGAGCATACACACTTTTTATATCAGCATTGACTTTTCGCTGTAAGCCTCCCTTAGGAGCTTCTTCGCCTTTTACTTTCATCGGAATCAGCGTTTATTTTTCACTGTAAGCCTCCCTTAGGAGCTTCTTCGCCTTTTACTTTCAGCGGAATCAGCGTTTATTTTTCGCTGTAAGCCTCCCTTAGGAGCTTCTTCGCCTTTTACTTTCAGCGGAATCAGCGTTTATTTTTCGCTGTAAGCCTCCCTTAGGAGCTTCTTCGCCTTTTACTTTCAGCGGAATCAGCGTTTATTTTTCGCTGTAAGCCTCCCTTAGGAGCTTCTTCGCCTTTTACTTTCAGCGGAATCAGCGTTGACTTTTCGCTGTAGGCTCAGAAAACTTACACTGCGCTCGCTTAGGAACAACTTCTTACTGTTTCGAACAACTTGCTCTGTGTCTATTAAAACAAAATTTTGATAATACAAAGGTCCTTCATGCCATCATAAATTCGTATGCTTCAACGATTCAAGCCTATGAAAAAGACACATTTTTATTAAAGTGTTACAAGGAATTAAAAAATGATAAAGGGCACTTGATCTTCCCATAATTGTTCCTTATTAACAAAAAAGTAATACGGAATGTAAAAATGCGAAAAAACTGCTGTTGAGGTAGGATATTTATCAGTAAATGTGCTTCGACTCTGGCACAGTGCTATTGACTGTGCGAGCTTCAGAGTCCTCTCTGAAATCCCTCTGATTGTGGTGACTCCCTTCTGGCTGGAGCCCTGGCTGCGTCGGTGGCGGCGGTGGAGGCTGTTGCCAGGATGCTTGGGGTTGACTTGCCGAAGCAACAGAAGCTGCAGGGTGATTGCCTACATATTCTGGAATGTAAGACGAATGGTACGAAGCAGTATGCAGGACCTGCTTCGGCTGATTCTGTTGTGCAGCAGCTTCTGCTAGCTCCTTTTGCTTCTGGATGGTAATGTGACACATCCTGGTGGTGTGGCCCTTACCTTCACCACAGAATAGGCAGTATATTTTTCTTGGTTGATCCCCAAATCTTCCCCCGAAGCCCCTGGCGCCTCTGCCCCTTGGCACTGGCGGCCGGAAGGAGCTTTGCTGCTGCCCCGAAGCTTGGGAGGAGCACTGTGGCCTTTGCTGTTGACTCGCTTTGTCATCATTTTGAGTAGAATTGTGAATTGACCTGACGTGCCTTGGATAAAATCTTCCTCCGAAGCCCCTAGTCATTTCAGAGAACCTGAGGGTTTCCTCCCTTCTTTGGCGAAAATCATTGTCAGCTCGAATGTACTCGTCCATCTTCTGGAGCAGCTTCTCCAGAGTTTGGGGAGGCTTCCTGGCAAAGTACTGAGCTGCAGGTCCTGGCCGAAGCCCCTTGATCATGGCCTCAATGACAATTTCATTGGGCACTGTTGGTGCCTGCGCCCTCAGACGTAGGAACCTTCGGACATATGCTTGAAGATATTCTTCATGATCCTGGGTGCACTGGAATAAAGCTTGAGCAGTGACTGGCTTCGTCTGAAAGCCCTGGAAGCTGGTTATCAGCATGTCCTTCAACTTTTGCCATGAGGTGATTGTCCCTGGCCTAAGAGAAGAGTACCAAGTTTGTGCGACGCTTCTGACAGCCATGACGAAGGACTTTGCCATGACCGCCGTGTTGCCACCGTACGAAGATATAGTTGCTTCGTAGCTCATCAAGAATTGTTTCGGGTCTGAATGACCGTCGTACATGGGGAGCTGAGGTGGCTTGTAAGACTGTGGCCAAGGAACAGCCTGCAGTTCTGTTGACAAGGGAGAAGCATCATCAAAAGCAAAATTTCCGTGATGGAAATCTTCATACCAGTCATTCTCGTTGTAGAAACCCTCTTGATGAAGCTCTCTGGGCGGGGGTCTTTGGTTCTGGTCATCTTGAGCGAGATGTCGAAGCTCTTCAGAGGCTTCGTCTATCTGCCTTTGAAGATTAGCTAGACGAGCCATCTTCTCCTTCTTGCGTTGGACCTGTTGATTGAGCATTTCCAAATTTTGGATTTCTTGATCCAATTCGTCCTCCGGGGGCGCTGGACTGGTGGCCTTTCTCTTCTGGCTTCGGGCCTCCCTAAGAGAAACGACATCTTGATTGTGGTCTAGCGGCTGCAGAGCAGCAGCCCCTGTTGCTGAAGCTTTTTTCGGCGGCATGACGAAGGTGATGCTTGCCGAAGATTTTCAAAACTCAAAAAGTGGAAGTGAGTTCACCGGAAGTGGGCGCCAATGTTGGGGACTTGTTCTCAAATGTTATAAATCAAGAACAAGACAACACGAAGATGTTAAGTATTAAATACCCTTCGTCTGCAGAAGCATTATCTCCTCGAGGGTTTAATGAACTTCGGACGAAGGATATAAACATAATATAATAAAGGTTACGAAAGAAAAGACCTTCGTTAAGTTGGTAAATGAGTAAAAAGAATAAACATATATATATAAAGTGTGAAAATAATAATACCAGCATTATCATCAATACATTTCCATCATTAAATTCATGAAAACGAATTACAAATGTACCTTCAGACTGATGTAAGGCAAAGGTACAAGTCGTGATGCAAAAAGACGTGAGCCCCGTCAGCGTGAACAGTACGAGAGTACTGTTCACCTATTTATAGGCACGGGACGTAGCCCGTGTAAAATTACATTGATGCCCTTTACATTTATCAATAACTCTATAGTAATTCTTCGAGGTCCAATTTGGCTTTTCATCTTTAAGTCGGTTCCTCTTTTCTGCCGTTATGCCGAAGCTTTTCTGCATATGGCTTCATGATCGTCTTATCCTTCGTCATGACCGCTTTTCATTCCAGCTTCGTCTTAAACATGCCCTTATATATTCGCGACCTGACTCCGAAGGTGCCTGTTCCGAAGGTGCCTGTTCACATTTTACACTTGGAAAACATTGTCAAACTGTGTTTTTGAGGACCTTCGGGAGCCGAAGGCCCCCAACATAAACTTTTCGCAGGGTTAGAAATTCGTGTGTTTATTTCTTATCAACACATTCCTTTTGCAGGGCCTTATTCTCAGCAATGCCCTCAAAGCGCAGAAAAGCGCTGAAGACGAGGGATGTACCATGGCATTGAATAACCTTCGTTCCGAAGTGATTGAGCTAAGGAATGAAGGTCTTGAGAAAGACAAAATTTTACATTCATTGCTTAACAAAATAAAAGAGGACGAAACTGCTGCCAAGGCTCAAGCTGAAGCCCAGAAGTGCAAAATTGAAAATCTTCAGAAACAGCTGGCTGAGGCAAACCTAAGGTGTGCAACTGCCGAAGCTAACCTTGAAGTCAGCGACTACTGGAAGAATCATTGGGAGAAAACAGTTGTAGAGCTTCGGTCTTTAAAAGAAAAATGTTATGAAAAATCCATGAAATGTGTGGAAACAATTAAGAGTAGCTTCACCAGCGCCGGCGCATTTTTGAATGAAAGCAACTTCATACTGGGAGATCCCGAAGGTCCAATCGACTGGATCAACGGCGAGGCCGAGGCTTTTGAAGAAATTCTGAGTGGCCGTGGGGACATATGCGCCTTCTCAGGTGCTAGGGGGATAGCCACTATTTTAGAAAGAAGAGGCTGCGATCATGTGAAATCCTTGGCGCAAACCGAGGCAACCTTAACTACTGAAGATGTAAAAGACCCCTCGGCCGAAGCAAGCTTGGTTGGTGGAAAATTTTTCACCGACATCTGGGAAAATGGCGGTCGGGAGATGGCTCAAGAAATCATAAGGAGAAGTGAAAAAGGTATTCACGATGCCAGAAAAGTGGCAGAGGCCGCTGAGAAAAATGCGGATCTCGAGAGGCGAATAGGTATTGACTACTAACTTTTTGACTTTATGTTGTAATTTTATGACTTCGAACTTATTTACACTTTGCAATACAGCCTTACAAACTCCTCCCCAGAGCCCGCCAAGCCATTGGCGGACCCCAACACAAAGGGGGATGACGAGATTAGAAAAATGGCCGAAGCTATTATGGATAAAGTTATTGACCAACTACTAAACGAAGCTGCAGAAGTAGTTTTACGAGAAGATTAGCTATTATTGTAAAGCCATTTGGAATGTAATATTTGCTGAACAATATGTATAATATTTTGTAATTTTGAATGTAACATATAAGCTGTTTATGATTCAACTCTTTACGATGCATGAAACGTTACGTACATACCGTTTTTGAGCCTTCGGCAAAAAAACACCTTCCCTTCTTTTCATGCTTCGTAAAGAATATCCATATTCCGTGAAAATATTACGGTTTCCGGAAAACATCTATGCCTTGTGAACAATAGATCTCCTTTTCACATCAAAGTGACGAAGCTGTATTTCTTAAAAACCTATTTTGTGCCTTGACACTTCTTCGAACCGATCTCCGAAGCTCAGTAATGTAGGCCAACATTGTGTACCTTTCCGTAGATCCATATTGCACCCCCTTCTTGTGCCATTGATGCAATATGATGTATGATGTTATGCTATGCACATGATGTAATGATATGCAAAGTGATATTTGCGTCGAAGGCCTACACACATTCCCCAGTCAATCTTTTGGTCAATTTTCGGTTTATCAGCGCTGACTTTTCGCTGTAAGCCTCCCTTAGGAGCTTCTTCGCCTTTTACTTCGGCGGTATCAGCGTTTATTTTTCGCTGTAAGCCTCCCTTAGGAGCTTCTTCGCCTTTTACTTCGGCGGTATCAGCGTTTATTTTTCGCTGTAAGCCTCCCTTAGGAGCTTCTTCGCCTTTTACTTCAGCGGTATCAGCGTTTATTTTTCGCTGTAAGCTCTGCATTCCCTTTGGAATGACTTTTGAGCAGAAAACTTACGCTGCGTCCCCTTAAGAGCGACTTTTGAGCAGAAAACTTACGCTGCGTTCCCTTAAGAATGACTTTTGTTGCTTCGAGGATAACTTGCAATGCATTCCTTCATCAAAACCTTTAGAACTTCGTCAATATTCGAAGAGAATATATTCATTATGATAATGACAAAGCTGTTACAAGAAATTGAAAACAACAAAAGAACTGAATTTTTGATGATTGTTCTTTATTGAAAAGGTAAATGGTGACAAATGTAAAGGCTGTTTCTGAGGTAGGATATATCTTAGTAGATGTGCTTTGATTCTGGCACAGTACTATTGACTGTGCGAGCTTCAGACTGCTCCCTAAAGTCTCTCTGCTGGTGACTGTGCTGGCTCCCTTCTGGCTGCTGGCCTTGGGGATAAGCAGGTTGCATTGGTGGTGGAGGTGGGGCTGTTGCCAAGATGCCTGAGGTTGGCTTGCCGAAGCAACAGAAGCTGCAGGATGATTGCCAACATATTCTAGAATGTATGGAGAATGGTACGAAGCAGTATGCATGACCTGCTTCGGCTGACTCTGTTGGGCTGCAGCTTCTGCTATCTCTTTCTGTTTTTGAATGGTGACATGGCACATCCTGGTGGTATGGCCCTTGTCCTCTCCGCAGAATAGGCAGTAAATTTTCCTGGGTTGATCCCCAAACCTTCCTCCGAAGCCCCTAGCGCCTCTGCCCCTTGGAGCTGGGGCCCGAGGGTAACTCTGTTGTTGCCCCGAAGCCTGAGAAGAATATTGTAGCCTCTGTTGTTGGGTTCCCCTGTCGTCATTCTGAGTAGAATGAATCGATCTGACATGCCTGGGGTGAATTCTCCCTCCGAAGCCCCTGGTCATCTCGGAGAACCTGTAATCTTCCTTCCTTCTCTGCCGAAAGTCATTGTCAGCGCGGATGTACTCATCCATCTTCTGAAGCAGTTTCTCCAGGGTCTGAGGGGGTTTCCTGGCGAAGTACTAGGCCGAAGGTCCTGGCCGAAGCCCCTTGATCATGGCCTCAATGACAATTTCATTGGGCACTGTTGGTGCTTGTGCCCTCAATCGCAAGAACCTTCGGACATACGCCTAGAGGTATTCTTCTTGATCTTGCATGCATTGGAACAAAGCCTGAGCAATGACCCGCTTCGTCTGAAATCCTTGGAAACTGGTAATTAGCATGTCCTTTAGCTTCTGCCATGACGTGATTGTTCCTGGCCAAAGAGAGGAGTACCAGGTTTGTGCAACATTTTTTACTGCCATGACGAAGGATTTCGCCATGACCGCAGTGTTGCCGCCATACGAAGATATTGATGCTTCGTAACTCATCAGAAATTGCTTCGGATCTGAATGTCCGTCATACATGGGGAGCTGGGGTGGCTTGTAAGATGAGGGCCAAGGTGTAGCCTGCAACTCTGCTAACAGAGGAGAAGCATCATCAAAAGTAAAATTCCCATGATGGAAATCCTCATACCAGTCGTCCTCGTTGAAGAAGCCTTCTTGGTGCAATTCTCTGTGCTGGGCCCTTCGGTTCTGTTCATCTTGAGTGAGATGACGAACCTCTTCAGAGGCTTCGTCTATCTGCCTCTGTAGGTCAGCTAGCCGGGCCATCTTTTCTTTCTTCCTTTGCACCTGTTGATGCAATATTTCCATATTCCTGATTTCTTGGTCCAAGTCATCCTCTTGGGGTGTTGGACTAGTGGCCTTCCTCTTCTGGCTTCGGGCCTCTCGAAGAGAAAGGTTATCTTGGTTCGGGTCCAGTGGTTGAAGAGCACCAGCCCCTGTCGCTGAAGCTTTCTTTGGCGGCATGACGAAGGTCAATGCTTGTCGAAGGTGGTCGAAGCTCAAAAAGTGGAAGTGAGTTCACCGGAGGTGGGCGCCAATGTTGGGGACTTGTTCTCAAATGCTATAAGTTAAGAACAAGGCAACACAAAAATAGGTTAATGGTTAACACCCTTCGTCCTTCGAAGCGTTATTTCCCTAAGGATATAACGATCTTTAGACGAAGGTTATGAAGGACATTTCTTCATCACAACAGCGTATATTAATGGAAGACGAAGCATATGAAACATGAGAAATAACACGAATAATCATATGGCATCGTTCATATATTGTTTATAATCATGAACGGATAAGAACAATATCGAGTTACATTTGTACCTTCGGCTTGAAGGAAAGTACAAGCGTGACGCGAAAGTGAATGCCAAGTCAGCGTGAACAGTACAGGAGTACTGTTCACCTATTTATAGGCACGGGTCGTAGCCCATATAAAATTACATCCAGGTTATTTGCTTTTGATAACAACTCTGTAATAATCTATTGAGGTCTAGATAGTCTTTTCCTTTTTAAGTCGGTTTTCTCTTCTCCGCTATCATGCCGAAGCTTCCTTGCGCACAGCTTCGGCTCTGCTCCATCCTTCGTTCTCTTTGTGTTTCTTCGTACAGCAATTGTCCGAAGAGTCCATGTCCGAAGATATCTGTTCATGTATTATACTCCAGAAATATTGTCAAATCTCGTTTTTGAGGACCTTCGGAAGCCGAAGGCCCCCAACAGGCGGGTATGAATAATCTCCGCTGGTATATACCCAACCTGAACCCGATCTATTAACATCCCTAAACCCTAATATGATTTGGTTGAGTCTTCCGATTAAATATAATTAGGGCTATTGCATGGTTGCATCTACTTGATGATACTACTTCATTTTTATCTATATTTTTAAAAATTTTACATACATGTATCTCTTTCTTTGAAACAAACGAACAATTGGCCCCTATTTCTTTATCAACACTTTATATTATTAACTTAGCCTGTAAAATGAAGTTAATACCTCTACATCATTACCCCTCCTTTTATCATCTATTTGTAAATTTGCCTCAGTTTAATATAAAACTTTAGAATGTAATTATGTGTAAAGCTGACCATAAAAACTGATGAAAATAAATTAAATTCCACATTAAACTTTAATAAAATTGTCAACGTTTTAGTTATAAATTTAAAAATATATTATTTGGCTATTTCCCTCGGCCATCATCAATAAACCCCTCTTCTCCCATCCCTCCACTCCCCCCTGCTGCCACTGCCAGCTGCCCCGCGCCGAAGCAGGTGTGGCGGCGCTGCGAGCCTGCGACCATCTCCGCAGACTCCGCTGCGACTCATCTGGGCTACGACCCACGGCAAGGTACATCTATTCCCGCCGGCCGTCGTCGCCTACCCAACCCTTTTCCCTCGCCTCCGACTCCCAAACCTCACATTCGCCCAGCGCGCCGCCTCCCGGGTGATTGCTTGATACTATTGTTCTTGTACAGCTTAACATGTCCTTTTCGTGGATTGGCTGCAGGCTGCTAGTTGCGTTCGTTGGAGTTGCGGCTTCCGCGAATCCCCCAATCCATCCCAGTCATGGCGTTCTGGGGTGAGCGTCCTTGCCATGTTTAGTTTGTTTCATCTGTTATCTGCTTGGCACGCGATGAATTGTCCGATTCATGGATGCAGGGGTGGAAGTGAAGCCCGGGAAGCCCTACACCCACATCCATCACGCTGACCATGGCCGCCTCCGCATTTGCCAGGTTGGGCTTTTTTTCCTTCAAACTTGTCATTTGTCCAATCAGTGGCAGAGCTTGCATGTAAATCCAGCAGGAGTTCAACAATGAACTACGATTGATAGATTGAGTATTTACAAAGGTTAGCTAGTTGATGATGTGTACATCTAGTGGAGTTTGCCTCACTGAAGCACTGCCCCTATGTCCAACTAACGTGTGACTTTTGCCCTTTGTAATTTCCTACTCCTATGCTTTGATTTTGTTGGCATGGGTATATGTTCTGTTTGATTTCTATCTATCATGTTTCATAACAGAGAAGGTCTTGAAATCAGGATGGTATATTCTATGACGCCCCGTTTGGATCATTGAAATTGAATTCTATTCTAATAATAGTAATTTAAGCATATATCAATTAAGCTAATTCGCTTTTATTCAAAATATATTTGTATACTATTATTAGCAAGATGTCGGAGATATTTATGTGCTACATTTTTATATAGAGGAGTGGGACGAAAAGTGTCATGTAAGTTACAATGTAGAAATAAATTCTACTAATGCATAAAATCATTTCCTATCCTCTACTCTATGAATTTGAGATAAGCTTATATCTAAACTTTGGAAAGTGCTAGAATGCTAAATTCCAAACTAAATAAGTTACTTTATTGAGTGAATTCCAATTCATTTAAAATGAAGGAATCCAAACGTCCCGTGAGTGTAATTGCTTTTGATTGTCTTCTGATGCAGAAATGTTTTCCAGTCAGCCTATTTGGTTACATGACCTTGCTACATTAAGATCAATAAAAAAAATATGGTTACACTGCATTAAATGAAGCTTGTTTGAACTAAACATTAAGATCGATATAAAATTTAGATTTACACTGCACTAAATGGAGCTGAATGCCTTGTTAGTTCCTTTTCATTTGGTTACTATATGATACTTAAGTTAACTATTCCTATCTTGCCGCTGGAATTGAATGAATGTACTTGGGAGGGATCAAAACTTCAATTCTAAGCACCACCCTTTTTAACAGTATCGAATGTGTCTGTAACTAAATCTTTTAATTTTTATAGGCTACACTGGGCAACTGTGATGCTGCTGCAAGGACGGTGCTGCAATGCAATGTTGGCAACAAGATTCCCATTAAACTTTGTAGTCTAAATCCGAAATTGGCCGAGACATGCCATCTAGAGGTTGAGTTTGAGGAGGTTGATGATGTTATCTTCTCAGTAATTGGTCATAGTTCGATTCATCTCTCTGGATACTATGTCTGTGCAAGCAACAGGTCTAATGTGGGGGATGATGAATCGTATCCATTTCAATAGTGTAATGTCTTTGTTTCAATTATGTAACTTTCGGACTGTGAAGTCATCCTTAACATGTAACTAGAGAATCTTATGGGGAAGATATTGGGCACTCCAGCACCGATGAGGAGCATGATACCAGTGAGGACAGCTATGAATCTGACTTCATTGATGATCGTGAAGTTCCATTATCTGAGAAGTATGGGTCTGATTCTATAGATGACAGTGATGATGAGTGCACCCAACGAAGCCACAGACAAAAAGGTAAAAGGTTGATCCATGTAACTGGTTTTACTATTTGATATTTGTCTGGACCTGATCCTACATATCTTGAACCATATGTACCTGCATTGAACCAGAATATTGTACTGTTGGACAATCACTTAGATAGCTTCTGACTTTGATGTGAATTTAACATTGCCTTTGTTGTTATATTCTTACTATTACCAATTTACCATTATACTTAATTTCTTTCTTTATGTGTGCTTATCTGTCTAAGCAGTTTTCTTAAAGGGGTGATACTAGAGTGTCCTAGGGTGGTACACATGCACCAGGGAGAAGGGAAAAAAATCAATATCAACTAGCTCATTTTAACCATACAATGTTTTAGATATTTATTATCCATGCACAAGAATAGCTTATGCCTAGTTTCACCCCTGCTTGCATGTTTATTTACATATAGCCATTGTACATTTCCATACGTTTAATACAGATACCTGCCTACAGTTCTATATTCATGTTCTCTAACAAATTTCCAATTTCGTGTAATTAGCTGAAAAAACGACTCAAAATGCTGAAAGACGGCGGCGCTTGAAGAAGCACCAAGTAGGTAGCACTGATTACGATGATGATGATACTCCAGTCATGAAACATGTTGCCAAGCGCTGTGCTCCTAAAATATCTAATAGTGGTGATGATGACACTCCTGTCACAAAACCTGTTGTCAAACGTAGAGCTTCAATATTTGATAGTGACAGTGATGAAGATGATAATGTACCTATTTCTCTTGCATTGGGTAAGAAAGACAATGCTAAGGTTGCTGAGGAAACTGAACATCAAAATGGACAGGCAAATGGCATCACCAAAAAAAGGATTATTGATGTCAAGAAAAGAAAACAGTCTTCCATCAGCGAGGATCCTGCATCGTCAATGTATACCCTTGGTTCCTACTTAGGATTATGTATTTCGCATATCTACAATCCACTGATCTATAACTAATAACATCTCATGATCAGGGATATGACAGATGCTAATGCACCATCTGTTTCAAAACAAGTTGATGAAATAAAAAAGAAATCAAAGAAAAAGATGAGAAATCAATCAGGGAAAAATAATGAGAAGCAGTCCAATATAAGAACATTGGATGGAGGGTTGGTGGTTGAATATTTGTCAATGGGAAACAATGATGCAAAAGTGGCTTCTGATGGCTGCAAGGTAGCTGCTTTTAGATCTTTGCAGAGTTTTGGATATGCTTTTAGTTGCAAATTTCATATCAATAGGCTTGATAAAGTTCTCTCTGATGACCTTTCATTTGTCTGTCACACAGATTTCTACTGATAATGTATTGTTAGCAGTTATTTGATCATGTGTGGCTTTATGGTCTAATACACATGAGAAAAGGAAATGATGTAAGCTATCATGCATTTTTTGTGCAGGTCTATATCAAATATGTTGGCATGTTGAAGGATGGGAAAATTGTTGAGTCTAATGTTAGTGAAAAGCCTTACAAGTTCAAGCTTGGTATATATTTGCAAACATGCTCACTTATATACTACAGTCTTGAACCTCTTAATATAAATACTAATGCTGTATCTTGTGCTGATTAAGGTGCTGGAAAAGTTATCCGTGGATGGGATGTTGGTATTCATGGTAACCATTGCAGAGCTTGATTTTTTTTATTCAAGGGCATTTGAGTAAGTGTTATAAATTATATTTTCATAATTTATTGTAGGTATGCGTGTTGGCGAGAAAAGAAAGCTTACAGTTCCACCTTCAATGCTGTACGCATTTGACATCTTGTTCTTTTTAGTTGTGTATACACATCCCCCCTAGAGAATTTCTGTATGAACACTTCAATTATAGTGCTTATTGATGGTTTCTATTCTGCAGCTCTGGCGGTAAATCAGTGGGAGAAGTACCCGAAAATTCTTCAGTCATATATGAAATCGAGTTAGTGAAAGTGAAATAAAGAAAAAATATGTCAGGCTTTTGCATGTGCCCTATCTCTGCAGCTGCAACAGTTGCAGGAATTTTGTTGATATACATTTTGCTTCCTTCTGGAAGAATTTATATGTGCCACTCGTCCCACACCATAGGACATCGAGCAGTGAACTGCAGCGGGTGCTTTATCCATGCATGCCTTGAGTGGATACTTGGTTTTGCACTATCTGGCTACATTACTTTGTAAACTGCATACGATGGTTGAAGCACTATTGTGGTCCGGTGATTTGCCATATGTTTGTGACTACTTCGCGGTTCACTGCTTTGAATCATGTTTGTTTTGCCAATATTGATTGAGTTCTGTAATAATTTGATCAGGGTCTCTTGGCTTACGTGCCAGTCTTTTACTGTAGAAGTGGATTTTTTTTTCTTGTTACGTTTGGCAGACGTTGAACTGTTGCAAGGCCTTTAAAGTAATGGTAACTAATATATTGTCCGTGCGTCACGAGGATACAAATTATTTAAAAGAATATTAGAGCAAAATGATTACATAAAAATAAACAATATATATTATCATCGATCTCAATGTCTCAAATTCTTAGTCAACAATCAATATAGAACTGACTCACATACAAAGATGCCAACAATCAATAGCATGTATATGTATGGGTGCAAATCTTATTATATGTTTGCATATACAGTAGTAAAAACGGTGAAGATTGAACAAGAAAACGTAGCTATAATTGATAAGTGTAGCATAGCTAAGATAGTATATGTCTAACAAAAAGTACATGTACACGACTATCTATCATAGATAAATAAAAAGAATCACTATCGAGACTATCTATCATAGATAAATAAAAAGAATCACTATAGATCCGTCATTGTGCCATCTTTCGGGTGGGTTTATCGACCACTAACCAGAGAAATGGAGGAGATCCATGGAGGAGAAATCCCCTTCCTATTCATGAGCTCACATAGTGCCGAGTACCGTAATTAGGAGGGAACATGCGCAAAACACGCTCCCAGCCATACCAAGGCAAGGCATCCAAATTACGTCTCGCCCGAGGCCAATTCCGAACGGAAGACCCTAGTCATGAACTCGTCCGAGGCCACTCTTGGACGGGAGACACAGTCGTAACTCGCCCAAGGTGTAACACCCCAAATTCCTATTTTGAGAATGTTGTAAAACTCTCTAAATGTTTTAGATTAAAGGGACATTGAATAAGAATTTTTCTTACCTTTAAGTCACATCTACAAAAACCAATATGGTTTTTAATAAAGATTTAATAAAAAGATTTTTTGTTATCCCTTTGTTGAATAATATATTAATATCCTCTAAAGAGAAATTTAACCTAAACACCCTTGTGATAGTGGTCATACCTTAGAAATTATTTTTTCCTATGACAGTGAATAGTGATTTTTAATGAACTTTTAGTTAGGCAATATATGGTAAGGAGTATTTGTTGCATATTTGAATCATTTACCTAGACGGATACAAACAAGAAATAAAAATATTTTATATAATTGCATAGCATGCTGGATTTTTTTATTTTGCATTCAAAATAATGGAATTCTTTGTGATAGATAATATGGGAGGCATGTGAGAAGCAAATTACCTAAAATAATGGGAATGGAATAATTAATATATAAAAAAGTATAATCTTTGCAATCCATGCTGGAGTTTTTAATTGTGCATTTAGGTTGAGTGAGAATTTGAAAATCATATTTGAATTTGAATATTTAAAAATGAAAAATAGGAAATAGAAATAAAGAACTAAAACAGAAAAAATAAGAAAGATACCGGCTGGGCCCAAATCCCCTCACCCCGGCCCACTTCCTCATTAGCCAGCCTACTCCCGTCCGCGTCCTCTTTCTTCACCGCGCGACCTGCGCGCCTGGTGCTACCGAGAAGCGGGCCCGTGACCAGCAACACCCGTGCATGTGGATTGGTGACACGGACAGGTGGACCCTAATGCTCGGACTCGTCTTCTCCACACCAGTTGGGTTTCGTTGCGAAGATTTCCCCTGCTGCCCACCGACCTCCCGCGCGGTTGGTTGGATCTAGAGATGTCAATGGGGACCCGATACCCGATAACCCGTGGGAAATTCCCCTATTAGGGTACGGGTATGGGACAAAAATTGTCCCCATAGGTATGGATATGGGACAAAATCTCCACCCATTGGGTAAACGGGTATGGGTTTGGGAAGCAATAATCCGAACCCGATTACCCATGGGTATTTCATACGCGTACACCTGTCCTGTTTGTATGAATGAGTTGAGGCCGAGTCGACCATCAAACCCGGCAGACTCCATTTCTTATATTGGTCCCAAGTACTGATTTCTTTTCTGATGGATGGATGAATGGATAATGGTTCATGGATGAGTGCTTGCCGATATGGTGATGTATGAAATCTAGATAGTTTGTGCTAGATGTTAGTACCTAGTTATTCCTTAATTGGGGATGGGGACCCATTGGGGACCCAAAACCCGAATGGGGATGGGTATGGGATGAGTTTTGTACCCATGATGGGTATGGGTATGGGTATGGGGATGTGTCAAACATGATGGGGATGAGTCTGGGATGCTATAACCCGATGGGGAATTACCCATTGACATCTCTACTTGGATCACCAAAATTTCCGGTAGGATACGATCCTCTCAGCTCGGGCTCGTCCCCCTCTCACGAGTATAAGTACTAGTCAGGCACCCCGCAACCATCGAACAATGCCAAGAAGCCCATTGTCGTAGATCCAACACAGGAAATCACTGTCGAGGCCGCCCCATGTGCTCATCATTGTCGAGCATTATTTCTGGAAAGAATTTGATGGGGATCACTCGGGAAATATTTGTAGGATATTTTGAGGAGGATTTTGCAGAGAATATAGACCACTATATTTTATTTGTTGAGATCAACTCGCAAACAAACATTTCGAGACGAAAATTAAAATTCATTTTGAATTTAGAGCGAGTTTGAGAAATTTTCAAGATTTGAATTTTCAAGTTTCGGATATCTTGCTTTGCAACTTTTGTCAACATGGCCAGAAATAACTTGGGAATCAGTTTTGAGGACCGCCCTTCTTATCCCCATTGCTTTCAACTTCCGAAGTCCCAAAAGTAAAGCTTCATATTCAGCAATATTATTTGTACAACTAAAATCAAGTTTCACTGTGTAGCATGTTCTAACTTTAGAAGGTGCAATTAAGACGGCAGCTGCTCCTGCCCCGAAGGTTCCCCAAGAACCATCGCAGAATACTGTCCAAGCTTCGGCATCTTTATTTGCTTCTTCCTCCTGAGCCCCTGGCGTCCAGACAGCAATGAAATCTGCTAACGCCTGGGACTGAATCGAAGATCTGTGCACATAATCAATGTAGAACTCATTGAGTTCCGCAGCCCACTTTCTAACCCTTCCAGTAGCTTCTCTATTTCTCATAATATCCTTCAATGGCTGCGAAGAAGGAACAATTATATGGTATGCTTGAAAATAATGCCGAAGCTTTCTGGAAGCCATCAAAACAGCATACAACACCTTCTCCAGTTCTGTATAATTTTTCTTTGATAAACTAAGGACTTCGGAGACAAAGTACATTGGGGCTTGTTTTTTGGTTTGCCCCTCAAGCTTCTCTTGGACAAGTGCCGCACTTACCGCTGAGTGCGAAGCTACCACATATAACAACAGAGGAGCCCCTGGCGTTGGTGGAGTTAATGTTGTTAGATCTATCAAATACTGTTTCAGCTCGTCGAAAGCTTTCTGCTGAACTGGTTCCCATTGAAAAACTTCGGCTGACTTCAGCACCTCAAAAAATGGTAAATTTCTCTCTGCTGATCTAGATATAAATCGATTCAGAGATGCAAGTCTTCCCGTCAGTCGCTGAGCCCCCTTTTTTGTGCTTGGTGGTTCCATTCGAAGAATAGCTTCGATTTTATTTGGATTAGCCTCAATTCCTTTTGTTGAGACTAGGCAACCAAGGAATTTCCCCTTCTTTACCCCGAAAACGCACTTTTCTGGGTTCAGCTTTAGACCGACTTGTCTAAAATTGGCGAAGGTCTCCTGCAGATCAGCAATGTGATTTTCTTGCTTCGTGCTTTTTACAATGATATCATCAACATAAGTTAGCATATTTTTGCCTATCTAAGAATGAAGAACCTTCGCTGTCATTCTGCTAAAGCTTCCTCCAGCATTCTTGAGCCCCTCAGGCATCCGAAGGTAACAATATGTACCACTGGGGGTGATGAAGCTGGTTTTTGGCTCGTCTTCTTTCTTCATCCAGATTTGATGGTAGCCTAAATAATAATCTAGTAGACTCATGAGCTCTGACGAAGCTACTGCGTCTACCAGAGAATCTATCCTTGGTAATGGAAATTCATCCTTCGGGCAAGCCTTGTTGAGATCAGTAAAATCAATGCACATTCTCCATTTACCATTGGCTTTCTTCACCATAACAGTGTTGGCTAGCCATTCTAGGTATTTCACTTCTCTGATGACTCCGGCACTGAGGAGTCTTTTCACTTCATTCCGAGCACCTTCGGCCTTGTCATCAGACATCTTCCGAAGCCTCTACTTTCTGGGTCTGAAGGATGGATCAACATTGAGCGAGTGTTCAATGACATCTCTGTTAACACCACAAAGATCATTGGCTGACCAAGCAAAAACATATTTGTTGTTAAACAAAAACCTTATCAGGGTTTTCTCTTGTTCTTCAGACAATTGGGAACCCAACAGCACCTTCTGCTCTACAATATCTTCACATAAAAGCATGGGCTTCAGCTGATCAGCCGAAGCAGCCTTCTCCCTTCTGTAGTTGTATTGCTCACAAGCTTCGTTTCCATCTATATTATGGATTGCCTTTGAATCTGTCTAGTTCCCTTCAGCTTTTCTGGCAGCTTCCTGACTCCCATGGATAGCAATAGGTCCCTGATCTGAAGGTATCTTCATGCAAAGATATGCTGGATGAAGAATTGCTCCAAAAGCATTAAGTGTTCCACGACCAATGATTGCATTATAAGGGTACTCCATGTCAACAATATCAAACACAACTTGTTCAGTCCTTGTGTTATTGATGAATCCAAAGGTAACTGGCATTGTGATCTTGCCAAGTGCTACAATCTGCCTTCCTCCGAAGCCACAAAGAGGATGTGTGGCATCATGGATCTTGTCTTCGGGCTCTTGCATCTGTCTGAAGGCTTTAGCAAATATAATATCTGCTGCACTGCCTGTGTCAACCAAAACATTGTGGACCAGAAATCCTTTGATAACACAAGAGATAACCATAGCATCATTGTGAGGGTAGTCCTTGAGCTGAAGATCCTCTTGGGAGAAGGTAATCGGGATGTGAGACCATCTTGACTTGATGAAGGGTCCTTGCACCCCTACATGTTGTACCCTTCTCTGTGCCTCCTTCTTCTGCTTCTTGTTAGCCGGCTCTGAGCATGAACCGCCTGTTATCGGGAGCACAAGCTTCGGAGCCGAAGCCACTCCAGCTTTGAACGAAGCCATCAGCTCAGCAAGTGGATGTGAGTTCACCGGAGGTGGGCGCCAATGTTGGGGACTTGTTCTCAAATGCTATGAATTAAGAACAAGGCAACACAAAAAATGTTAAGTATAAATGTCCTTCGTCTGCTGGAGCATTATCTCCCCAAGGATTTAATGAGCTTCGGATGAAGGCCAAGAGTAATATATTACGAAGATTTCACCTTCGTAATCATACTTGTAAAATAACAAACAATAAGAAATGTAACATGAAGTATAAAATGTATTCACATATTTCATCACATGAATAAATGAGTATTAAAACACAATATTTGAGCATATTTATACCTTCGCCTTGGCGGAAAGTAATAACTCAAGCGTAACGTGTCAGTGATTGCAAGAATGCGTGAACAGTACCAGCGTACTGTTCACCTATTTATAGGCACAGGGTGCAACCTGCGTAAGATTACATTTAAGCCCTTTACAATTGATTACAATAATGACGCAAACATCATGGGTCTTTGAGTCAATCCATTTTTAAGTCGGTTCAGCCCTTCGTCTTAAGATTTATCATTGTGCCGAAGCTCTCTCAGTAACAGCTTCGGCGCTTGCTCCTGAGAGTGTCTGCCGAAGGTATTTTCTTTAGGATCTTCGGCTACGAAGCACACCCCCAACAGAAGGGTTATGGTATAACTTTACTTCAGCTACATATCTTTACTTTGCAGACTCTTCGAGGATATGGAGCTTCAACAAAATCTAGCCTTTGAGGAGCATCCGGTTGCTGATTGCAAACGCTGATTCTGACTACTCAAAGATCATCTTTAGGCTTCTAGCTTTTGCTTGGTAGCTAGCTTATTGAAGAAGCGTCGATGCCAACACACAAACCTTTCTCTTGCGAACTCCCACCTGGATTCCTTCCTTGATTGGTCTTCTGGTGCTTCATCAACGGAACTTGGGTGACCACTTCTCATCCAGAAACTCATATGCTTCGATGATCTGGTCCTCCACAAGCTTGCTACATTCACAGGCCTTCTTCTTTTTCTCCATAGCAGAAACCTTACTGGAACACTACCCCACTTAAAATGAATGAGGGTAGGGCTCTTGAATCTTGTGGATTTGAACTCCTTGAAGTACCTCATAACATGGGTGTTACGGGGCCTTCTTCTGCCGTTGCTGCTTGAGCAGGCTGTGGAGTGATGACTGACATAGGGTTGATTTTGGGACAACTTTCTTCTCATCTTCTCTTCTCTATTTTCTTTTCTCTTCTCACTTTTCACTGCCTCTTTCTTTCTCTTTGCTCTTCCCACTGGAGGATTCTATCAAAGAGTATTACCATCATACAGAGGAGAAAACCAAAGGCTATGAACCATGTACAACAGTCTTCAACCCAAGAATCACCAAGCATTATGATCTTAGGGGCAATGGAGTGGAAAATGGAGTTGCTTGCGATTTGGTAGAGGGGATTTTATCGGGAGTGTTTTGCTTGGGATGGAAACTGAGGGAGCTGGTGGGGGGATTTTATAGGCGAGTGGGGGTGCTCGGGTGCAGAGTGGCGGTGATGGAGCACGTGACACGAGGCAGCATGAGCGATGGAGGGGTGGGGGGACTGTTGCCGACGACGATGGTGGCGGTGGGTGCGCTGCAAAGGGGGTGTGAGCGGTGGTAGTGCGCTGCAAAGGGGGGCGTGGGCGGCAGTGGTGCGCATGGAGGCGGACACGCGTGCGGGGGCACGGGTGAGTGGTGGGGTCGATGACCCTGATGTTTGTGGACTTTGGTTCCAAGAATCTTTGCCTCTCTGTATGGTAATAACTTCTTCTGTCCTCTTTTTCTGTTTACTTTGACTCAGGGGCAGTGCTTTGATTCTCACGATCGGTCCTTTTGACTGGGCGACTGGACACGTTGCTTTTGTAGCTTATCCCAGGCTTCAAGGGTAAGCTTTCCGGTATCTTCTTGGGTAAGGTACTTTTCTCTTGAGATTGGTTAAGATGAGAATGGAAGCATAAGGTGAAGATTAGCTCTAATTTGTGATCTATGTTTTTAGAGAAAACTTTTCTTAAAAGAAAGAAAACACACAAGCTCAACAATGATAAGCACAAACAAATCAAATGTTTTGAATAGGGGAAGAATAGAGTTTTCCAAATCACGAACTACTTGGATTCGGGGCTAAGCATAACTACTATCGCTCGGCTCCTGAATTGAGAACTATGCAAAACAGGGCTTATGAACACTAACGTTAAAGCATCACATATGCACTCAAAAGGGAGAAAACATCAAGCAAAATTCATTTTGAAAGGCCCTAGGGGGCCACACAATTAGAGTTTTGCAAAACACGGGTCTACACGATTACCTCTCATACATGAGGGCTCTATCCAAAGTGAAGAAAAACTTCACTACCCAATGCATGTAGAGGACTGGGCATAACTAACTTTAGATCAGCAGCTTCTCTTCTGGCAAGGCTGGCGCACAACTTCAATCTGAGATATCTCCTGGATGGGTTGTTGGGGACTTGTTCTCAAATGCTATGAATTAAGAACAAGGCAACACCAAAAAATAGGTTAATGGTTAATGCCCTTCGTCCTTTGAAGCATTATTTCCCCAAGGATATAATGATCTTCGGACGAAGGTTATAAAAGATATACCTTCATCATTACAGTATATATCGATGATATGCGAAGCATATAAAACATGAGAAATAACATGGATAGTTATATGACATTATAATATATACTTCTTATTATGTAATCATGAATGGATAAGAACTGTATCGAATTACATTTGTACCTTCATCTTGACAGAAAATGAGAGTACAAGCGTGGCGCACGAGCAGGTACAAGTCAGCGTGAACAGTACGGGGGTACTGTTCATCTATTTATAGGCACAGGGCGCAGCCTGTGAAATATTACATTCATGCCCTTTACAAAAGATTACAACTGTGACATGGACTCTCATGGACTAATCGGTCATTTCATCTTTAAGTCGGTGCAATCCTTCGTCTTGAGACATGCCACTATGCCGAAGCTTCATGGATGATAGCTTCATCGCTGCTTTTGAAAGGATCTGCCGAAGGTGTTTCTTCCTACAGAATCTTCGGCGTCGAAGCATACCCCCAACATGGGTCAAGAGGGAGCTGATGTTGATGACTTCTTCTGGCGGCGACTGAGATGGCAGGACGGGGTCAAACTCTTCTTCCAGTGGGATTGGCTCTTGTAGCTCCTCATAGGGCGGCGGCGCTGGAATCTTCTTCATGGTGAGGGGCTCAAATAACTCTGACGGGGGATCTTGGGAGGACTCGGGGTGCTCTTGCTTATCCATAGCCTGAGGGGAGACTGGCATTCCTTCTAAGACTATGGCTCCTTTCGGGAGTTCCCAAGCTTTCTTTTCTCCTCTAATAGAGACCGGGTGACTTTCAAGAATCTGGGGATCTTCGACTCTCATGGGTTGAACTGGGTTGGATGAAGCGGGCTCTTAGATCCTTAGGGCTCTACGTTGGTTATGGGTTACCAAGTAGGCCTCCATCAACTTCTGGACGTGCTCATCCTTGGCTTGCTTCAGGGCTTCAACAGCGATGACTTCACGACTTTCCAAGGCAGTTGCACGGGCTTGAGCTGTGGTGAGATCCACATGGAGCTTACGGTTGTGCTTCTCTGCATCTTCTACTCGGGCAATCATCTGATGGTGGTGCCGAGCCAAGAAATCATACTGTGCATCTAGGGTGAGCAGGTATGCAGTGGGTACACGACTGTGGGGTCATCCTCAAACAGCTCCTGCCTTCCAATGCACGCATTCTGGCCATCCAAACAGGACGGTCTCTCTGAAAGGGCGGAAGGAATCTAAGCGGGGTGTCGACCACTTCTTCTTCATAGATTTGACACAGGGCCCTCAATGCCTTGCGAGCGATGACTTGGCAGGTGTCTTTGAATCTGTGCCCCGCAGCAGTGACACTCCATTCCACATGGTGCGGACTGGATCCAATGTATACAGTCACGACACATTTCTCTATGCCATGCTCGACGAATTCACGACCATCATACTCTGGCTAGCTCCTGATTCCGAGGCGAACTGTGCACTCAGCAACTTGGGGAACATCTTAATTCTGGCAAAAGCTGGTTTGGCAGCGGACCTCCATCTGACTTCTTAGAGAAGGAAAGGGGGAAACCATTTTTAAATGAAGGGATAAGAGCAAGAATTTTTTTAAGAAACTAGTTTTGACTCAAAAACTTTTGGATCAAGGCTAAGGGTTATGTCCTACGACCAACCTAACAGCTCTGATACCACCTGAAGCGCCCCAATCCTCTAGGACTCAATGTGATACAATTACTAGTCCTAGGAGGCTAGTAAACACATTTATACATCAGATGATTCTAGATATGCTTAAACGAGACAAACCTATAAAGGTGGCGATCAACTTTAAGAGTTGGTCCACAACTCGGGACATATCATCAGAGTGGGGCTGAAGTAGCCCGATATACGCAGCGAAGCAAATCAGCGGTCCAACAGCCACAGACAAGGTTGGGAATAGGCATAACTCTTACCCGATCAGCGATCTCCTTCTCTGAAAAACAACAAATAAGCAAGGGTGAGTACTTACGTACTCAGCAGCCCACCTTCACCCGCGGAATGGGGAAATCAGATATAATGCATGGAATATGTGGAGCTTAGGATATTTTGCAGAAACAACAATATTTGATGCAGGGTTGTTTTGTAAAATATTTTGTATTTTTCAAAGCGCATCCTCTCCCAAAGGAGCAGGAAGTTTTTCAATATAGAACAAAATCCCCTGGACTAAACCATCCAGGTATCTCAGCAGTTTCCCACTGGTTTTCATTTTCAAAAACAGCTACTGGACTTCCTGTCCACCATAGCTCACGGCTCAACCGCTGGACCTTTTAAAACCACTTTTCAAAAGCACTTTTTTTTGGAAAACAAAACACTAATTGTCATACCACACCAGACTCGTCCATTCCAGTGGACACAGACTATTTGAATAGGTTTTCAAACTCTGCGCAGAGGTGTACACTTTACCCACTAGTCTAGTTTCTGCAATCTCACCATCGTGAGATCCGAATGCCGAATCTCTCTTTTTCCTTGCACGTCCTTACCTTAACGATTATACCGGAAGGAGTCAGGCCACCACCATGTCCAAACCAGACAAAACATTCCCCCTCCTTATCCTCCCAGTGCTCCCCAGCCATCATAACCCTGGGGTTCGGACCGTACAAGTTCAGATTGAGTGACTGCCCATACAGTCTCAAGTGGTTGTACTTGTCATGAGTATAAGTAGTGAAGAATGACAAACCGATCCTTATATGAGGGGACAATCCTTCTGCTCACACCTAACCCGGCTGAGCCAACACCTGAGGCCCTCCCCTAAACTAGGGAGTCCCTGATCATCCCGATTAAAAGGTGATAAGGGTGACAACCCTTCATCATACCCATTTTGGAAAACATTTTCTTTTGAAAACTCACACCTTTTCTCAAATCATTTGTAATAAATATGTCAAGGAGTATAAAGATTGATTGCAGCAAGCGGCTAGGTGGCCATAATAACTTGTCTCAAAATCATATCATGCATAAAATAACAGGCTGAGGGTTGTGGTTGAAAAATCATAAGTAATTTATGCATCAAAGGGATCTAGTGAGCTTGCCGTGCTTATCCGGCGAAAGGGGGGAGAGCTCGCGGAACTAGCTGCTGGCTCCATCATTTGGCGTAGACTTGCAGATCTGGCCTCCACGAGACAGCACGAACGCTCCGATAACTATGCAACATGAACAAGCAAACATACAAACCAGCAAGTATACCAACAAATATTTAGTATAGTGGTCAGAATGACGATATATTGATGGGTAGAGTCTTGAGCAGAATCTATGTCATGTGGTGTTGTGATATTACTGGTGGTGCAGTGGAGGTGCTTACCAGGAGAGTGGATTGGAGGCGAAGCGACACATGCGTGTAGCCGGCAGAGCGGAGTAACTGAGTGGGTGGGGTGTTTGCCTTGGCTGAGGATGTTGAGTGTGTGGAGACAGAGAGGGTAACTAGGTCTATTTATAGCTGGGTGTATGTGGTGTGGTAGAGTAGAGTTCACTGTTGATGAGAATAGTGACGAATGAATCGTCTGACTTAGTCTGAACAGGGAAAGCATAGGCAGAATATGGAACAAGAGTATTTTGGGAGTTTTCTGGAATATGAACCATTCTTAAGGGATGACATGGTTGGATAGGGAATAGTTTGATAAGAATTTAGAAACAAGAATTATTGGAATCTGAGTTTGGAAGCCTAGTTCGAAGAAATCTCAAAGTTAAGCATGCTCAACATGGAGAAATCTGGGATGGGTGACCACATGGGAAGTTCTTGCTGGAAGGAAAATCACAGTCATCGGAGTTCGTATGACTGGAATATTGGTCTGGCTAGTCTTAGGTGGTCTGGACAGCGATGAGTAGTTGAAATTTGGGGTGGTCGGATGGTCGATAAATAGTAACGATGAATAGTAACGGTAAATAGTAACAATGAATAGTGACAACAAAAAAGTAATTATAAATATCATCGATGAATAGTAGCGATGATGAATAGTAACGATGATGAATGGTGTCGGTGAATAGTAACAATGACAAATAATACGATGAATAGTAACGATGATGGATAGTAACGGTAAATAGTAATGGTGAATAGTCGTATGAACGAACGATGAACGATGAATAATGACTATGAATGAACGATGAACGATGAATAGGAACTATGAACGAACGGACGAACGATCGAATGATCGGATGAACGAACAATCGGAATTTCGGCAGCATAACGGCTGAACAAAGATTATTTGGACGAACGATGAAAAGGGACTATGAACGAACGATGAACGATGAATAGGAACTATGAACGAACGATGAACGATCGAATGATCAAACGAACGAACGATCGAAATTTCGGCAGCATAACGGCTGAACAAAGATTATTTGGACAGACGAACGATCGAACGATCGGACGAATGAACCATGAACGAACGTACGAACGATCGAACGATCGGACGAACGAACGAACAAACTAAGAACAGGTGGACGAACAATCGAAGAACGACCGAACGATCCTTGTGCTAATGTGTACTTGTGTGGAAGGTGGAGTGGGCGTGTGGGGGGGGGGAGGGAGAGAGTTGCCATGAAATGGCGTGGGGTGGCTTGAGAGGAGGCCCTTGCCCCTCTATTTATAGTCTCGATGGGGGATTAGGGGGGAGGATGAGAATTAGTGGGAGGATGCGTGGATTAGTGGGAGATAAGCATGGATTTGTCTTGTATAAATGAGATTAGCTTGTAGAGCTCACCGTATGACACCGGAGGCATACATATACGTATGAGCATGAGGAAAGTTATGAAGAAAATATTTGTAGGGACTTGAAAAATGATTCTGAAGGTATTTCTTAGGAGGAAAATATTTGGAAAATTATCGGTGGAATATCTGGGCAGTATTTCTGGAAAGAATCAGAGGGGATCACTGGGGAAATATTTGGGCAGTATTTCTGGAAAGAATTTGAGGGGGATCACTCGGGAAATATTTGTAGGATATTTTGAGGAGGATTTTGGAGAGAATATAGACCACTATATTTTATTTGTTGAGATCAACTCGCAAACAAACATTTTGAGACGAAATTTAAAATTCATTTGAGCGAGTTTGAGAAATTTTCAAGATTTGAATTTTTGGGGTCCTACACACACAGTCAAGAGCGACTCAGGACTCTCGCATGATTAATTTATTTAACTAAACTTAATCTGTCATATGCATTGCATTGTGGGTGTTATTGTTAATTTTGATCTCTTATTTAATTAGGATGGTATCTACTTATACTTAGTAACTGCTAATAAAATTTTGACCAACTTTAAAAGCAACACTCAGCTTTAACCATCCTCTTTGGTAAGTCTTACACTTCACATGAGCCCCCATCGTAAGTGTGCTCATGCATATTATTCCCTACAACTTGTTGAGCGATGAATGTATGTGAGCTCACCCTTGCTGTACTCACTTCCCCTAGGTCAAGTACAGGTACCGCAGGATAAGGAGTATGAAGGATGCCGCGATGAGTTTGTGAGAGGTCTAGGTCGTCGTCTCCTAGTCAACTATGGTTGTTGGATCGTTGTCTTTGTATGATGTAATTATTTAACTATTTTGTACAGAACTCCGTTATATATTAATGATGTGGCATTCGTTTCTATACCATGAGTCATCATATGTGTGAGACTTGATCCTAACACACATTTGAGACAGGCCCGGGTTGCCCCTTAAATCCAGGTGTGACACGAGGGCACTCTCGGGCGAGAGACACAGTCATGGCTCGCATGAGGCCACCCCGAACAAAAAACATAATCGCGACTCGCCCGAGGCTAGCCTCGGACAAAATGCACATTTTCAATACGCCCAAGGGCACCTTAGACAATGCTCAGAAGCTACCCACTTCGGCTAACCAAAGTCAACAATGGACGACACGACTATGGTCTTATCTACTTTCACCACCCACGATGATGCACATGGCATGAATACTGGACAAGGTTCCCCCACTCTGATCACTATTTCAACCAATCCGAGCGGGACAAGCAACGTCTGGTCAAGGACTCGACCTCGGGAGAAATCTCCGCCTCACCCGAGCTCAGCCTCGGCCAACTGCCCTAGCAAAAGTGCATTAAATGCCACCAACCGTCCTACGAATCCCGCAGGAGTGACTGCTATTCCAACCACTCCAGGCATGACTGTGTATCGGTGTGAAAACCTGTGAGTCATCTAGGCCCCTTAGTGGTGTTTTGGTAATTAATGACAACTGCCTGTGGACTAATAGTTCTTGGAGAAATAAGAATGCAGGATTGGACCACAGGAAACAAGAAAGTCTTGGAGACTTATAACCATTGGTTGTGGATCCAGTGAAGGCAAAGGTATAACGTAGGTTTTGTTTTTGCCAGTCATCAGGAGTTTAGAGAAGTAATTGACCGGATAAGTAGGCTAGATAGTCGTACTATTAAGAGGGGTCAATGAACTTGATCGGTGTAAAACTTAGTGCCTCATAGAGCATAAACTGTTGTATTTGCATGAGGACTAATAGCGCTTCGGTTTCCAAAAGTCAAAGTCTTTTGTTAAAGCGCAATCTAAAATTACTGAATTCTGGGGTCGGCAGACCATCCGTGACTCTGCCAGAGGAGTCTACTGGCGCACGTGTCCCTGTGTTCTTATGCGGACCGTCCAGCCAGGGTTGGCAGACCGTCCGTATGTGTCAAAATAGAATTGGGCAGGAACAGTGTGTTTTTATGACTTTGTACTACGAACTGTCTAGGGATTTTACCTAGACAGTATGTGGTCTAGAGGCGGACAGTCCGACCATGGTTGGCGGACAGTCCGCCCGTGTTGTTCAATTTGGTCAGTGCTCTAGCATTTCATATTGATAGGTCCCAAACCGTACGACCTAGGCTAGCGGACCGTGTAGGCTTGACTTTTTCTAACAGCACTAACAGGTTTCAAACAGGCATTATAGCCATTACTGGTACGACGGACCATCCGGCCATGGGGCACGGACCGTCCGCGTGTGTGCAGAACTTGTGCTAGTTGCACACAACGGCTAGCTTTGTGTTGGGGGCTATAAATAGAAGTGGAGGTTGTGTGTGAGGGCTCTCTTAGCAATTCCTAACACACATTGAGCTCATTTGTGATCCTCTAACTCAAACTCTCACACTCGTTGCTTGAGATTGCATTCTAGTGAGTGATTGAGAGATTCTAGTGCATTTGTATGCATTGTGATCTTTTGAGGCACTAGGTGGTACACCGGGCAAGCGTCATTGTATTGTTACTCTTGGAGGTTGCCGCCTCCTAGACAGCACGGGTGTTGTCTCTGTTGAGCTCTCCGTGAAGATTGTGGAGGAGTCGCGGAGTTGATTGTGAGGGGTTCGCGCCCACCTCGCCGGAGGGCAAAGGAGACACTAGTGGAATCGAGGTATTGAATGAGTTCTTGTTCACTTGGCTCAAAGATCAAGTCGTGTCTTGATAGAGGAGCAAGTGAGAGCTTGAATTCCACCTCAACATGGATTAGGGGTGATCAGCAAATCACCGATACCATGGGATAAATCTTGGTGTCATTCTCTCACTCTTTACTTATTGCTTGCAAGTAGTTAGTAATTTGTGTATTTTCTATCATTTGTAGAATTGACATAAATTACTCATCATATTTTGTTAGTCTATCATAGCTTAGAAATTTATATCTCTTGTAGTTTTGATTAAATTTCTCTAGTGTCTTTAATTTTAGTTAAAACCATCTATTCACCCCCTCTAGTCGGTGTCCTAGATCCTACAAGTGGTATCAGAGCTCTGGACTCCATTGTTTGTGGATTTAACCATCCCTGAGTTGGACAAAATGGCTAGTAACAACAATGTGCACATTGGGAAGCCACCGTATTTTGATGGGAACAATTATGACTATTGGAAAATAAGAATGTCAATGCATCTTAAAGCTATGGGAGGAAAGATTTGGCCTATTGTTAGAGATGAGTTTGTCGTATTGGAGCAAGATGAACAATCACCTATTGATAATGAGAATGTTCTAACCAATAATCAAGCCATGAATGTGTTCTATGATGCTCTAGACATAAATGAGTTCAACCGCATCAAAAATCTCACAACCACTCATAAGATTTGGACCAAGCTAATGGAAGTTCATGAAGGAACTACAATTTTGAAGAGTGCAAAGTTGTATGTATGCAAGGGAAAATTTGAGGAATTTCTCATGAAGGAAGATGAAAGTGTGTCCAACATGTTTAACCGATTAAATGGGATAGTAAATGAGCTCAAGGGACTTGGTTTTCATGTACCGGATGTGGATTTCACTCACAAGTTTCTCAGATCTCTTCCAGAGAAATATGACACTATTATGACTATGTTAGTAAGGAGTGATTTGACCACTACTTCTCTAACCAAAGTATTGGGAGAGATTCTCACTCAAGACATATTCAAAAAGTTTCAAGCCGATGCTATGAGCTAAGAAAGTGAAGGGTGAAACAATAGCTCTCAAAGCTAAAGCTTCCAAGGCAATTGAAAAGGAAGAAAGTGAAGATGAAGGACATGGAAGTGAAAGTGAAGAGGAGTTGGCTCTCTTTGTGAATAAATTCAACAAATTCATGAGGAGGAAGAAGGGTCAACCTAGAAGGGGCCAAACATCAAGAAGAAATGCTTTTAATAATAGAAAATGTTTTGAGTGTGGGGAACCCGGTCACATTGCCATGAATTGTCCAAGCAAGAAGAACAAGGGCAAGGATGGAGATGATAAAAAGAAGAAGAATTTCTATCACAAGAAAAAGGATGGCAAAGCCTATCTAGTTGAATAGGATTTGAATGCTAGCTCGGATGATGATGATGATTCCTCATTCAAACTAAATGTCGGAATCACTATCAAGGAGGCTCCTTCACTTTTCTCATCAACTCATTGTCTCATGGCAAAAGGTGATGCTAAGGTAAAAATCATAACCGATTTAAATGATGTAGATGATGATGATGATCTTGATGGTGATGGATATTCATATGATGATCTTGTAAAAATGTTGGGTGAGGCAAATGACTATATGCACAAAAAAATAAAAGTTTAGGACCTTGAAGGAATTGTACAAAAACCTTCAAGTGTCTTTTGAGGAGCTCAATACCTCCCACAACAATCTAAAAGAGAGTTGTGAGAAGCTTGTGCAGGCTCAAAACTCATCTTGTGCATGAAGTTGTGGTGGTCACCGAGGATGTTGGAATCACTTGTGACTTACTTGATAGTTCTACAAGTGAACCACAACCTACTAGTTTTATTTGTGATAATTGCAAAATTTCTCTTGTGAATGATAATATTGGTTGTGATGAATCACAAATCATTGTGGAGAATGAAGCCTTGGTAGGGAAAGTAAATGCTCTAACTCATGACTTAGAGAAGGCCTATGGTGGAAAGGCTAAATTGGATTTTATATTGGGAAGCCAACGGTGCTCACTTAATCGTGAGGGTCTTGGGAATGTTCCTAAGAAAGGAAAGAATGCTTTTGTGAAGCAAAAGACCATGTTTGTGAAAGAATGTGACAAAGTGTGTCACAAGTGCCACAAGAAGGGACATGTCAAGAAGAATTGTCCCAAATTCAGTAATGTATCCTCATCTTGTTATGGACATTGCTATGTTCTTTCACATAATGCAAAAGGTGTTCATGCTATGTTTGTTGGCACTTTAATTGTTGGCACAAAAAAGAAAGCCATTTTGGTGCCAAAGACCTTGGTCACTAACATCCAAGGACCCAAACAAGGCGGGAGGAAATTGGTCTTTGAACGTTAGTTGAGCTACCAATGATTTGGGTTTTAGGGTTTCTACAAATTGGTCTCTGATCTTATTTTGGATAGAAATTTTAAAAAATTGATTGGTGGAATTGGTTATGGTCATCCTAATGAACTCAGTGCAAAAATTTGGTTTCATTTCCATGGCTGTTCTATTCAAATTTTGTTATTGAACATTTGGGGCGAATTGGGGTTTGAAAATCGTCTCTAGACAGTCACGGACCGTCCGCCAGGGTGGTGCGGACCGTACAACTATAGTTGCGTGGACCGTCCAGCCCCCGAGCGCAAACCGTCCGGCCCCCGAGCGTGGACCGTCCGCCTTCTGGCAGAACAACTAATTCATCTTACACATGTTTTCAGTTATTGCCTTCTGATTGTTGGAATTCTTTTATATATTATTACAATGGTTTTGGTGGTCTGAAGTAGAAGTTAGCAGGGCGTCTTTGGTCCAAGCGTCGTCATGCGGATGACACAGATTATAACCCTACCACTGATTCAGAGGCCCAATCATCACATGGGGGCAGTGTCTCTTTGGATACTGAAGATGCGCCTCACACTCATCCTGATTATCCTATTGACATCACACAATGGACGTATCCAAAGAAGAGGTTTTCTATGGCTGAATATTCCTCCAGAAGGACCATTGACCAGTTTTATCTTCCATGTGACACAAATATTCAATATTTTCATACTCAGCTACAGTTTGATGTTTTCTGGGGAACCCTCATGGAAACCAAGTCCCATAAGCATCAGGTGATTGACTGGGATTATAAGCAGGGTCAGACAGTCATGGAGGGCTTGATTGCTAAATTTTAGGCATGTGGCTTGTATGAACATATGGGGCAGAGGACTGATTTCAATGAACTGGCAGTTAAGCAATTTCTTTCCACTGCTGAAATTAATATTGAAGATTAGCTGATTGTGTGGATGACAGGGTTTAAGAGATATGTGGTTACTTTTGCTGAGTTTGCCATTACAAACAATCTGGACTATGTTATGATCTCATATGGGGTAGATCTTTATACTGAAGATCAGTTTGAGGATTTGAGAGCACCTAGAGGGGGGTGAATAGGTGATCCTGTAAAAATAGCTCAACAAAACAAACTTGGACTAATATTGTATTAGTGAAAGCAAGAGTCAAGTCTGAATGAAGAGAATGATAGGAGTGAACTTCTTCACTTAATTGCTATTCACTAAGTGAGTATTAAACTTAAAGCAATTATGTAAGTGAAGTGAATACAGAGAAAATCACAAAAAGATGAAGACAAGTGACACGGTGATTTTTATCCCGTGGTTCGGTCAAGTATAGAGTACTTGCCTACTCCACATTATGGCATCCCAATGGACGAGGGTTGCACTCAACCCCTTTCAAGTGATCCAAAGATCAACTTGAATACCACGATTCTCTCTTATCTCAATAATATCCCTTTGTGAGGAATCTCCACAATTTGGAGTCTCTCACGCCTTACACAATTGATCTTGAATAAAAACAAGAGTAAGGTGGAGTAGAAGCACACACAAGAACTTAAGTTGCAGCAACAACACGCACACAAGTCAAGAAAAGAGCATGCGAGAACAACACAGCGGAGTCACAGCTCGAAGAAGCGCTCAAATCTCTATCTCAATGAAACAATGGTTCATTGCAAAGTCTAGGTGTTGTAGGATGTTCAATGGGTGCTTGGTGTCTTTCTTCATGCGCCTATGGGTCCCTTTTGTAGCCCCAAGGGACCTAGGAGCTGTTGGAGCTCCATTTGGTAGGCTCTGGTTGCCTTATGTCCGCGGGTGCACCGAACTGTCCGGTGCACATCGGACAGTGAACAGTGCGCAGGTAGAGAATTGCGTGATTGGTTGGTTTCCTATTCTATGGGGCACTAGACCATCCGGTGGGGCACCGGACTGTCCGGTACTCCACTTGACCGTTGGCCCTCGGCCGACGTGGCAGCTAGCCGTTGGCAGTTGACACAATGGACAGTCTGGCGCTCCACGCAGACGATTCGGTGAATTATAGCCGACACAGGCTAGAATTCTCGAGAATAGGTAGTTGGCCGGACCATGCACCGGACTGTCCGGTGCATACCAGCCTGTTCGATGCACACCGGACCGTCCGATGCTCTTCAGTTCAGCACACCTTTTTCTTTTTCTTTCTTGTTCTCTTTTACTCCTTTTGACTTGACTTTAAAAGGTCCCTGGAACTTAGACAAATATGATTAGCACACAAAACAATTGACTAAGTGTTCAGAGCTTACCTTTTACTTGGTCCATATAGATTTGTACTATGTCCTCTTCCGAGCTCACTTTGCTTAATGTACTTATGCTCATTTCTTATGTTAGTATAAACAATATGTGTTGAGCATCTAATCACCAAAACAATATAGAAATGGCCCAAAGGCACATTCCCTTTCAATCTCCCTCTTTTTGGTGATTTATGCCAACACATTAAAAAGCAACTCATAATGCACTAACATATCCAAACGAGCTAAAAAGTGCAATTTGATGTCAAATTGAAGACCAATAAAATTATCAAAGGATTTGGCATATTTGGATAATTTTTTCCACCACTTGGTTTGTTTTTGCAAATAATTTTTTTTCCTATCTCTATGTCAAAAACACTTTGTTTGGCAAATCAAAATAACTTTCAAGACTAGTTTTGATCAAGATTCAGAAAGCTCCCCCTTTTCCCATAATTAAATTTCTCCCCCACAAGAGAGCAGTTTTTGCAATAAAAGGGTTGATCAAAAACCAAGTATACTTACACTAAAATTTTGAAAAATTCACAAGTGGTAGCTGACCTAGTTGCTTTGGCCTTAATTTCTCTGTGGCGGAACCACCCGAATTATTCCAACTTAAGTGCCTAAGTCCCGCCTTAGAGGCTAGACTACACTTAAGTAGGAATAAAATGTCAGTCCCTTGGATCTAGTCCGACAAGGCCACTAACAGGATCAAGTACCACGTACTCACTCGAAGGTGAGGCACAGAGCAAATACAATAAAGCATAAAACCATATATTAAAGAAGTGCTTAAGGTTATTACAACATCATTGGAGTTTTGCAAAAGTGGTAATCATTGTTCGGAATGCAGCGGAAATTAACTAACGATAAATAAGGGAGGATGGGGAAGCCTGGCCCATCACTCCTCCTGCTCCTCTCCTGCTGAAGTAGGGTCTCACTCGACGGTCCAACCCGGTGGCAAGGTAGACGGCCAAGTCACTCCAGCAACCATGTCCTCCAGAGAACCTGTAAAAATTATGCCACAAGCAAGGCTGAGTATACTAATACTCAGCTAGACTTACCCGGTGTGAGGAGTCTACTCCTCTACCTATAGACATTAGGGATGGCAATTTTACCCGTGGGTTCGAATATCTGTCTGATATCCGACCCGTTGGGTACGGGTTTGGGCACGAAATTTGACCCGTGGGTCTTACCCGTACTCGACCTGATTTTATTACGGGTCGGGTATGGATTTGATTTCTTACCCGTGGGTACCTGATGGATATCCGAAAATAGTGATTTTAGATTTTCAACCTACCAGTACGCTAGCTAGCCATCCATCCTCGACAGCTCATCCTACTGCCATCCCTCCCTATCTGCTGATACTTCTGATCTGGTTCTAGTACTAGTGCCAGTATGTTTGATAAAGTGCCAGTACGTAGTACCAGTGCTAGCTAGTACAAGTACTTGAGCTTGGAGAGTGTTAATACACCAGACGACTGTGCTAGCTACTCTTAGATCCTGATGAGTTGGAAGTTTATTAACATAAAAAACATTAGCAACACATGTCTAGGGCTATATCTACACAACTGCATTGTGCAACAATATTATGTTTCTCCGGTGATCATGGTGATGTGTGACACTCAGAACTGCACTAGACTTCATTTAGGGAGAATGCACCAAGCTGCTATACCCGACGGGTATCTGATATCCGCCGGATACCTGATGGGTATGGGCACGAGTACAAAATTTTACCCGTGGGTATAGTCATGGGCGGATATGGATAATCCCCGTGGGCATGGTCGCGGGCGGGTATATACTCTACCCGATCCGAACCCGACCCGTTGCTGTGGCGGAACCACCCGAATTATTCCAGCTTAAGTGCCTAAGTCACGCCTCAGGGGCCGTAACACACTTAAATCGAATAACCCGTCAGTCCCTCAGATCTAGTCTGATAGAGCCACTTAACCAGGATCAAATTCCACAATCTCACTCGAAGATGAGTCACAGAAGAAATACAATAAAACAGGAAACCTCAAATTAAGTGTTGAATTATTACATAGATCGGAGTTTTGAGTAGCAAATAAGAGTTCACGAAATAAAATGCAGCGGATAATCGATGTCGTCGGTAATGAGGTAATGGGCAAGGCCTAGCCCACTACTCCTCGTGCTCCTCTCCTACCGGAGCAGCATCCCACTCGACCGTCCAACCCGGTGGCAGGGTGGTAGGCCAAGTCACACCATCAACCATTTCCTGAATGGTACCTGCAAAAATTATGCCACAAGCAAGGCTGAGTATACTAATACTCATCTAGACTTACCCGGTGTGAGGAGTCAACTACTCTACCTCTAGACTATGCAGCTGTTTGGCTGAGGGGTTTGGTTTACCAAAAGCACTAGCTGTTTCTAAAATCAATTCTTAGCTTTTCAAATTCTAACATCATTATCTTAGCTAGGTTTGCTCCTTCTAAGCATACATGGTGACAAGCATTTAGTTCAAGCAACAAATTGTCTCATGTAACCTCATTTCACTTCTTACTCGATGCAGTACAAGGGGTCAAGCAGTCTCATTAGCTGCGAGAAGCAGATGATTCGAATCGAGTTTTATCCTTGCAAGGTAAACCTAAACACACGGCATGTCAGGGTACTCCGACCCCGCACATGACAACCGTCCCCATCGATTCCCCGTTCGCGTCCAGGCCTCACCGCCTTGGCATACAATGCTCCACTGACCCCGGCTGCCGCCGTGCAGTGACCGCACTTGTACCCACCATAGCTAGCATGGGAGACCCAATCTCAGGTCGCATGAGGGATAAAGTCCGCACCCGGCTTCACTCGGGTACTAGGTTTACCGGTTACCATTTTTCCCGGCATGTGCTTAGTATGTTCAAACGCTTGACTCAGGTATCCACACATTAATCCTTAATTCCTTTTTCCCGTCTCATGGACAAGGCATCCTCCCTGGATCCAAGTCCATAAACTAACATAGATCCCGTTATCAAGATGAATACAATCAATTCCTGACCTTGCGCGAGCGCTAGAAAAATCACTCGACTTCTACCGAGATCCTACACTTAAAAGGAATCTTAAGTTCATGCAACTAGAGGTTTCAAGCAACTCCTACACTTAAGTGCACATTACAAACCTACAAACATTAAGAGTAGTAAAATAGCATATATAAACGGTTATGCATAAAAACCAGGGCTTGCCTTCAATAGCTGGGGCTGCAGGGAGATCCTCGATAGCAGCCTCGAAAGCTTGCTCCTGGTCCTCCTCTTGGACAGTTCCTTGCTCGGGGATGAGCACGTACTCTCCTTCGGCGAGATTACAATCTAATAAATGCAATGCGTAAGATATATGCATGATATGATATGTGCTTTAGTAATTTCAACTTTTGATGGTGTATGGTCTACTTAAGTTAGATAGAGTTAAACCTTACTTATGTGAGACTTTTGGGTGGTATACTTGGTAAATTGTATCAAACTTAGCTAAGGTAAGTGGTAGGTTTGTTTTTGGGGTTCAACTGAATTCTTTTTAAAGCCTTAGTGAGAATTGACAAGAATTCAAGTTGGACTTATTGGGTTTGAACTACAAGTTGTCTTAATAAATTTCCAAAAATTTTATAAAAATTACAGTGGCTTATTACTGGTGTATAATTCTCTGTCTCAAAATTTGGGGATCAGAAAGTGAATAGTTTTCTCTGGACAAAATTACCAAATTTTAGGGCAGAAGGGGTGCTTTGAACTACCACTATTATTTAATAGTAGGTAATTCTCTAAAACTTATTTTTGCTGGCTTTTAGGTGCTATAACATGACTTGGCACAAAATTCTAGTCATTAATTCTTATTAATTATTTTACTAGGATTTTCTAAAGTTTCTGGCTAAAGGGGTGCTTTCTACTACCACTATATTTGAAAAATATCAAACAACAGACTTCTGATTTTTCTTAGCTTCTATTTTGCGCAAGAGCAATCATTCTAAAGTTTGGCATCTTTTTGCTTAAGGGAAGGGGTGGTATGCATTAATTGGATTAAATGGCCTTTCTTATGAAATATTAGCAATAGGTATTATTTTGCATCTTTTTAATGGGTTTGCATTTTTCTCTGGTGGCCTATCTCATTATTGACCTAGCAAAATTTTATTTGCCCATTATTGCATTATTATGGGTTATTCATGATTTATTTGGAAAATGACTCATTATCATATTACATTTATTTACCCTACTTAAAATGATGGGCTGGGGTGTTCATTATTTTTGCAGTGGGGTTCTGGAAGTTATAAGTTCACTGGATTTTTATTATCAATTTTGGGTCTGGTTTTGTAATTTTAATAATTGATTTCTAGTTGGAATAATGCTAAATAACATATTTCACTTTAAAACTGATCTGGACTAGAGGTCCATTTATTTTTCTTAGGTTCTTTGTTACTTAAGTAAACTAGGAAAAATAATTTTACACATTGTTCATTAATTTCTAATGCCTTTCTGATTTTCCTAAGTTTTGGGCAGAAATGGCTTTTAATAGATATCTATACTATATTTTTCAATACTGGAGTTCTTACTATTTTTAAATAGTGCTTAAATGAGGGTTGAACATCTACAAATTTTCTTAGGTTCAGCACAGAAGCAAAACTAATTTCCCTTAATTAAACAAGGTTTGGTCAGTTTCTGTTTTTTATTTTAAACTCTAAAAATTAGAACAGAAAGCATAGGGTTCATTATTTTTAAATGATAGCTCATATTATTCAGGGTCTAGCAAAATTAGTTTGACAACTTTTGCTTAAAAATTCATCAAGCTATGAATTTTCTAAGTTCTCTGTTTATTAAAAAGATTAAACAGAATTGATTAAATGGAAAACTACTTTGCAACGGGGTCCCTGGCGGATGTTTTAAGTTTTCCTCACAGATTAGTCCCTAGGCTACTATTCAAATGAGTCACTAACATTGCAGAAAACCCTCTGGGTTCTTCTAATCCTAACCCGAGGTCCTTTCCCCAATTTAAACAGTACCCGCGGTGAAAGAAAGGGCGGAGGGGCTTACCGGCGGTGAGATTGCTCTGGTGAGGTGGTCGAGGGTGTAGGGGAGATCCTGACGGTCACGACGATGTGCGGGTCGCCGTCGAGGATGGTCGGAGTTGGCCGGTCCGCGTGCGCAGGCGGGGGAGCTCGTCAGCGGCGAGGAGTCCAGCCTATCTAGGGCGAAATTGACCAATCAAACGGGTCAGAGAGCTTCACCAGGGATCAAAGAAGGTGTGCGCGCGAGGAATTGAAGAAGGGCTCACCGGAGAGCTTGGTTCACGCGTGCAGGCGGGCGACCGAAGTCCGGCGAGGGTGATCTCGGGCTTCCGGTGAAGTTCTGCCGGGTCCGAGGGCTTGGAGAGCTTCACGGGCCTATGGTGGAGCTAACCGAAGCGCTGGCGCGACTTGGGGGTGACTGGAGTGGGCTGGCCACGGTGGCCGAAGCTCTGGCGGCAATGGCGGGCAGAAAAGAGCTCGCCGGAGCTAAGGAGGGGTGGCTGGCCAGTGATGGTGAGCGCGGGGTGAAGTGAGGCGCGCCCGGGGAGGCTTCGGCCAGGATGTGCCATGTTACCATCCAGAAGCAGAAGGAAATAGCGGAAGCAGCAGCGCAACAGAGTCAGCCGAAGCAGGTCATGCATACTGCTTCGTATCATTCACCTTGTATTCCAGAATATGTTGGCAACCACCCTGCAGCTTCTGTTGCTTCGGCGAGCCAACCCCAAGCATCTTGGCAGCAACCTCCACCGCCACCGCTGACCCAGCGAGGACAACAACCAGAAGGGAGTCAGCACAATCATCTTCAGAGGGATTTCAGAGAGGGGTCCGAAGCTCGCACAGTCAACAGCACGGTGCCAGAGCCGAAGCACATTTATTGACAAATATCCTACCTCAACAGCAGTTCTTTTGCATCTTCTACATTCACTATTACCCTTTTGTCAATAAGAAACAATTATGAAGAGTTTAAATGTCTTTTATTGAATTTCAATTCCCTGTAATACTTTCGTTTTCTACTATAATAAAAATATGTTTTTTCCATAGGCTTGAGTTGCCGTAGCATACGAACTTATACTGATTTGGAGGACCCTTGAATTACCAAAAACTTGATCTAACGCACACAGTACAAATTGTTCGAAACAGTAAAAAGTCGTTCCTAAGGGAGCGCAGTGTAAGTTTTCTAAACCTACAGCGAAAAATAAGTGTTGATTCTGCCGAAAGTAAAAGGCGAAGAAGCTCCTAAGGGAGGCTTACAGCGAAAAATAAACGCTGATTCCGCTAAAAGTAAAAGGTGAAAAAGCTCCTAAGGGAGGCTTACAGCGAAAAATAAACGCTGATTCCGCTAAAAGTAAAAGGCGAAGAAGCTCCTAAGGGAAGCTTACAGCGAAAAGTCAGCGCTGATATAAAAAGTGTGTGTGCTTTATTACAGGGATATATATCTGTGGCACAAATATCATTTTGCATGGCATAACATCATCACATCATTTTTGCATAACATAAGCATCATACAGCATAATGCATCTGGAACAAGAAGGGGATACAGTGTTGACTTGCGGAACATATTTTGGAAAAGAGAAAATCGTGCTAAGGCATAAGACAAATCGAGATGAAGTTTAGCCACATCGGAAACGCAACACAAAACTTTTTTATAGCTTCGGAAAATATTTCACGAATCTTGGACATTCTTGAGATATAGAAAGGATTTTCTTCACGAAGCATGAAAAGAAGGGAAGGTGTTTTTTCGCCGAAGGCTCAAAAAGCGGTATGTATGCAAAGTTTCATGCATCGTAAAGAATTAAACTATAAATAGATTATATATTACATTTAAAGTTACAATATATTACACATCTTTACGCTTCAAATGTTTCTACAATAGCATTTAATCCTCTTTAAGTACTATCTCTGCAGCTTCATTCAATAGTTGGTTGACAACCTTGTCCATAATGGCTTCAGCCATTTTTCTAATTTCATCGTCCCCCTTCGGGTGGGGGCCCGGAAATGTCTCAGCAGGTTCTGGGGAAGAAAAGATACGGCTATATTACTATTACAAACCGAGAGCAGAGTCTGGAATTAAAAATTACAGCATAATAAAAACCACTAATTAATACCTATTTGCCCTTCGGGCTCTGTACTTTTTTCGGTAGCTTCCGCTATTTTTCTAGCATCGTGGATGCCTTTTTCACTCCTTTGAATAATTTCTTGCGCCGATTCTCGGCCGCCGTTATCCCAGATAGGTGAGGGGTCTTTAATGTCTTCAGAAGACAAGGTAGCTTCGGACTGCGCTAGGGATTTTACATGCTCGCAGCCTTTCCTCTCCAAAACAGCAGCAATCCCCCTAGCACCCGAAAAAGCGCAAATGTCACCACGACTATTCAAAATTTCTTCGAAGGCCTCTGCTTCATGACTGATCCACTCCATTGGGCCTCAGGATTGCCTCTTGAAAAATTCTCTTCACTAGAGAATGCGCCAACGCTGGCGAAGCTAGATTTTATCTTTTTGACGCACTCTATGGATTTAACATAACATTTCCTCTGGGATGCACGAAGCTCTTTAATACTCATCTCTAAATGATTCGCCAGTTGATCACTAAGCTCGCGTTTTGTTTCTTCAAGTATATGCTCTTCTTTAGCTCTAGCTAGCTGTTTCTGAAGATCTTTAATTTCACGTCTTTGGGCTTCGGCCTGGGCCTTTTAGGTAGCTTCGTCCTTCTTTACCTTGTCCACCAATGTGAGCAGAATTTTATCCTTTTCCAGAGCTTCATTTCTCAGTTTAATAACTTCTGATCGTAGGTTGTTGAACGCAATTTCATAGCTCTCATCTTCGGCACTCTTTTGTGCTCTCAATGCGTTGCTTAGAATTAAACCCTATATGTAAAAAGGTTGGTATAAGAACAAAAGAATGAGCTACGAATTATAAAATTTGTAAACATCCAATTCTCATACCTTCAGGCTATTGTACGCAAGACTATCCGCAAGATCCTCCTTCGTCATAGCACATAATCCAGCCTCAAGCTTCGGAAACCCCATACTTCTAGACATCTCCCGACAGACGGATAATTCTTTATTGTCTGGGAGGCAGTATAGGAAATCCTCTTCGTCAGTCCCATTGAACACTAGTGCCCCCTTAGGATATTTCAATTCTTTGGCATAGTGATTAGCTTCAAAAACTTCTTCTTCCGATAACTTTTTCCCCGAAGCATGACGCACAATATAATCGTATATTTTGGAAGTTGCTTCGGGGACAGCAGTATCAATTTCTTCGACCAAAGTAGGCTCTGACATTTTCATTTCTTCAGTTGCCCTTGCAATTTTTGTTTCTTCTGCTTCCAAAGGTATTACCTTGGTTGGTTCTGAAAGCCCGGTTCCAACTTCAGTTTGTTGCTTCGGAGCCTCAGCAACGGATACTTCAGCAAGCCCCTCAGAAGTTTCAGCAGTCTTCTTCGGGGTTGTGCTTGGAAGTTTAATTGTTTCCAAAACATCTAACACATTAACCATTCTTTTTTTTTGGGGTCGCTGTTGGCCTTTTTTTTTAATTTTTGTTGCTTTAATTTCTTCTGAGGGACTCAAAATTTCTGATATTTTCGTTCCCTCAGTTGATGCTTTTGCTTCTTCCATCTTTTCTGTCGATGGAGCTTCGGCCACCTCTTTGATTTCTGGTAACAGAGTCTTTGGTTCTTCCAATTCTTTTGTAATTGGCACTTCGGCCAGCTCTCTGGCTCCGGGCAACGAAGTTGATTCCTTAGCTTCGGGGGCTGAAGATGCTCCGCTGCCGAATTCAGGCACTGTGGCTAGTTCAATGTAACGTGGCCGGTGTGTGAGAACTTTTACCCTTTTTCTCTTCGGCGCTGGCTCGATAGGAGCAGCTGGAGCAGTTTCTTTCGCAGAAACTGTACCTTTCCTTTTCTGCCCCCGCACTGGATAATGGTAGTCGGGGTACACGAACCCGATTGCATCAAAAACTCGGTTTAGTCTTTTCTTTCTTCGGCCTCCGAAGGCTGCTGACATTGCAGTATCTTCGGCCTTCGAGTATGCCCCAAGCAATTCATCACTTACAGTTTCAATGCTCTTTAACCAATCATCATCTGGTTCAACGAATTTGTCTCCATACTTGAATGTATACTTCAGCCTGACTAGCCCACCTTCGTCAGTTTCTTTAACAGTCTCTTTCGGCATTTCCCAATTATCTGCAAGAGGCCATACTCTGAAGGCAATGTGTTCTTGTATCAAATCCCTTGTCCCGATAAAGGAGTAGACTACGCCGAAGGCCCGTTGGCATTCTTCGGCTACTTTATCCATTTCTACCTTCGGTTTCCGGAATCCGAAGCGCTGCCAGATGGGGCGCATGATGATATCCTTAATATCTTCTCGAGCCTTCAAATCATTTTTTACATAGAACCATTCTTTCATCCATTCTCCGGGCCATCTCTTTCGAAAGGTGGGCACGGGTCAGCTTGATCCAGAGCGAGCACCGAAGTTGTAGCAACCAAAGTTGTTATGATACTGCTCTTTACCCCAGGGTTTCGTTTCATATAACAATTCATGTATATTGCAAAAGCTTTTCGCACTTGGCTCTAGACCTTGACTCTTCATAGCCCAGACGAAGATTCCCATTCTTATTATTGCTTCAGGGGTAAGTTGATGAAGGTAAACCTGATATATTTTCAGAACTTCTACCACGAATCTGCTTAGAGGGAATCGTAGCCTAGCTTTTAAAAAGCTTCGGAAGATAATGACTTCATCATCTTCAGGGCTCGGCACAGTTCTTTCTCCGGCATCTGCTCTCACAATGGACATATCTCGAAAGTATCTCCCCTTCATGTTTTCAAGGTGACTTTGCCCAATAGTTGATTTTCCGAAGACTGAATGGCTTGGTCGCCATGGCCGATCTTCGGAATCTTCACCCCCGCTATCTGCATCGTAACTGTCACTCTCACCAGTATCTTCAGATAAACCTTCTAAAATCTCCCTTGTAATCTTCTCCGTATTCGTCTTCGCCATTGACTCAAGAAAACCCAGATGCATCTCTTCAGAAAGGCTCAGCTTCATTTCGGCAGCAACCTTCTTCTCCTTAGACATTCCTTCGGAATTTTTGCCTCTCGCTTCCGAAGCTTAAAACTAGGGAGGCAACCAAATATTTGTAGGCAGAAAACTATTTGAGCAGGAAAAACAGATGGCAAGAGAGCATGCCCAATAAATTGTGGCGAGCCCGTATTTATAAACCTATTATGTCGGAGACTGGAGGGCCCCATTTGCCAATGACTGTTGCTATTCTAGCAAAAGGAAGGTGTTTTTTCGGACCTTCGGCTTATAGCCTTCGTCCATTTCGCAATCTGAATTTATCATTCTAACAAATTAATATTGCGAGGGGCTACTGTTGGGGGCCTTCGGCTTTGGAAGGTCCTCAAAAACATGATTTAACAATGTTTTCCAAGAGAAATATGCAAACAGGTACCTTCGAAGTTAGATTGCGGGTATACAAAAGCACGGTTAAAGACGAAGCTTGACTGGGACGAAAGGTGATCACGAAGAAGGATAAGACGATCACGAAGCTATATGTAGAAAAGCTTCGGCATAACGGCAGAAAAGGGGAACCGACTTAAAGATGAAAAGCCAAATTAGACCTCGAAGAATTACTATAGGGTTATTGTTAAATGTAATGGGTATTAATGTAATTTTGCATGGGCTGCGACCCGTGCCTATAAATAGGTGAACAGTATTCCTGTACTGTTCACGCTGATTTGGCATTGACTTTTGCGTCACACTTGTACTTTTACCTTCTCACAAGTTGAAGGTACATTTGTAATTTGATATCATTTCTATTCTTCCATCATAATAAAATAGAAATGATTTGTCAATGATACATAATCGTTCATGTTAACTTATATGCTTCATATGATTCCTTCTTCATTATTATATTTTATGCTGATGAAGGTATGTCCTTCATAACCTTCGTTCAAAATTCATTATATCCTTAGGGAAATAATGCTTCGAAGGGCGAAGGATATTAACATTTAACATTTTGTGTTGCCTTGTTCTTAATTCCTAGCATTTGAGAACAAGTCGCCAACAACTCAGGTACTAGGTTTACCAGTTACCATTTTTCCCAGCATGTGCTTAGTACGTTCAAACGCTTGACTCAGGTATCAACACATTAATCCTTAATTCCTTTTTCCCATCTCATGGACAAGGCATCCTCCCTGGATCCAAGTCCATAGACAAACATAGATCCCGTTATCAAGATGAATACAATCAATTCCTGACCTCGCGCGAGCGCTAGAAAAATCACTTGACTTCTACCGAGATCCTGATTAGCAAGCAGCTACTCGACCTAGCATACTAGTATTCATCTCAAAAGGAATCCTAAGTTCATGCAGCTAGAGGTTTCAAGCAACTCCTACACTTAAGTGCACATTACAAACCTACAAACATTAAGTGTAGTAAAATAGCATATATAAACGGTTATGCATAAAAACCGGGGCTTGCCTTCAATAGCTGGGGCTGCAGGGAGATCCTCGATAGCAGCCTCTGGACTGTTCCTTGCTCGGGGATGAGCACGTACTCTCTGTCGGTGAGATTACAATCTAATGAATGCAATGCGTAAGATATATGCATGATATGATATGTGCTTTAGTAATTTCAACTTTTGATGGTGTATGGTCTACTTAAGTTAGATAGAGTTAAACCTTACTTATGTGAGACTTTTGGGTGGTATACTTCGTAAATTGGATCAAACTTAGCTAAGGTAAGTGGTAGGTTTATTTTTGGGGTTCCACTGAATTCTTTTTAAAGCCTTAGCGAGAATTGACAAGAATTCAAGTTGGACTTATTGGAGTGAGATTTATTTCTCCCTTCTTTTTCTTTATTCTCTTTAAGTTTTTGGAGTGGGTTTGAACTACAAGTTGTCTTAATAAATCTCCAAAAATTCTGTAAAAATTACAGTGGCTTATTACTGGTGTATAATTCTCTGTCTCAAAATTTGGGGATCAGAAAGTGAATAGTTTTCTCTGGACAAAATTACCAAATTTTAGGGCAGAAGGGTGCTTTGAACTATCACTATCATTTAATAGTAGGTAATTCTCTAAAATTTATTTTTTCTGGCTTTTAGGTGCTATAACATGACTTGGCACAAAATTCTAGTCATTAATTCTTATTAGTTATTTTACTAATATTTTCTAAAGTTTCTGGCCAAAGGGGTGCTTTCTACTACCACTATATTTGAAAAATATCAAACAACAGACTTCTGATTTTTCTTAGCTTCTATTTTGCGCAAGAGCAATCATTCTGAAGTTTGACATCTTTTTGCTTAAGGGAAGGGGTGGTATGCATTAATTGGATTAAATGGCCTTTCTTATGACATATTAGCAATATGTATTATTTTGCATCTTTTTAATGAATTTGCATTTTTCTCTGGTGGCCTATCTCATTATTGATCTAGCAAAATTTTATTTGCCCATTATTGCATTATTATGGGTTATTCATGATTTATTTGGAATATGATTTATTATCATATTACATTTATTTACCCTACTTAAAATGATGGGCTGGGGTGTTCATTATTTTTGCAGTGGGGTTCTGGTGGTTATAAGTCCACTGGATTTTTATTATCGATTTTGGGTCTGGTTTTGTAATTCTAATAATTGATTTCTAGTTGGAATAATGCTAAATAACATATTTCACTTTAAAACTGATCTGGACTAGAGGTCCCTTTATATTTCTTAGGTTCTCTGTTACTTAAGTAAACTAGGAAAAATAATATTACTCACTGTTCATTAATTTCTAATGCCTTTCTGATTTTCCTAAGTTTTGGGCAGAAATGGCTTTTAATGGATATCTACACTATATTTTTCAATACTGGGGTTCTTACTATTTTTAAACAATGCTTAAATGAGGGTTGAACATCTACAAATTTTCTTAGGTTCAGCACAGAAGCAAAACTAATTTTCCTTAATTAAACAAGGTTTGGTCAGTTTCTATTTTTAATTTTAAACTCTAAAAATTAGAACAGAAAGCATAGGGTTCATTATTTTTAACTGATAGCTCATATTATTCAGGGTCTAGCAAAATTAGTTTGACAACTTTTGCTTAAGAATTCATCAAGTTATGAATTTTCTAAGTTCTCTGTTTATTAAAAAGATTAAACAGAATTGATTAAATGGAAAACTACTTTGCAACGGGTCCCTGGCGGGTGTTTTAAGTTTTCCTCACAGATTAGTCCCTGGGCTACTATTTAAATGAGTCACTGACATTGCAGAAAACCCCCTGGGTTCTTCTAATCCTAACCCGAGGTCCTTTCCCCAATTTAAACAGTACCCACGGCGGAAGAAAGGGCGGAGGGGCTTACCGGTGGCGAGATTGCTCCGGTGAGGTGGTCGAGGGCGTAGGGGAGGTCCTGACGGTCACGACGATGTCGGGTCGCCGTCGGGGATGGTCGGAGTTGGCCGGTCCGCGTGCGCAGGCGGGGGAGCTCGTCGGCGGCGAGGAGTCCGGCCTATCCAGGGCGAAATGGACCAATCAAACGGGTCAGAGAGCTTCACCAGGGATCAAGGAAGGTGTGCGCGCGATGAATTGAAGAAGGGCTCACCAGAGAGCTTGGTCCACGCGTGCAGGCGGGCGATCGAAGTCCGGCGAGGGTGATCTCGGGCTTCCGGTGAAGTTCTGCCGGGTCCAAGGGCTTGGAGAGCTTCACGAGCCTATGGCGGAGCTAACCGAAGCGCTGGCGCGACTTGGGGGTGACTGGAGTGGGCTGGCAACAGTTGCCGAAGCTCTGGCGGCAATGGCGGGCGGAAAAGAGCTCGCCGGAGCTAAGGAGGGGTGGCTGGCCGGTGATGGTGAGCGCTGGGTGAAGTGAGGTGCGCCCGGGGAGGCTTTATAGGCGCGGGCGGGCACGACCGAGGGCAAGGGCGCGCGGCGGACTTGACCGAACGCCAGGGCGAGCGCGCGCGCGGGTTGGGCGAGCGCCGGCGTGCCGACCAGGGTCGAACACGTGTGCCCGTGCATTCTGCCCAAGTTCTGGCGCGTGTGGTCACTCATCCGAGCCTGCTCTCGCCTTGGTCAGTGCACAAAACCTCTTCTCCTCCCTACAAGCTACCGATCTTGTGTGGGGGTCATAGGATTTTGCCTACTGGTTGCAGAGATATGGAGCCTGGAAATCCGGTCTGTCTCCCTGCTCAAACCCGAGGCAAATCCAGGGTTTTGTCGTGTCTAGGGCTCGCGTCCCAATGCCATCTTCTGGCATGCGACAGAGGGGTTAGTTAGGCATGTTTTTGTTAATGGGGCCATTAGGATTTGAGTTAGGGATCAAGGTGAACACGCTTGATCTTTGGCTCAAGGTCTGAAATTCGGAATTCTGAAATTCAGAATTTCCTATTGAGTCCCCACATGAGAAGCTTGCTTGGGGTTTTATTTGAATTATTTTGGCCAAGCTTCCTCAATCTTTATTGTTGCTTATTAAATATACTTCAATGTTTATAATTGGCCCAAGCCATGATTCTAAATTTTTTCATACCCTTTTCCCCATTCTCTTGAATTTTGCTCATAGGGCTCAATTAGGGTTTTTGTTGGGGTTGCACATTTTGCCTTTTTGAAAAACCCATTTGTTTTGAACATGATACTTTTAAGTATAGGCTTGGTGGATCCTTTATTCTTAAGTCAATTTGATGTTCATACTTAAATTTGGTTCACATAAGATGATGGTTCATGGGTTAGCACTTTGAGAGAAACCCTAGGTGACACTGGGGTGTCACAGTTGCCATCCCTACTAGACATGCAGTTGTTTGGCTGAGGGGTTTGGTTTGCCAAAAGCACTAGCTGAGTCTAAAATCAAGTTTTAGCTTTTCAAGTTTTAATGTGATTCTCTTAAGACTAAATGTGTACCTAGCTAATCATACATGGTATCAGGCATTTTAACAATCAACATCTTTTGCCAATCAACTCATTTCCACTTATTACTCAATGTAGCAGCACGGATCAAGCAGTCTCATTAGCTGCGAGAAGCTGACGATTTGAATCGAGTTTTTTTAAACCTTGCAAGGTAAACCTAAACACACGACGTGGCGAGGCACTCCGTCTCCACACACATCAACCGTCCCCATCGATTCCCCATCAACAGAACAGGGCTCACCGCCTTGGCGTATAATGCCTCACTGACCCCGACTGCCATCGTGCAGTGACCGCACTTGTACCCACCATAACCGGAATGGGAGACCACGTCTCAAGTCGCGTGAGGAGTAAAGTCTGCTGCCAGGTTCACTCAGGTACTAGGCTTACCGATTTACCATATTTCTCGGCATGTATTTAGTACGTTCAAACGCTTGACACACGGTACCACACCTTAATCCTTATTCCAATTTCCGTCTCGTAGACAATGCATCCCCATGGATCCGTGTCCATAGACCATCATCATTCTGTTATCAAAATAGATACAACCAATTCCTAACCTCATGCGAGTGCTAGAAAAATCACTCGACTTCTACTGAGATCCCTAATTAGTAAAGCAGCTACTCGACCTAGCATACTAGTATCCATCTCAAAAAGGAATCCTGAGTTCATGCAACTAGGGTTTCAGACAACTCCTACACTTAAGTGCACAGTACAAGCCTACAAACATTAAGTGTAGTAAAATAGCATATGTATATATAAATGGTTATGCATAAAACCGGGGCTTGCCTTCCAAAGCTGGGGCAGGCAGGTCCTCGATGGTAGGCTCTGGTGCTGGCTCCTGGATTACCTCCTGAGCAACTCCTTGCTCCGGAACGAGGATGTACTCTCTATCAGCGAGGTTACAATCTATCGAATGCAATGAATAAGATACATGTATATTAATGATATGCCAATTTGTAAATACTACGTATGGTGAAACAATATTAAAACAGTGGGTAAACTAGGGTTCCTTTATTGGATGGTACCTTAAGTGTTCCATACACATCTTAGGGTCTTGAGTGAACTTAAAACTTTTAATCATCTCCTCTATGTGTTTTTGGACCCCTAGAGAGGTTTAGTTGTATAATATTAATTTCTTCCACAATGCCCCTTTTACTTTCTATTTATGCTTATTTTTAGTGCTCTTGAACTACCATGGTAACTTAGAATTTTCCAAAAAATGTTGCAAAAATTATAGTGGGTAGACATTGGTCTCTGTAGTTTATTCTACAAATTTGAGGTTAGAATCAAATTAGATAAACCTTGGGCAAAATGACAAAAGTGATGGTAGATGGTCACCTTGCACTACAACTCTGATTTAGGTGAGGGTTCTGGACTAAAATTTATTTTTGCCAAGATTCATGGGTGATAATAGGTCTCTGTGCCAAAAATCACAGAAAGTGACCTAATGGTTATTTAGTTGTGATTTTCTAAAGTTTAATGTTAAAAGTGTACTTATAACTAACTTGTCATTTGAAAAATATCAAACAACAGAACTTATATTTTTCCTAGATTCATACTAGCATACTATTAGTTATCCCAAGGATTGGGGTGGTTTCTCCTTAGGGTTATTTTTCTAGGATTTTCCTAAGTTCTTACTGTTTTTATGAAATAAAATATGGTGCATTTCTTTTGCACTGACAGAGGGCTCAACAAAATTTTCTTGTGAACTATATTACTTAAGTGAGCTAGGAAAAATGTGGTTGTCCTCTGGTTCTTATTTTAAATCCTCTTTTTCATTTTCTCAATGTTTGGGTAAATGCAAGTTTTAATGATTAATCCCTCCTTAATCTAGTGTACTAGGGAGTTTAATATTTTTAAACAGGGTGGTTAGTAGTTAAGCATGTCTCTGATTTTTCTTACCCTCAGTCCAAAAGTATTTCTATTTTCCCTCTATTTATTTAGTTTTGGGCAGTACACTTAATTAAATTTAAACTCTAAAAAGTCTTGCAGTACTCATGGTATTTGTTATTTTTCCTAAGTAGTTCATAATATTTAGGACCTAGCAAAATTGGTTTGACCAAATTTGGTTGGATAAAGTTCGAGTTATGAATTTTGCAAGTTCTGTATTCATTTAAAAGAATAAAACTTAAAAGGTTTAAGGAAAACAGGTTTGCACCGAGGCCCCTGGGGTTTCCCTTAACTAATCCTTTAAACTGTACCCCTACGGAACTATTCTCCTGAGTCACTGACTTCACAAAAATCCCCCTGGCCTTTCTTTCTTTCAACCCGGGCTCCTTCCCCCTAGTAACAGTAACCACGGAGAGGAAAAAGGGTGGCGCAGCTTATCGGCGGCGAGGGAGGTCCGGTGAAGGGCTGGGTGAGATCTGGTAGGTTCTGAAGGTCATGTCGAGGTGCGAATCATCGACGGTGATGGCCGGAATAGGGCTGGCCGCATGCGCAGGCGGTCGGGCTCGTCGGCGGCGTGTGCTCTGGCCTGCTCACATCGGTTGGGTTCAATCAAATGGCACGAGGAGCTTCACTAGATGCTAAGGATGCTATAGGTACAAGGAATCGACGAATGGCTTACCGTAGAGCTCGGTCAACGTGCGACGGCGGCCGGTTGAAGTCCGGCGACGTCGATCCGGTGTCTCCGGCGAGGTATTGTTCAATCCGCGGCTCAGGGAGCTTCACTGAGGTCCGGAGAAGCTATCCCAAGGGTCGGACGGGGTGGAGGATGGTTGGCTTGGTCGGTCTACGGTGGTCGTGGCTTGCGCGGCCGCTGGCACGCTGTTCTCTAGCTCAACGCCGGCGAACTTGTGCTCGGGCTAGGTCAAGGACGCGCGGGGGTGTACGATCGAGACCGAGGTGGGCTTTATAACCACGGCCGCGGGCGTGGGTGTGGGGTTGACATGGCGCAGGGTTGCGCGCGCGGGCTGAGCTCCGAGGGCGTGCTCTGGCGTTGCCAGGGCGCGTCGAACACATGGATGTGTTCATCTGCCCGAGTTCTTGCGCCTATAGAGCTACAAAACGTGCGAATCTTGCCATATGTATTGTGCAAGATTTCTTCCTGGCACCTAGATGTGAGTTCCAAGGGAAGATATGCCCTAGCTTAGAAGATATGGGGGCACCAAGTCTTGTCTGTCTGCACTGTTCACCAGCGACAAAATAGATGCCAAACCGTGTCAAATGGCCCTGGTTTGGTTTCAATTTTTTTAGGGGTGTGCCTTGGGTAGTTTGGCCACTTTTTGTTATTTGGTCCAAGTGGTTTTGGCACCAGCACAAAGGTGAACACATCTGATCTTTAGGCTAGGGTTGGTTTTGGGACTTAGAGAATTCTTGATGGCTCTAGTGTGCTTCCACTTAGTGAGCTAATTTGGGGTTTTTGTTGGGCCTTTTTGTATTACCTTCCTTAATACACTTTGTAGATTTACTAATATACTTCATCTTTGGTAAAGGTTTTCTTTCATGATTTGGCCATTTGCCCAATCTTTTCCTTCTAATCCCATGCTTAGGGTTTAATGGCTTAAGAGGGGATTTAGGGCTTTTAAAATCTTTTCATGAGTGAGAATGTATGAAGGCTAGGGTATCTCTCTTGTCCTGATCAATACTTAGCTTAGCCATGATTCCAAAAATTTTAGTGCCTTCACTTACCAATTTAGCATATATGATAAGTAGGACATAAGTGTGCTCCTTTGGCCAGGGCCTTGGGTAACACCTGGGGTGTTACATTCTCCTCCTTTGGCATTAAGCAACAAAACAGAAGAACTATTTGGCCTCTTAGCCCCATTGCCTTACAAAAAAATTGCAACTAAAAACCAAGGCCAACGAGAGAACACAATAGGAACTTGGAGCAAATATCATTGATACTGGAATGCAGTGGAAGCCTCTTCTTTGTCCAAGTTCTCCTTTTTCCCTTTCAATCTATCTTTGAGACTACATCATAAGTACTGCAAACATGTCAGTCTCAAAGGGTCAAGTTGTAGCACATCCTCTCCCTAAACATATGCATCTTTTGCACAAGGACTTGTGAGGTCCGAGGATGATTTGTATAACTTGAGCACCAAAATAAGCAAGTAAAGACTATGATTCTTAAAAGAACATGATCAAGGGCATAAATCACATATATGCTATAGATCAATCCAAGTTCCACGAATCTAAGACATTTAGCTCACTACGCAACCTGCAAACCTTTTCTCATCTAAAGGCTTGGTGAAGATATCGGCTAGCTGGTTCTTGGTGCTAATATGGCAAACATCGATATCTCCCCTTTGCTGGTGGTCTCTCAAAAAGTGATGCCGGATGTCTATATGCTTAGTGTGGCTATGTTCAACAGGATTATCCGCCAAGCGGATTGCACTCTCATTATCACATAGGAGTGGGACTTTGCTTAGATTGTAGCCAAAGTCCCGGAGGGTTTGCCTCATCCAAAGTAGTTGCACGCAACACTGGTCTGCGACAACATACTCGGCTTTGGCGGTGGATATGGCAATGGATGTTTGTTTCTTAGAGCTCCAAGACACCAGGGACCTTCCTAAAAACTGACAAGTTCCTGATGTACTCTTCCTATCAACCTTGCACCCAGCATAGTCAGAATCTGAATATTCGATTAAGTCAAAGGTAGACCCCTTTGGATACTAGATCCCAAAGCAAGGCGTATTAACTAAATATCTAAGAATTCGTTTCACGGCCACAAGATGACATTCCTTAGGGTCAGATTGAAATCTAGCACACATGCATACGCTAAGCATTATATCCAGTCTACTAGCACAAAGATAAAGTAATGAACCTATCATAGACCAGTATGCCTTTTGATCAACGGACTTACCTCCCTTGTCAAAGTCCAAGTGTCCGTTGGTTCCCATTGGCGTCTTGGTGGGCTTTGTGTCCTTCATCCCAAACCTTTTCAGCAAGTCTTGAGTGTACTTTGTTTGGGATATGAACGTGCCTTCCTTGAGTTTCTTCACTTGAAATCCAAGGAAGTAGTTCAACTCGCCCATCATTGAAATTTCGAATTTCTGCATCATTACCCTGCTAAACTCTTCACAAGACTTTTGATTAGTAGAACCAAATATTATGTAATTGACATATATTTGGCATATAAACAAATCACCATTACAAGTCTTAGTAAAAAGAGTATGATCAGCTTTCCCAACCTTGAAAGCATTGGAAATGAGAAAATCTCTAAGGCATTCATACCATGCTCTTGGAGCTTGCTTAAGCCTATAGAGCGCCTTAGAGAGCTTATAAACATGGTTGGGATACATGTCATCCTCGAAGCTAGAGTGTTGCTCCACATACACCTCCTCCTTGATTGGTCCGTTGAGGAAGGCGTTTTTCACGTCCATTTGAAACAACTTAAACGAATGGTGAGCAGCATAGGCCAATAATATGTGAATTGACTCAAGCTTAGCTATAGGAGCAAAAGTCTCCTCAAAATCCAAACCTGCGACTTGAGCATAGCCTTTTTCCACAAGTCGAGCCTTATTTCTTATCATCACCCCGTGCTCATCTTGCTTTTTGTGGAACACCCACTTGGTTCCCACAACATTTTACTTTGGACGTGGCACCAAGCTCCATACTTTATTTCTCTTGAAGTTGTTGAGCTCTTCCTGCATGGCCAACACCCAGTCCAGATTCTGCAAGGCTTCTTCTACCCTAAAAGGCTCAATAGAAGAAACAAATGAGTAATGGTCACAAAAATTAGCTAATCACGAACGAATAGTTACTCCCTTGCTAATGTCACCTAGAATCTGATCCACTGGATGATTCCTTTGAATGGTGGCCAGACTTGGGTTGGAGGTGCTTGTGGTAATTCTTCCTCCATGTCCTTTTCTTCCTGTGCTCCCCCTTGATTCATGCCTTCCTCTTGAGGTACCTGTTCCTCATTTTGAGTTAGGGGTTGCACCATTGTTGAGGAGGAAGGTTGATCCTGTTCTTGTGGTTTCTGAGGTCGCACATCACCTATTGCCATAGTTTTTATTGCAGCTGTTGGAACTTCATCTTCATCTATATCATCTAGATCAACTTGCTCTCTTGGGGAGCTATTAGTCTCATCAAATACAAAGTCACTAGTGACTTCAACCAAACCCAAAGATTTGTTGAAGACCCTATATGCCTTTGTATTTGAATCATAACCTAGTAAAAAACCTTCTACAACTTTGGGAGCAAACTTTGAATGCCTACCTCTCTTAACCAGGATGTAACATTTGCTCCCAAATACACGAAAGTATGAAACATTGGGTTTGTTATCGGTTAGGAGCTTGTATGACGTTTTCTTGAGGAGGCGATAAAGATAGAGACGATTTATGGCATGGCAAGCTGTATTTATAGCTTCTGACCAAAACCGCTCTGGCATCTTGTATTCTCCCAGCATCTTCCTTGCCATGTCATTTAGTGTCCTGTTCTTCCTCTCTACTACACCATTTTGTTGTGGCGTGTAGGGAGCGGAGAACTCATGCTTGATGCCTTCCTCCTCAAGATATTCTTCCACTTGAAGATTCTTGAACTCAGATCCATTGTCGCTCCTGATTTTCTTCACTTTGAGCTCAAACTCATTTTGGGCTCTCCTTACGAAGCGCTTTAATGTACTTTGGGTTTCTAATTTATCCTGCAAAAAGAATACCCAAGTGAAGCGAAAAAATCATCAACAATTACAAGACCATACTTACTTCCCCCGATGCTAAGATAAGCAACGAGCCCGAAGAGATCCATATGGAGAAGTTCCAGTGGTCTTGATGTTGTCATCACATTCTTGCTTGGATAAGTAGTTCCCACTTGCTTCCCTGCCTGGCACGCTGTATAAGGTCTGTCTTTCTCAAAACAGACATCATTTAGTCCTAACACATGTTCTCCCTTTAGAAGCTTATGAAGATTCTTCATTCCAACATGCGCTAGACGACGATGCCAGAGCCAGCCTAAGTTAGTCTTAGCGATTAAACATGCATCTAGATTAGCATTCTCTTTAGTGAAGTCAACTAAATAAAGCTTGTCATCTAATACACCTTTAAAAGCTAATGAACCATCATCTAAAGACAGATACATCAATATTTGTAAACAAGCAATTATAGCCCATATGACATAATTGACTTACAGAAAGTAAAATGTAACCAAGCGATTCTACTAAGAATACATTGGAAATTGTATGCTCGGTAGTGATGGCTATTTTACCCAAACCTTTGACCTTGCCATGATTCCCATCTCCAAAGATAATCATATTTTGGGAATCCTTGTTCTTGACGTAGGAGGTGAACATCTTCTTCTCCCCCGTTATGTGGTTTGTGCATCTGCTGTCAATGGTCCAACTTGTGCCCCAGATGCATAAACCTGCAAGGTGATTTAAGCTTGAGATTTAAGTACCCAACTCTTGTTGGGTCCTACAAGGTTAGTCACATAAGACTTTGGAATCCAAATGAAAGTCTTGCCTCTCTTGCAATTGGGCCACAAATTTCTAGCAACTATTTTATCATTTTTGCAAATTAGCATATATGAAGCATCATAAGTCCGATAAAGCATAGTTGGGCCATTAGATGCATTTCTAGGTGCATTTGAAACTACATGATGAACATGGCTCCTAGGTCTACTTATACCATGAACTTGCGAAGAACTAGAAGATGCAAACATGGCATGAGAATTAAAGACAGCATCATGACGTATAGGAAAAACAGCATGATCATAGCAGTCATCATGATGAGCAACATTAGTGGCATTCTTAACATGAGCGTACAACTAAGCATGGTTATTTTTATCATGAAAAGAATGAGAGCTGCTAGCCATAGGTGCCTTCCCTTTCTCCTTGATGAGAATGGAGGCCCTTTGGCTTGTTACGTTCTTGGTTCTCTTTTGGAAACTAAGTCCATCCTTAATGGAGGGATGTCTACCAATGGTGTAGGAATCCCTGGCAAATTTTATCTTTTCACACCCGTTCTTGCAAATTTTAAGTTGAGCATTAAGGTTGGCAACTTCATCATTTAACTTAAGAATAGTAGAAGCATGATTATTGCAAGCATCAATATCAAAGTCTTTGCATCTATTACAAGTAGAAACATGCTCTAATGATGGACTAGCAACATTTAATTTTTCTACTCTAGCATTTAAATCGGCATTTAAACCTTTAAGGCTAGATATAGACTCATGGTAGGAAGACAATTCAGAAGACAGAATTTCGTTCTTCTTAATTTCCATAGCAAGAGATTTTTCAACATTAACACATTTGTCATGTTCTTCATACATAATATCTTCTTGTTTTTCAAATAATTTATCCTTCTCATTAAGGGCATCAATGAATTCATTAATTTTATCAACCTTAGACCTATATAAGCCCTTAATGAGATTGCTATAATCTACCTCATGATCGAAATCGTCATCACCAGAAGAGGTATACTTAGGAGTGTCTTGTGTACGTACCTTCTTCCCTTTAGCCATGAGGCAGGTATGTCGCTCGTTGGGGAAGAGGGAGGATTTGTCAAAGGCGGAGGTAGCAAGTCCCTCATCGTCGGAGTCGAATGAAGAGCAGTCCGAGTCCCATTCCTTGCCGATGTGAGCCTCGCCTTTTGCCTTCCGATAGTTCTTTTTCTTCTCCTTCTTCCATTTCTTTTCTTGTACCTGGTCATTTTCATTATCGGGACATTGCGCAATAAAATGACCAGACTTACCACATTTGAAGCAAGGCCGATTTCCCCTTGACTTGTTCTTATTAGGGTACTCCTTGCGTCCCTTTAATGCGGTCTTGAAACGCTTGATTACAAGCGCCATTTCTTCCTCATTGAACCCGGTAGCCTCCACTTGTACCACCTTTTTAGGTAGCGCCTCCTTGCTGCTTGTTGCTTTGAGAGCAACAGGTTGTGGCTCATAGAGAGGAAGCGGTCCGTTGGCAATATCATCAACATACCTTGCCTCCTTCACCATCATGCGCCCGCTTACGAATTTTCTAAGAATTTCCTAGGGCGTCATCTTGGTATACCTGGGATTCTCATGAATAAGGTTTACAAGATGAGGATCAATAATGGTAAATGACCTTAGCAAGAGTCAAACGACATCATGATCCGTCCATCTTGTACTCCCATAGATTTGGATCTTGTTCACTGGGGTCTTGAGCCTGTTGTAGGTTTCAGTTGGCTTCTCTCCCTGTTTCATGGCGAACCTTCCCAGCTCTCCTTCCACCAGTTTCATTTTTGTGATCATGGTGGCGTCATTACCCTCATGAGAGATTTTGAGGGTATCCCATATTTGCTTGGCATTGTCCAAGCCCTAACCTTGTTGTACTCATCCCTGCATAGAGATGCTAACGAAACAGTAGTAGCCTGGGTATTCTTATGAATTTGCTCATTAATAAAAACAGGATTATCACTACTATCAAAATGCATTCCATTTTCCACTATTTCCCAAATGCTAGGATGGAGAGAAAATAAATGACTACGCATTTTATGAGTCCAAAAAGAGTAGTCGTCTCCATCAAAGTGGGGGGTTTACCAAGTGGAATAAACAATAAATGTGCATTTGAATTGTACAGAATGCGAGAATAATCAAATGAATAATTTTGATTAACTGTTTTCTTTTTCGTAGACGAGTCCTCGTCGTGTTGTCCCTTGGTGAAGAAGAGGATGTGTCGCTGTCGTAGTAGATAATCATTATGATGCGCCTTTTCTTCTTCCCATCCTTTCTCTTGTTATTTGAGCCTGAGTCAGTGGGCTTGTCACCTTTTGGCTCATCAATGTTGAGAGTCTCTTTCTCCTTGTCATTGATCACCATCCCCCTGCCATTAGGATCCATCTCTTCGGTCGGTTAGTCCCATGATGAAGAGAACGGCTCCGATACCAATTGAGAGCACCTAGAGGGGGGTAAATAGATGACCTTGTAAAAACAGCTCAATAAAACAAACTTGAACTAATATTGTATTAGTGAAAGAAAGAGCCAAGTCTGAATGAATAGGATGATAGGAGTGAACTTCTTCACTTAATTGATCTTCACTAAGTGAGTATTAATCTTAGAGCAATTATGTAAGTGAAGTGAATAGAGAGAAAATCACAAAAAGATGAAGATAAGTGACACGGCGATTTTTATCCCGTGATTCGATCAAGTATATAGTACTTGCCTACTCCACGTTATGGCGTCCCAATGGACGAGGGTTGCACTCAACCCTCTCACAGCTCGAAGAAGCGCTCAAATATCTATCTCAATGAAACAATGGCATGATTGTGAAGTCTAGGTGTTGTAGTATGTTCAATGGGTGCTTGGTGTCTTGCTCCATACGCTTAGGGGTCCCTTTTATAGCCCCAAAGGACCTAGGAGCCGTTGGAGCTCCATTTGGTAGGCTCTGGTTGCCTTCTGTTCGCGGGTGCGTCGAACTGTCCGGTGCACAACGGACAGTGAATAATGCGCGGGCAAAGAATTGCGTGATTGGCTGGTTTCCTATTCTTGGGGCACCAGACCGTCCGGTGGGGGCACCGGATTGTCCGGTGCTCCACTTGACCGTTGGCCCTCGACCGATGTGGCAGCTAGCCGTTGGTGGCTAACACACCCGACTGTCCAGCGCTCCGCGTGGACGGTCCGGTGAATTATAGCTGACGCAGGCTAGAATTGTCGGGGTTACTATTCTTCCCAAGAGTGGGGACAAAAGCAAGATCAGAGATAAATTCTGGAACATTATTGATCATGTGATGAAGGGGGAGGTTATGAATGTGATTCTATTCATGATGAGGCAGCTCAATGACCTTAAAATGGAAAAGAATCAGAATTTAGCCTACGCTCCTTATATTATGGCTCAAATCAAGGCTAAACCAGATTTGAGGGGCAGTGTGAGACAGTTCACACTCCTTTTAGGCCTTTCAAGAATGAGATTGGTTTTCTCACCAGGCCTCACACCATTTCCTGATGATGAGGGAGTTTCTGCAGATTACTATGCCGCTCAGCCTGAGGCACATCTAGCTCAGCAGATGCCACCTTCTCCACCTCCTCATCAGCAAGGACAGTACTGGTAGCCTGCCCCTGGTTACTTTGGTCCTTATTTTTAGCAGATGCGGCATGGGCTCCAGACTCATATGGATGGACGGTTTTAGGGCATGATGATGCATGTGGATGGCCGCTTTGATGCTATGCAATCTCATTTTGATGGCCAATATTCTGCTCTGAATAATAGATTCACTGTTGTTGATACTCAGCTTGATGGCGCACATTCTCAGTTTGCTAATCTCTGCACTCATATTCAGAATACTTTTCATGATCCCATCATAAGCAGAATCAACAACATGCAACAAAGCTTTCAAGACAATATGAGTGCTCTGCCTAGTCGATTTGAGACCCTATCTACCCGTGATAGCATTCATTCACTTGATGAGAGGCAGCAGCAGCTTCAGAATGACTTCAGCCAGTTCACCTCCATATTTGACTGCTTCAGCTCCAATTACTACAACATGTGTCCACGCCCCCCACCTGGTGCGTAGTGACGCCCCTCCTTTATGTAAATTGATGCCAAAGGGGGAGAGAAATGAAGATGGGAAGATGACAATCAGGGGGAGCTCGCATGTGGACATTCGGACATTTATTACATATGCATGTTTATTATGTTTATGTTTTATTATGTTGTATATTGCTGAGTTGATGAACTACATTATTTCGAACTGTGTTTGACTTCTTAAGGTTCTATTAGTTTGAAATCTTGTGAACTTGTAATGGTTAATCGAGGTGTTATTTCTCTTTCTGTGTCTATGTCTCATATTGTTATACTTGCATACCTCGATAACCATGAGTGTAGGAAGATCTCCGCCAAAACTCTGATATAGTATGTGTGTGAATTCTTCAACTGTATATTCTTCATGCACACATGTAGGGGGAGATATTTCTACATTTTGAGTTTTTTGTGCTGACTTATCAACATTTCAGATGAACTTTAAATCAAGATAAGTCACTCAAAACTCATCTCAAATCTTTCTTATACCTAGTATATAAGGAAGGTTTGAAAAACAAAATCTACTTTCTATAAAATATGCAGTGTTGTCATCAATTACCAAAAAGAGCGAGATTGTGAATCATCTAGGCCCCTTAGTGGTGTTTTGGTAATTAATGACAATTGCTTGTGGACTAATAGTTCTTGAAGAAATAAGAATGTAGGATTGGACCACAGGAAACAGGAAAGTCTTGGAGACTTATAACCATTGGTTGTGGATCGAGTGAAGGCAAAGGTATAACGTAGGTTTTGTTTTTGCTGGTCATCAGGAGTTTAGAGAAGTAATTGACCTGATTAGTAGGATAGATAGCCATACTATTAAGAGGGGTCAATGAACTTGATCGGTGTAAAACTTAGTGCCTCATAGAGCATAAACTGTTGTATTTGCATGAGGACTAACAACGCTTCGATTTCCAAAAGTCAAAGTCTTTTGTTAAAGCGCAATCTAAAATTACTGAATTCTAGGGTCGGCGGACCGTCCGGACCAGGAGGCCGGACCGTCCGCGACTGTGCCAGAGGGGTCTGCTGGCGCACCTGTCCCTATGTTCTTATGCGGGCCATCCGGCCAGGGTTGGCGGACCGTCCGCACGTGTCAAAATAGAATTAGGCAGGGATGGTGTGTTTTTATGAGTTTGTACTATGGACTGTCCGGGGTATTTGCCCGGACAGTACGTGGTCTAGGGGCAGACAGTACGTGGTCTAGGGGCGGACAGTCCACCCGTGTTGTTCAATTTTGTTAGTGCTCTAGCATTTCATATTGATAGGTCCCGGACTGTCCGGCTTAGGCTCAAAGATCAAGTCGTGTCTTGATAGTGGAGCAAGTGAGAGCTTGAATTCCACCTCAACGTGGATTAGGGGTGATCGGCAAATCACTGATGCCACGAGATAAATCTTGGTGTCATTCTCTCACTCTTTACTTATTACTTGCAAGTAGTTAGTAACTTGTGTGTTGTCTATCATTTGTAGAATTGACATAAATTACTCATCATATTTTGTTAGCCTATCATAGCTTGGAAATGTATATCTCTTGTTGTTTTGATTAAATTTCTCTAGTCTCTTTAATTTTAGTTAAAACTGTCTTTTCACCCTCCCCTCTAGCCGGTGTCCTAGATCCTACAAGTGGTATCAGAGCTTTGGACTCCATTGTTTATGGATTTAACCATCCTGGAGTTGGACAAAATGGCTAGTAACAACAGTGTGCACATTAGGAAGCCACCGCATTTTGATGGGAACAATTATGACTATTGGAAAATAAGAATGTCAATGTATCTTAAAGCTATGGGAGGAAAGATTTGGCCTATTGTTAGAGATGGGTTTATCGTATTGAAGCAAGATGAACCATCACCTATTGACAATGAGAATATTCTAACCAATGATCAAGCCATGAATGTGTTCTATGATGCTCTAGACATAAATGAGTTCAACCGCATCGAAAATCTCATAACCGCTCATGAGATTTGGACCAAGCTAATGAAAATTTATGAAGGAACTACAATTGTGAAGAGTAAAGCTTGGTTTGTTAACGAGACAGCTCGAGCTGAGTTCGAGCAAGCTCATTAGCTTAAATGAGCTAGCATTTGTGAGCGAAACAAAGCCTACACTTGTGTTGGATGAACTAATAAGTGATGTACTGCGTTAATTAGGTGTTGAATTCATGTGGTACGTGAAATTATGAGTACTATCACTCTATTCAAGTGTTAAATTGATCTAGAATTAATTAGTGATTGATTATATTGTTGTGTGATATATACATATTGTTTTTTGTTGTAGCTCGCAAGCTAAACGTGTCAGCTCGAGCTCACAAATGAGCCGAGCCAAGCTGGTTTTCTGGCTCGGTTTCTTAACGAGCCGAGTTAGCTCATTAACTTAATGAGCCAGCTCGAGCTCGACCGAGCCGAGCCAAAGTGGCACGATGTCCAGCCCTACCAAAGACGACGCTAAGGACAAGGGTCATCCCGCTAACTATACTGCTAAGGGAGCTCGGATTCATCTCCTCTGATCACAACAACTACGTGACAACCCTTGTACTCCTAGGCTTCCCCATACGACTATAAAAGGAGTCTAGGATCTCCGAAGGGGGAGTAAAAACACAACACTTGACCGCTCACTCCACTCCTGGTATTGGCACCAACCTCAATCATTTAGAGATTTAGGATCTGCTCTCTCTCTCTCGACTAGCTTGTATCCCCTACTATGAGCATCTATGTGTAAGATAATATAAATCTCATCCCACGTCGCTAGAATTATGGTCTTCTCTTGCCCAAATAAGAATAAGGATAAATCTTGTATCTTCTTACATCACCCATTCGAACAGGGGCACATAGCACAAATTCACTTGTTGGTTGAGACCGTCAGGTTAAAACACTGACATATAGCAGTAGCCAGTAGATACAAGCAAACAGTCTTTCATCGTTACAATTCATTTCATTTTATACAGAATTCTGGATTCCGTAGCAATAACAACACTTAGTCAGCTACCCAGAAGATAGAGGCCTAAATAAGATAGAGGCCTAGGCCTTATTTCCTGGCACTTATTCAGAACAACTTTGAGCAAGTCCATAATAAGCCTAAACACGGAGGCATCATGCAGGGCACTGTCCATCTGCCTCTTCAAATTGACAACTGTAAGTGGAAGCTCTAAGAAGGAGCGCCAAGGTAAGACGCCAGCCGCAGGATGTCGCAGAAGACGCCACCCGCAGTCACCTCCGCGCCCGCGCCTGGGCCCCGCACGATTAGCGGCTGCTCCTTGTACCTCGAGGTGGTGAATGCGATGATGTTGTCGGAGCCGGAGAGCTGCGCGAACGGGTGGTCCCTCTTGTACCTACGTAGCTCCACCTGTCCCCTCTTGTTCACCGCATCCACCACTCCAACGTAACGCAGGACCTTCAGATGGAATAAGGGAAGGGAATCTGAATCACCTCTGCTCAAGTAATGTTGGAAATATGCAGCCGAGAATGGATCCAACAAAGCAAAAGCTAGATCTCATAACATCGCACAATCCAATTGTCATATATATCCCGAAAGAGAGGTCTGTCTACTCACTTCGTCTGCAGCATCAGCATCACTGCGTTGCCTGGCCCAGTCCTCGTCAAATGATGGTAGCTTCTGCATGAATTCATCTGCTGACGAGCATGCCTGCGTGATAAAAACAAATTAGGGAGAGTGAAATACAAGGCATTATTTGCTAAGAGGAGAATCATCTTACTGCAAGTGTTTCTGGCACAAGGCTCTTCACAGGAATATCAGAAAGTTCAAGCCTCAAACCTGATTCCCTTGCAAGGATAATGACCTGTTCCAATAGGGAAAAGAAGTATTAGTGACTAATAAAGGACGAGGGAAAATAAAGTACAATAGATGTAATTTTGGTTCTCTGCTTTTGAAACCAATCAAAAAGTGTGAAGCTGAGGGCATAACAATCTTTTCTTCCTCATCTAGTATTCTAGTGTCCTGGATACAAAAACTACAAATTTGTGATGGCCTAAGGACAAATCAAACATAATATTGTCCTACAAGCAAAGCCAGGACTGCGTTTTAGATATATATTAAGAAGAGAGAGACAAGGGTCTAAAGAGACCCAAAAAAACAACGCACTCCTTATAGAGGCCAGTAATACTCGTACATAAAAGGATCCATAAAAACACACACACTCCCTACAACAACCTATGCAGGGGGGCAGCCAAGAAGGAGAGCCCTTTGGCTCCAGCAATTTCTCAGCAAAGCCATACTCTTCGGTGTCCAAAACACACTTTCCCCATTATCTCTGGTCATATCCTCAACCTTTTAGTTTTATATGTTCTGTAAGGACTCTTGCTTATCCATCCATAATACAGAAAGCATAAATTGTCCCATTCAATGAAAAAAAGAAAAATAATCAGAAACTGTCTACTGTGCTGATAAATTGAAAAACAGTGCCCAGTGTATAGGAAAGAATAAGTATGATATTCAATAACCGTTTGACAGAAACAGGGTCCACCTTTCGGGCAACATCAGTTCCAGATAGATCATCTCTTGGGTCAGGTTCAGTGTATCCCGCCTCTTTTGCTTCAGCAACGACATCACTGAATGCCCTTGTTCCTTCGAAATTGTTAAATATATAACTCAAAGTTCCACTGGAAAACAACTTCTGTGTCAGCCATCAATAGATTGATACTGAATTTATTGAATAAAGAATGATACTGAATTTATTGAATAAAGAATGATACGGTTTGGTTGGTGCCCTAGTTTGCCATAACTAACCTCCAATAAACTGTAGCTGCCACATAAAGTACGGCGAGCAAAATCAAAGCCACGCTTGTGACAAATTTTGGCAAGAAAATGAGTCTAGCCGTATGGGACAAGGCACTAAGAAAGCTGTGGTGCGCCCCATAGTTCTTTTGTAGTTTACCCAAGTTGCAGAGTGGCACAGTAAAATTCTTGTAGCCTGGTCAGAAACATACACACAAACCTGAAAATGCCCTCAATACGCAGTATCTTGTCACCCGTCTCCAGAAGACCTCGCAAGGTACTAATGATTGGGAGGCCAGCACCAACAGTTGCTTCATAAAAGTAATGAGTGTACGAGGCACGCTGCAGACTCCGCAATTTCAGGTACTGTATCCAAGGAAAAGTAAAAAATTCTTAATCATTAAACACTGCAGTAGCAGATGTGCATTCTGTATGGAATGAGTGATTATGTCTTAAGATTCACAAATCACAGGTTTTATGTCTTCCAAGATTCGAGGCTTATGCCTTTAAGATTCTTGGATTAGCCATGATCAGTTCATAACAATCATTGATACAGTTCATGTGCACAAATTAACTGACAGTCAATTAAATACAGTTCAGTGATCATTAAAAACAATTATTTAAGACAAAAAATATAAAAAAGTTTCATCAGCCAAATAATTACCTGATCAAGTGGCCCAGAATTTGCTTTCTTATTTGGTGTGATGACATGAATACCCTTCTTTAACCAATTGTAATAGTGGGATGCAACACTTGTATCTGCTGTGCAGTCCACCAAAACTTTGTTTGGAAATACGTGATTATCAGATAAATGATGAACAAAACTATCAATATCAGCTGGTTCTGCTTCCTTTTTTAGAAGTTGTTTCCACTGGGTTAAGTCTATTCCCCTACAGAAAAAAAACAAAATGGAAATTTTGTGAAATATTAAGGAAACCATAATTATAGTAGCAAAACCCCAAAAGAGAAACACAGCTTTAGGTCAGGAAAAAATATTTTGGTGAAATAAATAAATAAATATCCATGTGTGTTTGAGTGACATGCAAAATATCTTAGTTTTTAAACAAAATTATATGTTGGATCATTCCTTCCTATAATGTGCCAGATAATACATAATTATTCGCAGCAAGACAGCACAATGCACATTGAGGAAACAAGGATTCAAATACATACGTGTCGCTCAAAAGCATTGTACTTGAGCCAGTTATTCCAATGACACGCAGATCAATGTTCATATTTTCCTTGAGAACAGCAACCTGTGGAAAGATTTAAATTAGTACAATTACAAACTTCTGGTTTGAATAAGCCCTGATAGTCCTTCAAAGAAATGACTGGATGCTGTTTATGAAATTACAAGGCTGAAGATACCTGATCCTTGAGCTGGTTAAGGAGTGTTCTACCAATTAAACCAGGTCCAATCATGCCAACTGCAAGTGTCGTTTTGGAGAGGAAGAACCTTGAGTGAGCAGCTCTTAGAGCCCTTACACAATCTTCTTGCTTCAATACAACAGTGATATTGTATTCACTGCAACCTTGAGCTATTGCTCGAACGTTAATGTTTGCCTGAATTCCGTTATACTAGGTTAATAAGTCCGAGCAGCAATGACACTCCTAGTTCACCAAACTAAGAAATGCAAAATACCTTTGCTAATGCATCAAAAAGTATTGCACTAACTCCAGGAGTGCTGGCCATCCTCAGACCAACAGCAGCAAGAATGCTGCAACCATTAATAACTTCAACCTGAAATGAATTATTTGCATAAAAATACAAGTGATCAAATACATACTACAAAGACTTTGTTATACATTCACAATGCATCTCAGATACTTTCCTTGCTAATAATATCAAAAATCTGTAAACTGCAACGCGAAAGGGCCTCTAGCTAAATTGGTTAGGTGGTCTAAGTAGCACTCCTCAGGTTGGCTCCTCATGGGAGCGAATTTTAGGCTGTGGTTAAAAAAAAACCCTCGTCTATCCCACGCCAAAGCACAGGTCTAAGGCTCGGCCCCGGTCGCGGTCGTTCTCACATGGGCTTATATGCCGCTGTGTATGGACGGGGCAGGGGTTCAGGTTTTTCTCGACCTGTGTGAGAAGGTCTTCTTCTTAAAACAATACCGGGGGGCTGTCTTATCCCTCGCAGGTCGAGTTTTTTGTAAACTGCAACAGGACAAGGAATAAACAACATTTGATAAGTGTTTATATGGTCGTTCTTTTTGGTGCTGAGTTTTTAGAGGTGTTCTTTAATCCAAAGTCATGGTAATCTTCAGTTTATTTCTTGTGACTATGATATTGAGTTAGCATCTTTTTGTTCACTAGCATATATAACATTTGGGATGTACTGCTTGGACAGGTGTTTCCCCAGATGAGGAAGCTTCGTACATTTGGACTGGAAATAACATTATCCCTTTTCTGAAAACTAACATGAGTAGCTCGAATAATGCCAAAGGCGTTGTCTGGTACAGCTTATTCCTCAGTTCTCCACAGATTAAGCAGAAGTTGTGCTGGACACCAGGATTCTGCAGCAGCTTACTGATAAGCAAATCTGCGGTTCATCAGCTTTCCCAATTGCAGATTATGCACAATAACTGGCTTTGTCAAACAGGGCCATTTAAGCCATGTTTGCTGATTTGGGCATTTAAAATAATCGCTGTAGAAGATGATAATTACCTTAGACAACCTCCCTGCTGCTAATGCCTCATGAAACCTATCATGTAACTTAGCAGAAACTGCAGCAACTTCCTTTTCTGGAACAGCAAAGCATACTGAATGTTCACTGCTAGCCTGCATGATATTTGCAGTGAGGAAGAACCAAGATTTGAATCATAGGTACATAGTAAAGATAAAAGGACATTACCTACCTGAGATATCATGATAACATTAGCTCCAACATCTTTAACAGTACTAAATATAGCACTTGCTGTACCTGGAACGCCAGCCATTCCAGTTCTGCAGTGAAGAATTGTAGAATTTTAGGCAATACAAGGAATACCTTTTAGGAGTCACAGTCAATAGTCAAGCCATCTTATGTGAAGTTATATAACATTGCTACTTCAGCCAAAAGCAGCATCTAGAGTAAATGTTTCTAACAGACATGGCAACCAATTTCTATTGAAAGTTACCTAGAGTAAGGGAAGTTTAGTAACACAAACATTAATTGCTAAAAGCATAAATAATTAGTTATATAGAACTTGGAGGTTTCAAATAAAAAATTATGGTAGCTTACCCTTCAACATTAACAAGTGCTAAATTATCGATAGTAGCAAATGATTTGACACATGCGTCTAAATCACCATTTTCATTGGCAGGCTGCTTGCAAATCATTGTTCCAGAGGCAGAGAGATTGAACATGTTCCTAATAACAATGGGAATGTTGTCTTTCATCACAGGTATAATGGTGCGCGGATGCAAAACATTTGCCCCAAAGTATGACTGCATACAGTAAGTAAATCAATGAGGTTTAATGTGGTAGGGATCTAATAGCTTAGAATGCAAAGGAAGAATGGCCATAGACATAATTAAATAAAAATTGATGTGACTCATTGATCAGATGTAGTTAAATGATGAATGACTTGAATACGAACAACAGTCCCAAGAATAGAGAATTTACCATTTCCCAGGCCTCCTGATAAGACAAAGTGCTTAAGATCACAGCCTCACTAACTGCATTAATCAAACACTTTTTACTCAGAAATATAATTAACATTGATATGACACAGCCAACATGTTTGTTTTTCAATATCCATAATGTGGACATAACGATTTTCTGAACAATTTAACTTTAAATGTTTCATTGGCAGATATATTTGCACCTACATCAAAATGGAGAGATCAAACTATCAAAGTACTTGGAGGTTTTTATCAGCACACCCAGTTCTTTGATAGGTACTTAGAACAATACACTCAATACCATGTGTGGCAGTGTCAACAAAATAATTACTAATGCAATTTTCTAGTTACATAATCACATTATCATAGACTTTTAATTAAGCAATGCCAACTGTACTATGGGACCTTATTAAAAACTGTATTATTGTGCTTCTAACCCTTCACGTTAACTGTTTGACATACAAGCGGACATGAATTAAAGGGATGTGAGTAGGCACCCTCCTAATCCATGTGACCTTTGCAACTCTTTGATCAGATCTACAAAATCTCATCCAACAGGTGATGCAAGGATTGTAAGATAATCTGCTGCTCTCTCCATATGTTTTGCTGCAGTAGGGAGTTGGCAATATGATGCCATCTCTTGTTGTCCATCTATCTATCTAGCCTACTGTAGGAATATAGCAATAGGCCACTTAGTCATGGCTTACCTCAGCCATGTAGAGTAGTTGGGGCTGGTCTCAGTTCAGGTACTAGTGTACCTTGTAGTTGGTAAATCTCTACCAGTACTTCTATATATACTCTATAAATTGCAATAGGTAGCAGCCAGTTCAGTTTGCCGCACTTATGTGTGCTGCGTTCTGTGCTCACCCCTTCTACCTCTAGCCAAGTGTTGTGTGAGTGTGGAGGTGAGTTGGTTGCTCATCTATGCAGGCCGGTTGCCAACAAGGATTAGCACCCAAACATAAATTTGCACTACATCCATCCCCTAAGTCAATTGTGTATACTAATGCTAACATCAGCAGTTTAAAATGGATCAAACAAAAAGAAACAGTCAAAAGCCAAATCATGACTCTCTTAGAAGAAACCTTTTCTAGGATCTGCGCTAAATACCCCGTCAACATCAGTCCAAATAGTGACCTGGCGTGCCCTGACAAGAGAACCAACTATGGCTGCTGAGAAATCACTTCCATCCCTTTTTAGAGTTGTTGGAATGTTTTCAGCTGTACTTGCAATAAATCCTGTAGCAACTATTATCTCAGCTGGTTGTCGAGAAAACCACTTCAGAAGTCGCTTCTCAGATTCCAAGTAATCAGGGTCTACTTGATTACAGCCACTGGGTTTTACAACTAGAACTTCTCTTGTATCCATCCAACTGCAGGGTGCCCCAGACTGCACAGTTTAAATATTAAGTGTAGGTCAGTTTGTAAAGCAAGGTAAACATTGGATAGAAAGACTAGTATCCTGGAACAGTAACAAAGGAATGGAAGTACAACTCCTAGTTGTATATGTTTCTAAAAGATATATCCTTGTTTAATGAGTAGCATTTAATATAGATACCCCTTCCATTCCAAATCCAAAATGTAAGGTGTTTTATTTTTGCCCTCAATCAAACTTCTCTAACTTTGACCGAGTTTATAACAAAGTGCATCAATATCCACAACTATATGGCAGTTGGATTAAATTCCTACGCAACTATATTTAAAAATTTAAGTTATGGCACTTGCAGAAAGCAGGAACAATGAATCCACTGCTCCTGTCAATAGATCAAGTGATAATCAATTTGCATCATCAGAGTACCCAATGTTATAGTGTTGTATAGGAGTTACATGTTTGCCCCTTTGTAATGGCTTTGGCCCACTTGACTCTCTATATAATAAACACCCAACCCCTGGATTAGGGTTAAGGGTTCTCATCATTTCCAACTTGGTACCGGAACTAGATTTTCCATGGTTTCTCTCTCTTCCCCTCCCTCCTCCCACATCCGCTAGCCGCCCTCCCACCGCCACCTCCCACACCACCCGAAGTCCATTGTCGCGCCGTCCTCTTCGCCTGGACGCGCTGCACGCGAGCCTCCCTCTCGTGACAGCAGCCGCACCGGCCACCCCCTTTTCCCCTCCAACTACGGCCACCCTGGCCGACGTCGCGCCACCCCTCCACCTTCCCTCCCTCTATACATGGCCCGCCTGCAGTCACCAGGTCGCTCGGTCCCTATTCATCGCGCCCAGAACTTCGTCGTCGCCCCATCCATCTCCGACCACCCCGGCCGTCGTTGCGACGCCGCAGCCGGACGCGCCTGCTGTAGGTCGTGCCGCCGGACCACCAGGTCGCGTGCCCTCCCGCACCTTATTGCCGCTCCAGCCGTCGGCGCCGCCCGCTGCCCTCCCCGCCGCCGAGCCTTCTTCCTTCCCCCGCAACGCAACCGTCCGGTTTCTCCTCCACTGCCCTCTACTCCGCGTCGTTCGGTCTCCTCCACACCCGACCCCCTTTCCCGCTGCTCTTCCACCCTACACCACCACGCCCAGCACATTCTACAGTGTTCCACCATCGATGCCTCTAGCTATGCGCAGTTCCGCCGAGATCGTTGTGCGCGTCCTCCTCCATGACGGCCAGCTTGTCCGAGGCACTTTTGTGGCCTTTGATCGGGTTATGAACCCTGTTTTCCGTGACTGCGTCGAGATCCACCCTCAGGCGGGCCGTCACGTGCCTGGACCGCTTGTCTTTCCTCGTGCTGTGATTGCCTCCCTGGCGACCATAATCTTGTTGTCTCTCTCCCCTCCTAGTGGCTCTATCGGCGCACCTCCCAGTCCCTCTCCGCACACACCGTGCCTTCGCCACCACCTCCCTCTCCCACCGATTGGATGATCGACTCCGGAGATTCCTTTCACACTACTTGTCGGCGTTCCGAGACCGGGGGGTCCCTGAGCCGACGAGTGAATGTCGCCGCGTGCCCCAGCCCAGATGGGTCGAGCGCGAGGGCGAGCGCAAAGGGGGGAGAGCGAGGCGGCCGAAGACCGGCGTGAGAGAGGTGGGAATCCCGCGGCCTTCGTGTTCGTCCCGCGCCCAGGTTGGGTGCGCTTGCAGTAGGGGGTTACAAGCGTCCACGCGGGAGAGGGAGCGAGCGGCTTCGAGCGAGCGCGTATCTCGTCCTCGTCCCCGCGCGGCCAACCCTCTCTAAGAGGGCCCTGGTCCTTCCTTTTATAGGCGTAAGGAGAGGATCCAGGTGTACAATGGGGGGTATAGCAGAGTGCTACGTGTCTAGCGGAGGAGAGCTAGCGCCCTAAGTACATGCCGTTGTGGCAGCCGGAGAGATCTTGGCAACCAGCTGGTGTGATGTCGTGGCCGTCGGATGAGCGATGGAGCTTGGCGGAGGGACAGCTGTCGGAGCGGTTGAGTCCTTGCTGACGTCCTCTTGCTTCCGTAAGGGGGCTGAGAGCCGCCGTCGTCACAGAGTATGCGGGGCGCCATCATTGCCTATCTGGCGGAGCGAGCCAGATGGGACGCCGGTCTTGTTCCCTGCGGCCCGAGTCAGCTCGAGGTAGCGTGATGATGGCGCCTCCTGTTGACGTGGCTGGTCTGCGCCCTAGGTTGGGCGATGTGGAAGCTCCTCCGAAGTCGAGGTCGAGTCTGTCTTCCGTGGCCGAGGTCGAGTCCGAGCCCCCGGGTTCGGGCGAGGCGGAGATTACCGGCTGGTGCCGGGGCGGAGTCCGAGCCCTGGGGTCGGGCGAAGCGGAGTTCGTCGTCTTCTGGGGCCGAGCCCAAGTCCGAGCCCTGGGTCAGGCGAGGCGGAGATCGTCGTCTGAGGCCAGGGCGTAGTCCGAGCCCTGGGGTCGGGCGAAGCGGGGTTCGTCGTCTTCCGGGGTTTAGCCCGTGTCCGAGCCCTAGGTCGGGCGGAGCGGAGTTCGCCGTCTTCCGGGACTTAGCCCGTGTCCGAGCCCTGGGTCGGGCGGAGCGGAGTTCGCCGTCTTCCGGGTCTTAGCCCGTGTCCGAGCCCTGGGTCGGGCAGAGCGGAGTTCGCCGTCTTCCGGGTCTTAGCCCGTGTCCGAGCCCTGGGTCGGGCAGAGCGGAGTTCGCCGTCTTCCGGGACTTATCCCGTGTCCGAGCCCTGGGTCGGGCGGAGCGGAGTTTCCTATGGAGCCTTCGGCCGGGCCTGACTGCCTGTCAGTCTCACTCTGTCAAGTGGCACCGCAATCGGAGTGGCGCAGGCGGCGCTGTCCTTCTGTCAGGCCGGTCAGTGGGGCGGCGAAGTGACGGCGGTCACTTCGGCTCTGCCGGCTGGGGGGCGCGCGTCAGGATAAAGGTGTCAGGCCACCTTTGCATTAAATGCTCCTGCGGTTTGGTCGGTCGGTGCGGCGATTTGGTCAGGGTTGCTTCTTGGCAAAGACAGGGCCTTGGGCAAGCCGGAAATATGTTCGCCGCTGGAGGGGGGCTCAGGCGAGACGGAAATCCTTCGGGGTCGGCTGCCCTTGTCCGAGGCTAGGCTCGGGCGAGGCGTGATCGAGTCCCTCGAATGGACTGATCCCTGACTTAATCGCACCCATCAGGCCTTTGCAGCTTTATGCTGATGGGGGTTACCAGCTGAGAATTAGGAGCCTTGAGGGTACCCCTAATTATGGTCCCCGACAGTAGCCCCCGAGCCTCGAAGGGAGTGTTAGCACTCGCTTGGAGGCTTTCGTCGCACTTTTTTGCAAGGGGACCAGCCTTTCTCGGTTGCTTTTGTTCCGGTGGGTGCGCGCGAGCGCACCCGCCGGGTGTAGCCCCCGAGGCCTCGGAGGAGTGGTTTCACTCCTTCGAGGTCTTAATGCCTCGCGTAACGCTTCGGCTGGTCTGGTCGTTCCCTCATGCGAGCTGGCCGTAGCCCGGGTGTACGGTCGGGTCCCAAGTTCTCGGGCTGGTATGTTGACGCTGTCAACGGTTCGGCCGGAGCCGGGTTTGCGAGAGCAGCCCCCGAGCCTCTGCACAGGGCGAGAGGGCGATCAGGGACAGACTCGGCTTTTTTACATACGCCCCTGCGTCGCCTTTCCGCAAGGAGGAGGGGGGGAAAGCGCCATGTTGCCCTCGATGGGCGCCGAACATGGTGTCTCCGGTGAGCTGCAAGTGGGTGATCCGAGTGGACGTCCGTGCCCCATTCGTTAGGGGTCGGCTAGGGGCCCAGAGGCACGCCCAAAAGTACCTGCGGGTGATCTGCCGGAGCCGGTCCCCTGGCGACGGGGTCCGAGGGCTCGATGCCTCCCTCTGATGGGATTCCGTTACAAGATCGTTCCCGCCGGTCTCGGAAATGTCCTAGGGTACCTCGGGAGCGCAGCCCGAGCCTTGGTTATGTATCGAACGTACCCATGGTCATCCCTCGCTCGGCGTCTGAGGCGGCTGTGAACCCTTCGGGGGCCAGCCTTCGAACCCCTGATCAGTAGTGGGCGCGGAGCCCGAGTAGCCTGAGGCGGCCGTGGAACTCTTTCGAGAGGCCGGCCTTCGAACCTCTGACCAGTAGTGGGTGTAGGGCCCACGCGATCTGAGGCGGTTGTCGAACCCTTCCGGGGGGCCAGCCTTCGAACCTCTGATCAGTAGGGGGGCTCGGAGCCCGGTTCCTTCTCGGGGAAGGATCCTTTTCGGGGTATCCCCCTTTCCCGGTCCCTGTTGCAAGAGAGAGAAAGAGGAAAAAAGGAAAAGGATACGAAATCGAACGGCGCGGCGTACCTTTTTTGACGCGGTCATTATGGCGAAGGCGAAGCGTCGCCCGCTTCCCCTGCCAGAGGCGCCGCCTGTCCCGCCGCGGAGTTAATGCGACGAGGCGAGTGGTTCACGGGGCGGCCGTTGTGCGTGCGCGAGCCGTTCGAGGAACGGATCACGGGCGCGCTGTCTTCACGCCGTGCGAGAGGGTTCTCTCGCTGCCCCCGGACGAGACGTGAGCTTGGCTGACGACGTGGCCGCTGCTCCTGCCCGCCTGCCACCGCCATTACTGCCGGCCCGTCTTCGGCCGCATTGACCGTCGCGCCAGGTTGGAGTCGCTGGGCCGTGCGCTGGGCCGCCTCGAGTCGCGGCATTGGTTCCGCAGTCGAGGAGGCGCGGTGGTGGCGCAAGTGGCGGTGCAGTTGCATGCACGAAGCATTCGGCGCGCCGGTTACATGACGCGTGGGCCTGGGCCTCCATGCCGGGCGTGTTGGGAGTCGGAGAAGTGCGCCCACTTGGCGCAGTTGCATGTCGCCTGCATGGCTGCCCACCCTTTCGCCCGCTGGTCTGGGCAAAAGTGGAGGGTCGCTTGTAACCGTTGGGCGGTTGTACGCACCGCGCGCGGCGGTTTGGCTTCTTCTGCTCTGAGTCGGCTTGCATGACGTGTGGGACCCAGCCCCCGCGCCGTAGGGGAGGACCTTGGAGTGTATTGGAGAAGACTCAGCCCATGACGGCTGGGGACGCAAGTAGGGAGAGCCGCCTTTAAAAGGAGGGTGACCCCTTGGAAGGCGACCATGTCTTCGCGCTCCCTTATGCATCGCGTCTTTCCGCCTTCCAAGCCCCCGGATGGGGGATATCCGCCGTCTTTCCGCCTCGTCGTTGGAGGAACGCAACTCTGCGGGAGTTGGTACCTTTCAGCCATCGTTCGGCTTCAAGGATTTTCATCAGCCAGCCCGGCTGCTCCCCCTCGCCGGGGGTCACCCAGGACGGTGACCACCAGCCCCTGGATGGGGAGGAGCAAGCTGGGTTGTGATCTTGGCCCCGCCCCCAGCTGGTCTTCATCATCCTCGCTGGGGCGGGGCCCAGGCTGAGCCGGTGCTCTGCCCCCCGCGCGGGTCGGCCGATCGCCTCCTCTTCCAGCTTCTGGTGGTGGAGACCATCCTCCAGTTTTGCGGAGGAGACGTCCCCCAGCCATGCTGGGGGAGGCAGGCTGTTGCTGTCCAGCTAGGATGCAACATTCCGTCCTCTTCCTCGCTTGCGTGGCGAGGACAGGAGTGAGGACCTGCCGATGCGCTTTGGGGCGACCCGCGTTTGCTGGTGATTCGCCCAGAGCTTGTCGCTCCACGGGCTTCCCCGGCGTGGAGGTCGTCCATACCCGCGGGGACGGAACCGGAGTTCCGTTTGTAATGGCACTTTGAATGCCAGTGTTTTTGTTCATTGTGGCTGTCGGGGCCTGAACATGTATGTAATTTTGGCACGGAGCCGTGTTTTTTCCTCCTTTTCGAGCACTAAGACTCGCCTGTTGGTTGTCCGAACCGCTTCACCAAGCGTGAGTCGCCCCGTGTAAAGGTGACGAGTGAGGTATCCGTATCCCGGAGGCGTAGGAGTAGGGATGAAAGTGGTAATCCAAGCTGTTAGGACAAATTTAATATTTTAAAATAGATATGTATAAAATTTGATGTTGATATTTTCTTATGTTATAAAGCACATTAGTACAAATATGAATAAAATATTACATACATTGTTTTATGTATTATTTGCTCCCTACAACACAAAATGTTGAAAAAATTACCGAATTTATTTCCGAATCCATACCGAAGTTTATATCTATTATTTGAGAAAATATAGGATGAATTTGAGGTTTACCTTTTATGAATCTTAACAAGCTGGATGTTAAAAACAAGAATACAAATTTGTATTGTATATTCTATACATATTTATTTGCAATCAAAGAAAAACGACTAAAAAACTAATTACCGAATAAATACCGTTTCCGACCGTTTTCATCCCTACGTAGGAGTCCCTCGGCTCGGTCGGCCTTGTTGTCCGAGGCTTCTCTAGCTTAATTAAAGGAACCCCTCGGCCGCTCTTCGATGAGCCGAGACCAGGGGTAGCGGCGTCAACATGAACAGAGGCAGAGTTGGCTCGAAAAGAAAACCTGGTTGGCCTGAGCCTGGCCGGGTAGTCCGTTAGCGGGGCCGACGCCGGAATTGACCAGCCGAGGCCTCGGGTCGGGCTGACGTCCTTGGAGGGCAACTGGCCGAGGCCCCGGGGTGACCGGCCGAGCCGCCTGCTCGGGCCGGATTCCCGGAGAAGACCCTAGCGGCGATGGCTCGGGCGTGGCGATGACGTCGTCCTTCAGATTGGAGATCCTCGGACCGCGTCGCCGTCCGAGGCTAGGTCGGACCTCGCCGAAGGTGTCGTCGATGCCGAGGGTGCTGCTGCTCCCTTCAGCCGTCAAGATCCGAGCCTGCAGGATCGGATTGTCTTGTAGCGTGTGTTTCCTGCGGCCGCCGAGGCCTAAACACACCTTCGCCGTGTTGTAAAGCTGCGTCTCTTTTCCTCTTGTTTCGAGTATCTGGACTTTTTTGTCGGTAACAGAAATGTTCGTGCGAGCGAGAGTTGCTTCTCGCGGAAGGTGATGAGTGAGGTATCCGTATCCCGGAGGCGTAGGAGTCCCTCGGCTCGGTCAGCCTTGCCGCTTACGTGCACTCTTACCCGTCCATGGGGCTCTGTCACCGACGCAGTCGAGAAGGCTCGAAGGATCGCTTCGGCAGAAGAGCTTTCGAACGTGAAGACTTGTTCGGTCCGCAGAGTCACTTATCCGAACGTGAGTTACTTATCGCAGAAGGTGATGAGTGAGGTATCCGTATCCCGGAGGCGTAGGAGTCCCTCGGCTCGGTCAGCCTTGGCTGCTTACGTGTACTCCGTCGTTTTCAGGATCCACTTTCGAAGTAGCCAAAAAGCGCGAAAGACATTCTGGCAGAAAAGATCTTTTTTCGAGGAAAATCTCAACGCAGAGGGGGTTCCCCCCCTTTTAGCCCCCGAGGGAGGGTCGGGCTTTGCCGAGGCGAGGCCGACCCTTCCTTGATGACTAAACTTTGCGTGGGTGCGAGGTATATGATCAACTTCAAAACATCTTAAGGGTAGAAGCGACGTAGCTGTTGGATGTTCCAGGCGTTGCCGTAGACCTCGCCTTGACTGTTGGCCAGCTTGTACGTTCCGGGCTTCAGAACCTTGGCGATGACGGATGGCCCCTCCCAGGGGGGCGTGAGCTTGTGCCGCCCGCGGGCGTCTTGTCGCAGCCGAAGCACCAGGTCGCCCACCTGGAGGTCTCGGGACCGGACCCCTCGGGCGTGGTAGCGTCGCAGGGACTGCTGGTACCGCGTCGAGTGTAGCAAGGCCTTGTCCCGAGCCTCCTCCAGCTGGTCCAGCGAGTCTTCTCGGCTAACTTGGTTGCTTTGGTCGGTGTAGGCCCTCGTCCTCGGGGAACCGTATTCTAAGTCTGTAGGCAAGATGGCTTCGACCCCATAGACTAGAAAGAACGGCGTGAAGCCCGTGGCTCGGCTCGGCGTTGTCCTCAGACTCCAGACCACCGAGGGGAGTTCCTTCATCCACCGCTTGCCGAACTTGTTGAGGTCGTTGTAGATCCGAGGCTTGAGCCCTTGTAGAATCATGCCGTTGGCACGCTCTACCTGCCCATTCGTCATGGGATGAGCCACGGCGGCCCAGTCCACCCGGATGTGGTGATCCTCGCAGAAGTCTAGGAACTTTCTGCCGGTGAACTGGGTGCCGTTGTCGGTGATGATGGAGTTCGGGACCCCGAAGCGATGGATGATGTTGGTGAAGAACGCCACCGCTTGCTCGGACCTGATGCTGTTCAGGGGTCGGACCTCGATCCACTTGGAGAATTTGTCGATGGCGACCAGCAGGTGCGTGTAGCCCCCAGGCGCCTTCTGCAAGGGGCCGACGAGATCCAGACCCCACACAGCAAAAGGCCAGGTGATGGGTATCGTCTGCAGAGCCTGAGCGGGCAGGTGGGTCTGCCTCGCGTAGAACTGACACCCTTCGCAGGTGCGGACAATTCTAGTGGCGTCGGCCACCGCGTCGGCCAGTAGAAACCTTGCCGAAAAGCATTCCCGACAAGGGCTCGAGGCGCTGCGTGATGGCCGCAAGCCCCCGAGTGTATCTCTCGCAGGAGTTCCTGACCTTCGGCGATGGAGATGCATCGCTGGAGGATGCCGGAGGGGCTGCGGTGGTAGAGCTCCTTTCCATCTCCCAGCAAGACGAACGACTTGGCGCGCCGCGCCAACCGCCGAGCCTCGGCTCGGTCGAGGGGTAGCTCTCCTCGGTGGAGATATTGCAGGTACGGGGTCTGCCAGTTTTGATTAGGCGTGACCCCGCTTCGCTCCTCCTCGACGCGCAGTGCCTCACCCTCGGGGGCCGAGGGTACCTCGGACTGAACCGAGGGCGCCTCGGGCCGAGCTGAGGGTGCCTCGGGTTGAGCCGAGGGTGCCTCGGACTGAGCCGAGGGCGCCTCGGGTTGAGCCGAGGGTGCCTCGGACTGAGCCGAGGGTACCTCGGGCTCGGACGTGTCGTCGATCTTGACGGAGGGTTGATGCAGGTCTCGGGAGAAGACGTCCGGGGGAACCGTTGTTCGCCCCGAGGCTATTTTAGCCAGCTCGTCCGCAGTCTCGTTGTAGCGCCGGGCGATGTGGTTGAGCTCGAGCCCGTAGAACTTGTCTTCCAGGCGCCGAACCTCATCGCAGTAGGCCTCCATCTTCGGGTCGCGGCAATGTGAGTTCTTCATGACTTGGTCGATGACGAGCTACGAGTCACCGCGAGCGTCGAGGCGTCGGACCCCTAGCTCGATGGCGATCCGCAACCCGTTGACCAGAGCCTCATACTCGGCCACATTGTTGGACGCCGGGAAGTGGAGGCGTAGCACGTAGCGTAGATGCTTTCCGAGGGGTGAGATGAAGAGTAGGCCTGCGCCGGCTCCTGTCTTCATCAGCGACCCGTCGAAGAACATAGTCCAAAGCTCCGGTTGGATCGGAGCCGTCGGTAGCTGGGTGTCGACCCATTCAGCCACGAAGTCCGCCAAGACCTGGGACTTGATGGCCTTCCGAGGAGCGAACGAGATTGTTTCGTCCATGATTTCCACCGCCCACTTTGCAATCCTACCCGAGGCCTTACGACACTGGATGATCTCCCCCAGGGGGAAGGATGACACCACAGTTACCGGATGAGACTCAAAGTAGTGTCGCAGCTTCCGCCGCGTTAGGATCACCGCGTACAGCAGCTTCTGAACTTGTGGGTAGCGGATCTTGGTTTCGGACAGTACCTCGCTGACGAAGTAGACTGGCCTCTGAACGGGCAATGCATGCCCCTCTTCTTGCCTCTCGACCACAATCGCGGCGCTAACCACCTGAGTGGTCGCGGCGACATAGACCAAGAGGGCTTCTCCGGCAGCTGGGGGCACCAAGATAGGCGCCTTCGTGAGGAGCGCCTTCAGGTTCCCGAGGGCTTCCTCGGCCTCAGGGGTCCAAGTGAAGCACTCGGCCTTCCTCAAGAGGCGGTACAGAGGTAGACCTCTTTCGCCGAGGCGTGAGATGAAGCGGCTCAGAGCCGCGAGACATCCCATGACTCTCTGTACGCCTTTCAAGTCCTTGATGGGCCCCATGCTGGTGATGGCTGCGATCTTCTCTGGGTTGGCTTCGATGCCCCGCTCGCAGACGATGAACCCCAAGAGCATGCCTCGAGGCACCCCGAAGACACACTTCTCGGGATTTAGCTTGACGCCTTTCGCCTTGAGACATCGGAATGTCACTTCAAGGTCGGAAAGGAGGTCGGAGGCTTTCCTCGTCTTGACTACGATGTCATCGACGTAGGCCTCGATCGTGTGGCCAATGTGTTCGCCAAACACATGGTTCATGCATCGCTGGTACGTCGCGCCCGCATTCCTCAGGCCGAACGGCATGGTGACATAGCAGTACATGCCGAAGGGTGTGATGAAAGAAGTCGCGAGCTGGTCGGACTCTTTCATCCTGATTTGATGATACCCTGAGTAGGCATCGAGGAAAGACAGGGTTTCGCACCCAGCAGTGGAATCCACGATTTGGTCGATGTGAGGCAGAGGGTAGGGAACCTTCGGACATGCTTTGTTGAGACCAGTGTAGTCTACACACATCCGCCATTTTCCCCCTTTCTTTCTCACAAGCACAGGGTTGGCAAGCCATTCGGGATGGAATACCTCTTTGATGAACCCTGCCGCCATTAGCTTGTGGATCTCCTCGCCTATGGCTCTGCGCTTCTCCTCGTCGAATCGGCGCAGTGGCTGCTTGACGGGTCGGGCTCCGGCTCGGATGTCCAGCGAGTGCTCGGCGACATCCCTCGGTATGCCGGGCATGTCCGAGGGACTCCACACGAAGACGTCGGCGTTCGCGCGGAGAAAGTCGACGAGCACTGCTTCCTATTTGGGATCGAGCCCGGAGCCGATCCGGATCTGCTTGGAGGCGTCGCCGCTGGGGTCGAGGGGGACGGACTTAACCGTCTCCGCTGGCTCAAAGTTGTCGGCATGACGCTTCACGTCTGGCACCTCCTTAGAGAGGCTCTCCAGGTCGGCGATGAGGGCCTCGGACTCGGCGAGGGCCTCAGCGTACTCCACGCACTCCACGTCGCATTCGAACGCGTGTTTGTACGTGGGGCCGACGGTGATGACCCCGTTGGGGCCCGGCATCTTGAGCTTCAGGTAGGTGTAGTTGGGGACGGCCATGAACTTCGCGTAGCATGGCCTCCCCAGTACCGCGTGGTAGGTTCCTCGGAACCCAACCACCTCGAACGTCAGGGTCTCCCTTCGGAAGTTGGAGGGTGTTCCGAAGCAGACGGGAAGGTCGAGCCGTCCGAGGGGCTGGACGCGCTTCCCGGGAATGATCCCATGGAAGGGCGCAGCGCCTGCCCGGATGGAGGACAGATCGACACGCAGGAGCCCGAGGGTGTCGGCGTAGATGATGTTGAGGCTGCTGCCTCCGTCCATGAGGACCTTGGTGAGCCTGACGTCGCCGATGATGGGGTCGACGACGAGCGGGTATTTCCCCGTAGGGGTGTAAACGGATATCCGAACTGTTAGGACAAATTTAATATTTTAAAATAGATATGTATGAAGTTTGATGCTAATCTCTTCTTATGTTATGTAGCACATTATTATAAATAAGAATAAAATTTTGTATAAATTATTTCATATATTATTTGCTCCATACAACAAAAAAGGTGAAAAAATATCCGTATCCGTATTCGATTTGTATCCGAAATTTATATTTATTATTTGAGAAGATATATGATAGATTTGAGGTTTACCTTTCATGAATCTTTACAAGCTCAATACTAAAAACTAGAATATAAATTTGCATAGCAGATTCTATATTCTATTAATTCACAATCAAAGAAAAAAGACCAAAAAACTGATAACCGAATAAGTATCCGTTTACACCCCTATTTCCCCGGGCTCGGCACATGGTCGGGGTGATCGTCTCGGTCGAAGGTGATGGGCTCGTCGGACCAGTCTAGATAGACTGGCGCCGCCACCTTCACCGAGCAGACCTCCCGGCGCTCTTGCTTGCGGTGCCGAGCCGAGGCGTTCGCCGCTTGCCCACCATAGATCATGAAGCAGTCGCGGACCTCGGGAAACTCTCCTGCTTGGTGATCTTCCTTCTTGTCGCCGTCGCGGGCCTTGCCACCCTCCGCGGGTGGCCCAGCCCTGTGGAAGTGGTACCCGAAGCATGACGCACTCCTCAAGGGTGTGCTTGACGGGCCCCTGGTGATAGGGGCACGGCTCCTTGAGCATCTTGTCGAAGAGGTTGGCACCTCCGGGGGGCTTCCGAGGGTTCTTGTACTCAGCGGCGGCGACAAGGTCCGCGTCGGCGGCGTCGCGTTTCGCTTGCGACTTCTTGCCCTTCTTCTTGGCGCCGCGCTGAGTTGACGCCTCGGGAGTATCTTCCGATGGGCGGCCCTGGGGCTGCTTGTCCTTTCGGAAGATAGCCTCGACCGCCTCCTGGCCGGAGGCGAACTTGGTGGCGATGTCCATCAGCTCGCTCGCCCTGGTGGGGGTCTTGCGACCCAGCTTGCTCACCAGGTCGCGGCAGGTGGTGCCAGCGAGGAACGCGCCGATGACATCCGAGTCGGTGATGTTGGGCAGCTCGGTGCGCTGCTTCGAGAATCGCCGGATGTAGTCTCGGAGAGACTCTCCCGGCTGCTGTCGGCAGCTTCGGAGGTCCCAGGAATTCCCGGGGCGCACGTAAGTGCCCTGGAAATTGCCGGCGAAAGCTTGGACTAGGTAGTCCCAGTTGGAGATCTGCCCCGGAGGCAGGTGCTCCAACCAGGCGCGAGCAGTGTCGGAGAGGAACAGGGGGAGGTTACGGATGATGAGGTTGTCATCGTCCGTTCCACCCAGTTGGCAGGCCAGACGGTAGTCCGCGAGCCACAGTTCCGGTCTCGTCTCCCCCGAGTACTTCGTGACAGTAGTCGGGGGTCGGAACCGGGTCGGGAACGGCGCCCGTCGTATGGCCCGGCAGAAGGCCTGCGGACCGGGTGGTTCGGGCGAGGGACTCCGATCCTCCTCGCTGTCGTAGCGTCCCCCACGCCTGGGGTGGTAGCCTCGGCGCACCCTTTCATCGAGGTGGGCCCAACGGTCGCGGTGATGGTGCTCGTTGCCGAGGCGACCCGGGGCCGCAGGCGCGGTGTTGCGCGTGCGCCCGGTGTAGACCGAGGCTTCCCGCATGAATCGGGAAGTCGCGGCATGAGGTTCCGAGAGGTACCCCTGCCTTCGGGAGGCGGAGCTCTCGGCCCGTCGGACCGCGGCGCCTTCCAGGAGATTCTTGAGCTCTCCCTGGATTCGCCGCCCCTCGGTGGTTGATGGCTCTGCCATCGCGCGAAGAAGCATTGCTGCTGCCGCCAGGTTCTGGCCGACCCCACTGGATGCGGGTGGTGGCCTGACCCTGACGTCCTCGGTGATGCGGCGCTGGAAGCCCTGGGGTAGATGACGTATTTCTCCGGCCGGGGGTTGGCCCGCCCATGCCTGCCCGACGTCCCGACGGATCGGCTCAAGCGCTCCTGCTCCCTCGTCGAGCTTGGCCTGCACCCCGCGGATTTGCTCGAGCTGTGGGTCATGGCCCCCCGCCTGAACAGGGACCACAGCTAGCTCCCGTGGGATGTCAACGCGAGGCACCGGCCTAGGGAGGTCACCTTCCTCCGGCATGCCGAGATGGTTGCCTTCGGAGGGACCCCCTAGATCGACGTGGAAGCATTCGCGACTTGGGCCGCAGTCCTCGTCGCCGAGGCTACGGCTACCGTCGGAACAGTCGGAAAGGCAGTAGTCGCATGCGGTCATGAAGTCCCGCATGGCACTGGGGTTGCCAAGTCCAGAGAAATCCCAACAGATGCTGGGTTCGTCGTCTTCCTCGGACCCAGAGGGCCCGTAGGTCGAGACGTCCGTCAGCCGGTCCCAAGGTGACCGCATACGAAACCCTAGAGGGTTTGGACTCGCCTCTACAAGAGCGCCCGCCAAAGCGGGGCCGCTAGGCGGGTCGAGGCTGAATCCGAAAGACGTGGGATGGGAATCGGTCGGTACCTTTTGGTCGACGGGCGGCGATGAGGTCACGTCGGGGGCTGACTGCGCCGTCGTCTCAGGTACGAGGGTGACGTCCAGCAAGCTTTTCGCGAGCGTGCTAGTGTCGTCCGCTTGCTCGGGATTGGCGTGTCGCGGGGAGACGGCGCTCGCCTTCGTCTCAAACGCGAGGTCGACGCCCGGTGCGCCCCCCCGTTGGGGCGCTGGGGCCGTCGACTCGCTCGACAGCCGACGAGGCGCTGTCTCCTGCTTGGCCTTGGTTGCCCCGCCTCCTCCTCCGTCGGCGGGGGAGAGGACGGGGTGAGCTCGAAGGTTGTTCTTCCACCACGCGGGGAAGACGTCGTCGATTCCGCCGCCGGCGGGCGGGTTGTCGGCCGCCGCCGTCGTTGTCGCACGGCGGTGGAAGGAGTATCATGTCGTAGCTGCCGTCGAGGGACATGAACTCAAGACTCCCTAAACGGAGCACCGTCCCGGGTTGGAGAGGTTGCTGGAGACTGCCCATCTGGAGCTTGACGGGAAGCTGTTCGTCAACACGCAGCAGGCCCCTACCTGGCGCGCCAACTGTCGGCGTTCCGAGACCGGGGGGTCCCTGAGCCGACGAGTGAATGTCGCCGCGTGCCCCAGCCCAGATAGGTCGAGCGCGAGGGCGAGCGCGAAGGGGGGAGAGCGAGGCGGCCGGAGACCGGCGTGAGAGAGGTGGGAATCCCGCGGCCTTCGTGTTCGTCCCGCGCCCAGGTCGGGTGCGCTTGCAGTAGGGGGTTACAAGCGTCCACGCGGGAGAGGGAGCGAGCGGCTTCGAGCGAGCGCGTATCTCGTCCTCGTCCCCGCGCGGCCAACCCTCTCTAAGAGGGCCCTGGTCCTTCCTTTTATAGGCGTAAGGAGAGGATCCAGGTGTACAATGGGGGGTATAGCAGAGTGCTACGTGTCTAGCGGAGGAGAGCTAGCGCCCTAAGTACATGCCGTTGTGGCAGCCGGAGAGATCTTGGCACCCAGCTGGTGTGATGTCGTGGCCGTCGGAGGAGCGATGGAGCTTGGCGGAGGGACAGCTGTCGGAGCGGTTGAGTCCTTGCTGACGTCCTCTTGCTTCCGTAAGGGGGCTGAGAGCCGCCGTCGTCACAGAGTATGCGGGGCGCCATCATTGCCTATCAGGCGGAGCGAGCCAGATGGGACGCCGGTCTTGTTCCCTGCGGCCCGAGTCAACTCGGGGTAGGGTGATGATGGCGCCTCTTGTTGACGTGGCTGGTCTGCGCCCTAGGTTGGGCGATGTGGAAGCTCCTCCGAAGTCGAGGTCGAGTCTGTCTTCCGTGGCCGAGGTCGAGTCCAAGCCCCCGGGTTCGGGCGAGGCGGAGATTGCCGGCTGGTGCCGGGGCGGAGTCCGAGCCCTGGGGTCGGGCGAAGCGGAGTTCGTCGTCTTCTGGGGCCGAGCCCAAGTCCGAGCCCTGGGTCGGGCGAGGCGGAGATCGTCGTCTGAGGTGTAATACTCAAAATTGTATACAAAGAATAATAGAGTGTTATCCTCATTTTATGTGCCTTAATTGCATCATGAGAAGAGCATGCATATAATTAAGAGTGAAACAAATGATACTAAAATAAAACAAAGTGCATTATGTTGGAGTTTTAGATGTTTGTGCATTAAATAAAATGATAATGATAAAAATAATAATAAGGATAATAAGATAATAAACACTGGAAGTTAAGATCACCCCCTAAATGGGAATTAGGGTTTTGAAAATAAGAAGAAGAGGAAGGATATGAAAGTATAAATAATATATATATTTATATCTCAAAGAAAAATTGGTATTTTACATTCCACGGTATTATATAAAAATAAAGTTGACATAAGTTTGGACTCAAGAATTCGAATTCAAATTGGATTTGAAAATAGAAAGAAAAAAGAATGAAGAAAAGAAAAAGAAAAAGGATTAAAAGCCAGTTGGGCCGACTGTTTCATATCCGGCCCAACTCTGCATTCACATTTCGCAGCCCGTTACCCCTCCGCAGCGCGCTGACATTCGGGCCCCGCTGGCCAGCCACCATCCACGCGCGCGTCCGGTTGTGGTCTCTGCCGTATGGGCCCCGCTTACCAGCTGCTCCCTGCGATTGTCGCCATGGCCGAACGGCTCCTACCCAACGAACCGCGCGACTTCTCTGGGCGTCAAGCGCTAGGTACCGAACCACCCGGCCTATATGACCATGGAGCAAGCCGCCATCCCTGGTCTACCTGAAAACCCGCAAGCAGTTCCAGCTCCGTAGTGTGTTAGTTGTCGTTGCGCGTGATTGAGAGGAGTGAATCCGCCGCCGCCTCTGCAATTCGTCGCGGTTTCCGTCGGTCGGGCCTCTGCGGGTGTCCGTGTGGGTCTACCGGGAGCTGGGAAGAGGCGGTTGGCGTCGGGTTGGGTGCTCCGACGTCCTTTTAATCCCTCGTCGAAGACTGGCGGGTGCGCCAATCCGCCGTGAACACTCCTGCGCCAAGTCTACCTTCCTTGTTGGTGAGCCCCGAGTCCTTAGCCCTCCCCTTCATCTCTTAAACATGTTTCGCTGGATCGGTCTCGTAGTCACTCAAGCCGCGGGCCAGAATTTTGTCGCCGGCCATGCGTCGCTGCGGCGCGCCGTGGGCGGTGCCCTGCACTTGTTAAGGGATGAAATTGGGGGGGGGGAATGGGTTCATCAGGTCGTCAATTTGGCGAGGAGCGAGTGAATTATAAGTTGGTGGGCAGGGGGGGACCGGAATTGCAACTCCGGCGGTCTTGCCGCCGTGCGGTGGGCTGCGTCACCGTGCTCTGAGTCGGGAGGTAGGAGAGGGTTTGTTAGCCGTTGATCCTTGAATAGGCGGCCATGATTAGATATAGGGTCGCAGAAGTGAGAACCGCAGGATCTAGATCCAACGACTATCGTGGCATACCGGTTCGCTTAGACTTAGGTGTAATCTGGCGCGTCGTCCGTTGATCCAACGGCCGAGATCGCACCGTACCCTTTCGGCTTGGCGATTTTGCAAAAGAGACCCCACGAATAGACGTAATAAACCCGCCGTCCAGTGGAACTATTCCCTGAGTCTTGGTTAGCTTGCGCAAAGACCCTCTTACTTACCAGAAATTGAGGCCCTGTCCTGAGAACTCGAAAACCAGAGAATATAAATGGAAAATAGATTTTTAATATGAAAATAATTACTAGAATTTGATAAATTCATACTAAATTCATTTTAGCTCCAAATTAATCCATTCCACTTCCTATAATTTTGTAAAATTAATTTCTATCATTTAGTGTCTCTGTTTGGACATGAAAACAATAAGGAAATTTATTTCCATTTAATCCTATTTCAAGCACATTAAATCTTAGAAAATTCATAACTTGAAATCTATAACTCCAAATTTAGTGATTCCAGTTCCTATGATTTCATTTTAATGTGTAGATTTTTACTGTATATCTTATTTACATGTTTGATGTGATGTTAATTTATGCTATACTATGTATGTATTGTGTTGATGCGAGTAGACGAGCAAGCCACTGTGGAAACTGAGGTTCAACAAGTAGAAGTAGCTGAGCAGGAGCTCATTGAAGGCAAGTTGTGCCCTTGATCACTTACTTTTCCCAGCCATGTTCTTATTAATTTTAATGATCTGCATAGGTTAATTTTGATGGGAGCCTTTATGTTACCCCAGTTTTGATTACCTCTATACCTTGTTCACCCCGGATACATTTTTGGGTAGTACTTGCTACTGCTTTATGTGGATTGGGTATGGAGATATACTATTCATGATTATTCTGTTATTATCTTGTTATTATTACTGTTCATGTTAAGATCATTAAATTAATGGGAACATGGAGCGACCACCCGGGAAAACAGTGCTACCACAAGGGTTTAATGGGACGCCCTTGGCTGATTAACTAGGAAAGCTAGTGGAGGGCTACCTTACCCGAAACGGGCAAGGGCAGTAGGGGAGTGGTCAGTGTAGGGAGGTCCTTGTTTGATTTTGCTGCGATGGCGATCAGGCAAGAACCCTGCACTGGAGCTTCCCATAAACTGTAGCGGGTAGTCTGAAGCTAGTGGAACTTTGTAAAGGCCTCGTAGTGTTACCCTGCCTCGCTTCCTTGGTAGAGGTGTATGGGATTCATGACCCCTTGGCAGATGGGTAACACGGCTTGTGGGTAAAGATGCGCAACCTCTGCAGAGTGTAAAACTAGTATACTAGCCGTGCTCACGGTCAAGAGCGGCTCGGACCCTCACATGATTAATTATGGAACTTAAATTTAATTTGACATTTGCATCGCATTTGGGATTATTTTACTATTACTGTTCTTTATTATTATGGTTTGGTATTTACTTACACTTAGTAATTGCTAATAAAATTTTGACCAACTTATAAAAGCAATGCTCAGCCTTAGCCTCTATTTCATTGATCAGCCTTACACTTCATGAATTCCCACCTTTGGTGAGTTCATGCCACATTATTCCCCACGACTTGTTGAGCTATGAACGTATGTGAGCTCACTCTTGCTGTCTCACACCCCCCCCCACAGGAGAAGAACAGGTGGTCGAAGAGGAGCCGCCTAACACTGAGGAGTTCGATCTGATCTAGGTGGCGTTTCTCAGTTGACATTGGCGCCGTCGATCCTTAGTTCGTTTTATATTTACTATTTTATTTTGTAATAAGTCTTCCGCTATGTAATAATTACTCTGATGTTTTATGACATTTATCTCTATACACTCTGTTATTATATATGTTGTCTTCTTGGCGCATGTATGAGATGCACCTGGCTTTGTTCCTTAAAGCCGGGTGCTACATGAGGCCAGGGCGTAGTCCGAGCCCTGGGGTCGGGCGAAGCGGGGTTCGTCGTCTTTCGGGGTTTAGCCCGTGTCCGAGCCCTAGGTCGGGCGGAGCGGAGTTCGCCGTCTTCCGGGACTTAGCCCGTGTCCGAGCCCTGGGTCGGGCGGAGCGGAGTTCGCCGTCTTCCGGGTCTTAGCCCGTGTCCGAGCCCTGGGTCGGGCGGAGCGGAGTTCGCCGTCTTCCGGGTCTTAGCCCGTGTCCGAGCCCTGGGTCGGGCGGAGCGGAGTTCGCCGTCTTCCGGGTCTTAGCCCGTGTCCGAGCCCTGGGTCGGGCGGAGCGGAGTTTCCTATGGAGCCTTCGGCCGGGCCTGACTGCCTGTCAGTCTCACTCTGTCAAGTGGCACCGCAGTCGGAGTGGCGCAGGCGGCGCTGTCCTTCTGTCAGGCCGGTCAGTGGGGCGGCGAAGTGACGGCGGTCACTTCGGCTCTGCCGGCTGGGGGGCGCGCGTCAGGATAAAGGTGTCAGGCCACCTTTGCATTAAATGCTCCTGCGGTTTGGTCGGTCGGTGCGGCGATTTGGTCAGGGTTGCTTCTTGGCGAAGACAGGGCCTCGGGCAAGCCGAAAATATGTTCGCCGCTGGAGGGGGGCCTCGGGCGAGACGGAAATCCTCCGGGGTCGGCTGCCCTTGTCCGAGGCTAGGCTCGGGCGAGGCGTGATCGAGTCCCTCGAATGGACTGATCCCTGACTTAATCGCACCCATCAGGCCTTTGCAGCTTTATGCTGATGGGGGTTACCAGCTGAGAATTAGGAGCCTTGAGGGTACCCCTAATTATGGTCCCCGACACTACTACTACTAGCTCGTTATCTCACTCCCATCCCCCACACCCCTCCCATCCTCCCTCCATCGTTGTGGGCAACGGTTCCACCCACCCGGTCACCTCAGTAGAAGCATCGGTTCTTCCAGAACCATTCTACCTTAACAACGTCCTTGTTGCTCCCCATCGGACTCATCCCCTTCTCTCGATTCGTCGCTTCACTAGCGACAACCACTGTTCTATGAAGTTAGATCCCTGGGGTCTCATCATACGCCACCTTCCCACTCGTGTCGTGCTCGCTCGATGTGACTGCTCCGACCCCCTCTACTCTATTCACTTACCCTCCACTTCCCTCACCGGTGTATCCTCCCCCATGCTCTTGCTGCCACCACCACCTCCACCATTTGACATCGTCATCTCGGTCACCCTGAACCTGACGTGATGTCCTAGCTCTCCAGCCGCTATGATATCTCTTGTAGTCGGGGTTCCACTGGACACCTCTGCATGCTTGCCAACTCGGTCGTCACTCTCGTCTCCCTTTTTCCATTTCCACGTCCAGGGCTACTCAAGCCTTTAATCTAGTTCATTGTGATCTCTGGACCTCCTATCCTCAGCCTCTTTGGTTACAAATACTATATGGTCATTCTGAATGACTTCTCTCACTTT